>CAWUFW010002692.1:1394214-2091322 GCA_963921515.1 Calotriton arnoldi | reverse complement strand
TGTATTGAGTCTACTGGCAGTAAAGGAAGATGTTTGTGATGAAACTGAACATGAATGTCTAGGTGTCATGGATCAATGCATGAAGCCAAGGTTAGGCACTAATGATGAACCCCTGATTGAGCCCGATCATGTCCAATTTGTAGATGGCCCATGTTTAAGAGGTAACAATGGCACATTAAGAGAAGCATATGCCGTGTGCACCATGAATTATGTTGCCGAAGCTTCATGGCTTCAAGATTGAATGCCTTTACCATAGCATGCAGTTTCACTGCTCAAATGGGAGTCACTATTGTCATGGGAAAGAGAGATGGTAATTCAGTTGCCCAATATTGTGTCCTGATAGCTTACACATTGAAGGGAAATTTCACATGTGAATCTGAGAAGAATACGGTCTATCCAATGTTGATGTCAATAGCGTACACTTGGGAAGAGTTGAAAGGGGTACAAGAAAATGTTTTAGAGACAGAACAACAAGGGTGGATCAGAACAGATTTTGAGAAAAACGCAAATGATATTCAAATGTCAGCTGAAGACAGATCAGTGTTGCCAGACAGTTTGTCGTTTCCAATGACACGATACATGCATGGACACACACACTTATAGAGGGATTCAATGAAACATCTCTTTAGAAGGAATAGAAACAAGCAAAAGTTTAGGAAGCTTGCAGAAGAAGAGTGTCATCGAGATGTGACATGTCAACAAATGAATGCAGGGAAAAGAACACACGCTACATTGAGTCACATAGGGAGATCAGAAGGTCCTTTCAATAGAATGCAAAAGAACACCATCGAAATGCCTGATTCCTACACAACCAGAACAAATGACAACTACATGGTAGCAAATGTGTTATTGCACAAATTGATCTCCAGGTATAGATTTCCAGTTTCTCTGAAATCAGATCAAAAGACCTACTCTATCAATGAGGTCCCGAAAATGATGTGTGCAGAACTACAGACTGAACAAGGATTGCACTGTAGTTATCAACCTGAAGTTTCAAGCATAATTGAGCAACACAAAGATACCATAGAGTCTCGCTTTGAAAAAGACTGTGTCTCAACATCACTGAAGTGGCTTGATGATGTACCTGTAGAAGCACTTGTGAAAATTGCAGATGAGAAGATAAGCCATTGCTGCGAAGGATTGGCTGATGTGGTGTATACAGTTTCTCACCAAGTTGCAGTTACTACACGAGATCTGCATAGTAAACGGTGCGACAACCTCGATCTGAGAAATGATGTTGTGTTCGAGAACAACGTCCTGAATGTTACCACTTTCCCCATTTTCATGTCTGATTCCTTTTCCGTCTTTTATCTGCCTTCTTTTACCCTGTCCCCTGGTATTGGTTCCAGCAAGTCAGATGGTGAGGGAGGTTGCTATTTAAGAACCTCCCTACCTGACACAGGTGCTTGGCTTTACCGTTCCAGCTCGTCAAGATCCCCGAGAGGACGCCGGTGCGTGCCTCTCTTTCCTGAGTTCTCAGCTTTGTTTATTCCAGAGAGGGCGCAAGAGTGTGCCTCTCTATCGTTGCCTTGAGCCTTCCCCAGCGCGGCTGGAGCCGCGAGCTATTCCCAACGCGGCAGGAGCCGCGAGTCTATTTCAAAACGCGGCTGAACCCGCGATCATTTCTTCAACGCGGCTGGAGTCGCCAAACATTTACTTTCCCACGGCCAGAGCCGCAAGTCTATTTCAAACGCGGCTGAACCCGCGAACATTTCCTCAACGCGGCTGGAGCCGCCAAACATTTACTTTCACGCGGCCAGAGCCGCTAGTCTATTTCAAACGCGGCTGAACCCGCGAACATTTCCTCAATGCGGCTGGAGCCGCCAAACATTTACTTTCACGTGGCCAGAGCCGCGAGCCTGTTTCAAACGCGGCAGGAGCCGCCAAACCTTTTTGTTCACGCGGCTGGAGCCGCGAGTGTTTTCTAAACGTGGCAGAAGCCGTGAAAGTTTGTGTTACTGTGGCAGGAGTCTCAAAACATTGTCTATTGCAGCAGAAGCTGTGAGAACAAGCCCCTACTCTGATCGCGAACACAGTCACCTTTCTTTTCCCTTCTCTGAGGCGCACAGCAGGAGCTGGCAGCACCGCCTCCAACGTCAACTAAAGGTTGCCCTCATTCATATCATTTGTTTTCTTAAAACTGAGTGAGTGACACCAGGAGTTGTCAGCGGTTTGGTTTCAGCCTCATAGAAACTCATCCTCAGAGCTGTCCTTTCTACGTCATCTCCCTGGAGAATATCTAGCTCCTCTGAACCTGTTCCTCTACCTTCAACTGGATTGAGTTGTACATTACCATGATGTGTTGATCATGGTGAGTGTGTATTTTTTTTACTTCTTTGTAGGACAACGACAGTGATAAAAGCGTAATTCCCCCTCCTTTTTCTCTTCACCTTTTTAAGGTCTTCCTATCGTTTCTGTCTTGCAGACCCACAGCTGTTACCACCTTCTCGGAGGCTTCCCTGCATACGCTGTCTGCATCCCTTTCAGCTGATCACGTCTTTCTTTGCCCACCTGCCTGGCGCCTTCCCTTCACTTCCCAGCACACCAGAAGAGGTGTAGTTTTCTCCCCTTTCCCCTAGGGATCAATCGTCCATACTGTGATACTCTGTGTGGAGGATTGGTCTAGAGGTGAGAGGGGTGGCTCTCTTCGTTCCTGCAGTACCTGGTATTCAAGTAAGTGGGGGTTGTAACACTGAAGGCTTGGTTGAAACCAAAATGGAAAGGCCAGTTCCAAGTGATCTTGGTCACAACGACTGCTGTGAAGTGTGATGGCCTTCCGAACTGGGTGCATGTCTTCCATGCTCGTAGGGTCCGGTGTCCCCTTGATGAAACAACTCCTCTTCCAGCAGAGATGCCAGCAGTGGCCGAAAGGCCACGGGAGAGGGTCAGTCAAGCTGTAGGGGAACACACTGAGTCTGAAGCAGCACTAAAGCAAACTGATGTTGGACTAGAAAAGCAAGAAGTGGAAACTAGCTCGGATGAAACTGATATCGAAGTGGTGAATGAGCCAGGTCCAGCCTCTGATGAGAGAACTAGTGCTGTGGGCCCACGAGTGGAGGTGAAAGAAAGCTGGCTAAAGGGGCATCCGAAAAGTCTGCAGTTGTCCCATGAAAAAACATCTGCACTCGTAGTTGTAACGTCTGAATCAGAACAAGGTGATGACAAAAGTGGAAGGTTTGGATTGAGAAAGTCCAAAGGATCGATTGTGCTTTGTTGGAGTTATTCTGCACTTGAATGGTCATATTGAATGGACAAAGCACTGAACGTCATAATGGATGAACTGTGTGATGCAAGATTTGAAATGTATAAGCCACCTTGATTCCAAGCTGGAGACAAAAAGAACTGAGAAAAGCTGAAACAATGACTGGGAACTATCAAAAGCTGAAAAGAAAACAATTATTGACCAATGAGAAAAAAAAAAAAAAGAAGAACTTTTCTATTAGATTTTATTATTTTAGTTAATTATTTTACAGAAGACTAACCTAGGTCTGAGAAAAAGCTACAAGAAGAGTGAGGGATAACATTTTTAGAAGAACACAGAGTAGGTTTAAGGATTGTCTATTTAGAAATTTGAACTGCTGAAAACTAACAGTTCTAAGAAGCTACTTACAGAACTCTGCACTGAACTTTTGAGCCTGCCTCTATATGATCTGATTGCAGACAAAGCTTGTGTTGCCTTAGAAATTGATGTAAAATTGTTATGAGCTTAATTTTTGTAATAACAAGTGATACTGATCGTATTAGTTTAGTAGGGTTCTTTTACATACCAGATAGAAATTAGGTCTGCTAATTGAAAATATTACATCTACACACACCACAGACGAGTTGCAAAATTTTAGGTAGAGAAGATTATATATTTGATCCAACTAGTGATGAGGGTGCTCTTTGATGATCTCAGATGTGAAATTAACTTGGTGTGATGATTACAAATCCTCAGGGGTCTGATGATTTAATCATCAGAAGGAGGATTGATAGCGCCTAGAACATGTGTTTTAAAATTTTGCATCACTGAGGGAAAACCTGCCTTCGCTTCAAAAACGAAAACTGCATTTGAAAAGTGACACGCAAATATTTTGTGCTACAAAATGAAAACATGAGCTCTGAAATGCACAGACTTTAGTCAGACGCTTTTCATTTAGCTATTTATGTAACCCATGTGCAAGTAATTCATAGCTTGATTTAAATGTATTTTAGTTTAGATTTTGTTCTCACTATGAAAATGTGATTTTAATTTGTGAAAGTGTTGAAAGTGTGCATTAGTAGAATATAACTTATATTAGAATTAGCACGATATTTTATAATGTAGAGAAAACAGAAACCACTCTTAATTAACTTTTTGCTCTTGGAAAGTTTCTGTTCCCTTCAAGATAAGCAAAGGAATTTCTCTCCCTGTGAAGAGAGAACAGCGCATAATTTATAGCTGTGACCTCGGAGCTGTATCTCTGTAGTTGCTGGAAATGTTTAAACAAAGCCTTTTTTAATTCTTAGCTTTAGTAAGAATAGAAAACACACGTTATTTTAAAGGTGCATTAACATGATACATAATGTTTCTTGCTAAAATAAAAAGTTCTTTTGCAGCTCATGTATGTGTTTAGTTAGAAATAATGTGTTTTTATTAGAAGGTTGTTAGATGAAATTATATTAAATAAAATGCAGAATTTGCTGTGCGAAGGACTTTCGCCTGCCTATCTGATGAGATGACGTATGCTGCCTGCCCTGGGGTGGAGTTGTCCTTGTGGAGAATGCTGGATTCCGGTTGGAGGAAAATGAACTCATGCAACATGCTTCGTAACATTATTCTTTGATAAATGCGTTCCTAGTTTAAGAGTTTTCAGAACACTTCAGAACACTTTCAGAACACTGGCAGAACTCTTGCAGAGACCTTTGCGAGAGGCAGAAGCCTTGCAGACAGAGGGCTGCAGAGGAGTTTCAGACTCCGATGCAGAAATGAAAGGAGAAGAGCAGATGTGATTTGCAGATGCAGGGAAGGAGAGGGCAGACTTGATGGATAGCGTAACGGAGGCAGTTCAGATGTAGGTTTAGTTCCATTCTGACTTTTATTAAGATCCCAAGCTTTAAGCTTTGACTAATTGGCTTTGCCAAGGCTTATTTGTTTTATGCTTGATTTCTCTTCATGGGAGATTCTGCAATTATTAATGATTGATGTAGCTTTATGCTACGCTCACTCTTGCATTGTGAGTTCTAACTGACATCATTTGTGCCACACTGTCTTAGACAGGGATTGTTTCTTTATGGAACACTTGTGTGGAAATTCTTATGCTTGTGCTAACTTACATTTTCTATTTTCAATTCTGTAAACTGATTGATATCTGACTAATAAATGAAAAATCAGAGAACCTTAAATTTTGATTGGAAAATAAATCCCTTTAAAATTACTCACAACTCTCATTATTGACTAAAATGTTTATTTGCATTTGATTAATTGCCCATGTTTATGTAGGAGCCTTTTGGGTCAAATCGACCTGGAGCAGAAACAAGGGTAACGGTAATCAAAGGTAATGGTGCCACATTTCCTAGATTTTCCAAAGAGAGATTACCGTGGGATTTCCGCTCCATCACCGTTGACTGATAGAATGCTTTACAAGGTTTCGAGTGCTGTGGCAACAAATGATGGGTAGAATGCTGAATGAATCAAACATTCACCCCCAGTCAAGAGATCTGGGTTAAATCCATCTTTTTTTTGCTCACTATGCCACCCCAGTTTGGACCCAGCCAGAAGCAAATCAGTCTTGATCCTGCTCCTCATTGGAACAGTCCAGCCTGAACTGCCAAGCCCGGTTCTCCCTGGACTGGAAACAAGCATCCTGGGACAGTTTTCAGGGTAACACCCCTCATCAGCCAGGCTAGCTTGGATCCAGTGGCACAGTGAGCAAGGGACAAGGTTTTGAAGCACACATATATAATCCCCATTTATATCTTTTTTTTTTCTGAGCCTACATTTACCTGAAAATAATCAACTATGGCATCCCTGATTTCGTTGTTAAAGACCGCATCTAGAAAAGCTTCTGACGGAACTCGCCAAGGCGTGTATGGCTCACAATGCTGGGGATTGTAAGGGTTAAAAGCAGTGGTGCATGGCCTGACAAAGTTCGGGCGAGATAATCTAGTGTGAGTGTGTGAATGAGGAAATCAGGGGAAAGGTACCAGTGGTCTATCCGGGACCGTGTACCGTGTGGTGCTGAAAAAAAGGAGAACTCCCTGGCAGCAGGGTGTCTGCGGTGACAAGCGTCAGCTAGTGAGTGGGCCTGCAGCAGCGCTTGAAGCGCCTTTACAGAGCGTGGCTTGGTGGTATGATCAGGACTAGTGGTCTCCAGGGTGGGCTGCAGCGTCAAATTAAAATCTCCCCCCATTATTATAGAGTCGATCTGTAGACTAGTGATATGTGCTGAGATATCAGGGAAAAAGTCTGGCGCATCGACATTTGCGGCATATATATATTGATCAGTAATATACGCTGTGGTCCGATATGTCCAGCAACTAACGAATACCGTCCCTCTGGATCTTTAACCACCTTATGAGCCTTGAAAGGGAACGACTTATGTATGAGGATACACACCCCTCTGGAAAAAGTGCTGTAGTTAGCGAAGAAATGGTTGTCTCCCCAGTTGAATGCGAAGCGGTCGGCAGATGTTGGGGCATAATGGGTCTCCTGCAAGAAGGCAACCCTCACTGCATGTCTGGTGAGATAGGCGAGTACCTGCCTCCCTTTACGGGGATTCGAGAGGCCCCTCATATTCCAGGACATACAAGTATAATCCCCATTTATTTATGTAGGGTTTACCATTGTCATTTAACTTTTTGTAAGCGCTCTCCATTTCGAAAGGCGACGTAACCATGTCACATGCAGATAAATGGCTTTGCCCAATATTACACAGCATGGTTAAGTGGGGAGAGCCAGGATTAGAGCAGACAGCATCTTACACATAATGGCACTCCGACATTGACAGAAAACACGTGTGTAGCTACAGCGCATGGAAGCAGTAACAAGGGTCTGTGGTTGAAAGTGGGCTGGCATAGGTCGGGGTTCAGGCGAGGGGTTACATCATGACAGCGACCAGGGGAACTGAAGCGATCAGTTGATTACAGAGGAGGCTGGCTGAAGATTGTTTCCTTCTACAGTTTTTTTAAACTTGTCACTACTGCAGTGTGGGCTTTAACAGACGGATAACAAACCAATAACCCTACACAATCTCCCTTCATGCCTTCTACTGTGCATATTTATATCTGCCAGCTGTTTGTGCGCCTTTTTACATTTTAACAAGCACATGTAAATTATACTTCCCCTAGTCAGCTTAGTCTGCATTTGCATGTCTAAATGACTCCTCCCTTCCTCTCGCCAGAGGCGTTTGCACCATTGTAAGCCTTAACCACGCTGGGTTTGAAGCACAGAGAGGAGGAATTGGAGATTTCGTTAACCATCCTGCACTCCATTTGAAGCTTTATCACTTGCCCAGAAACTACCTCAACAGTTGCACATGGAGCCCACAATACTGGCTAGGTAACTGGGTAGAAATAAGCTTATATGGAAGCAGCCAGTCAATCAAAATCTACTCAGGCTGCACAAACAAGTTATCTCCCTCTCAAGAAGAGATGTTTCAGAATGTATGTAACACCAGCACCCAATAAATAACTCCCTTTCTTCTGCTTGCAGAAACAAGTCTCTGTAAGTCTCCACAAAATGTAACCGCAATTGTCTACAAATCTGAGAAAACTGCTTTAGCTCCCAAAAGTCTGCATTGATTTTCGTGAAGCTGTCTTCACTCATACTACTGAAGCTCTATGCTCAAAAGTAATTATAAAGAAATTCCAAACAACTGGAATTTTATTGCAAGACCGGAGGCTCCCATTATACTTCCCTGATCTTGCTTTATTTTGAACAGCAGCAGTCAAGATTCAGAAAACTACAAATCCCATAAGGCCTGGAACCACCAGCCAATGGGAAAAGACAACGCAGTACCAATAATGTCCAACAGTAACCCAGCAAGTCATATAATTCTAAGCTTGACAGCAAACAGCCCTCTTTTCTTGCTGCTTGCAGTCAAGATAAGTATCGACCATATTCCTTACTACTTTTACTGTTTAGTACGTTTGTATTGTTATTCAGGCTTAGATACCTTAACCGTGTTGTTTCTTTATCATGAGCTGGCACGTTGCCACACTGTCCACGTGCTGCCCCCTCATGCTCTTACGTGTTCTCTGACCATGTCCGCCTTGAGCCCAATATTCTGAGATGCGCTTCTTCATTCATGCAGCGCCTCTTCTCCTCCATTTCAGGTGGTATTCTGTGCACTGTTTATCAGCAGTTTCTCCTGCTTTTTTTCACCGTCTGGTGCATCCCGCTCCCCTCCGCTCAGCATCTCCATCTGAGCCTTAGTGTTTTCTCCTCCCAGGGGTAAGGCCTACGTTCCTTCCCATTGCTCTGTTGCTTTCAGCTCCTCAGCATTGTGCCGGCCTCGGTTCACACCCAAAGGCAGAGCCAGCTCATATTTTCCTTTTAGGCTTGCCATTAACCCTTTCTGGTCCAGTTTTGTTGTGAGGATCGTTTTGTCATTACTTTCTCAATGGAAATGGATAGTTCTCCCCTGGTTCAGGATATGGAGGAGGAAGAGGATAATCTGAAAGTTAATTTGAATGAGTTAATTCAGACTTCAGTTGAACAGGCTGTGGTAGCCTCTATGGACAAGGTCACAAAAAATAGAGAAAATTCTGTAATTATTTCAATGCCAAAGACGATTTTACCCCTTCCCCCCCATTCTGCGGGGAAAGCAGAAACCACAAAGCAATGGGGTTCCCTTTACCGGCTAACGTTAAACCCAAAGCAAAAGGTAATGCTGCGTTGTTCATTAGTGAGGTTTCCTCACACGTGACAGAGGACGTGGTTCATCCTAGGCCTCCTTCTAAGGAGGGGAAAAAGAATGATAAAAATGTTAATATCAAATCGTCTTCATCCAAGTGTAAAACTAAGTCTAAGCATATATCATCTCCCATTGTCATATCCCATATCCCTGACACTAATGATGACATGGGTGATTTAGATTCCGATCATGACGAAGATGGGGCTGGTGACGTTGACCCTTTCTCTGCATCTTCCCCTAAAAACCCAAGCTGGCTTCTCCCTCTCATGACCCTTCTAAAGCCAGAGGGTGTTCCCATATTTGACCCCAACCATATTCATCACCCTAATTCAACCGAGTGGTTTCCAACCAAGCATATGGGAGAGTATGTGGCCTTCAGATTACGCCTACTGCTTGACAAGCATACAAGAGCTAAATTGAAGTCAGAATGACCTCGCCCCTCCCTTCCTTCCAAAATTACAGTCACCCCAGCCATAGACCCTTCCCTGCTCACTTTCTTTTCCAAATTTGGAAAGGACCCTCTCATGGGCATGGACAAAGCCTGGTCAAACTGTCAGGACAAGTTATTAGACATCGTTGGTCCGCTGGCCCGTATTTTCAATCTGGCGGAATCAGCTCATCTTGATAACTCTGCCATTGATCTTGAAGTTCTCTCACTATGTGTGCAAAGAACCTTTTACTTACTTGGCAATGCCAATGACGCCATGACCCACAAACGTCGTAAAGGACTGCTAATAAAATTGGACCCTAAACTGGTAGACCTGGCATCTGGTATTAAAGCTGAAGATCTTTTGTTTGGAGATTCTTTTATTAAGGAACGCAGTAAATATGTTTCTACCTTTTCATCTCTTGACAAAGTGCAACAGTCACTGAGGAAAGTTTTCTCCCAATGTGTTTTCACCAGGGCTGGTACAGGCAGGTGCCGCTTTACTGGCCGCAACTTCCACAACCAAGACTCCAGAGGTTCCTTCAATTCCTCCCACCAGTAATTACAAGCCCAAGTTCTACCTCCAGCGCGCGAGAGGCTTCTGAGGTCATGGGCACAAGGGTTCCCAATATAACTCCCAAACAAGTAAGTCCCTTTTCTGTCCTTCCTTCCGTAGGGGGTCATTTTCATTTGTTTCTACCAAAATGGCGCTCCATTATGTTAGATCCATGGGTGCTAAACACTGCTCAAGGTTATCTTGTAGAACTCTACCCAAGACATTTCCACACTGTGTTTCCTTCCCCTCTAAAATTCTCCTCCGAAATGGCCACATCATATCTCTAGAGATTCAGTCCGTGTTGCAGAAACGTGCAATCCAGTTATCCCCTCCCGACCCCTCAGGTTTCTTCAGTTCGCTCTTTTTGCTCCAAAAGGAAAACAAGAAAATGAGGCCATTCATCAACCTCGGACAGTTCAGCCAGTTTGTGGTTTTCTGCCATTTCAAAAGAGAAACAATCATTCATCTCAGAGACTCCATATTCCAGCACGACTGGATGGTTTGATTGGATCTACAAGATGCCTACCTCGCAGTCCCCATCCATTCAAATCACAGGAAATTTCTCCAATTCCAGTGGCTCAGTCAAACATATCACTTTTCTTCTCTTCCTTTCGGACTTTCTTTAGCACCATGGTGCTTTATCAAACCAATGAAACTGGTTGTAGCCTCCCTCAGGGCTCAGGGTGTCAGGCTAATAACCTATCTAGAAGATACCCTTTTAATGAGCCAAAGCTTATCCTCTCTGCAGGCTTGAATTCGCCTGACGTGTTATCTGCTGTCAGACCTAGGTTTTCTCATCAACACACAGAAATCTATGCTCTCCCCGACAGAACAGATAGAGAATTTTAGGTTTTCTGATAAAATCTTCCACCACCTCTTTCCATCTTCCCTCGGCGAAAGTAAAAAGTATAAAATCCAAGATTCTTCAGACCCTTCGGAGTGCAGTAATTTCCCTCAGCACTCTTGCAAGAATTGTGGGTCTCTTTAGTCCTCCATACAGGCCAGCTTTCCAGGCCCTCCACATTATCGGGCCCTTCAAAGACAAAAAATTCACCACTCACAAAAAAAAAGCCTTGCTTATTCCGATTTTTTCTCTCTAGACCAAGAGTCCAGAGTAGAGCTGCAATGGTGGATAGACCATTTAGATGTCTGGAATGGCAAGACTATCATTGCCGCAGCCCCCGATCTTGTGTTAGAATCAGATGCAAGCAGAACCGGGCAGGGCACCTGTTGTGGGCCAATTTCGACTGGGGTACATGGTGTATAGAGGAGTCAAAATTACATATCAGTTGTTTAGAGATGCTTGCAAGCTCCTTTGCAATCAAAAGCCTATCAAAAAACAGGGTACACTACTCCATTCTTCTTCGGATGGACAACATTTCCACGGTCCGGTACATCTATCATCTAGGTGGCACCATGTCAGAGCCTTCAGCAGAATTTTCAAAATGTTTTTGAAAATTCTGCCTTCTAAACAACATTTCTGTACACTCAGAATACTTGCCAGGAGATCTCAACTCTGTAGCAGACTCGCATTCTCGACATCTTCAAGATGCCAGCAATTGGAAACTTCACCCTTCAGTCTTCAAGTCTTTGCTCCTCAAATGGGGTCCTTTTCACATAGACCTGTTCGCCTACAGACTATTTTGTCAGCTTCCCTAATTCTTCAGTTGGCACCCAGATCCCTTGACTTTAGCTTCAGATGCTTTTCTTTAGGACTGGTCCAACTCGATCAATTAAGCTCTTCCTCCTTTTCTTATGATAAATAGGGTTTTAGCACAGGCCAGACGACAACAGGCAATTCTTGCATTGGTAGCTCCCATCTGGCAATCACAGGTATGGTTTCCACCCCTCCTTAAATTAGCAATGGATTTTTCAATTCTTCTTCCTTCCTTTCCCGACCTCCTCTTTGATCCCTTGGGTCTACCTCACAATTTGGTTCTAGACAATTCCCTCATTCTTTCAACCTGGAAGATAAGACGGTCTCCCAATCTTTCCCTTTCATTTCACCAGAAGCTTCACACTACATTAACATGCCCTGGGCCCCAGGAACTAAAAAAAGCTTACAAATCAGCTTGGTCTTTATGGAGAAGCTGGTGTGTGGAAATCACCTACATAGTTAATTTCTTGGCTGCTGAAGCTAGCGGTGGCAAAACATATTGTACTATTAATCTTTACAGATCTGCCATCTCTAATAATCTCCCATTCATCAATGGAAAACCGGTGAGAGAGCATCTCCTCATTTGTCAACTGTTAAAGGTAATAACTTTTGTAACCCTCCTATTCCTAAGTACAGTACATTGTGGTATGTAAATGTAGTTTTGAAATTGTTTCTCTCATGGCCTGATAATGCTAACCTTTGTTAAAAAATGTTATCAGCAAAACTTCCCATGCTTTTGTGTTTGATTTTCATTAAATGATTGTCTGATGTTAGAGCGCTAGATATTTCTTCTCAACTATTTACTCTGACAGGTGTACTCATTACTGTTTGCAGACATACTAAAACAAAGACAAATTTAACGTCAGTTTTTTATCCTTACTTTCCAGATCAATCCAAGCTCTGTGTTGGCCAATGTCTTAAAGTTTATGAGCAGAAGACAACTGATCTCAGAACATGCTCAGACTTCCAACTTCTTATCTCCTTTAGGAAATCCCACAAACCCATGTCCTCCCTTAGCCTTGCTTACTGGGCTAAGTGGGTCATGGGCCTAGCGAATGTGATACTTCCAATTTCAATGCCCATTCTTCCAGAGGAGCCATGGCCTCCAAAGCTTTTTGTGCCGGCTCTCATCTCGAAGACATTCTGTGATCAGTTGATTGGTCCAATGATACTGTTTTCAGAACTTTTTACTGTAAAGCTGTACATGCAGCATCTTCTGTAGTAGATAGCATGCTTTCAAAAAGCATAATAGGAGCCTCCAGTCTTGCAATAAAATGTAGATTTTCTGAGTAAATTATGAAGGAAAGTCTTAATTTTTATTAAAGACATGGATGCAAGTATTATCTAACCCGGGTAGAGTTGGCGGAGTGCCACTACGCAGAGTTCCACGGAGTTGGGAAAAAACTCAGTGGGACTCCGCACCCCGCCTCCACCCCCCCAATAAAAAATATAAATTAAAAAAGAAAAAAAACACATACCTCTGCAGTGGCGTCTCCGGGCTGCCCTCCTCTTTCTCCTCGCCGTGGTCTCTCTCGCCGTCTCCTCGTCCACATACGTCTTGCGAGAACTGCGCATGCGCGCACACGCGCATGCGCAGTCCTAACAAGATGTCCGTCTGACGTAGGGGTTTGCGTGGGTGGAGGAGGAAATGGCGAGAGAGACCACGGCGAGGAGGTGGAGGGCAGCCCGGAGATGCCACAGCAGAGATAAGCCCCTTTTTTCCCCTTTTTGTGTCACTGACTAACTGCTCTCCGCTGCGGAGTCGGAGTTTTGCCTGAACTCCGCGTTCTCAACGGAGCGCGGAGTAGGCAAAACTCCGCAAACTCCGCTGGCGGAGCTGCGTTCTGTGCCCGGGCTTGGTATTATCCCACCACAACATTGATTAATTTCATGTTTCTTTCCCTCCCTGACAATGGCTCCAGCACCTCTATCTTCCTCTGAAGGATTTTTCATCTTTTCATGGTGCTTTCCGTCAGTCTCCTCCTCTGTATCTTCATGGCACTTCTGAGTCTACTATGTCGTCCCCTGTCTCCTTGGGACTTGAAGTTTGAACTTCTTCTGAGAACATTTCTCTTTTTACTTTAGCATGTGCAATTGTGTTTTCACTTGTTCCTTTGTTCAATGTTTAATAACTTCTCGCACAAGAAAAAAAAGGGCTGTTCGCAGTCAAGCTTAGTATTATAGGTATTGCTAGGTTACTATTGGACATTATTGGTATTGCATTGTCTTTTCCCATTGGCTGATGGTTTTCTGAATCTTGACTGCTGCTGTTCAAAATAAAGCAAGATCAGAGAAGCATAATACTCGCCTCAGTGTCTTTAATAAAATTAAGACTTTCTTTCGTAATTTACTAGGAAAAGCTACATTAATAACGTAAATGATTTCTAGAAGCAATGCTAATGAGCCAGAGTGGGTGAGAACTGGTGGAAGAAAACAGAGCTTTCTGGGGCGGTGTTTGAAGAATGCAAACTAAGCAGCCATGCACCCTGAGCGCCGGTGACACTGGCATTTAAGCAATCACTTTGAAGTCAGAGAAAGAAAAGAAACAGCGTCTGACATTTGATCTCATGAGCAAGTGAAAACATCGGCGCTCCTGACGAGGGCTCTTAAACAAAGAAAAAAGAAGTTCCTAATTTGGTCATAAGGTGAGGGATAGTGGAAGGATAGTGTACTTAGTCCCTGCTCTCGGGGGGGCTAAACAGAGGGAGAGGCATGACAAATGCAAGCCATGGACAAATGGAGAGAGAGAATAGGAATGCAACGATGGAGCCAGCAATTGGGAAGCCTATGGGTGGGCTGAAGCCCACAAAGTGGCAGTGACGGCTGGTGGCTTTAGAAAGTGATGGGGTGTAAAGGTTGCAATACAAACCGCATCAGCCCTAGAGTTAAGCGTGCCACTGCAATCTGTAGCGAGATGCCTGGCTCAAGTTAAGCTTGAACCCCAAATGAGCCAAATCTTCAGGTGGCTTCTGCCTCACACCCTGCCCCATAACCTCATGTGTGAATAATTGAAGGCAGCAGAGACATTTGTGGTGGTATCGAAAGAAATATCCATCTTATGACTGGATTGCACAATGTGAAATAGGAAAATCTAGGAGCTATCCCGGCTTCCACGCTGAACCAAATTGTGTGATGTTATACAATTTCTTTATACCATTTTCTTCCTTTTTTCAGTATTTCATATTAAAGCAGAGACTCCACGCATCCGGCACAGCCACACAGGAGTATGCTCATTCTCTCACCTCGCCGCCAAAGCCTGGAACACCATCCCACTCCACCCTCGTACCTCAACCTCCCTGAATCACTTCAGGAAGGAACTCAAGACTTCGCTCTTCAACTGAGACCTGCAGCACAGCGCCTGGATACCCCCAGGGTGATAAGTTGCACTCTACAAGTACTATTTGATTGATTTGATTCATAAAATGCTGTGGCACACAGGAGTTCTAGTAGTGTGCTGTACAAATACCTCTTGTGTTTGATTTAATGTACTGTAGTGTTGCTTGATGTTGCTTGATGTATAATTACCTAGGCCACATGGAGGGAACAAATAACTGACTTGCCTCTTGTTTTACTAATGGCATCTGCATGAGGGTGTAGGAGAAGGGGAGAGCATGACTGCTTCTAAGTTTATTTATTTTAAAAGACCTCTTCTAAATAAATGGCACTTGCAGCAATTTGATAAAATGTTTCTGCATGTGAAAGGAACATGCTCCTGAACTTTGAAGAGCCTGTTTCATGCACGATTTATATGTCAACCGTCACATAGTTTGGATCGTGTTGGGGCTGTTAGAGCCATGCAAGACCATTGCCAAGGCTCTTCTTGTTAATTTGCTAGTACGCTCCTGCTCACCCTGAGTAGACACATACGCACTCCTACAAGCACTTTCTCTCATGATACAGATATACACACATGGAGACTCGCACATACAGTTTTACACAAATACACACACACACACTGACACGAGACAAACGTGCACAGGTACACAGACATATTAGCGCTAGTCTACCCCCGTTACTCTGGTGCAACCAGGATCTCTAATACCAAAAGACTGCAGCACGGAGCGCGACGTCAGGCGTGACACTGCTCTGCGACCACAGTAACTCAGAGCAGAGTTACCCCTTTCACCGCACTCCATGCTGTAGTCATTTAGACTCAAAGAGCCTTGTTCAGCACAGAAATGGATGGTTGACTGGGGCACACAAATGCCAAATGTAAACCGAACTGGAGCAAAAAGGAGGGTGAGAATGAGCACTCACCACCGCATGAGTGACTCCAGCCAGGAACCGATAGATCAATCTGTACTGCCTAAGTGTGAACATTATCAGGCCGCAAGGATGCACAGGCAGCAGTTCCTCACTACTCAGTTTACTTTAAACCCAAATTGAGGGAAACGTGAGGATTGGTGGAGTACACTGCCCATGCCCAGCCTGCAAGAGCCAACCTCTCCCACCTTGAGGCTGCCAAATCGCCCTGCCCCGCCCATAGCTCTTCAAAGTAGTTTGAGCTCTTGTGGCCCTCCCAGGGCCTCAAAAAGAACACCGAGAGGCACACAATAATAAAATGCCTTGAATGAGGCGGCGCCCCACACATGACGAAATTACAATGGTTTGTGTCTCAAGGGTGAGAGAGATTACTGTCGCCTCGCACATGCGTAATTAGAATCACACAATAAGAGCCTCATTTAAAACGGAGCAGCCTGCCCTTATACTGAAGTGGTGCTTGTATATTCCCACCTCATTTCGCTTCTCTTCCTCTTACTGTGAATGGCTGTGCTCTGCCCCTTTTGCCCATATGCACCAGCCGACGACTGCAAAGTAGGTACAGCATGTCTCTTTGAGACAGTGCAAGTGCTATCTAGCCAAGACCTAAAAATGATTTAACCCCAAAATCATGTACTAAATCACCCAAAAACCTGACTCCCGCCTGGCTCCAGGTACCAAAATACGGGGACGCAAAACATTCGGGTAATTCGGGATTCATCAATAACAGGGTATGCGCATGGAGTGGCGGAATTCCCAAAAACCTCCTAATGTTGAACTAAATCTTTTCAAAGGCTTCAGTAGCCTTCAGTTTAACTTTCTTGAAAAATCTCTCTTTGTTGAATTTGTTGCTAATAGTGCAGGGATTTCTCATAGTAGAAATAGCATGAAGCCAGTTATCTGGATAAAAATCATATAGCAATCAAATATGGTTAGCCTTGCTGGCCCACTAATCCAGGCGCCAATCCGGAAGTGCCCGTCCGCCCTTAATTATTAGGAGTTTAAACATTTTTAAGGCTCTTCTCTCCTTTTTCCCTATCCAGATAAATTTAGTTACTATAGAATCTAGCTGCTTGAAATATTTGTAGGGAATATGCAGGCGTAATACCCGGAAAAGATATATAATTTTAGGAAGAATATTCTTAATTAATTAAATTAATTCAGCCAATTAAGGAACTAGTCAAATATATTCACTTGGATAATAATGCCCTGATCTGTTGCAATTGTGAAGAATAATTATATTCAAAACACAACTTGTGGCCCCACCCAACAAAATGAGTTGTGTTTTGTGAGCATTCAATTTATAACCGGACATATATCCAAAATCTAGGGCTGTTTGTTCAACAATATCAATCATTAGATCAGAACAATGTAAAAATATAAGTGCATCATCTGTATAAACGGATAGGGGCGAAGCCAAAAGTAAGTTCAGATTATATGGTATATTATTTTGCAAATGCCTGATTTATGGCTCCATATATAAAGTATCTAACCACATGTATCCCAGAGGGAGACTCCGGGGAGGGAACAAGAGGCACGGGGTACTAGGAGAAGGCAGCCTCCAACATAAATCGTTTACCACACTAAGCCGCTCCTAGTGAAATGACCTAAATGTCTCTAGATGTGGGATCTGGCATCTCACAAAAAGTGAAGGACTGGTCTCACACACCACCTGGTGTCATGCTTCATCATTGACCAATCCTCGCCCCTTAAAAACTTGGTTTGATAAGGGGCGGGCATACACCTGACGACAGGGATGCACTTCTAAAACTAAGTGGGGGCCCTTTCAAAAAGAGAGTGTGTGATTAAAATACCATTACAGATGGCAAATTGTATTTTAATTTAGATGGCATCTGTATGGTCATTAAAACCAGAACTGCGGTGTATGTGAGGAAATTATTATCCTCCCACAGCTGTGTGTAAAGTCGACATGTTTCTGCCCACCGGCCCGATCGGGTCATTGGCATTCATCAGGACTTATACATAACTAAAGGCTCCACCCTTACCAAATCTAAGGAAAAAGGCAATCCACTGGGTGGGGTGAAAAAATTATCACCTTCAGGAGGTAAAAATTCCAAACCTGTGAAAAGAAGAAATGAAAAGAAAAACATTGTATAGTACAATATGACAAAAACGGTCATACATGATTCGAACAGCCGACTCCACGTGCATCCTACGGAGAGTGGCTATGGTGTTTTACTAATGTGTCAGTCATCTGTGCAAAACACTCAATAAAAATTATGGGGAACTTGTCCCGTATTTCTTACCCTTGTGGGGAATCTACTGACCCCATAGGAGGCCGTGGATGGTAGACCAATGAGGTCACTAGCTGTCAAAAAGGAGAAAATAATAACAAAAAGAAGAACATTGTTTTTAGGAGGTAGTGTCACGATTTCATATAGACACACAACTACATTAAACCTTTACAAGTATTATCCACTCAGAAATGCAAGAGTCCCCGTGGGGCATAGTCCCAGACCGTTCACTCCAGTTCACACGCACTCCCTTACTGTAACTTTAAGTTCACTGCTCCTTGCACCTATGTCTGCACGGCTCGTCCCCTTGTCGGTAAGTGAGAGCGGAGGTTACGTGATTTATATAGCGCATGCGCGCTCTTACTCATATGCAGGTGTGGGCATTAGCACTGAGCGGCAATTGGTAATTGAAGACTAGCTGTATTTCCGATGTCGTTGCTCCCGCTATTTTAAGAACTGCCTGGTGCGGTGACGCGGACCCAAAATGGAGGTCCGGCAGTCTCCTCGCGGTAGTGTTCGAAGGCGCTGGCCCACGAGTGCTCCTGTGTGTTCAGAGGGAGGGTGGGCCTGCTTCCTATTGGTGCGCATGCGTGCTGAACAGTATAGCTGGGAAATTCTAAGCGAAAGCGCTGATTGGTTTAGATCGACGTGCCTACCATTGACGATGATTAAAAATGCATGTACTATTGCGCATGTGTGGAGATTAGCGGAATTGTTTGTCAGCACGCGTATACTACACGGTAAAGACACTACTTTACGTGCTAAGTAGACTACTGAGACAAGGCGAATGTTAATATATTTAAAAATATATTAAAACGAACCGATGTGCAACATTTCTGTGAAAGGGCATGCATGCTAGATACTATGGATGGTTACCTAGGGATAAGTAACTACTTTACTAGATGGCACAGTTTTCTTGCCACCGGTATGTGTTACTTTATGAGAATTAACGTGTTGTTTTGTCTACCGCCGTACTCGGTAATCAATACCTCTTATGTGCGTTTTTTTTATAAAAGGTTGGACTATGTGTAAATGCACTTCGTTATTAGTAATCAAGATCAATGAACTACCCTAGGGGTGATGTTACTCGTACCTGCTCAATGTCATTCGTGGTGATGTTAACTGGACAAGCACATTAGACATGATCTTAAGTTGATACCTAGGTATACCAATAGTTGTGTATCTAATTGGCATTTCTCTGATCCATCTGTCCACACAACAACATATTTTCTTGACCAAGCTCTTTTAAGGACCAGTTAGGGAGTTTATAGTGAAGAAAAATCCCTGATGTATCATGTTTTCATGGTGTTGTGTCCTTTACCCCGCTAATTGTAACCACGGAATATCATCATTCAGTCCTTTCAGATTGGATTTCAACCTATATACCCATCTTTGTTCCCTGATATGCAATGGTCTTGTGAGGTCAGTCGTGGATTTTTTCATCACCTCTAAAACTGCCCATCTTAGGTCGCTATCTT
Source organism: Calotriton arnoldi (assembly GCA_963921515.1). Classification (NCBI taxonomy): domain Eukaryota; kingdom Metazoa; phylum Chordata; class Amphibia; order Caudata; family Salamandridae; genus Calotriton; species Calotriton arnoldi. The sequence continues at coordinate 2,071,813 of CAWUFW010002692.1, read as the reverse complement.
TATGTTCAAAATCCAGGAAATGTCTTGTGAGTTTTGTATTTGTCTTTTTGCACCGTATTGTACTTCGGTGCTCATTGATACGAATCTTAATTTTGCGAGTTGTCATTCCCACATAGAGGAGGTCACAGGGACATTTCAATAGATAAATTACATTCTCAGTATTGCAATTACTGAAACTATTCAGTTTCCATGGTTTACCTGTGCCAATATCTATTTCTTTTGTTGCTGTGGTGTAAGGGCATGCGACGCACCCCCACAGGGATAGTGTCCAGTAGGTCTTTGTGTATTCCAGAGGGTGGTTTGTTCTACTCTACTGGGTGTTTGGTCTTTGGTGTGCACCAGTTCGTCTCGCAGGCTTTTGCTTCTTTTAAATGCGAATAGTGGAAAATCCCACTTCTTTCCTGCACTACCTAAGATATGCCAATTTTTTTTTATAATCTTTTTTATGGTGTTAGAGACTGGAGCGAACGTAGTAACACACACCATTTGGTCCTTTCGTTCTTTGTTCGTAGTTTCCAGAAGAGCTTCCCGTGAATTGTTCCTTGCCCTCTTTTTTGCTTTTTTAATGAGTTTTTTTGGATAATGTCTTTGGAGCAATTTCTCCTCTAATTCCTTAGATTGTTCTAGAAAAGTTTCGGTTTCTGTGCAGTTTCGCCGCACCCTTAAGAACTGGCCCACTGGTAGGTTGTCCCTAAGGGCTTTCGGATGATGACTCTCATATAATAGCAAGCTATTTTTGTCCGTGGGCTTGTTGTGTACCCTTGTGTGGATTCCTTCCAGTGTCATGTTGATGTCAAGGTCCAAAAAGGTAGCATGATCTCTGTTGATAGAATGGGTGAACCTTAGATGCAAATCTTTGGTGTTGACCCAATTCACAAAGGCTTGTGCAGAAAGTTCGTCCCCTCGCCATATGATGAAGACGTCGTCAATGTAGCGTTTCCACACTTTCAGATGTTCTGTAAAGGGATTGTTTGCGTTAAAGATAAAATCCTCCTCAAATTGACGGACGTACAGACATGCTAGGCTAGGGGCGAATGTACTGCCCATTGAAGTGCCGGAGATCTGGTGGTAAAGCACTTCCTCAAATTCAAAAAAAAATTCTGTAAGAGCAATCTCTGCGCACTCCATGACAAAGTTCGTTGGGGTTGGGAAATGCCAATCCATATTAAGCAAGATACTCTCCACCACAGCCAGTGTCCTCCTTTGTGGGATACTGGTATAGAGGGCCTCTATGTCCATGGTGATGAAGATGTCTTCTGCGATGTTGATTTCTACGTCACGAAGCAGACATAGTACATCCTTTGTATCTCGTAGATACGATGCAGATCTCTGAACAATTGGTTTCAAAAACCAATCACAGAACTGCGACAGAGGTTCTAGGATCGATCCGATCCCAGAAACTATAGGTCTTCCTGGTGGCGGTATCTTCCCCTTGTGGATCTTCGGGAGTATGTAGAACCTTGGTGTCCTCGGGTCTTTATTCACCAAGAACTCTGCTTCCTGTTTGCTTATCCAATCATGACTGAGTGCCTCTTCCACAATCCTTTGTATTCTCGTCATGAGGCGTGGTGTTGGGTCCTCTCGATATATCTCGTAGCTTGTTCGATCAGATAACAACCTGTTGCATTCTTCCCGGTATATGGTTTTACTCATAAGGACAGTGGCCCCTCCTTTATCTGCTGGTTTAATAATGACATCTGGGTTGTTTTTAAGTCCCTCCAAGGCATTACGCTCTAGTTTCGTTAAATTCTGGAACCCATTCTCTTGTTTAAGGTTGATTTTCTCAACGTCAGTAAGGACTGCTTGTTCAAAGGCCAGAATGTGGCATGGGATGGTATTATGAGGTGGCACAAAGGTGGATTTTCTCCTCAGCCCTGTTTTGAGATCCAGGATTGGTTCATTCATCGATTCTCCAAAATGGTTGCGCAGTTTTATTTTCCTAAAAAACTGAGCAAGCTCGATGTTTAAAGTGAAAGGGTCATTACTGGGTGTAGGAACGAAACGAAAACCCTTAGAAAGGACCGACTCTTCAGATCCAGTCAGGGTATGTTCGCTAAGATTTACAACATTTGTTATTCTGCGCTCGTCGATGGGCCGTTCCCCTTGCTTCTTGTTCCCATCGCAACTGGTGTTTGGTCGTTCCATTGGACTCTTGCGGCTGGTTTTCTTTTTCCAGTCCCTCTGCCACGGCCTCTGTATAAAAAATGCTGAGGTACTGGTGGAAAGCCAAAACCCTGTTGAAACAAGCATTGGCATAGCCAATAGGTCTCGCCTTTGGGACCTTGTAAGTTAAAAAAAAAACTGAAGTATAAGACTTCACGTTTACATTTACTTCGTATTTAGGATGCAGTAAATGTAAACGTGAAGTCTTACACTTCAGTTTGTTTTTTTTACTTACAAGGTCCCAAAGGCGAGACCTATTGGCTATGCCAATGCTTGTTTTCACTGGAGCACAGTAAGGAGGAACAGGGTATCGGTAATGGTGCAGCAGACGAGAGAAGCTCCGAAGCTGTGCTATGTTCCAACACAAGCCCATCTCCAGCAGGCTGCTGAAATGTAAACTCGTGAGATTCCAATGAAACTTTCGGACAGACCACTGGGTCTGACAAGAGCACGCAGCCAGCAAGCTTTGGCCTGCTATACGCAGTAATGAGCGCTCTGCGTGGCCAACTCATAGTGGTGGTTGTCTCCACGAGCATTCATAAACAAAGCTGAAACAAGTACCAGCTTCTTAGGCCATGTGGATTTTAGAGCATCACCAAAAAAATAAACAGGCAGGCAGGCTGCGGACTCTGGTTCCCCTCTAGATTACCAGCGCCCAGTCCACCAGACACTTTGGGAAATGCCGAGTCATTCTTGCATCGAGGGTCAGCTTGTTTAAAGTGCCAAACCGCCCTCCGGTCAAGAGACCTACACCTACGAGGGTAGGAGGCGCCATATGGTCCGGCAGATGTCACGGCTGCACACGTAAAAGAGCAGCCAGTCTCAGGCTTCCCTGACTACTCTGTCAACCACTCTGCCAGAGCTGTTCCATGCCCAGCAGCAGAACAGTGGCATACAACCTCCTGAGCACCAGAGCGGTGCAGTCACTTGTAGCACAGTAAAGTCATACCAGCGGGTGGCCGGGCACCGTGAAGGCGAGCGGGAGCCGGGCCTTTTGCTGCCTTACTCGATGCACACAGAAAGGGAAAGGGGGAGGGAAATAATGTGTTTGTGCTCAGAGGGTGGGGGGAGGACTCCTAAGGCGAAGCAGGAGGGGAAAGCAATAAAAAACAAGAAGCGCGAGCAACAAGCATTGGCCGCGCGGCCGTGAAACTGACACGGCCGCGCGGCCGTGAAAGTTAAAGTAATCGCAGGTTTTGTAAATGCAAACAGTGGCTTTTGCTGGCGACCAGCTTGCGTTCACGCGAGCGTCCAGATGGCGAGGGAAGCCATATGGCGCCTGATCGCGCGTGCACGCTCGCGTGAACGCAGGCTAGTCCCCAGCAAAAGCCACTGTTTGCACTTCCAAAACCCGCTTACTAAAAGTCTCGCGCTGGCTCAGGCGAGACCTAAAAAGGGGGGGGGGCGCGGTTGCCAATAACCAAACTGTGGCATCGGTTGATGCATCATAGGAGGCCGCGCATTGTACTGTAGTCTTCCCAGTTGTACATCAGTGCTTTCATCACTGCTGCTCCCGCTGGTGCTCCTTTCATCCCCCGAGCTGAAAGTCCAGTTCTGGGGAGTGGCCCTGAATCGCTGTCGTTTATTGGTGTTTTGTTGTTGGGGCGGTCTTTCATAATATTCATCCGTAGTGTATGGATAAATTGTCTCGCGGTCAAACTTCTGTACATCCTTGGTTAATTTTGTCAGTTTCGATTTGGTGAGGTACTCCTTATATTCATTGTGGTCTTTATTAATTTCCTCCAACTTTTTCTTAAACACATATGTGTACCATGGTCTTTAGTTTGCTCTCGCTTTGTTGTATTTCTATCACTAGTGCATCAGCCAGTTCCCTGGCAGTGTTGATAATAAGCACTAACCAATCCTTGGTGCACTTCCACGCTATTCTAGACCAATTGATTCTAAATTCTTTGTTGTTTAGGAACAATCTTGGTTCATTTGTAACTACCAAGCCTCTGGGAGCACTGTTCTTACGGAGGTATTCAGTCATAAAAGCTCCATGCAGTGCTGTCCTTATCTGTTCTTTCTTTTTAGATGTTAGAGTAGCCCATTCGTCTGAATTCTGGACTACTTGTGTGATCACTGTATCTGCTAGTAGAGTTGGTGTTCTTAGGATTTCTGCATATGTCTCCTAGTTAAATGCTAGTTCCGTCTCCATTTTTATCCACTGGATTACGTCCGGTCAAAAAATACCAGATCACTAGATGCCCACACTTGGGTTTGAAAAATTACCCCAAAAGAAGGTTCCCACAGCTATCTGCTGTACTAAACTATCTAACCACATGTATCCCAGAGGGAGACTCCGGGGAGGGAACAAGAGGCATGGGGTACTAGGAGAAGGCAGCCTCCAACATAAATCGTTTACCACACTAAGCCGCTCCTAGTGAAATGACCTAAATGTCTCTAGATGTGGGATCTGGCATCTCACAAAAAGTGAAGGACTGGTCTCACACACCACCTGGTGTCATGCTTCATCATTGACCAATCCTCGCCCCTTAAAAACTTGGTTTGATAAGGGGCGGGCATACACCTGACGACAGGGATGCACTTCTAAAACTAAGTGGGGGCCCTTACAAAAAGAGAGTGTGTGATTAAAATACCATTACAGATGGCAAATTGTATTTTAATTTAGATGGCATCTGTATGGTCATTAAAACCAGAACTGCGGTGTATGTGAGGAAATTATTATCCTCCCACCGCTGTGTGTAAAGTCGACATGTTTCTGCCCACCGGCCCGATCGGGTCCATGGCATTCATCAGGACTTATAAATAACTAAAGGCTCCACCCTTACCAAATCTAAGGAAAAAGGCAATCCACTGGGTGGGGTGAAAAAATTATCACCCTCAACCTTCAGGAGGTAAAAATTCCAAACCTATGAAAAGAAGAAATGAAAAGAAAAACATTGTATAGTACAATATGACAAAAACGGTCATACATGATTCGAACAGCCGACTCCACGTGCATCCTACGGTGAGTGGCTATGGTGTTTTACTAATGTGTCAGTCATCTGTGCAAAACACTCAATAAAAATTATGGGGAACTTGTCCCGTATTTCTTACCCTTGTGGGGAATCTACTGACCCCATAGGAGGCCGTGGACGGTAGACCAATGAGGTCACTAGCTGTCAAAAAGGAGAAAATAATAACAAAAAGAAGAACATTGTTTTTAGGAGGTAGTGTCACGATTTCATATAGACACACAACTACATTAAACCTTTACAAGTATTATCCACTCAGAAATGCAAGAGTCCCCGTGTGCCATAGTCCCAGGCCGTTCACTCCAGTTCACACGCACTCCCTTACTGTAACTTTAAGTTCACTGCTCCTTGCACCTATGTCTGCACGGCTCGTCCCCTTGTCGGTAAGTGAGAGCGGGGGTTACATGATTTATATAGCGCATGCGCGTTCTTACTCATATGCAGGTGTGGGCATTAGCACTGAGCGGCAATTGGTAATTGAAGACTAGCTGTATTTCCGATGTCGTTGCTCCCGCTATTTTAAGAACTGCCTGACCTGCCTGGTGCGGTGACGCGGACCCAAAATGGAGGTCCGGCAGTCTCCTCGCGGTAGTCTTCGAAGGCGCTGGCCCACGAGTGCTCCTATGTGTTCAGAGGGAGGGTGGGCCTGCTTCCTATTGCTGCACATGCGTGCTGAACAGTATAGCTGGGAAATTCTAAGCGAAAGCGCTGATTGGTTTAGATCGACGTGCCTACCATTGACGATGATTAAAAATGCATGTACTATTGCGCATGTGTGGAGATTAGCGGAATTGTTTGTCAGCACGCGTATACTACACGGTAAAGACACTACTTTACGTGCTAAGTAGACTACTGAGACCAGGCGAATGTTAATATATTAAAAAATATATTAAAACGAACCGATGTGCAACATTTCTGTGAAAGGGCATGCATGCTAGATACTATGGATGGTTACCTAGGGATAAGTAACTACTTTACTAGATGGCACAGTTTTCTTTCCACCGGTATGTGTTACTTTATGAGAATTAACGTGTTGTTTTGTCTACCGCCGTACTCGGTAATCAATACCTCTTATGTGCGGTTTTTTAATAAAAGGTTGGACTATGTGTAAATGCACTTCGTTATTAGTAATCAAGATCAATGAACTACCCTAGGGGTGATGTTACCCGTACCTGCTCAATGTCATTCGTGGTGATGTTAACTGGACAAGCACATTAGACTGATCTTAAGTTGATACCTAGGTATACCAATAGTTGTGTATCTAATTGGCGTTTCTCTGATCCATCTGTCCACACAACAACATATTTTCTTGACCAAGCTCTTTTAAGGACCAGTTAGGGAGTTTATAGTGAAGAAAAATCTCTGATGTATCATGTTTTCATGGTGTTGTGTCCTTTACCCCGCTAATTGTAACCACGGAATATCATCATTCAGTCCTTTCAGATTGGATTTCAACCTATATACCCATCTTTGTTCCCTGATATGCAATGGTCTTGTGAGGTCAGTCGTGGATTTTTTCATCACCTCTAAAACTGCCCATCTTAGGTCGCTATCTTTATGTTCAAAATCCAGGAAATGTCTTGTGAGTTTTGTATTTGTCTTTTTGCACCGTATTGTACTTCGGTGCTCATTGATACGAATCTTAATTTTGCGAGTTGTCATTCCCACATAGAGGAGGTCACAGGGACATTTCAATAGATAAATTACATTCTCAGTATTGCAATTACTGAAACTATTCAGTTTCCATGGTTTACCTGTGCCAATATCTATTTCTTTTGTTGCTGTGGTGTAAAGGCATGCGACGCACCCCCCACAGGGATAGTGTCCAGTAGGTCTTTGTGTATTCCAGAGGGTGGTTTGTTCTACTCTACTGGGTGTTTGGTCTTTGGTGTGCACCAGTTCGTCTCGCAGGCTTTTGCTTCTTTTAAATGCGAATAGTGGAAAATCCCACTTCTTTCCTGCACTACCTAAGATATGCCAATTTTTTTTAATAATCTTTTTTATGGTGTTAGAGACTGGAGTGAACGTAGTAACACACACCATTTGGTCCTTTCGTTCTTTGTTCGTAGTTTCCAGAAGAGCTTCCCGTGAATTGTTCCTTGCCCTCTCTTTTGCTTTTTTAATGAGTTTTTTTGGATAATGTCTTTGGAGCAATTTCTCCTCTAATTCCTTAGATTGTTCTAGAAAAGTTTCGGTTTCTGTGCAGTTTCGCCGCACCCTTAAGAACTGGCCCACTGGTAGGTTGTCCCTAAGGGCTTTCGGATGATGACTCTCATATAATAGCAAGCTATTTTTATATATAAAGTATACAGAGCAGGAGACAATGGGCAGTCTTGTCAAGTGCCTCGTGTAATAGAAATAAAGGAAGTTAACTCCTTTTGTATGCTAATCCGGGCCTTGGGGGCTTGATATATAGCTTGGATCAGTTTAATGGAATTTGGGCTAACGTTAAACTGCCCTAATAATTCCCAAAGAAACTTCCAGGGCACCCAATCAAATGCTTTCTCAGCATCTAATAAAGTAATATTGAAAGGTTCTTTCAGAATCTCAGCCTGATCTATCAGTGTAGTAATAAGATTTGTGTGTGAGGTCATATCCTTCCCGGGAATGAAGCCAGGTTGTTCAGATGACGTTAACCAGGAAATAATTCTATTAATCTGGTTAGCCAGAAGTTTAGTAAATATCTCAGAATCTGTGTTCAGTAGTGAATTAGGCTGATACAAACTACACGCTACTGGCTCTTTATCTTTTTTCAAAAACATTGTTGTTATTATGGCTTCATTCCAAGAGAATGGAATGCCACCTGTATTCCAGATTCCTTTTAGCACCTCTAGCAGCAATGGGATGGTTATGGATGCCAGGATCTTATATTTCAGATGGAATATAATCTGGTCCTGGGACTTTTCCTACCGGTTATGAAGAAATAATATCTTTAACTTCTTTCGCTGAAAACTCATAGACAAGCATATCATTGTTCCCCATGTTCAATTCAGTCAAGTCCAAAGGCCTCAGAAAACCAAAAGAAATCAATGACACTACCTCGGGCTCCTCCTGATATAATGCGGAGTAATAAGTAGTGAAAACTGACAAAATCTGAGAGCGTTGAGTGCAAACCCCCCCCTACAGAATCCTTAATCTGGGTAATCACAGTTTTTGGCATGTCGACTCGACTCAGACATGCCAACAACTTCTCTGACTTCTTGCCCCTATTTCGCAAACAAGGGCTCGCATTTGAAAGGCTTTTTGTTATTCGGGGGGGATAGTAAGGCAGTAATATGACCTCATAAGCCTATCATTTTTAGATGTGTTGCATGTGCTGCATCAGAGCAAGAAATATCCTGTGCCATATGAAGTTAGATTAAGCTATTTAACTGTACCCTAGCGGATCTCTCTTCTTTGCTATCTGCTATTGAGATCGGATTAATAAAAGATTGTGACACTCCTCTAATAAAGGCTTTCATAGTATGCCGAATCACAAAGGGGTGGGCTGACCCTTGATTAGTCACTGGAAATTCCTGCTTGAGTGTGCGTGCATATTGAATATAGTCAGAGCGATCTAATATGTATTTTGGAAAATGGCACCAATGCAGATTTGTGTTAATAAGACATTTACCTTCCCAATTCAACACAATGGCTGAACGATCAGAATGCAGAAGATGTGAAATTTCAGTTTTACAAGAGGGTGCAATTGAAGTGTTAATCAAACAAAAATCTATGCAGGAGTATTGTATTTGGGATCTAGAGAAAAGGGTATAGCTCTGAAAGTCTGGATTTGTTTTCTCCATAGATCAACTAAATTCAAATTTTGCATCATGTCCAATATGCAGGCCCTAGTTCTAGTCATGCGTGCTGTATTGGAGGTATTAGTGGTATTAAGAGCAGGATTCAAAATGCAATTTAAATCCCACGTTATGATAATAGGCAAATTAACATTGCGTTGTTCTAGCCTCATACTGGTGAAAAACTATGGATTCTGATTATTGGGTGTATATAGATTAACCAGAACAAAGTGACTCTTGCTTTGATAATTGGCTATTTCCCCTATTACCCACCTACCCTCGCACTCTGACTTAGACTGTATAACTCTAAGGGCCTGATTACGAGTTTGCAGGATGGGATACTCCATCACAAACGTGACGGATATCCCGTCCGCCGTATTACAATTCCATTATATCCCATCCGCAAAACTCATAATCAGGCCCTAAGTGTCTTATCAAAGATAACAATAAAAACTCCCCTCTGACCTGAACAGTATGTAGTACTTATTATATTATAAACTCTAGGTGCAGTATACCCTCTGCAGCAATTAGATATATATAGTGAAAATAAGCCTCTTTTTTTGAAAGGTGAGTCTCCTGCAGGGCCAGAATATCGTGTTTCATACGCCAATCTTCGGAAAAAACATTGACCTTCTTCCTCCCACTTTTTTAGACCATTATTGTTCCATGATAAATTATTAACCATTTTACGTCTCCAACTTCTTATTTATCATATATGTTCTAACACATGTTGCCTTATTTCCTCGCTTTAGACGTGCATTCAGTCTCTTTTTTTGGTTTAACCCCAACCACCCTTCACCCCCACTCTTCTCCCCCCATTTCCCTCCCCCCCACCCTCCCCAACCTTCTCACCCTCCCCTAGGTCTCCAGATAGCTTCTAGCTAGGCACTGCTAGGGGATGGAGACACCCCCCCTGCTCTTGAGATGTCACACCTGACATCCAGGCAATACTGCAGTATCACCTCAGACTCTTCAGAAATTCCCCAAGATTAGTGCCCTACCCTCTCCAATTTCACTAAAGTGCCCAATATCATCCAACAGTGACAAAATAATCAATGTGATGAACATTCAGCGCCCAGAAATCGCCAGGCTTGTTCTGAGAATATAACAAAGGGCCTTTCCAGTTGATTTTTAAGGGAAGAGCCACTTGTGAAAGTAACTGGGACTGAAAGAGTTTTAAATCTGGGAATAAGGACCATTATTATCCACATCCAGGATGCTGTCTCCCAAGCCAGATCCTGGAAGATAGCGAAATAGTAGCCCTCTGAAAATCTCCTTCCCTCCCTGTCAATCAAGAGTATTTTTTCTTTAATATAAAAGTCCTGAAAATAAGCAATGATGGTGTGCGGTCTGCTTCCTGCCTTATATGGCCCTGTTGGGACCCTGTGTGCTCGTGCAATTGAAAGTAAGTCCACAGACCCTTGTTGATTGTCTCGAGAGCTTCCCAGGACATGAGCAGAAATAAACTTGGCAGGCCATCTAATCATAGCCGTCTCTGAACAATTAGTGCTGCCTGCCATCTCTAACTCCCTCAATATGCAGGTTAGATCTGAGAGACTGATTCTCAAGATCCTCGCAATTCCGTTTAGAAGCTCTAATTTGATCACCCATCGCTTCTTGATTCTTTTCCACCTCAATTGACACATCCTCCAAAGTCTGTATCTTAGTTTCAATTGTTTTATTGGTATCCACAAATTCAATAATTTGCTGCACAATAGACGATACTTTAAGCGACAGGTTCCTAAAATTTAGAGGCTTGTGCGGATTGGTTGCTTTTAACCAAGACAATTTCTTTTAGTATAGTGATGAGCATGGATTTCGTAGATGTTAAGGTTGAAGAACGGGTGGAGTTCTCATCTGATTCCACTGCTTCCGATGTATAGGGGTAGGTATAGAATTAGGAGGCATGTCACATTGTGCTCCCTGATCTGAATCAATAGCTGCCCTTCTTCCCTTTTTAGGAGGCATATGGGAAGAATCAGAGGTCAGTTGGCTGGTTACACCCCTTACCTCAGAAAACGCTGATTTTAATGCATAAGAGGCATAGTTTACAGAGAAATTGGAGTTCAAATGAGCTTGTTTATGGTGGCGCCTTCGAACTCCACCTTCCTGAGCTTTAGCCTTAGCCAGAATGTATAACGCTCTTTCAGTGCTTGGATTACATCTCTCTGTCTCCTCAAGGACATGGGTCATAATAGTAGATAAGCTAAGTCTTGTGAGTAAATATTGAGCACATCTGTTAGCTCTGGCCAAGTAAGAATTGCCACTGTTAGCGTGATCTGGACCAGCCGCCAGCGTTTACATCTCTCCCCGCCCTCCTGTGATGTTGGAGGGCAGGGGCTGGGATACTGGAATGGCAGCTTATTGTCTAAAGCTAGTGCAGCAGCTTCTGATTTGGGTAGAGGTTTGCTATTAAGTGAGAAATCTGTTTTAGGAAATTTCAGTGAAATTTCTGCCATTTCTGTCATGTTAGTACCACCCTTGGAAGTAATAGGAGAGTGGCTTGAGGCCCCTTGTGGAGCTGTGGTAGCCATGACCTCCTCTGGCAATAGTTATAGGCCTGGGAGTAGTTCGCGGAGTTTTGCTACGCGAAACTCCGTGAAGTTACAAAAAACTCCGCAAAGTTCCGCAAGTGGCGGAGTGCAGTGCGAACTGCAGTTTGTGCTGGTATTCCTGCCGCTCGGGTAGAAATTCTACCCGAGCGGCAGCTCGCGCTCGCGAACTTACCGTTCGCAAGCAGGGAAAAAACTCTGCTGCACATCGCGAAGCAGAGTTTTCTGCACTCCGCGAGCTCCGCGGAGTGCGGAGTGCAGAAAACTCTGCAAACTCCGCGAACGGAGCGAAGTTCACCGCCCAGGCCTAAATAGTATACACATGAATTTTCATGACTGTATGGCAGCTATTGGAAATTGGGTGAACTCAAACTGTTTGAAGTTGAACTCTGCTAAAACAGAGGTCATCCTCTTCGGAAACAATCCTACTCTTTGGACCTCTTCCTGGTGGCCAGATGAATTATGTACCCTGCCTTCTCCAGTGAGCAAGGTTAGGAATCTGGGAGTGGTGATGGACAATAAGCTGACATTTGGCCAGCAGGTCAATGCAGTCACGTCCTCCGCCTTTTACATTCTAAGGATGTTAAAAAAGATCTTCACTTTTATCCCTCTAAATGCCCAAAAAACTGCAATAACGGCATTAGTTCTATCTAACATAGATTATTGCAATGGCCTGTATTTAAAGATACAATATCAACATCTAAACAGGCTGCAAATCTTGCAGAACGCAGCTGCCAGAGTGCTGCCAAGCAACCCCAAATTCAAATCTGTCTCGCAAAATAACAGAGCTATACTGGATCACTGTCAGGCAGCGTATCAGATTCAAAGCCTTTTGTCTGACCCATAAAGCTCTTCATGGGGTAGATCCAGACTATCTGAAGCAAGCCTTCAAATGGTACTGTCCAGGAAGAAATCTTCGCTCCTCTGATGCTCGGGTACTAGTGGTGTCCAGATTCAATTGTACCAACTGTGGTGGAAGAAGTTTTTTAACTTCAACCACAAAATCATGGAATTAACATCCCCTCCATCTCAGAAACAAACCTAACCTGTTAGCTTTTAGGAAGGAATGAAAAACGTAGGCCCTTATTACGATGTCGGGTGGACAATTGTGGGAAAGGAACGCCCGATCATGGGTCGGCGGTTCCGCAATCCCAATTAGGATGCGACCGCACATAGTGCGGTCAGAAACTTCCATTTTTCAATGGGAGCTTGTGCGGCGGGCTGAAAAATGGAAGTTTGTAAACATACCTGCACCGTGTGGCAGGCACCTCACCGGGCCTTCCACACAGTGCAGGGATGTTGAGGGCCAGGGCAATACGCGGAGGGCCTGGGGGGAAGGGGGCCCTGCTAGGGGCCCCCAATGTTGCTTTCCGACAGCCTTTCCATGTCGGAAAGGCCAACATGGAATGGCTGTCGAAAACCAACATCATAATCCCGATGGCGGAAACGCCGTCCTTAAGTGATTATGCTGCCTTTCCGACTGACCGACGGGCTCCTTGAGCCCGTTGAAACCACGTCGGATTCCGCCACAGGTTTAAACTTCGACCGCCGTCATCCTAATACGGCAGTTGGACTTTAAACCTACCATGTCGGAGGCTTTCCGCCTGACATCGTAATCGGGCCCTTAGTTATTTACTAATACAGGACCGTTATGTGAGCTAGCACCTTGACACCTTCGGGTATTCGTTTGCGCTCAATAACATAACAATCACGGCAGTGAGGTAGCAAAAGTCAAAGCAATTAGCACAATGGATCAGAAATGGGAGGCTGAAAGAATATAAAATATATTGTATATACTTGCGAAATGCCTTCTTAGTAGCTTAGAGATGTAGATGGATTGTAGATGAGCATGGCGTTAAACTGGCCAGCTTTCAATCCTCATAAGCCAGCAGGTAAGCCAGCCCTCAACCACAGTATGGCTCGAATCAGCCTCCATTCAAGCGTTCAAGCGCTCCCGCAGGCTTACTATGAAACAAGCATTGGCATAGCCAATAGGTCTCACCTTCGGGACCTTATAAGTGTTTAGCCATGCAGCACATTATCCTGTTAATAATCCGGCCACACAATTTTAAGCCCTATGATGTTTAAGGACGCGATCCCTGTGTGTCATGGACAGAAACATGCTTTGTAATGTACCGTGGTAACACTGGGTTGCAGAAGTCAGTGCAGACTATCAGTCTATGCAGTTCGACCAGTGGAGATGTCTGTTAAAAAAACATATATTCCACTCATGTGGTAAAATGCAGGCATGTGCAAATGGTGGCAACACATCATACTGTAAGTACACCAGCGGGAACATGTGAAGTATTCTAGAAGAATCCCCCACCAGGGACCTGTCAAGAGCTTCCCCCATTGCTTAATGAGCTGACAAGTCACTAGTGGAACACACTCGGCTCAGCTCCTGATTTAGGTGTGTGCCAAACCATCATATTCAGGGCCCCTGGAACTGTGCGGCAGGGTTACGGCCAAATTATGCGGCAGGGTTGACTAAATTAAGTGGCAAGAGATGGCAAATTATGTGGCATCATCTGGCACATTTTCTGATAGGATTAGTTTTTATGTCTTTTTTTTACACTTGTTAACGCTGTCTGGACATAGGTTGCACCTACTTAGTACCAGTTTAACACCCAGACCCTGATCATACCTTTAACAAAACCAATACACACTGTGTTGGGAGTAAAAGGCCGCAGTTTAATAAACAATTAAATTCTCATGGCCCCCTCGCAGGCGGCACGGCAAAGATTTATTCACGTGAGGTGCTGGCGATGAAGTAAGTAATGTTTTTTTTAGTCCAAGTTCCCGGACCCTGTAATGGGCTGACGTAGCTACTGCCCCTTTAAACACCAATTGCCCCTTGCCTTTTTACCCTCAACAGCACATCCACAGCCCCCCACAAACCATTTAGAGCAAGGTGATTAAACATGCCACGTCGCCACCCACACAACACCGCATGCAGCCGCGTAATTGGTAATAATGCGGCTCAACGAGGCAGCCTTATTAGGCCAGGCAACAGAGCAGAATGCAAGACGTTAAATCAAACGTGCTGAGGTACCGGGCAGCCCCCAACCGATCAATGAGCTCATCAGCTCTGGGGATGGGGTGCGCGTCAGTCCTGGTGACTGAATTGAGTCCTCTGTAGTCCACACAGAACCAGAGTTCGGGTGTGGCACCAGGCGCGGCAGCTTTTGGGACCAAGACCACTGGGCTGGCCCAAGGGCTGTAAGAGGACTCAATCACCCCTAAGGCAAACATCTTGGAGACCTCCTCCTTGATGTGAGCTCTGACCCTGTCAGTCACTCTGTAAGCCTTGTGCTTCACAGGAGGACTGTCCCCAGTATCCACGTCATGGATGCACCACTCAGTGACACCAGGAACCAGGGAGAACAAATCAGAGAATTGTCCCAACAATTGGCGACAATCTTGCTGCTGTTCAGGGGTCAGTGTGGCAGAGAGGCTGATACCATCCACTGACCTATCTTGCTCTGTTGCAGACAGGAGGTCAGGAAGAGGCTCGGTCTCCTCCTCCATTCCATCATCTGTCGCTAGGAGCATGCCCACTTCGGACCTTTCTAAGTGGGGCTTCAGGCGGTTAACATGCAGGACCCGCAAAGGGTTCCTAGGAGACTGCAAGTTCACCAGGTAGGTGACATCACTCTTGCACTCCACCACCTCAAATGGTCCAGTCCACCTGTCCTGGAGCACACAGGGCTCTACAGGGGCCATGACCCAAACTTTCTGCCCAGGTTGAAGCTCAATCAGAGTGGCATTCTGATTGTACCACCGCTTAATTTCCTCCTGGCTGACTTCCAGATTCGCCTGAGCAAGTTGTCTGAATCACCTAGTCTGGGTCCGGAAGGCCAGCATGTACCTGTATACATCCTGGGGAGGTTTCCTGGGAGATTGCTCCCAGCCTTCCTTGACCAGACTCAAAGGTCCTCTTACCGGGTGACCATACAGCAGTTCAAAGGGACTGAACCCTAAGGACTTCTGTGGCACCTCACGGTAAGCAAAAAGCAGGCATGGCAAGAGGACGTCCCACTTACGCCTCATAGGTTCTTCAAGACCCATAATCATGCCTTTAAGGGTCCGGTTGAATCTCTCAACCAGCCCATTACCTTGGGGGTGGTAAGGAGTGGTGAACTTATAGGTAACACCGCACTCCTGCCACAGGGACTTCATATAATTTGATATGAAGTTTGTATCACGGTCTGACACCATCTCTCTGGGGAACCCCACACGGAAGAAAATCCCCATCAGTGCACGTCCCACCACGGGGGCCGTCACTGTCCTGAGAGGGATGGCTTCCGGGTACCGGGTAGCATGGTCCACCAAGACCAGGATAAACCTGTTGCCCATGGCTGTCTTGGAGTTCAGTGGCCCCACAATGTCAATGCCCACCCGTTCAAAGGGGGTACTGACTACAGGGAAAGGTTGGAGAGGAGACTTGTGCTTCCTTCCACTTTTCCCACTTGCCTGGCAAGTTTGACAAGTCCTACAATGAGTGTCTGAACTCTTCCGCATCTGGGGCCAATAAAAGTGGGTGACAAGCCTTTCAAAGGTCTTGTTCTGCCCCAGATGTCCAGCTAAAGGCACATCATGAGCCAAACCCAGTAGGAAGGCTCTGAAGCGCTGGGGTACCACCAGCACACGGGCTGACCCAGGCTCAGCAACCTTAGGCTCGCTATACAGGAGGTCGTTCTCCCAGTAGATCCAGTGTGATCCAGACTGATCACCTGCTGCCTGGTTTGTGGCCTGTTGCCGCAAACCCACAAGAGAAGGGCACTTCTTCTGCTCCTCACAAAATTCCTCCCTGGAAGGGCCTCCTTCTTGCTGCCAATGGGTCAGCTCAGGCAGGTCCCCCAGTTCGGCCACTTGTTCCCCTGTAGGTTCCAGGGCATCCCCCTCAAGGTCTGCCTCCTCCTGGACCATGGGAACTATGGGGGCCGGTTTCCCGCGCCCGCTACCTCTTCTCTTTAAGGCAGGGATCTGGGCCATATTTTCAGGCTCCAGAACCTCTTCAACACCCTTACTGGCTGCCATAGACCGAGTGGTCACACACGCCCACTCAGGCAGACCCAACATCTCCAGATGAGACCTTCTCTCCACCTTAGCCCAAGGGGAGCTTTCTAAATCATTGCCCAACTGACAATCAACAGGCATGGCTGGCCTCACAGCTACTTGAAGAGTACCTGAGACCCCCCACTCAAAGGGAACTTGAGCCACCTCACACTGGCTCTGCGAGTTGTCTGTGGCAACTACAGGGAAGAATGCATGGGGGATAACCTGCTCTCTCGACACCAGCCGGCAATTGACAGCTGTCACACTAGCCCCAGTATCTCTGAGAGCTTCCACCCTATGGCCATTGATGGTCACCCACTGCCTGTACTTCTTAGTGTTATCAGGCAGCTGGGTCTCAGGGACCATCTCAAAGTCTCCTAGCGAGACAAGGGACATTTCTGCGGGACCCCACCCACCTTGGGCACCCATCTCCTCCCCCCCAGGGCTACACTCGCCATCTGACGGGGTGGTGCACGTGGTGGTGCTTTGGAATCCCTCATGGGACACTGTGCATCATACCAACGGTGGCCCATTTGACCACACGTAAAGCACTTAGAGGGGCCCCTGTGAACAGGTTTACCAGTCGGGCCTCTTGCTTTTTCTCAGGGGGAGGCTGGGAACCCTTCCCATGGTTCCCTTGGGAATTACTTTGGGGCCCTTTCTGGAACTCCCTCTGTTTCCCCTTGCCCCCCCCCACTCTTCTGCTGGGGACCCTGCCCACCTTTGGCGAAGTCTCCCACGTGACCCTTGTGGACCCGGGTGCTGACCCAGTGGTCCGCCTCCTCAGCAAGCTTCCTAGGGTTAGTTAACTTGCTATCAATAAGGTGCTGGCGTAGCTCTGGAAAACAATTAGCAGACAAGTGCTCCCATGCAAACAAATCATAGAGCGCTTCAAAAGTATTCACTTTGCTACCCTTCACCCAACCATCCATAGCTCTGCAAAAGAAAGACTGATACTCCACCCAGGTAGTTGCCTCCAGCTTCTTACAATTCCTGAACCTCTGTCTATAGAGTTCTGGGGTCAAACCATACCTTGTCATCAGGGCTTCCTTCATGTGGGCATAAGACATCCTATTCTCACTGGGTAGGTCTAACAACGTATCCCTCCCCTCACTCACAAAGCGGCCCCACAACCCCGCTCCCCAATCCTTCTCAGGGACCCGGTGGGCCAACATTGCTATCTCATAGGCTGCAAACCACTGCCCAATATCTTCCTGTCTGTGGAATTCCTTTATGACATCCTTGGGGATATGGACTCTGCTTTCTGCAGGCACAGATGGTGCGCTGCCACCAGAGGGATTGATTTCTAAGCCTTTTGCTTTGAGCTTTAACTCCCTCAACATTCTCTCATGTTCCAACCTCATTCTCTCTCTCTTCACGGACAACCTGCTATTCTCTATGTCCCTCTGACCCTCCAATTTGAGCCTGGCCATCTCCAGCTTGTGCGCCCTGTCTCTTTCCCTGTCTTCCAGCTCTCCTGGGGACAGGCCTTTGGAAGAGACGCTACTGCCAGGCGGGGACGGTACCCCTGCCCTGGCAGGAATCAATTGTATATTCAGCTGCCCCTCTGCATCCCCAACTGGCTCCACCACCAGATCAGGGGTATTTCTTGCTTCCACCCAGGCCCTCAGCGCCTTTTGGTATTCATCCTTTTTGGCAATGCCTGGGGTAGCAATTTTAAATTTTTTGCAAAAACGCTTTAGCTGTTTCACATTGTAGGTTTCCAACCTCTCTTCCTCAAAATCTAGATCCATAGATGCAACAGATGCTGGTCGGCTAATGGTAGTAAGAATTGGCAGTTCTCAGAAAAAATAACAGTCCAAGGAGAAAAAATTCTACCAAAAAGTATGTGGTTGCGTTTGGTCTGCACTCACTAGTAGTCTACACCAATCACTGTATATGAGTCACAAATGCAAGTCCAGAATCCTCACCGCTGACCACCAATGTTAGAACTGAGGGTCTCTAGTTGGCAATGGTATACACCTTTGTCCAAATAGGGACCCTTGCTTCTAAGTCAGGGAAAGGGGATTACACTACTGGATGACCCCTGCTCACCCCCTTGGTAGATTGGCACGAGCAGACAGGCTTATCTCAGAGGCAGTGTGTTAAGCATTTGTGAACACATACAGTAATACAGTGAAAACACTACAGATGGACACCACACAGGTTTTATAAAAATAAGTATTCTTTATATAGACTTAACACAAGACCACAAACGACAAAAATCCACAATACTGTACTCAATATAGACTTAAAGGTGGTAGAAGTAACTTAGTTCAAGATGATGATAAATGCGACACGTTTCTCACAAAAGTACCTTGGATGCGTAACGCAAAACAAACAAAGGGTCCGCAGGGAGGACGATGCGGCGAGCAGGCGCCTCGATGCGGTGCGACGATCCGGTGCGATGCGATGAGAGTGCGCCCTTGATGCAATGCG
Organism: Calotriton arnoldi; assembly: GCA_963921515.1. NCBI lineage: Eukaryota > Metazoa > Chordata > Amphibia > Caudata > Salamandridae > Calotriton > Calotriton arnoldi. Next base: position 2,052,844 of record CAWUFW010002692.1, on the reverse strand, counting down.
ACAATGTGAAGATGATGCGTGCACGCCCGACGGCCGTGCGGCGAACTCTGTACCTTTGGAGCCGCGACAGGCCCTGCGACACGCTTCTCCGGTGATGCGACGGCAGGCAGTTGTGACGGCGACACGCTTCTCCGGTGATGCGACGGCGACCCTTGCGGTGGCGACACGCTTCTACGGTGATGCGACGTCAGGCAGTTGCGACGAAGACACGCTTCTCCGGTGATGCGATGGCAGGCAGCTGCGACAAAGACACGCTTCTCTGGTGATGCGGCGGCGGCGACACGCTTCTCCGGCGATGCGACGGCAGCAGCTGCGACAGCAACACGCTTCTTCTCGTTGAGTCGCGCTTCCAGCTCCCAGCGACACGCAGGCTTCTGCAGACAGAATCCCCAGCAAGGGAATTCAGGAGGGAGCTGGTGGTGAAGTCTTGTAGCCCTGAGACTTCAGCAGGAGGCAAGCTCTAGTTCAAGCCCTTGGAGAAATATTCTGCAAGATGATGAAAGTTCTTTGAAATGCCTTCTCCTTTCCTTGGCAATGAAGACCACTGCAGGCCAACCCAGCAAACAGCACACTGGCAGAGGGGCAGTCCAAACTCCTGCAGCTTCCTTGGTTCTTCTCCTTGGCAAAGGTTCGTCTTGTTGTTCCAGAAGTGATCTAAAATTCTGGGGTCTGGGCCCCACTATTTATACCAGTAAATCCTTTGTCCTCTGAAGGCAGAGGGTTCTGTACCTAGTCCAAACCAGTTCTGAGTGCATTCTGCCAGTGCACAACTTCTTCCTTTGTCAGTGTGGGCCAGGGTCATCAGACACACCACAGGAGGTGGATCCAGCATTGTGGAAGGCAGGCACAGCCCTATTCCGGCCCAGGTGCTACTCCTCCCACCACTCCCAATGCAGATAGGTCTATTCAGCCTAGTGCTGACTCACCCTGTCTCCTGGAGTCCCCCAGCCCCTGTCACTCACAAAACCAGACATACAATACACAAGCTAACAGAGGCAGGCTGGATGGTTAGGCAAGAAAATACCTACTTTCTAAAAGTGGTATTTTCAAACACAGAATGTTAAAACCAACTTCATTAAAAGATGTATTTTATCATTCTGAGTTCAGGCATACTAAACTCGAATTTCTACCATGTTACCTGGGTCAGTTAGGATTATAAGATGTTATAATCAAACTGCCCATTCTGGCCTATGGGAGCAGGTAGCCTTGCAATAGTGAAAAACGAAAATGTCTGTAATTCACTATCAGGACATGCCACACACATCAGGGCATGTCCTACCTTTCACATACAATGCACCCTGCCCTAGGGCCTACCTTAGGGGTGTCTGATATGCAGAAAAGGGAAGGTTTAGGGACTGGCAAGTGGGTGCACTTGCCAAGTCGACATGGCAGTCACAGACTGCACACAGGCTCTGCAATGGCAGGCCTGAGACACACTTTACAAGCTGCTTCTGTGGGTGGCACAACCAGTGCTGCAAGCCCACCAGCAGTATTTGATTTACAGGCCCTGGGCACCCATGGTGCACTATACTAGGGTCTGACAAGTAAATCAAATAATCCAATCATGGAGTCACTAATCCATACATCAATTTACAATAGGGAGCACTTGCACTGTGGCACTGAATAGCAGTGGCACAGTGCCCAAAGCATTGATTACGCTAAATTGCATACCTACTGTTCCCTACTAAATATAGCGTAAGCGATCGATCTTTTATTTACCTAAAGTGGTTGAGGGGAGGAAACAACTCAGACAAATATTACCAAAGTCGTCATGCCTGAAAAGATCACTGACTCCAAAGTGCAGTTTGAATATTTATTATAAGGCCAAAAACAATTGGATGTAAATACATCTCAATAGCAAAGTATAGAGGTACAGAAAAATTAATACAGAGCCGAGTTTACGAATATAAGTAATTCGGCCCAAAAGACAGATGATTATAAATTCCAAAATCACAACGCAACACAGGATAGATGCGATATTCAGTTCTCGACTCATTGAAAGAAATCAAAATCTTTCCCTACACTGCTCTACATGAGGGCCCTTCTGTCTCTCTTCTATCATTCCCCATCGGTGTCAGCACGTGTCGACTTCCTAAGAAGTACTCACGTCAAATGGGTCGTTTTAGCTTATGGCTATGGAGCTCGCTCTAAGATGCTCCTTCTCCTCCGAAAGCTAGCAGAAGTCTGCCCTCGCTGTCCCTGCGCATCATACAAAAGATGGGATTCAACCCGCAATACGTCATTCTTCTTAAAATTTTCCATTGCACCTTTATGCAGTAGCTTTTTCTTTCATGAAACAAATTTAATTAATGATATCTTCTTTCCAGTGGCCTTGGCTTTCAGACAGACCAGATACGCGAGGCATCCTCCCTTCTCGCTTCCCAGCCATCTTCAAAGACATTCCGGGTCTCTCCTTAACTCTGAAAATAACGATGTGTTTCTTGCACCTGCAGCAGGATGAGAACATTCTAGTTTCGAACACAACAACATTTAATTATTTATTTCTCGAGAGCAAGGAGAAGTGCAACGTATGATTTTTGGGCCTATAATTCGGGCAACTTAAACTAACCACAATTACAGTGTATAGAAATAATATCGTCCTGCACATTATGCATGAAGGAATTGTAATACATATAAAGTTCTACTTAAATGCGTTCACTAGTTTTCAACATCAAATGATTCAAATAAATGGTTCTTAATAATCATAAAACACTGCAAACAATATGAATACATGAGAGTGCGTTTAAACCATGAGTATAGTGCACTCATACAAAATAGAGTGCTATCAGCGCTCTATCAGCATCTAAACCAGCAACACATATCAAAAACAGAGGCGGCAATCAGTGAAAAAATGGAAGGGAGACTCACGCCAATGGTACCAGGTCGAACAGCCCCTGAGATCCGTGACTTCTTTCGACATTCAGTGACATACAGATTTGCTTCATGGTTCTGCATTGCTTTCAGGTGCATGCAGGGTTATAGTAAGGATTTTGGGGGCCCTGGACAAAACATATTTTGGGAGCCCCTGTTTCAAACAACTTTAAATTTCTGATTCATTTTCAGCCAATTCACGCCCATTGAATTATACATTTAAATTTCAGAAACTGTAAAAGAAAGAAGGCAAATGAAAGGCATTTACTTACATAAAATCACAACTGTCTCACCTACTCTTTAAGATTCCTCCTTTTTCTTGATCTGATCTTGGACTGGCTTGATTCACATATACCACACCATGGGACACCATGAGACATCCCACTATGTTGCTGCAGTGTATTTGGCAACATTCTATGACCAAAAGAGGTAGGTGTTTTCAGATTTCAAATATGTTAATTTCCACAACAATAACATCACAGTAAATGATATCACAAGACATTTAACATGATGATGAGATCACAGGCAATGACAACACGACACATTACTTGGATAGTGTGGTTTCTGTTTCCCAGAACATCACTAAGGGGTGTGAGGACTATGCTACACTGATGGAGATATTTCCCAGTGCACAATAGAAACAGAGTAGCAGATGAGGACTGCAAATCCCATCCAATCTCGCTATTTCCTACAATTGTTTATTTACCAACCTTAACCCTGCCATTTTCCAGTACTATTTCTACTTGACAAATGTGGGCCATTGATTGTCATAGTGTGTCTTTTCAATACTCTCAAACTGTACATGGTCTTCAGCTTCATCCTTTTTCATACAAGTACAGTAGCTCTATTTCCTTTGCTTGTGCCTATAAGAGGAAAGAGAAAAAGAAGAGAAAGAGGTAAACAGAGAAATGGAGAGAAAGGAGAGGGAAGGGTAAGAGGAGTTAGGATGAGAAGGGGAATATAGGGCAGAGGAGAGAAGAAGAAAAAGAGAGAGAGATGATGGAAGCAAGCAAAGGGGCGAAAGGAAGGAACAGCCAGGATAAGGGTTGAGTTAGAAGGGTAAATGAGAGAGCATTAAACAGGTTAGGAATTAGGTGAAGAGTCAGAGATGATCACGTAAAAAGAGATGGGTGGGTAAGACTGAGAGGAGAGATAAAGGAAAATATGGAAGTAAGAATGAGAGGGGAAATTTCAGTAAGAGCATGTGAGTAGAAAACAGGAGGAGTGAAGAGGATAAGAACTGGGAGAAAGGATGAGTGACCGGAAAAAAGAGAGCAAAATCAGAGGGAAAAAGAAAAGCTTGAGAAAGGAGAATTTGGCATGTAAATAAAAAGCGCTGGAAAAAGGGTGTACAAACTGAGTATTAAGGGAGAGTAAAGTGACGGGAAGAATGGAAGCATGAGGAGCAGAAGCAGAAAGACAGGAGTGAGAAGGTGCTGGAGTGGAGTGAGAAAGGTGGGGAAGGAAACAAGGATGATCAATAGAGAAAGTGTAAGGAATAGAGAGAAGTTGCAGAAGCGGGGAGAAAGAAATATTAATGAGTAGAAATAGGGTAGAAATGTGGTTGTCAAGAGTTAGTGGTCAAATACCACCTTGTTACGCTTTCATCTAGACCTCTGATAAAGCAAAAGCCCGCTCCTTAGGGAAGGAGAGTATGCATGTTATTCATGGGCTCTAAATAGCAATTCTTAAGGGCACTCCTTCAGTTATGTGCCCAGTGCCTTTGCACTGCGCTCCAACCAGTATCTTTCTGCAATATGAGAATCATTAATATGGTAAAATACCTGCATTATTATTATGGAAAGACTCTACAGCTATCTGAAATTCAGACTGCACTGTGAACTTTAGGGAAAAAAATCACTTGTTCACTCATTGATTCACTCACTCATCCCTTGCTCATTTACTTGCTTATGCACAACTTCTTTGGCCTGCATAGTGAGTTAAGAGATAACAGAAAGAGAAACATGTGTTTGCACAAGGATCAGAATTATGAGTTGTGTGATAATTATGACACTTTCACAGTTTTCCCCTTATAAATTCCAGCTGGTCAAACCTGCCAAAGTTTATTGGAGGAAATCCCCTGAAAAAATGCATAAATGCATAATTCAGTGTGTTAAAAAACGAATCCGCATTATTTTGCCCCATTTTTTTTAACAACTCAGAATACAAGGTTTTTACCGCATGTGGTAAATATCTCATCCAGTGGTAAAGGTATTCACCAAGTGTGGTAAATACCCCATCCTATTATGACAAATTAGCAATTAGGACCGTAGTATTGTGACATTACACTATGATAAATATGGTTGCAATGTGCTAAGTCGATAGAATCTCCATCTGTTGCTCTGCAGTGAAAAGTTTGGATAATGCTGTTTCTGTGCAGGGCATGCCTGCACTACCAGCAGGCACGCTATGCATTTTTACACTGTATAGGGTCACTGAGAGGGTTCGTCTCCATACTTTAAGAATACTAAGGCACCCAAATCGTTAAAATTATTTCTGAATGTGCTGACAACAGCTAATTCATAGTAACTTTACCACCTGCCCTGACCACACATTTTTGGCAATACTTTATTTTAAACTATATATGCCAAAACAGCCTTTTTTGTTATTTTCTTTTTTGTACACAATAGTGATCAGCTCAATCGTGGGTTCCACCTCAGCCATTCTCTGTCACTGTCACTCATGTACAATGTATGCGGCAGGACCCTTTTACCATCACTACTTTATTAGTCAAGCACCCCAACACTGGTAGGATCTCTGGGTCTCTCACACAATAACATAAAGCAATGGCCTCTGCTGCAGGGCTACACGTTGAGCCACCATTAGGTTTAAGCATTATAAAAATAGGCCATCTTTGGAGCAATCTGCACTGTTTACTGAGAACACTGCGGGGCTTATTTACAAGCCCCTTGCGCCGCCGCTGCGTTACTTTTTGTGATGCATCGGTGACGCAACCTGCTGATCCATATTTACAAGGACACGTAAAGCCACCATGCGTGGCTTTTCGTGTCCTTGTACATTATGTCCCCTTTACACGCAACACTTTGCGTGAAAGGGGCGTGCCTTGGGTGTTGCTCTGGGTGTTCCCACACAGCATCCATGGCTTCTACCGCATTTCCAGATTTACGAGAAATCATAAACCTGGAAATGTGTCAGAATGCTACACCTCAGGGAGGCACAACGAGGAGAAATGTTTTCATTTCTCCTCGTTTTTTTCCTCTTTCTATGCATGCTGCATTCTGCAGCACAAATAGGAAGAGGAAATCACCTCTTGTGATTGTTTTTGTGCAGGAAGGTGTTCCTTCCGGCACAAAAATAATCATCCCCCTGACGCAGACTCGGTGCAAGGGTGCCTGCGTCGGCTCATGGCAGCTAATTGCGCACCAGCGCAGGGGAGAGCAAAGGGATCCGTCATATCATTGTAGATATGACGCATCACTTTGCTTCGCAATTAACTCTGCTCTGCGTTAATTCATTGTAAATAAGGCCCTGAATATTCACCTTTATATTCCACATTGTGTCTGATTAACCTTATTTGGCATTCTCTTTTCACTGGCCTTACGACTTGGATTAGCTGCTGAAAGGTTGAGGGAGGCTCCAGTTACCTTAACATGGAAAAGAAGACGTTTTTAAAATCATAAGCAGCTAGGTAAAGATTTTGGAATTTGGCTAAAAGTACTCGCTTAATTAATAAGGGCCCCTTTGAAAGGTGGGGCCCTAGGCCAGAGCCCACTTTGTCCATATCTTAAAACGTCTCTGGGTGCATGAGGGCGCATTCATTGCACAACCTGGAGTTGTGCTCCAAGTCCAAACACCAACGGTATATATACCTTGTTCGAGTCTGCCACTGACTACCACAGTCACGGCACGGTTTGAACCCTGTAGTTTTAGACATCCTTCCCTTGCACACTGGAATTCTCTTTGAAACTCGTCAAACAAATGGAAAATGGAGCAAAGTTCCAGATCCGCAGTTGAAGGAGCAGGAAGAAAGAAACTAGGCCTGGGCGGAAAACTACGCTACGCTCGGGTAGTTTGCGATGTTTGCGCAACTACGCGCTACGTGAATTGCACGTAGCACAGTGCAAAAACGCGTAGCGGGCATTTTTTCTTGCTCGCGGTCCTCAACGTCAAGTTGGCGACCGCGAGCGAGCAAAATGACATCCCGGCGAGACTTTTTCCTCGTTCGCGATCAGCAACATCAAGTTGCCAATCGCGAGCGTGGAAAATAAACCTCCCGGCGAGATTCTCAACGCGGGGAGGTCAGGTTTCTCATTGCGAGTGGTCGCGTATGCTCGCGACCGCTCGCGATGAGAAACTACCAGTCCGCGTTGAGAAAACTGCTGCTCGAGTAAAACTGCTGCTCGAGTACAAATCGACTCGAGCGGCAGAAAACGACCGCTTGCACTGTGCAAGATGCCGTTTGCAATGATTGCACAGTGCGGACAAGCATCCGGCACTGTGCAATCATTGCGAACAGCATTTCCTACTGCACCATGCAGTTCGCGTAGTGCTACGCGTAGCTCGCGTAGTGCGAAGTGCACTTCGCGTAGCTACGCGTAGCGCTACTTCGCGAACTACGCCCAGGGTTAAAAGAAACTGACATCGGCACACAGAATGGCACTTATATGTTTATATGCTGCTCTGCTCTGTCATTCCTGGTTAGGAATGGAGTCAAAAGGGAGCCACACAGCGCCACCTACTGGCACATCGAACACTGCTGTGAAATCTTTCGGATCCAGTCTGGTGCCTGGGTAATATTCTAAAGGTGTGGATATCTGCAGATAGAAATACCCAACAGAAAGCGCCTTTTTCAAAATGTAGAAAGATTTAAAAGGGTAGGCTGCCTGAGCTTCAAGTAAGGAAGTGGCTGGTTTTCATTGACAGAGCAGAATGAAGAGAAATGTATTTGAGCCAGGGTCGTAGTCGGTAAATGCACTTCATTTTAATAAAACACTCCAAATGTTTAGTGAACTAATGTGACGAGTGTGCGTTTTATAAATGTTGCAAACAAATGAGAAAAATCTACAAATAACAGTGCTACTCCTACAATTTGCGTAGACGTTCTACAGATATTATAGAAATCACCAGAAATATGGATGGAAATACTGGCAAATCTTAGATTTCCATGCATAGTCTTAGCTCTAAACGAGTGGGCTATCCACAGATACGTCATTCGATTTTCTTTGCATTTTTTTCTCCACTGGGAAAATGTTTTTCAATTTGGAAAAACGCTTTTCTCCACACTCACATGTAATATGGTGGCTTTTGGATGTCTTTCACACACATTTTACACAATTCTCACAACAATTGTTAGTACTAACATTAGGTGTGACAACTGAGTGTGAAAAGTATTGAGAAGTTTTATGAATATCGACACGATACCGACTTTTGGGATCGTTTGGTGGTTTACTATTGGTCACGCCATGCTCTTCTCCCGACCCCGAAACATATGCCTATGGAAATCTGCCGAACTGGCAAATGTTCTAAAGGAACAAATTGACTCTGTATTTGTAAATGTAAGGTGATCCCGATTCTGCGACTCAGGCTCTCGAAATTTGCCCATACAAATTGCAAGCTTTTAGAAAGGCAGGCAAAAAATGTGTGGACACGGGGGGCGTGGCCTGGAGAGCCAACATGGCGGACGCAGCCTAACCGGGCTCCGCGTGTCCACGCCATAATCCGAGCACTATCCTGCCAAAATCCTGCTCAGAGGTGCTCCATCAGCGAGGCTTTTGCCCCTGACCGAGTGGGGAGCCTTGTTCTCCGAGGAGTGGTGTCCGACTGGCGAACTCCGGCGAGGTGCCGGCCGAGTCCCCCTTCCGGTGCCCGGGCTGCCGTGTGGAGTCATCGCGGCGGAGCTCGGGGCCAGGACCTGGCCCGGATGTGAGCGGTGCAGCGGAGAACGGGGTGACCTGACAGCCGGCGCCCCTACGTGCGGGAGCCGGTGAGAGATTTGGCCTGGCGACGGAGGGAGCCAGCCCCTCCCCCCACCCGAGGCTCCGTCATTAGCTGCCACTGCCTGCCAGACGACGCGGCGGGGATCTCCCTGTGAGGCTACGCAACCGGGGCCCTAAACTTCCATCTGTTGCCGGGCCGCGGAGGCTGACAGCGCCAAGTGAGCTCCCAGCAACCAGATCCGGGTGGCGCCTCCTTGCGCAGGCCACATGTGGTGCGCGGCCTCGCAGACATCCAGCCAACATTGGCCGTCGGAGTGAGGCACGCAGGAGGGGACCGGGGCTGGGCCGCAGCCCCCGAGGTGAGCGCTTTGTGGTGGCGCTGGACCGCAGTATTGCCCAAGGCCCCCCCGCATGGCCAATGGCCCTCTTGCCCATGCCTCGCTAGCAGTGCACCCCTCCCCCCCCCTCCGGCCTGAAAGTGACATCGTGATTGCGGGTGGGCCTGTGCCAGGGCTTTTCCTCTGATCACTGCTTCTAGCTCCCCTGGCACGGCCCGCCGCATATTCTCATCAACCCCGGGGGGGGAGCCTGGACGTCGGTGTTTGGGGCCCTGCTGCTGCATGAACGGCCGACGTGGCCTCGACCTGCCTGTGTTCTCCCGTGTGCTGCACCTGGCCGGTGGAGGCCTGGAGGGGGTCCTAACAGGAAGACGTCGTCTATAGTGAAGATCACCCCTGCGGGCCGCATCATCACCACCGAGGTACACGGCGCCGCCTGGCTTGTGGCCCCTCTGCGGGCCACGATTTGCATGGTACGACCACCGCGGCCCGCGTGGAGGGGGTGGCCTGATCCTTTGCAAGCCGGCACACTTTGAGGGAAGTGCAGGTGTGAGGTGGCGGACTTCCAGCAGATGATGTATTCGTTTTGAGGCCTTTGTGTGAGGCATTCCACGATCCAAAAGACTTTCTCCTGTATTGTGGCAACTCCTCTCTCGGCACGCACATGGCCCTGGGACAACAACCTATTCTCCTTGAGCGGCTGTGACCATCTTGACCTCCTCCACGATGGGCAGGGACAAGCCTGGCGGAGCTGGCCCCAAACAGGGCATCCTAGATCAGTTCACTGCACCCACTGGGAGCTCCACGGGCGGTGAGGGGGCGAGCTCGACACCTGACAATGCTGCCCTCCTAGCGGTGATCAATAATGCCAGAGACATGCTGGATGCCAAGATTGGTGCAGTGGGGTCGGAGGTTTCATTCCTGCGCCAGGATCTCCGTAAGGCTGTGGATCGCATCACGGAGGCTGAGACGAGGGTCTCGACAGTAGAAGACACAGTCTCCACCCTCCAGAAAAAAGTCAATAAACTTACTGTAGTGTCGCAAGAGCTGGCCTCCAGGGTGGAAGACGCAGAGGGCCGGGCACGACGCAACAATCTACGTTTCGTGGGCCTGCCGGAGGGGTGTGAGGGTGCCTCTATGACCCGCTTCATCACTGAGTGGCTCACTGACCTCATGCCTAGGGACCTACTGTCTTCGTGCTTTGTGGTGGAGCGCGCTCACCGGGCCCTGACTCAAAAACCTCCCCCTGGCGAAAATCCCAGACCAGTTATCGGCAAAATACTGAATTACGCAATCTTGCGGTATGCCAGGACACGCAAAGACCGCATTCAACACGAATCAAGGTCCATAATGGTCTTCCCGGATTATACATGCTTGGTCCAGCAACAACGCCAGTCCTTCTCAGCTGCAAAGCGCAAGTTGCGCGACATGAACCTACAATATATGCTTTTATATCCAGCCAGGATGAGGGTGATCTTTAACTCCAAATCACTTTTCTTTGACACTCCAGAGGCCGTCTTTGCCTGGGCAGAGGAACGCCCCCAACTCCGGCCAGGTTCACCGCCGTTACTGGACTCAGACTCCTCACGCGGATCGCGATGAAATAGGTCCCGTTGGACCAAATCCAAGAGACGACATTGCTCCAGATCTGACAGGCTGTCAACGAGTCCAGAGCGGCTCCCCTGAGCTTTTCGGCGTACCGCTGGCAGCCAACCGCAAGTTGACATTGATCGTTGTTCACTAAGTCTCTCCAAATGTATTTTCCTCTGAGTGGGCGTGGATGCTAGGCCATGGGACTACCAGGCCAAACGCTCTTTGGGTCCCCCCTTGTTTCTCATGTTTTTTGGGTGGGTTGGGTACTTTTGGTGTGGGGGCTCCGGGTTCCCCTGTTGGGGGCCCGGTGTGCCTCATACCGCGACAGATGCTCCTAGTTCATGGCAGTGTCGGGTGGGGGGTGGCGGGACTTTAGGGGAATGTAGTATTAGGTTGTTTTTTATGTTATATGCAGACATGCTATCTTGATCTCGATCTCTTCGTTGCAACACCTTTCGAGACGAGGGATAATGGCACCAGGTGAAGCAACCCCTCTCAGGGACCTTACTGTGGTTTCATGGAATGTTCGGGGTCTCCAGAATAAAGTAAAACGGGGCGCTGCCTTGCGTCAAGCTAAGAGGTACAGGGCTGATATCCTCCTTTTGCAAGAAACCCACCTCCTAGGCACCAAGGCCCCATGCCTAGCCACATTTGGTTTCCATCACATCTATCACGCGGGGTTCACCAGGGGTTCCCGGGGGGTGGCCATTTTAATACATCGCAGGGTCCAGTTCCACCACATAGCTCACGGGACAGATCCCGGGGGCAGATTCCTATTCGTCACGGGTACGCTGCATGGTGAACGGGTTACTATTGGCAGTATATATGCCCCCCCCGCTTGGGACGGCTTTCATAGACAAGATTACTGGTGTCTGGGGGGACCTCCCTGAGGGTTTGATACTTCTAGGGGGCGACTGGAATGACACGATGGGGCCACGATGGGGCCACGATGGGGCCACTAGACCGGCAACGCAGTACGGACCATCAACCATCACTAGGTCCCACTAAATTGAGCTCCCTGGCATCCACCCTGGGTTGGGCAGACATTTGGCGGGAATATCACCCCTCAGAGCATGGCTACACATACCTGTCTGCAGTCCATGGGTCACAATCTCGATTAGATTACTTCTTCATCTCTCGCATATTCCTTCACCGATTCTCACAGGTAACTCACCATCCTTGCGGGCTCTCTGATCACTCCCCGGTCACCCTGCAATTTCACACGCGTTCTCGCAAGCCCTCCTTTCGCTGGTGCATGTCTCCCAGACTACCAAGATTTGCTCCGCACAGCTATTTCCACGTATCTGGATTCCAACGGCCCCTCCGCCCCATCCAGATGTATTTTGTGGGAAGCCCTCAAGCCTACCGTTCGAGGCGCCGAGATTAGCTATCGCACCAATGAAATACGCGCATGGCGGGAGCAACTGGCGGCCCTAGAGTTGCGCCAGACGGCCCTCGCACTTCAGCTTAACCGGGACCCTAGCCCTATTATACGGCGCAACTTGCTACAGGTGCAACAAGAACTACAGCAATATCTAATGGGAGAGGCCAAAGAAATTTGGGAGGCTTCGCAATACCGGGTTTATCAATGGGGTGACAAATCGAGTAGAATGCTCCACCGGCTCTGCCAGGCAGATAAATCTCCAGCGATGGTCCCCACTATTCGCCATGCGGACGGGTCCTTATGTACATCACCGGAGGGCGTAGCCAGAGAATTTGCACAGCATTTTACGGCCCTGTACACACGACATGAACGGATCTTGGCTGATCTAATTGTGGAATTCCTAAGAGATATCCTACCACGAAAGCTTCCAGACCATCTGCGTGAACAATTGGAGGCCCCAATTACAGTGGACGAGCTGACTGGAGCCCTCAATGCGCTACACCCGGGGCGGGCCCCAGGTCCCAATGGATTCCCTATGGAATTCCTGCGGCCGAACATACACCTATTAGGCCCCCACCTATTGGCGGCAATCCAGGAGGCTGAGGACTTAACCATATTGCCCCAAGATTGGTGACATGCGGAAATAGTTCTATTCCTCAAGCCCGTTCGCCCTCCGGAAGACCCCTCCTCATACCGCCCCATTTCCCTCATTAATTTTGAACCTAAACTGTTGGGGAAGGTCCTTGCCGATTGCCTACGTACGTGTGTCTCGGATTTGATCCATCCCGACCAGTCGGGATTTATGCCCCAAAGAGCCACCCATCATAATATCCGGAGGGTACATAACGCTATGGCAGCTGCCCCAGCGCTGGGTTGGCCGGCGGCCATGCTATTGGCCGATATAGACAAAGCTTTCGACTCACTTAGCTGGGTATACCTTTTTCAACTGCTCGAGGCAATCAATTTTGGACCACGCGTCATTGCATATATCTACTCTATACAAACTTAACGGCGTCTGTGCGAATAGCCGGGCACAGCTCACACCCCTTCCCTATACAAAGAGGCACTAGGCAGGGCTGCCCCCTGTCACCACTATTGTTCGCCATTGCGGTTGAGCCCTTGGCAGCGTGGGTTAGAAGCGACCCGGTCCTCCGGGGCTTTGAATGGTCGCAGTCACGCTCGGACCGTATTGCGTTATACGCGGACGATGTCCTATTTTTCATAACAGACCCTTGGTTCTCTGGGCCACGCATCCTGCAAATCCTCAGGGTATTTGGGGAAACTACCGGCTTGCACACGAACCCCGCAAAATCCGTACTGTTTCCAGTGTGCGGTCATCAAGGCCGCGATGCTTGGGCATCGCAGCTATCCCGTGCGACAGACGGGTTTAAGTATCTCGGCATCTTCATGTCACCATGCCCCAAAGTCTCATGGGTGCATAATATCACTCCATTGCTTGCAAGCCTCAATAGTGAAACCGCAGTGTGGTCCTCTCTTCCCTTGTCCTTATATGGGCGCTCGGCCATTTTCAAGATGGTATCGCTGCCCCGGATTTTATATTGCCTCCAAAACTTCCCCTATCACATTCCGCGCTCCTGGTTCGCACAGGTCAACGCCATACAAAACAAATTTCTCTGGAACGGTGGGGCCGTCAGGGTCGCTCTTCGCACATGCGTACAATCCACATACTGCGGGGGGATCGCAGCGGCGGACATCTATTCATATTATGTGGCGTCGCATGTACTCGTGGTGAACGAGTGGTGGTATAACTCCCCCACAGACCCGGCATACGCGATAGAGCATGCGGCAATGGAACGGACCCCCCTCCTCCACCTCCTATATAGTGCCACACGCCTAGATTTTTTGCCTCCAGCGGTAAAGTCGTGATACAGCTATGGCGGGCTAAAGTCCGACAGATGGGTTGGAACGGAAAGCTCACCCGGACAACCCCACTATGGCAGGGTACGTACCTCCGCCCAGTGGTCGCCTTGGGGGGGTTCCGGGGATGGGACCTGGTGGGGATATCGACCCTCGGCGATGTGATGCGGGGTACTACACTGAAATCCTACCAGCAACTACAAGCGGAGTATAAATTGCACAAAACACAATTCTACAAATTCCTTCAACTCCGCCATGCACTCGCCCCCCCTGATCCACACGCTTGAGACCCTTCCAGAATTCCACCCATTAGAGGGCCGTCTGCTGATGGGAGATTTAGGCCTCCACAAGATCAGGCAAATATATCAGACCCTAACGACCAACACACAGACAACCCTCGACAAGACACGACTGGCGTGGCAAGCCGACATCCCTGACTTGACGGACGACGACTGGGCTGAAGCTATTGCTAGCCCGCGGGGTGCAGCGGTCTCTACAAGATACCGCCTGATACAGTTTAAATATTTGCACCGGGCTTACTATACACGGACCAGACTCTGGCAGATGGGAGTGATCCAATCCTCCACATGTCTGCGGTGTGACCGAGAGGAGGGGACGTTCTTGCATACAGTTTGGAGTTGCACGGCGTTGCAACCCTTTTGGCGCAGAATTAGGTCCTGCCTCCAGGAGGTACTTGCGTGGGAACTCCCGCTTGACCCGCGACTCTTCCTCTTACACAGCACAGCGACATTGGGGGAAATAAGTATAAGCAACACTTACTGTTTTTAGCGCTCACTATAGCCAAGAGAGACATAGCACAACTGTGGAAAGGGATATCTCCCCCGACGCTGGGTAAATGGAAGACCGAAATGGATAGATGTATGGGGGCCGAAATGGCAGTATTTTTAGCCCGTGGTTGCCCTGTTAAACATAGGAAAATCTGGACCCGATGGGCATCATATCGAGGAATCGAGCTTCCCCCCTCGCCGCCAGCGGACCCCTGATTAGAGCCCCTGTTCCTAATGTATATTGCTTGGATCATCCCGAACTGTCTGATAACGGATCCCTATTCTAATTTATCATGTACTCATGTCTTGAGATCTAGTAATGTCTGCAATCTGTTTGAGTTGTACCTCCTGCATGTTCGGCAGGTGTTGGAAATTGGTCACAACGCTGGAATTATCGTGATATTAATTCTTTTTCTCCTACAGGTCATTGTAGGGCTGTCGCCCGTCTTTCCAACAAAAAACAAATAAAATTTGTTGTTAAAAAAAAATGTGTGGACACGACCCAGAGCAAAGAAAAAGCATGGTCGTTAGAGATATTTCCTAAAAGGATGGATTAAAAAAAATTCAGAAAAAGATATAGAAGTAAACTTTAATTTAGAAGGACAGCAAGCATTTCCTAGATAGGCCAGTGATGTGTGTGGGGACACAAAATTGAGAGAGAGAGAGAGAGAGAGAGAGAGAGAGAGAGAGAGAGAGAGAGGGGTCTGGATCACTTGTTTAATTCACAACAGAAGGGAAAGCCATGAGAAAGAGAAACCAGACCAGGGTTGTACGAAATACGACAGTGAGATTCATTTTTTGGACCACTAGTGTAATTAAAACAGACAGACTGATTACCAGAGAGAGGCCAGGGTGGTATATGGGAACAACCAAATATTCATGGTGCGATTTGGAACAACAATTTAAATTAACACTTAGGAGAGGCATTTATTAGACACCAAGGCCAGCGGTTTTCAGTGGAAGCACACATTCTAGATTAAGCGTATTTTACCCTCATCAGGGAACTCTTTTAGGGAAAGTGTGATGTTTTTCACAGGCGAGTGGGGTAGTGTGGCCGCAAATGCTTGTATATCCTGGGCAAATAGCGCAATGGTTGGGTGTTAGGGCCACGACTGTGCAAGCAGCGCTCCTAAGTAGCATGCTGTGCGACAGCACCACCACGTGGTGCCTACCGTATTGCACCTCATTGACAAAGCAACTTCATCAGGCACCAATTTTAAGGTCCAGAACTTATTTTTCACCCTCATACTTTGGGCAAGAGAGAGAGAGGCAGAAAAAGGGGGGAAGACGGAGGACCAGAAAGAAAGGAAAACAGTAACAAGATGGGAGAAAGTAAAGAAAAGGAGCCTGTAAGAGTGAGATACAAAGACAGGAAGTGTAGGGTGTTGGAACAAAAAGGTATGAGGTGGAATCAAGAATGTGCAGTCTTGGCAGTCAGCAACCCCAGCTTTTAGCAGCACTGGTAGGTGGCAGGCTCCCAGCAAAACCTTTGGGAGCCTGCACCCATTTTTTTTTTTTTTATTATACTCTTTGGACCTGTTTCGCAAAGGTAAACTTACACTTTCGTGTTCGTTTACCTTGCTTTTGGTATTCACAAACTACAAGTTTAATTTTACTGATAGTAAGGTTATGACTGCGGAGACTCAGCCCATACAGAGATAGGCCTGTCTAATCCTTTTATGTGCGGAGGTCGTGCCCCGACAGTAGAGTCTCTGCAGTTGTAAAATTACTATTAGTAAAATTAAACTCGTAGTTGGTTAATGCCAAAAAATAGTACATTTACACAAACGTGTAAGTTTATCTTTGTGAATTAGGCCACAGACGTCCCTGTATCTGCTGATACTTTCCAGCTGTCTCTCTATAGCAATATAGCCCAGACCTGCAGACCTGTATATTACATATATACAGTATATTCATTCTACTTCTTATTCTTCTTAAACATTCATTCTGGGAAATTTTGGGAGGGAACTTTTCCTCTTGCTGCTGAGTGGAGCGGTGGAACAGGACAGGTAGCGTGAGATTTGATCACAGGCTCCTTCGTTATTCCACATGACTATTGACTAAGTACCAGAACTTGTAAATATATGTTGAAAAACATGAGTAGAAACTAACTGCAAAATGTGTTGTCTGGTAATGTCCCAATTACGCCGTGCAATCCCTCACTTCATCTTCACATTCTGGTTTTTGCTTTGAGTTGAACCGAGGTCCACGCACATACTACCATCTTAACCAGCTCTTCAAGTCTGATATACTCTTGATAATATCAACATTTGCTCAGAGAGGCCCCCCCCCCGGGACTGCTTGGGTTAGGATTTTACTATATCCAATATATAGCATAAAGTAAAACTAATCCTGGCATCAGACATACACACATACTGGTGCAGCAGGTGGATTAACCCACCAGACTCTCTTAGTGGCATTGAATTCTGGAACTTGTAGGTCCACACCGAGGACTGAGGGGAACACTGGGCCCTTTAGAGCTATCCCACTGGGACTGGAATCTGTGCCCGCTGGTTACACATTTTGCCTGGTGGGTGTTTTCAAGGCGGACAGTGATATCACTTCCTGTTTGTAGACCGTCGTTTCCGCATGTGGTTCTTGCGCGTCTGATACGAGCTGCGCACCATGTCTCACACAATTCTGCTCATTCAGCCCACCAAGCGGACAGAAGGAAGAACATATGCAGACTATGAATTGGTCAATGAGTGCATGGAAGGGGTCTGGAAAATGTATGAAGAGCATCTGAAGAGAATGAACACCAACAGCCCATCCGTAACCTACGACATCAGTCAATTGTTTGACTTCATCGACGACTTGGCTGATCTCAGCTGTCTTGTTTAACGCGCGGACACCCAGACGTACCAACCATACAACATAGGGCCAATATCGGCAACACACTCCCCATCACACATACAGCAATCTCCTGATGAAATAAACGGACAAGACACCTTTTTCATGGAGAAAATTGCTGCAGGTTTATTTGCATACCAAAATATGCCAACATGGTGGGTTAGCTTACGGGCGATCCAAGGGCAGGCAGCCCCTCTGCCGCCTGCCCACCTGAAGAGCCAAATTGCACCGTGGCCCTAGCCAATCGGTGCTTACCAATTTTGGGGGAGGGTTTACCCCTTCCCACCTGTGGACCACCAATCCACCCATCTACTCACGCCCCCTGAGAGGGGGGCGGAGCGTTCCAGGCAGCCCCCGGTTGCTCAGGTTTACAACCGCCCGTAGTCCTAGCGGGGCCCCGTCGCTCCTCCAGGGTCCACCGCGAGGACTTCCTGGGGATATTTGGCATTTGCACCCTTGTTGTGCTCCTGAAGAGGGTACCCCTGTGTACCTTTCAGCCTCTGGATCGCCCTGTAACTCCGCCACAGCTCTGGGTGTGGCCACCGTCACAACCAGGGCCCCCCACCAAGGCAGGCATTCTTACCTACATCCTGCTGATTCCAGTGCCTCTCCCAGGTCCAGCAAAAACAAGTCCATGCCCACTCTAGACAGGTGAACCCCATCTTCTTCAAAACACCCTGTGGACTCGGCATGCAGCAAACCATGCCTGATAAAGCCAAACCCCCTCTGTTCAATGAATTTACGCATGGCACTGTTAACTCTCCTGCGCGAGGTTTCCACGGCATCCCCTGACAGGGCTACTCGCCACACTAAACGTGGGGTTATCTCTGACCACCATAACTCACATGCCCCCAATTGGTTGCTTAACCTACACATGGAGGACTTCATTTCTTGCAGCAGTTCCCTCCTCCCCAAGAGAGTCAGATCAGTGCCTCCCAGGTGTATGACCAGGATGTTGGGAGGGGAGACACCCCCGCTAGTCTGTGCTGCAGCTTCTTCAGCAAGCTGTTCCAGCGCATGCCTGGGTACCCCAACCAAATTATCTCATTGGCGGAAAAGCCATGCCTCCATTTCCTGCTTTCCGCCCACCGTGCCACTCTCAAGACGCCCGAATGGCCAATCACCCAGACCTTTGATCCGGGCAAAATAAAGAAATGTAAGGTTGCTAAACACATTTATTGAATCACTGCAAACCAACCAATACAAAACTCAAAATTGCACATTATTACACAATAACACTGCACACCACCAAGCAACTGGTGCATTACCGGGTTGCCCCAGGTACATTTACAATTCGCCTGTACATACACAACTCAAAACTTAAAATGTCCTCAGGCCATTCCCTTGGGTAGCTTATGGACGGATGTACCATTTAAAACATTGGGATTCCCATCGTCCCACCTGCATAATGCGTTCCGCTGACATGCCCGCCCTAAAGGCTGTAGTTGCTGCCCCTATCCTGAATGAATGGCTGCAGAAGCGCTTGCCAGGAACCTTGTTGCCTGACAAAGTTAAGCATGCCTGCATTATTTGCTCAACCTGAAACTTGGTAAGGGGCGTGCTGTCTGCATGTACCAGTAGATAACCCTCTACAGCCGGGCGCAGGGCCAGGTAGGTGGCGACCAGACCCACTGGGCAATACCTTGTGTCACCCAGTTGGTGCAACCAGATCACCCTCCCCTCCCCGGCCTGGTCCATTTTTGATCTTCTTACTACAATTTTGAGGGAAGCCCCAGAGAGTACTGCATCCTGTCCCTTTAATGCCACCCCAGACGTGTCTGATTTGGACCGTGCCCCGAAGAAAGCCAGGCTGAAGGTAGCTAAAAAAAGGGCATCTTCAAAAGCCGAATGGGTTGCCTTGTGCACACAGTCAAGCATGCCCTGCAGTGTCTTGAATTCAATGGGGGACCTAGTATCAGGTGCCTGCGGCTCGCTCCTCGCCCAGCCCTTTAGTGCCGCCCTGATCAGGAAGGATTTGGTAGGATCGTCCTGGCCCCTCAATTTAGCATGATGACTAATTGCCGACTGGTGGCCAGAGATCCAGGAGTGGCTTTTCCCTTTATCCTTGGCCCATACTATAAAGGTTTGCACCCTGTGCTCCAAAGATGTCCCCCCTTCCTCCCAGGCTCCCACCACTGAGCAAAACATGGCAACGCAAGCCCTATAGCGCTTACTGGTCCTGGGTGCTAATGACAGCTCACCTAGTCCCCTCAGATGCTGTTCCACTTGAGAAGGAACCAGAGGTGCGGTGGAAAAGGGGTCATCTCCTCTCTCGGCCACGCCTCCCAGAAACGGCACCACTGAAAACGAGAGAGAGCATCAGCTGCTGCATTCTGCACCCCTTGAATGTGCCGTGCCCTACATTCCACATTGTTATACAGGCAAGCCCGCACCAATTCCTTCAACAAGCACAAGACCAGGGGACAGCTAGCCGACTGGGAGTTGATAGCCTGCACCACTGCCATGTTGTCCGACCAGAAAAGGACCCTTTTTGCTGCCAGCACCTTAGGCCAAAGATGAAAGGCTACCACGATTGGAAATAACTCCAACACAGTTACGTTGGCCATGATCTTCCTTTTGTGCCATGAATTGGGCCATCTTTCAGCGCACCATTTGCTGTCCAATATCGCACCAAAGCCATCTCTGCCTGCCGCATCTGTGAAGAGTGATAGCTCAGGACTGCCCGCCCAGGGAGCCCTCCAGATGACAGAGCCGTTGAAGTTGGCCAAGAATTCAGCCCACATGCCCAGGTCTTTCCTCATCCCCTTGCTCAACTTTACCATGTGGTGCTTCTTCTTTACCTTGGCAGTGGCCCTTGCTAACCTCCTTGCAAACACCCTTCCAGCTGGTATCACTCTGGCAGCAAAATTCAACTTCCCCAGCAAGCTCTGTATGAAACCCAGTGAGGCCTTGTCCTGTCCCATGGCTAACTGAATGTGCTGCGCTAACTCCTGAACCTTGTCTGATGGCAGCCTGGACTCGCCGGCAATGGTGTCCAGCTCTATTCCCAGGAATGTTATGAACTGCGCCGGCCCCTCCGTCTTCCCTGGAGTGAGTGGGACACCCAGGTGACTCGCCAGTTTCTCAAAGTCTGTGAGGGCATTCATGCAGTCCTGCGTGCCCTCACCCCCAATGAAAAGAAAGTCATCCAAGTAATGGGTCACCCCTTTCACATTGTAGGTCTCCTGGAGAGCCCACTGCAGGAAGCAACTGAAAGCCTCAAAATACGCACAGGAGACCGCGCATCCCATGGGCATGCATCTATCGTAATAGTACCTGCCCTCCAGCTTAAAACCTAGCAGGTGCTGGCTGCTCGGGTGGACCGGTAGCAAGCAGAAAGCAGATTTGATGTCTGCTTTGGCTAGCCAGGCCCCCTTGCCCGCCCTCCTGACCAAGTCTAATGCCACGTCCAGGGTACAATACGTCACAGAGCAGGTGCCCTCCTCCAGCCCGTGATTAACAGATTCACCCTCCGGGTAAGACAGGTGGTGAATTAACCTGAATAAACCTGGTTCCTTCTTGGGCACCACCCCCAGGGGGGAGACCACAAAGTTGTCTAGCGGGGGTGGTGGAAGGGGCCAGCCACCCTACCTAGGGCCCGTTCTTTTTCCACCTGGGCCTGAACAACTGCTGGCTGCTCCCTAGCAGATTTTAGGTTGTCGGCCTCCCTGCTTACCAGGGGGCCCACATAGGGGATCTTGAATCCTTCAGTAAAACTAACCAGCAGCATCAGACTATCCTGTTTGTTGGGATACCGCCTGAGAAGAGGTGTGAGGTTGACCAGGGCTACCGGAGACGGGCCCTTGACTGCGCGCATGGATGCTGGGACGCTGTCCATAGAGGGGGGAGCCTGACCAGATCTAGTGTGGCTGAGAGAACAAGGGGAGAGCTGTGCAAAGGTGCCGGGGGGAGGGGTGTGTGGTTTTGATATGCCCCGGACACCCTCAGCTGTCTTGCCTGCCTTTGCCAGCGGGCTGCTGCTCCTGCTTAGAATAACAGAATGCAGCAGGGTGGGGCCCTCCACATTTATTGCAGGAGTGCAAGAACTTGCATGTTTTGCCCCAGGAGCATGTTCCAGCATTAAACAACCTACAGGTCCCCGGGGGCGACCGTCTGAAGCCCCCCCCCTCTGGCTACCTCCCCTGTGCGCCCCTCGAAAGGGCTGTTTAAAGCCACGTTTTCCCGCCTGAAAGGAACCCCTTCCCGCTGACTGCCCACCCTGGAATTTGGTCTGGTAACCTTTGCTCTGCGGGTGGTGAGTGCCCATGTGCTCCATCCATAATTGGACCTCCTTCTGGTCCCACCCCATCTCCGGGCACCTGGACATCTTTTTCCGGAACTCCCTATCATAGTTCAACCATCCCAAACCTCCCCACTTGATGGCCTCGTTATGGATGATCCTGGAGTATTGCATCAGCCCCGGGCCCAACTCTGGGTTCCTCTCCATTATCACTGCTGCCAGGATAGAAAAGGCCTCCAGCCAGTTTTCAATGGTTTTGTCTGGCCACGCCTGCAATTTGACCTTTTTATCCTCGTCCTTCCCGCCCATTTTCCATGTGTCAAATCCCTCCTGCCGGTGCATTAAAAGGGTGAAAATGTCAATAAAGTCGCGCCGCAAAGCCCTTCCTTAGCCGCCTGGGGAACCTGCCACGCTAAGGAGCAGTGACCCGACAGCAAGAGAGCGGCGGTGACAGGCAGGGGGGTGACTTGAACCGGACTCAGTTGCAGGGTGGGTACTATTGTGGGCTGAAGGGGGACTGGAGGCAGTGGCAGTCCCCCCTGGGCCTCCCCGGGGGTGACCGGGGGTGCCGTGCCCTGGGCGAGGGTAGCAGGAGGTGCCACTGGCAAGGCGGCCGGCGAGCCTGCCATCACCGCCGATGGAACTGGGCCGTGCGTCGTGGTGAGAGGGCAAGCGGGAGCTGTTGCGTTCCCCCCTGAGGCTATTGTTGTTGCACTTGGCCCTGGACACCTGGCCGCCTCCAAGGTAGTCGCCGGCGCTGCGACAGCTGGGACCACACATTGTGCTTGCAGCTTGCTCACCTGGTTCACCCACACTCTTGCCGCCACTTGTCCCCCTCCCTCCCCCATACTCGGGCTGCTATGCAGCGGTGGGGGGCCAGTCCCTGCCCTACTCTCTTTAAAATCCGCCATGAAACTCATCATTGTGTCCATGAGCTTACCCATTCTGTCCATGGTGGTGTTATCTGCTGGGACCACATTACTGTCCGTCGTGGCGACCGGCCCCACTGCCGGGCCCGGGGAGTGGCAAGCGGGGGAGCGGCTTCACAGGGGGCCGACTGTGCTCTACCTCTGGGGACCGGCGGATCTGCAGGAAAGTCTTTATTGGTGGGCCTGCAAGCCCGCTTTGGCCTTGAGGGTCCTGCCTCCACGCTGGGCTGTTGCTCTGGGGTAGGGGCCTCAACGACGACACCGGAGTCCTCAGTTTCGTTCGAATTCATGATCCCTGCCGCCCATGCCAACCCCTTGGACTTGGCCATCTGGATAAACACCACCCATTGTGCGTCCTGGGAGGTGCCTGGCTGCGAATCCTCCACCTGGTACATCTGCGAAAATAGAGGAGGGGGGAGCCCTGGCTATCCATGTCGCTCTTTGGCACACGCAGGCCACTGAGACCAATCTGAGGAGAAAAAGTTACGTGTCAGAAAATCACTGCACTTGATCCCCTGTTGTATTGACTGGACCTCTCTATGTCCCTTGTGATCACCAGTCGCTCTGTGCCACAACCCCCTCCCTTGTACTTATTTATTAGGTGGATTGAATTTGTCGACCTGAAGCTGACGTTCACCCTACTGACTGTTCGATGAATACTCTGCGAGCGGAGATGAAAAAGGGGTATTCCCATCTCCTTGAGTCTTCCTCTGAATCAAGGACTTATTTCAATGGGTCGCCCCATTTGCAATGCAGTATGCGTTAGTCATTGGGCATGTGTAGATCAGGCCCTCGTGTGTCTCCCTGTAACCAGTACCTGCTGGCGATCCGTACGCAGCGTGCCGGCTTCGAAGTTGCGGATGGCGAATGGCTAGTCTCAGTGCCGATAGCTGGGAACACAAAACAGGCGTTAATGCACAAACACTACCCTTAGGTACCACTTAATCTAACCTTGTGACCCCTTGCCCAGTGCCCTCTCCATTGATAAATCATAACCACTATGCCCCTTGGACCCGTTAAGCTCTCTGCTGCCAGCCAGGACCACGCACCTGCGGGGCCACAGGAGAGAACAGGCAAATTAGATAAACGTGCGCAGGCCGTAAGCGACCTCCTTTACCATTCCTGCCCATGTTTTGCACTTTGCGGAAGCTCCATTACCTGTACCAGTGGGGAGAGAACAGCGCGATCCCATGATCCCCGCAGTTTCTTGTTCAAGCGACAGTCCGTCACGTGCACTTACCCCAGGCGCCCTGTAAATGCAAGCCTCATTTCATACTGGATGTTTAGATGCCATGGACTGCATCTCCCCCACTGTGACATAGATCCCTTGGATGTTCCCAGACGTGCCCCACTTCCCACCTGGTATCTCTTCCTCGACCACGGAGCAAAGGGGAAAGCTGCTCCCCCATGGGCAAGCAGAAACCATGCTCACCGGCATGGAATCAGTGAAGGGAGGAGGATGAGCCACACGACCTTGCTGCCCTCCCCCCGTACAGACCCCACCGGGCCACCACAGGCCGTGTACCCAGCGCTGCCAGACACGTAACAACGGGAGGGGGGAGCCAGGCGGGCCTCGCTGCCCCCCCCGCAACCCAGACCCCCGCGGGCCGAGGCCCCGGAATCGGCTCCGCTGGCCCAGACGCAGCAAAAAGGGAGGGGAGCCACGTGACGCTCGCCGTCCTCCCCCGGCGTGACAACAGGCCCCATTGGGCAACCACAGGCCCTGTAACCGGTGCTGCCGGGAAGGTAACAGCGATGGGGAGAGCCAGGCGAGGCTCACTGCCCCCCCTTGGCAACCCCGACCCCCGCGGGCCGAGGCCCCGGAAACGGCTCCGCCGGCCTGTAGCAGCGAATGGGGGAGGGGGAGCCACGCGACGCTCGCCGCCCTCCCCCAGCGTAACAACAAGCCCCATCGGGCAACCACAGGCCCTGTAACCGGTGCTGCCGGAACCGTAACAGCGGAGAGGGGAGCCCGGCGAGGCCTGCTGCCTCCCCCCCCACCACGCAGCAACCGGCCCACGTGGGCCAAAGGGCGCTGCCGGGAAAGTGAGCGGCGGAGGAGGGGAGCCCCGGTGCACCCGCTACTTGCTGGTGGCCGCCTCCCCACAGGCCCATCATGGCAACCCCTGGCCCCGCGCTGAGCCCGCCGGGGCCCGCTGCCTCCCCCTCGCAACACCAACACCCGTGGGCCGAGACCCCAGTAATGGGCCAACATCGAAAGGGAGCCCCGCTATGCACGCTGGCTTCCCCCCTCACCCCCAGGTGCACCCAGGGCCCACGCAGGGCCGGGTCCTGGCCAACGCAGGGCAGCGTGCAGAGCGCCAGACATGGCCAGTAGGGACGGACTGCAGCTCTGTGCCCCCGGGAGCTGTTCTAAGCCCCCCCCCATGGCAGACCGCAGCCTCGGCAGTTGCCGGGCTAACCACCTTGCCTGAGGGCCTAATGGGGAAAAAGGGGGGGAGTTTAACGCACTCACCGCGTTGCAGCTCCTGGGGCACCACCGAGTTGCAGCTCCTGGGGGATCCGAGAACGGCGTGAAGGATTGCGGCCAAAAGAGGTTGCCAGGTGGGCGGGAGAGGTACTTATACCTATCTCCCCGCCCACCAGTGCCCGGAAATTACGCGGGGCGCGCGGACCCAGAGGGGGTTTCTCAGCACTAGGCTGTCACCGTGTGCCCTCATGTGGCACTAAGGCGGCCGCCCTCTTATGGGGGTCTCCTGCGTGGACCGCGGGCAGCCACAAAGACTGGATCAAAGAGAAGATCTACGTGCTCCTGCGCAGACAGGCCCAACAGGCGGGCAAATGACCTGGAGGACTGCTCCACTAGCGACCAATTGGTGGGGGGGAGGCTTTGGGTGGGCGGTTGAGCCAGTATGTACAGCGTGTAGTAACCAGTTTTGTATTATAGCAGTAGTTTCCATTTTGTTCTCACCCACGACTGACTTTTTTTTTTTAAGGGGGGGTGATGAATGAATGTTTTGTTCCATTTTATCTTTCTATATTTAAAAGTTAACAAAAAGTATTTAAAGTTACAGCATGTTCCAGGTTTATCTGAGGATTTAGAGCAGCTGGCTTTTATTTGGTTTGCCAACACCTTGACTCTATGCCCTCATGCCTGAGTAAAGGGTATCTGTTTTTTAATTTGTCATCCTCCGAGTGCATCTCTTGAAACGTGTTACAGAAGATGTTTTGTGGGGGAGCGAATAATATAAACATCCGCTTAAAGCCTGGTGGGTCACTTATCACTCTGTTGCCAGCTTTTCTAAGGCCATTTTCGTACACAAAGAAACATCCATGTTCGGATCGGTCTCATTGCTTCACTTATTCCATTCTATCACTGGATCATGTAAGTTCTTTTTGCTAACAGATGCAATAGATAGTATGTTTACAGTATATTCAAAGTAAACTATCTCTTAATAATAACTAACAATAAACTCAATAGGAATCATTTAATCGACATTGAAAGGCTAAAACGCTCAGTTGGGCTCTTCTGGGTTTTGAAGTTTATCAGTAGACGTGTTAGCCCCAGTAACTATCATGTCAGAGAGATGGACAGTGTTCAGCTCACTTCTCACATGAATTGAGCCCAATAATTTTTTTACCAGTGCTCTGTGCTTCATTACTAGGTTTCTTGCACAGACTGCCAGCCAGGACAGAGTTGCTTTCTGAGAGTTCTCTTAAGGTGTCAGAACTAGAGACAAGTGCATTGTTCACATCATGATGGAGGTGCATTGCAGCTCCTTTGCCGATGTCGCAGTATGGGACTAGTGCATGGTGCAGAGCTGTAGAGAGGTGCACAATGAGAAACCTTGTAGAACTCGGCACCAGCATATTTATGCGTGATGGAGGTTAGGATAAGTTCTATGAATCCCTCACTTCTGGAATATCAATGCAAGTTGTAGGACAGGATAAGTTCTATGAATAACTCACTTATGGGATATCAATGCATGATGGAGGTCAGAGTAAGTTCTATGAATGCCTCACTTCTGGGATATCAATGCATGATGGAGGTCAGGATAAGTTATATAAATGCCTCACTTGTGGGATATGCATGCATGATGGAGGTCTGGATAAGTTCTACGAACGCCTCCCTTCTGGGATATCAATGCATGATGGAGGTCAGAATATGTTTTATGAACACCTCACTTCTGGGATGTCAGTGCACGATGGGGGTCAGGGTAAGTTCAAGCAATGGCTCACTTCTGGGATGTCAATGCATGATGGGGGTCAGGATAAGTTCTATGAATGCTTCACTTCTGGGATATCAATGCATGGGGTCAGGGTACGTTTTATGAATGCCTCAATTATGGGATATGCATGCATGATGGAGGTTGGGATAAGTTCTATGAATGACTCACTTATGGAACATCAATGCATGATGGAGGTCAGGGTAAGTTCTATGAATGCCTCACTTGTGGGATATGCATGCATGATGGAGGTCAGGACAAATTCTATGAATAACTCACTTCTGGGATATCAATGCATGATGGAGGTCAGGGTAAGTTCTATGAATGCCTCACTTCTGGGATATGCATGCATGATGCACATCAGAGTAGAGCTGCAATGGATTGCAGTGGATGCCCCGAGTTTAAGCAGGGGGATAGCAAGCTGTGCCTGCTGCAAGTCCCACAAAATTCTCATTATGAGAGCTCTGCAAATGTTTCAATAGTGTTATACCTGTGAATGGTGCAAGATAAAATAGAGAGCCATTGTCAATTGAAATAATAACTATTTGTAGATACCTACTGTGAAGGTACTGTAACATGGTAAATGTCAATATTGATCTATTTTAAAGCACACAATAAAAACTGCTGGTTATTCTGTCCTTTGCAAATGCATAATTAAGTGCTATCACCTTGGATTCAGGTTAGCAGCAGGTAATGTGCTCTCGAGAGGGCATTACCTGCTGTTATTTGCCTGTCCCACAATAATAGGATGGAGCTGAATAAGAGGGGGCATAAGGAGGGCAAGGGCAATTAACAGCTATTAATGCTCGACGGGATGTAGAAAATAAGTTTATTAGCACTAAACCCCTAAGATCACGCAACAAAAGAAGACAAACAAGATAACTGTCCACATCTGCTTTATGACCATGCATCACATGCTCACTGAACTTATAATGCTGGCAAACAACAGTAGTGTTGAAACACTAAGCACTCTGGGAGAAATGGGACCCATGTGGCAAAAAGGAGTGTGCGATATTGAGGCAACAGATGAATGCGAGGGAAAAAGTAGACAGGCAGAAGGTGAGACCAGAAGGAGCAGAGAGAGAGAGCTGAAAAAGAGAGCTGCAAGCAATGTACGAGCGCAACAGTGAGGGCAGCAAGTGGGCAGATATTGGATGGATAGTGCCAGGCAAAAGGGTCTATCTCGCAGTGTGGGGTACAACAATGGGAAATATTGACACAGCGAAAAAAGAAAGGGTTCAGGGGTGAAAGGGTTAAACCAATGAAGGAACTGGGTCAGCTGTGAGATAGGGGCAGAACTTGGAGCAACCCCTGACCTCGTGGCCCACCGTCAAAACCGCTGCTACCATGAAGACCATCTACTTGGGGCCCCTTCTCACCCTTGCCTTCACCACTCCTTCACCAAAGGACTCCTACCAATCAGTGAAGATCTAACACCCATGCTCAATGCCTGCATCGACTCAGCCACTTTCTCGAACATCTGGAAACATGCCACCATCACGCCCTTACTCAACAAACCATGAGCTGACCCAGCCAAACTCTCCAGCTACAGATGCTTCTCTATCCTACCACACCCAGCAGAGGTCTTAGAGAAACAAATCAACTGAGGCTTCACTGACCACCTCTGCAACCAGCAACTCCTTGACCCCACAGAGTCCAGATTCAGGCCCAACCACAGTACACAAAAAGCACTCATCGCTCCCACAGATGACCTTCGCATGATCCTTGGCAGAGAAGGCACGACAGCCTTCATTCTCCTAAACCTCTCTGCAGCATTTGACACCCCATCCTCATCAGACACTTGCACGAGATTGGCATCCAAGGACCTGCTCCCCGCTGGATCTGCTCCTTCTTAAGGGGTAGAACACAAGCTGTCAGCTTGGCAACGTACTCTTCGGAAGCCCGCAAACTCATCTGTGGAATGCCTCAAGTTTCAATGCTCAGCCCCACCCACTTCAACACGTACAAGATCCATCTGGCCAATGTCATCTGTGCACACAACATCAACACCATCTTCTATGCTGATGACACACCACTCATTCGCTTCCTCTCAGACAAGATACCCAATACAAGACACCAGTTAATTGCCCTTATGACTGAGGTCGCTAACTGTATCAATCAATCAATCAATCAGGGAATTGTAAGCGCGCTACTCACCCGTGAAGGTCTCAAGGCGCTGAGGGGGGGGGTCCGCAGATCTGTTTAGCCGAAGAACCAGGTCTTGAGGGTCTTCCTGAAGGTGTTCAGGGAGGGGGCGCATCTGATGTCTGCCGGTAGCTCGTTCCAGGTCTTGGCTGCAATGTGAGAGAAGGATCGGCTCTGTGGATGCGCAGGGTTTCGGCCAGTGCGAGGTTGGAAGATCGGAGGTTTCTTTTGGGTACGTGGAAGTTGATTCTGTCGTTGAGGTATTTGGGTCCGTTGTTGTGTAGGCATTTGTAGGCGTGAGTGAGGATTTTGAAAGTGACTCTTTTCTCCATGGGAAGCCAGTGGAGACTTCGTAGGTGTTGGCTGATGTGTTCGTGTCTGGGGATGCCGAGGACGAGTCTGGCGGCGGTGTTCTGTATTGTTTGAAGTTTGCGGAGTAGGGACTTGTTGATGCCGGCGTAGAGTGCGTTTCCATAGTCCAGTCTGCTGGTGATGAGTGCGTGGGTGACTGTCTTCCTTGACTCAGGGGGGATCCACTTGAAGGTCTTGCGGAGGATGCGGAGGGTGTTGAAGCAGCTGGAGGTGACGGCGTTGACATGTCGGTTCATGGTGAGTGATGAGTCGAGTACAATGCCGAGGTTCTTGGCGTGGTCTGAGGGGGTAGGTGGGCTTCCATGGGCGGTCGGCCACCAGGTGCTGTCCCATGCAGAAG
This sequence comes from Calotriton arnoldi, assembly GCA_963921515.1. NCBI lineage: Eukaryota > Metazoa > Chordata > Amphibia > Caudata > Salamandridae > Calotriton > Calotriton arnoldi. Next base: position 2,023,032 of record CAWUFW010002692.1, on the reverse strand, counting down.
GGGTGGTACCGAGGACGAGGACTTCTGTCTTCTCTGCATTGAGCTTCAGGCAGCTGTTGGTCATCCAGACTGCGACGTCTTGCATTCCTTTCTGGAAGTTGAGTTTGGCAGTGGTGGGGTCTTTGGTGAGGGAGAGGATGAGCTGGGTGTTGTCGGCGTAGGATACGATGTTGAGGCCGTGTTGTCGGACGATGGCTGCGAGGGGGCCATGTAGATGTTGAAGAGGGTGGGGCTCAGTGATGAACCCTGTGGGACTCCGCAGGTGATTTTCGTGGGGTCGGAGAGGAAGGGTGGGAGTCTGATCCTTTGGCTTCTTCCGGTGAGGAATGATCGGATCCAGTCCAGGGCTGTTCCTTGTATGCCTGCGTCGTGTAGTCTGGCGACTAGTGTGCGGTGGGAGACGTGTCGAAGGCCGCTGATAGGTCGAGTAGGATGAGGGCAACGTACTCTTCGGAAGCCCGCAAACTCATCTGTGGAATGCCTCAAGTTTCAATGCTCAGCCCCACCCACTTCAACACGTACAAGATCCATCTGGCCAATGTCATCTGTGCACACAACATCAACACCATCTTCTATGCTGATGACACACCACTCATTCGCTTCCTCTCAGACAAGATACCCAATACAAGACACCAGTTAATTGCCCTTATGACCGAGGTCGCTAACTGTATCAATCAATCAATCAATCAGGGAATTGTAAGCGCGCTACTCACCCATGAAGGTCTCAAGGCGCTGAAGGGAGGGGGGGGTCCGCAGATCTGTTTAGCCGAAGAGTCAGGTCTTGAGGGTCTTCCTGAAGGTGTTCAGGGAGGGGGCACGTCTGATGTCTGCGGGTAGCTCGTTCCAGGTCTTGGCTGCAATGTGAGAGAAGGATCGGCTCTGTGGATGCGCAGGGTTTCGGCCAGTGCGAGGTTGGAAGATCGGAGGTTTCTTTTGGGTACGTGGAAGTTGATTCTGTCGTTGAGGTATTTGGGTCCGTTGTTGTGTAGGCATTTGTAGGCGTGAGTGAGGATTTTGAAAGTGACTCTTTTCTCCACGGGGAGCCAGTGGAGACTTCGTAGGTGTTGGCTGATGTGTTCGTGTCGGGGGATGCCGAGGACGAGTCTGGCGGCGGTGTTCTGTATTGTTTGGAGTTTGCGGAGTAGGGACTTGTTGATGCCGGCGTGAGAGTGCGTTTCCATAGTCCAGTCTGCTGGTGATGAGTGCGTGGGTGACTGTCTTCCTTGACTCAGGGGGATCCACTTGAAGGTCTTGCGGAGGATGCGGAGGGTGTTGAAGCAGCTGGAGGTGACGGCGTTGGACCTGTCGGTTCATGGTGAGTGATGAGTCGAGTACAATGCCGAGGTTCTTGGCGTGGTGTGAGGGGTAGGTGGGCTTCCAAGGGCGGTCGGCCACCAGGTGCTGTCCCCATGCAGAAGGGGTGGTACCGAGGACGAGGACTTCTGTCTTCTCTGCATTGAGCTTCAGGCAGCTGTTGGTCATCCAGACTGCGACGTCTTGCATTCCTTTCTGGAAGTTGAGTTTGGCAGTGGTGGGGTCTTTGGTGAGGAGAGGATGAGCTGGGTGTCGTCGGTGTAGGATACGATGTTGAGGCCGTGTTGTCGGATGATGGCTGCGAGGGGGGCCATGTAGATGTTGAAGAGGGTGAGGCTCAGTGATGAACCCTGTGGGACTCTGCAGGTGATTTTCGTGGGGTCGGAGAGGAAGGGTGGGAGTCTGATCCTTTGGCTTCTTCCGGTGAGGAATGATCGGATCCAGTCCAGGGCTGTTCCTTGTATGCTCATGCGTCGTGTAGTCTGGCGACTAGTGTGCGGTGGGAGACGTGTCGAAGGCCGCTGATAGGTCGAGTAGGATGAGGGCTGCGGAGTGGCCTTGGTCCAGGAGGGTGCGGATGTCGTCTGTGGCGGCGAGTAGGGCGGTCTCTGTGCTGTGGTTGCTTCGGAATCCGGATTGGGACGGGTCGAGGACGGCGTTCTCTTCAATGAATCGTGTCAGTTTCCTGTTGACTGTTTTCTCTGCAACTTTGGCTGCGAAGGGGAGGAGCGAGATGGGCCGATAGTTCTTGAGGTCGGTGGGGTCAGCTGTGGGCTTTTTGAGCAGGGGTCTGACTTCTGCGCGCTTCCAGTCGTCTGGGAAGGTGCCTGTTTTGAAGGTGGTGTTGATGGTGCGATGTAGTTCGGGTGCGATGGCGGCCGCAGCTCTGTGGTAGATGTGAGGGGGGCAGGGGTCATGGGGGCCCCCGAGTGGATGCTTTTCATGGTCGAGGCGGTGTCTTCGCCCGTGATCGGTGTCCAGTTGGAGATAATGGGCTGGCTGGAGTTTCTGGGGGGCGGGGGCCGTCTGTAGCACCTGGTGGATGGTCGATGAAGTTGTCATAGAGGTTTTTGATCTTGAGGTGGAAATAGGTTCCAAACTTGTCGCAGAGGTCTTGGGATGGTGTGATGTCTGTGGCTTCGCTGCATGGGTTGGTGAATTCCTGAATGACACTGAAAAGTTCCTTGGAGTTGGTGGAGTTGGCCAGGATTTTGTTGTGGATGAAGTTCCTCTTGGTGGCTCTGATCTGGTTATGGTAGTCTGTCAAGGCGTCCTTGTAGGTGGTGTGGTTTTCGGTTGTCTTGGTGTTTCTCCAGTTCTTCTCCAGGCGTCTGCAGGTGCGTCTGGCTTCTTGGAGAGCGGTGGTGAACCAGGCGGCTTTCCTGGGGCGTTGTCTGTCGGGGTTGCGTAGCGGGCGAGCTCGTCTGCGCAGTTGAAGATCCAGGTGTGGAGTTCTCTGGCTGCGTTGTTTGCGTCATTTGCGTCGGGTGCCCAGGTGTGGTTGTCTCGGGTGAGGATGGAGTTAAGTTGCTCGTCGGTAACCTTGCTCCAGTTCCTTCGAGGTGGGAGTGGGGCTGGTTTGGGTGCCTTGGGTTTGTTGATGGTGAAGTGTACGCAGTGGTGGTCTGTCCATGGCGGCTGCGTCGTGTGGCTGAATTGGACGCTGTTTCCTGCCGCGAAGATGGGGTCGAGGGTGTGTCCTGCTCTGTGGGTCGGTGTGTTGATGAGTTGTTTAAGTCCGATGCTGGCGAGGTTGTCACGAAGGATAGTGGAGTTGGGGTCGCTGGGGTTGTCAAGGTGGAAGTTCAGGTTTCCAATGAGTATGTAGTTTGCTGAGGCGATGGCGTGGGGTGCGATGAAGTCGGTGATGATGGTGGCGAAGGGTGTTCGGGGGCCGGGGGGTCTGTAGATGAGGGTTACTCGGAGTGTGGCTTTGGGGGTGGTCTGGATCTGGAAGTGCAGGTGTTCGGCGGAGGGGAAGGTTTCGCTGGAGGTGGTGAGGCGGAGGGTGCTCTTGTGGGCGATGGCGAGGCCCCCTCCTGGGTGGTTGGGGCGGTCTTTCCTCTGGATCTTGAATCCGTCTGGGATGGCGGTGCTGATGTCGGGGGTGGAGGATGCGTTGGTCCAGGTCTCTGTGAAGAAGGCGATGTCGGGCGAGAGAGAGTCGAGTAGGTTCCAGATTTCCATGGATTGTTTGTGTACGGAGCGTACATTGAGGAGGATGCATTTTAGGGGGTCCCCGGTGCTGGCGTCGGCAGTGTTGGAGGCCGGGGTGGCGGTGAGGGTCTGGCGGCAGTGGAGGCAGGAGAACTGGCCATGGGTCGTGTTCGGCGAGGCCTGTTGGCATTCTCTAAGTCTTCCAGGGTTGAGTGCGAGGAGGGTGGTGGTGTCGTAGCGATGGGTAGTGGGAGGTCCAGAGTTCCTGGCGCTGGTCGCGGTCGGGTCACGGACGGGCACAGACGGGCTTGCCTTTGGCGTGCCTTAGGCGCACCGGCGGCGCGACCGCACAGCGGCCGCCATTAAGTAGGGGAGGTGGGAGGAAGGAGAGGCTGGGAGGCGGGAGTGGGGGAATTCCGGAGGGGCATTCCGGGGGGGAATTCCGGGGGGTGGGGCCGCAGGGGCAGCATCGGTGAAAGGCGAAAGGAACAGGCAGGCACGAGAAAATAAAAACAGTGGTGGAATTAGAGCAAGACACAGATGGGCACAATAACAGTGGCACAACAGGGAAAAATTAAGAAAAAAACGGCTGAGAAAGGTTACGGTGGTTGCAGGCAGTCTGGTCCCAGTTGGAGCGGGCAGCAGGCGCAGGAGCTGGCAGCAGCCTCGAACCTCCCAAGGAGGAGGCCGGGGTCTGGAGGCAAGAGACGGCACAGCGGAGCTGGGGTGAGAGAGTGGACCTAGACGGAGGGTCGGAGGTCTTACTCCCTGTATGAAAGCTAACTGTCTCAAGCTTAACACAGACAAAACAAAAGTAGTGATCTTTGGCAAGAACACCTAGCCATGGGACTCCAACTGGTGGCAGGCCAAACCCAAACCCACACCCTGCCCCACGCCAGAAACCATGGAATCATCATCAGCTGCAAACTGGACATTACTGCGCAAGTCAATCACATCAGGGAATCCTGCTTCCACACCCTGAAGATGCTGAAGAAGATCCTCAAATGGCTCCAATCAAAGCCAAAGAAAATGTCATTCACACCCTAGTCACCAGCAAGTTAGACTCCAGGAACACCCTCTATGTCAGGATCACTAAGCAGCTCACCAGAAGACTACAAACCATCCAGAACTCGGCAGTCAGACTCATCCTCAACATCCCACACAGAACTCACATCACACCTCACCTCAGGGAGATCCACTGGCTCCTGATACACAAACACACTCATTTCAAACTCCTCACACACACTTTTTTTTAACTGTATTTTATTGATTTTGCATAAAACATACAGTGCAAATGATCTGGTTCGCAAACATCTTTACATCAAGGAATGTACAAAAGGTTATGTCAATCAGCAACACAATGAGACCGAGACAAGAGATAGAGTACATAATAATGGATTCCACATTGACATAGTCGGTCTACCGGAATAAACGCTACAAACAATGGCCAACCCACATTTACTCCCGTGAATCAGAGCTGCTGTCAGTCCCCGAAGCATCACCCTCCTGAAACCTAAAAAGGAGCCGGGCTCATAGCATTATATCAGCTGCTCTTTCATCTGTATGTGACATTTTCAAGTGTTGCTCCTCCGCAGCCCCCCACTTCATTAGGTCCTTCAAACAACGTTCCAGAGCCGGGCCCTCGACCCCAGCCACCCAATAGCCACTCAGCGCTTCCCCAACAATAAAGCCAATTTATAAGGAATGTATCTACCCTTAGGTCTGTTTACCACTCCCAGCAGACAAACAAGCGGTGTTCTAGGGATCAGCAGGCCAGTGACTTTCAATATAAACTGTAGGACCTGTCCCCAATATTCCTGCACCGGGCACATTTCCAGGCCAGATGCAGAAAGGTAGCACCAACTTCCCCGCAGCTAGTAAATTTTGCTCCCCTACTAGGATCCATTTTATTTGATTTATAGGGAAGAGTGACATAAATGCAGTGTAAAAAGTGAAAATGCAACAATATAAATCTGTTATTGCACGACACTGTGCGCACCAGAGCCGCTGCTTTCTCCCAATCCAGATCCAAAATGGGTAAGCCCAGGTCCCACGCCCCACGAGCTGTACACCGTTTGTGCGCCATGCCATCCCTTAGGGCTCTGTAGAAGAGAGTGATCAGGTGTCTGCCCTCCCCTCACTTGAGAAGACCGTCAAGCATCCTGGAAGGCTTTGGAGCAGCTGGGAAATCTGTCCAAACCTCCTGTGCAACACTTTCCAATTTGGCATACTGCAGGAAGTGAGCAGGCCTGAACTCAAATGTGTCCTGGGCCTTCCGAAATGTGATAAACGTGTCTCCAGGGTATATATCCACCACAGTCTGGCATTCACCCCTCCACCACCGCTCCATGGACATGTCAGCATCTATATTTCTAAAGGGTGCCAAGTACAACAGCCTTAGCTCCCTACTGAAGAGAGTCCTACGAATTATCTTCTGTCTGCCCTCTCCCATATTTCAGCCAGCAGTCTGACCAGGTAAGGGATCAAATGATCGATCCTGCACCTCTGCATCAATAATTGCGGTAAGGAGTCACCTCCCCATTCTGAGCCCACTAGTCACCTTTACCAATTATCAGTATCTGTAAACCAGTGGGCCGCATGCTGCAGATGAGTGGCATAGTATTAACATGGCACATCTGGGACGGTTAGACCACCCTCCTCCATATCACTCCGGAGGGTCGCAAGTGCAACTCTACTGCTTCTCCCTGCACAAAGAAGGGAACCAAACAGACTGTGAAGCCTGGAAAAGAATCGCACGCGAAGAGGAATAATGGAATTTTGGACGAGGTATAAACACCTTGGGAGAAAATTCATTTTCGCTATGGCCGCCCTTCCGATGAAGAATAATTGAAGCCGATTCCAAAGTTGGATGGAGCCCTCAAGCCCTGACAGTACCCGATCCACATTCTGGATCTGATGTTGCACCTCATTATGCGTGACCCATAGTCCCATATCTGAAACCCCCCAAATCCCAACGGATACCCACAGACGGGGTTCACTGACAGAATATAGATGTAAAAAACTATAGATGAAAAAATATAGAATGCAAAAATATCGACTCCCTATACTTAAACAGGTAAGTACAAAAATATCGGAAAAAAATATCGAAGTTAAAAATATAGTTGTACATAATACCGATTTTTATATATAAATAAAAGAAAAGAATAAATATTAAGTATATTAAATAATAAAATTAATTTAAAAAATTAAGTAGATTTAATAAACATTTTAACAAGTATAACAAATAAACTTTATTAAAAAAAGTTAAACAGATATATATATTAATTAATGCAAAAAGAGTTGCCTCTAGGTGGGATGCACTCCCAGGTGGAAATTACGCCAAAGCAAGGGCACACGCCATGAACAAAGTCCTTTTCTGGTTTCCTGCCAGACGCGTTTCGGGCCAACGCCCTCTTCAGTGGCAGACCATGTGACGTGACGGCGTGCGGCAACCACCAGTAAATCACCGTAATAATTATGCTCAGGTGAGCCACCTGAAGCAATGCTTCCTGGGACTGGTGGTTCAGTTATTAATATATATATTTAATTTAAAACGATTAATAAACTATTAATTTTAATTTATTTTATAATTTTAAAAGTATATAAAAATGTGTATATATATATATGTATATATATATATATATATTACCTACTGGCGGTCGCCAGTAGGTAGTTATAGTTAGGACCTCGTTTCTATTCAAAAAGCATTTTTTCTTTTCCCAATAACTTTGGCGCCAGTTGACGAATCTTCGCGAAATTTTTAAAACTAGTGGGGCACTCCGGTCAGCTCCTGTCTTGAAAGTTTCGGGGTGATTCGTCAAGCGGGGGCCGAGAAAAAAGGGGGGTCCCAAAACGCGTTTCCTCATGTTAATTTCCCTAGGAAACTTTAGACAAAGCTACAGCCCGAACTGCTGAACGGAATTACACCAAATTTGGCAAAAAGGTAGCCCTTGGTTCCGAAAGAGACCTTTTTTTTAAATGGTGTAAATCCGTTCATTAGAAAAAGAAAAGGTTTTGATATCTGTGGGCGCAGTGGGTTCGCGAACCCTCCCGGGCACGAGCTTCACTCTGATTGGCTGCCAGCACTCTAAACCAGGAAGTGTTGACAGCCATCTTGTGACTCGGTAGAACCGAGTCACAAGAAAACAGTAAAACAAAGATAAAAAACAAGAAAAGGGGGCAGGGTAGAAACACCCTGACCCCCTAGGCCTGCTCAGGGGGCCCACAAGGACCCCCAGGGCCCAAAAAAGCATTTTTTAAAATATAATTTCGGCAGAATTCGCGTTGGGGTCGCGAATCCCGCAGAATTTTTTTTTTAAAATGAAGCGCGGACTCCCGCGCTTCATTTTAATGAGGCCCCCGGGTGGGCCAGGTCCCGGGGGCAATGTGGTTTAAATTTGCGAGGGCCCGTGGGGGCCCCCGCAGCCCCGGGGACCGCCACCTACCCGGGGCTTTGAAAATAAAGGTGTGGGGGGGTCCCAACCCCCCCAAGCTGCCCCGGGGACCACCACCTCCCCGGGGCTAAATTAAATAAGGGCGGGGGGGCCTCGCAGGCCCCCCAAGCCCCGGGGACCACCACCTCCCCGGGGCTTAAAATGTTGGGAGGGGGGCCACGCGGCCCCCCTCCTGGAGCCCTTGATGGCCCTGGGGACCGCCACCCCCCCAGGGCCGGCTCCTGTAGTGTCCCGGGGTGCCCACCCCGGGACACGGCTGTTTGCTATGGCAGGGCGGGAGCCGTGCGGCTCCCGCCCTGTCATAGCAAACTCTGCTTTGCTTCATTGAAGCGAGAGCAGGGAAACCTGCTCTCGCTTCAATGGATAGCAAGCTAGAGCTGCTGAGCAAGGGGAGTTGCATGTCAGCAGCTCCCTTTGCTTAAAAGCAATGCCGGCTCCCGCAGGAGGTGGGGAGCCGGCGGGACCACTGGGGGCATTGGGGCTCCCCCACGGTCCCAAACTGAGTGGCCAGGCCCCGGGGTATGGGGTGCCCGGGGCCAGAAGTGGCCTGGGAGGGGAACCACGCAGCCCCCCTCCCCTTTATAATTTTTTTTTTTTTAACGGACAGGCGGGCCCCGGAGGATGGGGTCCCCGGGGCCATAATTGGCCTTTGGAGGGGGGCTACGCGGTCCCCCTCCGCATAATTGAAAAAAAAAAAAGGCTGCCAGGCCCCGGGAGATGGGGTCCCCGGGGCCAAAAGTGGCCCAGGGAAGGGGGGCCACGCAGCCACCCTCCCAAAAAAAAAAAAATTTAAAAAAGGAACCGGCAACTCGCCGGAGGCCCCGCCCCCTCCCTGCACCACTGTGCAAACGCACCCTGTAGCGCAGTTTAACTTGGGGAATTAATTCCCCTTCAATCCTGAGGGTCCCTGGGGGCCAACTAGCCCACCAGGTACCTCCAGTAAGCGCCACAGGGCTGCCTTGCAGAGAGGTGGTCCGAGGCCACGCCCCTTTTTACACCTCTCTGCAACGCAGCTCTGTGGTGCTTACTGGAGGTACCTGGTGGGCTAGTTGGACCCCAGAGACCCTCAGGATTCAAGGGGACTTAATCCCACAACTTAAAACGTGCCACGGGGCGCGTTTGCACAGTGGTGAAGGGAGGTGGCGGGGCCTGATGTGACAAGTGTGCAAACGCGCCCGTAGTGCGTTTTAAGTTGAGGGATTAAGTCCCCTTGAAACCTGAGGGTCCCTGGGGGCCAACTAGCCCACCAGGTACCTCCAGTAAGCGCCACAGAGTTGTGTTGCAGAGAGGTGTAAAAAGGGGCGTAGCCTCGGACCTCCTCTCTGCAACGCAGCCCTGTGGCGCTTACTGGAGGTACCTGGTGGGCTAGTTGGCTCCCAGGGACCCTCAGGACTCAAGGGGAATTAATCCCCCAATTTACAATGCGCTAAGGGGCGCGATTGCACAGTGGTGCAGGGAGGGGGCGGGGCCTAACAAAACAAGTGTGCAAATGTGCCCCCTGGTGCGTTGTAAATTAGGGGATTAAGTCGCCTTCAATCCTGAGGGTCCCTGAGGGCCAACTAGCCCACCAGGTACCTCCAGTAAGAGCCACAGAGCTGCGTTGCAGAGAGGTGGTCCGAGGCCACGCCCCTTTTTACACCACTCTGCAAACTCGGCTTCTGGCGCACTGCTGGTGGGGCGATGAGGTCCTCTTGTGTCCTGAGGACCTCAGGACACAAGTGGACTTCATCCTCCGAGCAGCAGTGTGCCAGAAGCCGCGTTTGCAGTGTGTTGTAAAGGGCGTGGCCTCGAACACTCTCTGCAATCCAGCTCTGTGGCGCTTACTGGAGGTACCTGGTGGGCTAGTTGGCCTCCAGGACCCTCAGGATTCAAGGGGACTTAATCCCTTAACTTACAACGCGCCAGGGGGCGCGTTTGCACAGTGGTGCAGGGAGGGGGCGGGCCTGATATAACAAGTTAGCAATCTTGCTGTGTGGGACTTACTGGAGATAATAAAAGGGGTAGTTGGCCCCCAAGGTTGATGCTGGGGGCTAACTACCCCTCCTGTTACCTCCAGTAAATCCCACACAGTGGTATTGCTAAAAGGTGTTTGGAGGCCACGCTCACCTTTCTCCACCACTCTGAAAACGAGACTGCTATGTTATAGTTAGAAATTAGCATTTTAAAAACCTTTGAAATTCACTGAAAAAACCATAGGTTTCAGGGACGTTATAGTTAGAAATTAGCATTTAAAAAACCATTGAAATTCACAGAAAAAACCATAGGTTTCAGGGACGTTATAGTTAGTTGGACATTTCACTCGTACAAAACCAGAGAAATTCCGCCGTTATAGTTAGTTCAGCTAACTATAACTCACGCCCTGCAATGCACTGCTGATGACGTCACATATTACATCATTCATGACATGGTCAGTGACATCACTGATGACATCACTGATGACATCTCAAATGACATCACTGATGACATCACTGATGACATCATCCACGTGAAAATCTGATGCACCTCCTCACACCCTAATATAACCTTTGATACACCCACTGTAAAATACAGACTACCATTTTCAAAACCATCGACACACCAATACCAGTTACTACATACGCACTCACTGATTCCTAGGTCTACACACACATCCACTCATTCACACATACAATCACTCATACATGCAGTCACTCATCAATACAACACTATCATATGCACTCATACACCTATACAGACACTCACACACCACCACTCATCCAGATTTAATCACACACCTAGTCAGTCATGCAAAGAATCAATCACACTTTTATTTACTCACGTATACAGTTATACACACACCACATCACTCATTCACACAGAAACAAACGCATACTTACTCTCTTATACAATCACTGATACAAGTACACACTCATCCATGCCACTCTCACAATCACTGACTCTCACGTATAGTCATTTATATACTCCAACTCTCACATACACTGCCTTTTACATATGTAGTTACTTGGACATGTACCACTGAGACATCCATTCACTCACCAACACACCCATACACACACTCACCCACCCATACAGCTGTTTCCACATGCACCCTTTCACCCATACACCCAGTGAATCAACCACTCAAACATCTATGCACAGAGTCACACACCTCCCACCCACCCACACACACACTCAGGCACCCATACAAATACTCAGGCAACCAATCGATAACCCATATAGACACTCATGTAGCTACTAACCAACCCATGCAGCAGCTTATACAACAACAGACAGACTGATACAGACATTCACACAGTTTAGTCACTGACCCATGCATTCAGTAAGACACATTTAATCAGTCACTTAAACAGTCAGTCACGCACCTACTAAATCCTCCATCCAGACACTTATACACCCACTCATTCTTCAATACACCTTGGCATATATATAAAACATATTTAAACTTTAAACAAACACACAGTCACTGGATGATGTCATCAGTGATGTCATTTGAGATGTCATCAGTGATGTCATCAGTGATGTCACTGACCATGTCATGGATGATGTAATATGTGACTTCATAAGCAGTGCATTGCGGGGGCGCGAGTTATAGTTAGCTGAACTAACCATAACAGCGGAATTTCTCTGGTTTTGTACGAGTGAAATGTCCAACTAACTATAACGTCCCTAAAACCTATGGTTTTTCAGTGAATTTCTAAGGTTTTTTAAATGCTAATTTCTAACTATAACGTACCTGAAACCTATGGTTTTTTCAGTGAATACATATATATATATATATACCAATAACATAAAATCTATTAAAAAACATTCTATTATATATTAAAACATTAAACTATTTAAAAATCTTTAATCTTAAATCTATTTACCACTCCAGTCAGTGCAACAGTAGGAAAAGTGTTGGATAGCGGAGGAGTAAAAATTACTGTTCCCACTCCAGTGAGTGCAACAGTAGGGAAAGTGTTGGATAGCGGAGGAGTAATAATTACTATTCCCACTCCAGTGAGTGCAACAGCAGGGAAAGTGTTGGATAGCGGAGGGATAAAATTTACTATTCCCACTCTAGTCAGTGCAACAGTAGGGAAAGTGTTAGATAGCGGAGGGGTAAAAATTACTATTCCCACTCCAGTGAGTGCAACAATAGGGAAAGTGTTGTATAGCGGAGGGCCAAAAATTACTATTCCCACTCCAATAAGTGTAACAGTAGGGAAAGTGTTGGATAGCGGAGGGGTAAAAATTACTATTTTCACTCCAATGAGTGCAACAGAAGAGAAAGTGTTGGATAGCGGAGGGGTAAAAATTACTATTCCCACTCCAATAATTGTAACACTAAGGAAAGTGTTGGATAGCTGAGGGGTAAAAATTACTATTTCCACTCCAATGAGTGCAACAGTAAGGAAAGTGTTGGGTAGCGGAGGGGTAGAATTTTACTATTCCCACTCCAGTGAGTGCAACAGTAGGGAAAGTGTTGGTTCGTGGCGGGTTAAAATTTACTATTCCCACTCCAATCAGTGCAACAGTAGGGAAACTGTTGGATTGGGGAGGGGTAACAATTAATATTCTCACTCCAGTCAGTTCAAAATTAAAAACAAACAAAATATTAACAACAAAAATATTTAAAAAACAAAATAAATGAAAAAAATATAAATCTGTCAAAAATTTAAATACACATATATTTAATATTAAAAATTAAACATATTATAATGTTAAATACATATGACAAATAACTGCAAATATTATATTAAATAAAATAACATATAATTTTCAAACAAATAAATACTTTTAATTAGAAATTATTGAGAAACAAAAACATTAATTATTACATAAATTTACTTTTTTATATTTCCTACCCTATAACACCACACAATTCACAACCCACATCTAAATTTAAAAAAAAATGTAATTTACATAATGAATTACCAATTAAAGAACTATGATTAAATAAAAAACAAATTAAAACTCATAAAAAATAATAAACTTCCCACACTTTACCCCTATAATCCCCACAACCCACAGCTAAAATTAAACCGTGAAAAAATTAATTACAAAATTAAAACTTATTTTCAATTAAAAAAACTAATAGTATCTAAAAACTAATTATAAAATAAGTAAAATTAATTGTGCATGCGAGCGTGATGGAAGATGGCCCAGCAACCCACTGGGGTTTTAATTTGGACTGAATGGTGGAATGCAGGACACTTCACTGGAAGAACACTGAGGTTGCACTACAGAGACCATGAGGACATGTTATGTGGCCACGCCCACCTGGGCCGGTATCTAATGAAATAGAGGTGCACTTCTGCCGTGCACGCCAGCATCAACCAAGCCTGTGACGAAGGGCAGGGGCCCCGAAACGCGTTGGCTGTGTGACTATGCTGTGTCAATCTTGCCGACGCACGCTGCAACCTCGAATAAAATTGAAAGCATTACCTACCTGAGCGGGCTCCCTCGTTTGTGGCAAACTTTGTGAGATGGATTTTTACGGCAAGCCTAGCCGTGAGGGAGCCCCGCTGCATCAACGCGGATCTGGGTGGACTCTAACCAGCGAAAGCTAGTACAGAACAGGTGCTGAAAATCGAGGTAGTAATGTGCATGCAAGCGTGATGGAAGATGACCCAGCAACCCACTGGGGTTTTAATTTGGACTGAATGGTGGAATGCACGACACTTCACTGGAAGAACACTGAGGTTGCACTACAGAGACCATGAGGCCATGTTATGTGGCCACGCCCACCTGGGCCGGTATCTAATGAAATAATGGTGCACCGTTCTGCCGTGCACCCCAGCATCAACCAAGCCTGTGACGAAGGGCAGGGGCCCGAAACGCGTTGGCTGTGTGACTATGCTGTGTCAATCTTGCCGATGCACGCTGCAACCTCCAATAAAATTGAAAGCATTACCTACCTGAGCAGGCTCCCTCGTTTGTGGCAAACTTTGTGAGATGGATTTTTACGGCAAGCCTAGCCGTGAGGGAGCCCCGCTGCATCAACGCGGATCTGGGTGGACGCTAACCAGCGAAAGCTAGTACAGAACAGGTGCTGAAAATCGAGGTAGTAATGTGCATGCGAGCGTGATGGAAGATGACCCAGCAACCCACTGGGGTTTTAATTTGGACTGAATGGTGGAATGCACGACACTTCACTGGAAGAACACTGAGGTTGCACTACAGAGACCATGAGGCCATGTTATGTGGCCACGCCCTGTTGGAGGGTGACATTTTATGGTCTCGGGGCACTGGACCATGGCGGCTTAATTTGAGGGGGTGCCTCTACATAATATGAGAAAACACACGTGTAAACGATAGAAATGGAATCATGTTTGTTTGCACTTTATTACAATGAAACCACTTCAACAAGAAGTGTAAAGAAACACTTTAAAATCCAATAATGAGCCGTGGAGTCTTAGCAAAGACCAGATGGCAGAAGACACATGCTAAAATTATGGCAAAAGCATATAATGAAATACTTGTAGAATAATGTGAATGCAGAAGAAAGAGGAGAAACATTTGTGAATATATTAAATATATGCAACAGTGTCAAGATTGTCTTAGAGAGCAGAAGAGAAATGCCATTCAGAATACACTAGAAAATAGAAAATATGCAACCTTAATGAAAATTCTCTTAGAGAGCAAGAACATGCAATTGCAATAATGTTTAGAATAATGGAAATGCAGAGGAGAGAGAAAGAGACAATTTCAAAGTACAATAAGCATTATAGCCTCAGCCAATGATCCTAGATAGATGGCTGAGGGGAACCACACATGCATGTGCGAGGTAGTTCGACGAATGGACTGTGGGCAGCTCATTTATACTCTTTTGAATGACGAACTATTGACCACAAAATCACAACATTAACAGGTGCTTTTGACCGCAGAACATGATGCATTTTGGTCACTTCTCAGAAATATTTAGGAACACAGAAGTGACACCTACATTACAAAAGTTTACCAAAAAGGTCACTTGATGATTGACCGTAAATCATAATGAAATTGAACATCTATCGAACAGGATTTGCGTCACTTCAGGGAAATTTGTATAAGTTTATAAGAGTTCCTCTTAGCTTGAGATGTTCCGTGTTCTTGTGGTTAGCTATCTCTCAATAGGTGAGAGAAGTGACAAGCTCATCTTGTGCAAGGAGAGAGTGGGGGCCTGGGGGAGCTGGGGCTTCGCTGACGAGATGTCTTATGATTTTAGTCAGAGGCACAGGGCCTGCTGTACAGGGCCTACTGTGTTCAGAAAAAGAGTTTATAATACTTTGGTCAATTTAACAAATTCCTTCATGCTGTCTGGTGGGGTCATATGGGGGTCTCATGCTTCAGGTGTGGGGCAGGATGGGCCTGGGGCACTATATGATAAAAATATACCCTGCTTCAGCCCACCTGGGCCGGTATCTAATGAAATAGAGGTGCACCTTTCTGCCGTGCACGCCAGCATCAACCAAGCCTGTGACGAAGGGCAGGGGCCCGAAACGCATTGGCTCTGTGACTATGCTGTGTCAATCTTGCCGACGCACGCTGCAACCTCAAATAAAATTGAAAGCATTACCTACCTGAGCGGACTCCCTCGTTTGTAGCAAACTTTGTGAGATGGATTTTTACGGCAAGCCTAGCCGTGAGGGAGTTCCGCTGCTTCAACGCGGATCTGGGTGGACGCTAACCAGCGAAAGCTAGTACAGAACAGGTGCTGAAAATCGAGGTAGTAATGTGCATGCGAGCGTGATGGAAGATGACCCAGCAACCCACTGGGGTTTTAATTTGGACTGAATGGTGGAATGCACGACACTTCACTGGAAGAACACTGAGGTTGCACTACACAGACCTTGAGGCCATGTTATGTGGCCACGCCCACCTGGGCCGGTATCTATTGAAATAGAGGTGCACCGTTCTGCCATGCACGCCAGCATCAAACAAGCCTGTGACGAAGGGCAGGGGCCCGAAACGCGTTGGCTGTGTGACTATGCTGTGTCAATCTTGCCGACGCACGCTGCAACCTCAAATAAAATTGAAAGCATTACCTACCTGAGCGGGCTCCCTCATTTGTGGCAAACTTTGTGAGATGGATATATAATAATTAATATATATATTTAATTTAAAACGATTAATAAACTATTAATTTAAATTTATTTTATAATTTTAAAAGTATATCAAAATGTGAAAAATCTCCGTGACAGCAACAAGGTAGGCGAACACGCGTCGGAGGACACGTAGGGCGACAGTTTTGTGGGATGTCAACAGGAGGATTTAGCCGTTAATCCAATTGTGCTGAGTTGAAGGTGTGCAGTGACCGCAGTGCGAGATAAAAACCCAGGGGCACGATCCCTCTCGCAGTGCGCTTTTGAATTAAACAAAGTATCTTCACACAACCGCTATGTCAGCTGATGCGCTCAAAGAAAGGGAGGCGGCGGCGGCGGAGATGTTCAATGATGACAATGCAATTGAACAGAACTCAGTTCCCCATCATGCATCAGTGGGGTTACGCAACACTAATTTTAAAGATAAAATGAAACAGCTCGAGAAATTAATGAAGTCAGAACAAAACAAATGGTGGGAAGCGAAGTCCCTGCAGCGTTACTTGGACGTAGGAAGAGTACCTAGGGGGTTAAGAATTCTAACAGCCCCCAGCTACGAAAATCCGGATATAGACATGATGAAAGAATGGGCAGAAACAAATTTAGACTCATCCAAACGACTAATAGTTATTTTAGTTAAATATGCCGAAAATGATCGGATCAAGCTACAAGAACAAATAGAAGCCCTTAATGTTGAAATAGAAGCATTGGCAAACAAAGATGAAATTCATAAACTCAAAGATGAAATGATTAAAAGATTAAAAAAGGAGGAAGATAAAATCCGTGGGAGGAAAGCTTTCAAATTTCATCGTGTTCGCACCGATTACGAAACAGGACGTATATTCACTTTTGCAAAAAAGTATGAGGCCTTAAAAGTATCAAAATACGGGGGAATAGGTGCGGGCAGAGCAACTAAGGAAACCCATCAAGCAGGACCAAGTACATCTTCTAATTCAGAATATAGTTCAGCCATGGAAAGTGAAACCGAACCAAGTAACTCTAATCAATTGAACACAACAATACCGGCCAAAATATCTTTAGCGGAAGAGGTGGATTTTTTAGTGTACGAAAGGCGCAACACATTGCGCCCAAGAGCTCAACTGGTGAAACCACAAAAAGCCGATCAGTCAAACGCAGGGAAAGGCAAAAATCAAAATCAAGAAGAATCGAAAAGACAAACTCGACAAGCCAGACGCAATTGGAGACGCCAATAGTTACAACCAATAATGGCTGTCAAACTGTTATCAATCTTACAGATGTTGACCTAAATAAAGCAGAAGAGCAGTTACTGGCATTAGGACTCTCATACTGCCCTGTAAGTTCATTTGACTATGCCACTACCAGAATTGACGTTTTCAAAAGCATAAGAAAACTAAAATTAAAAAAGTATTTCTGGCAAAATCAGGCAACTCCAACGGAAAATCCAATCCAACAAGAAGATCCCCAACTGACTAGTCCCCCTTTTTCAATTTGACACAATCAGATTTGCCATTGCTAAATGATCTACAACAACTAGTGAATGAAAATTACAATACAAGTACAACTACTGGTTTAGAAAGTGGCAACAAAAGTGATTCTAATACTCCTTTCAAACCAAAATCCAAATTTAATCCTATTAGTCCAAGGGACTCAATTGATATTTTTCAAGAACAAGTAATAAATGGTATTAAACAATTCAATCACAAAGTGCAAAGAGCAAATAAACGTAAAAACAAGAAAAAACTACAATATCACACATTGATGAAAAAATTGAAATCAAACAATGACATAATTATTCGAAACGGAGACAAGGGTGGGAACCTTGTTTTGTGGAAAAAGAAGGATTACATTGAAGAAGCCATGAATCAATTAACAGACACTACATGCTATCGGAGAAGTGACTATCCGGAATTAAGAACTACATATAATACATACAGTGCAAAATTGATAGTGTGGAAGAATGCTGGGCTCATATCCTCCCAAGAGTATAAGTACTTAAAAAATGCCAATCCAGTGACCCCGATCTTATACTTTATCCCCAAGATACATAAAGACGCAAACAAACCTCCGGGAAGACCGATAATCTCGGCTAGAAACAGTCTCCTAGAAAAAACATCACGATATGTAGATTACTTTCTACAGGAGTTTGTGCAACAGTTGCCATCTTATATCAGGGACACTGGCGATTTCCTTTAAAAAATACAGAACATTGTTTGGAAAGAAGATTATCTGCTCATTGCAATGGATGTGACATCGCTATACACCTCCATCAATCATCAAGATGGCGTTCGAGCATTACAACATTATTTAGGTAAAAGGACTCCCGAATTTGCACAACACAACAAGATGCTTTTAAATATGGTTGAGTTCTGCCTTGATAATAATATTTTTTATTCCAAAATGTTTTATACAAACAACAACGTGGGGTAGCAATGGGAGCCAGCTTCTCCCCAGTTATGCCTGTCTTCATATGGGATGGTGGGAGGAGCTGGTACTAATGAATGAACATAAGACCTCAGTCATATCAAAATTAAATGTTGGCTACGTTTTATTGATGACTTGTTTTTAATATGGCAGGGTTCAGTAGATGAAGCAGAACAGTTTATTGAAGAATTAAATAAAAATTGTCTTAATCTGCATTTTACAGCTTCGATCAGCGCAACAACTATTAACTTTTTAGATGTAGAAGTATATATCAGAAATGGGCAACTTGAAACAAAATTGCATAGGAAGCCTACTGCTGGCAATTCGATATTGCATGCGGGCAGCTTCCATCCCCAACATTTGATTTACAGCATCCCCTATGGGGAAATGTTACGTCTTAAGCGAATCTGCAGTTGCGAAGTTGATCTAACAATAGCCCAACAAGATTGTGCGGCTAGATTTCAGGCAAGGGGGTATTCAAATGACTGCATTAAACTAGCCATAGAAAAAAGTAACAAAGTCCCAAGGCAAAACCTGATTAATCAGAATAAGCAGAAGGAGGTGACTCAAACACAAGACCGTTCTTCCTCCTTCAGATTTATTTTAAAATACAGTAAGCAAGATAAGGCAATTAGAAAAATCATCAGAACTAATTGGCCTCTTGTTTTAGACGACCCTGTCATTGGGCGAAGTCTCCCTAAAAATGTATCTATAACATACACACGATCTGCCTCCATGAGGGACGTCCTAGTCCAAAACGACCCTTTTGTTCAAACCAAGAACACATGGTTATCTCAAAGAAAGGGATTTTTTCGCTGTAAAACATGTAAAGCGTGTCAATTTGGGATTAATAAAACCACCTATGACACCCCATTTAGCGATCAAGACAAACCCATCTCTAAATCCCTGAGCTGTAAAACGGACCATGTGGTCTATGTGCTGGAGTGTCCATGTGCCCTAAGATATGTAGGTAGTACTATACTACAAGGGCACAAGAGGATACTCCAGCACTTCAGAGCAATCAAAAACAAGGACTCTACCTACCCCGTAGCTAGACATTTTGAGGAAGTACACAAAGCGGACCCCAAACAACTCACTTATTTTATTATTGACTCCATCCCACCACATAAAATAGGAGGGGATAGAGAAAAAGCCCTTAGATGTCTAGAAACCAGATACATTCTAGACCTCGATACAAAGCATCCTAAGGGTCTTAATATTACGGAGGAATTACATACCTGCCTCTAACAATAAGTAATGAAATATGCATGACAAAAATCAGGGCTATACAGACACTGTGAACTTTGAAGAAAACTTAAAAACTTATTTTACCGCAATGCCTGAATAGTATCCTTTTAAACATTTTTTATACACTATTTTGTACACGGTTTTAGATGGGTTTTAGTATTTTAGTACACTTTTAATTAGCGTATTTTGCACAGGTTTTTAGATAATTTAAATTATGTGGAGTAGTAAAGACTATAGCCAAGCACTTTCTGAATTAGTACTGTATTTGCATTTGCATTTCAAGTATTTATTTGTACAGAACTGTTTGAATTGGTATTTAAACCAAGACGGCAAAAACAAATATCATATTTACATTTATGCGTAATTATAAAGTGGTATTTATACCTGAACAATTTAATTATGCTAATAACCAAAGTACCAGAATGCATCATGTATTTTGTTTATGTCCATACTTTGCTCTACTTTGCACATAAGGCACTTGTCACTTTAACAAAAAAAGAGTAAAAAGACTATTAGCAAAATAACAGGAAGAAAAAAAGAAAAGCTAAGAAAAAAAGATGTATATAAACTGACCGTACACTGTTGAGCGCGCCATGTGATCAAGGCTCCTCGGAGCCGAAACTCGTTATGCTGCTGGTGCTTGTGTGACCAAATAAAAAGAAAATCTGCACTTATCTGTGGTCCGTGCTCCGGTGTTTTTGCTTGGCTAAGTGAAGAAATGGAGCGATGCAAATATATATATATGTATATATATTTATATATATATTACCTACTGGCGGTCGCCAGTAGGTAGTTATAGTTAGGACCTCGTTTCTATTCAAAAAGCGTTTTTTCTTTTCCCAATAACTTTGGCGCCGGTTAACGAATCTTCGTGAAATTTTCAAAACTAGTGGGGCGCACTGGTCAGCTCCTGTCTTCAAAGTTTCGGGGTGATTCATCAAGCGGGTGCCGAGAAAAAAGGGGGTCCCAAAACGCGTTTTCCCCATGTTAATTTCCATAGGAAACTTTAGACAAAGCTACAGCCCGAACTGCTGAATGGAATTACACCAAATTTGGCAAAAAGGTAGCCCTTGGTTCCGAAAGAGACCTTTGTTTTAAATGGTGTAAATTCGTTCAGTAGTTCCTGAGAAATTAGAAAAAGAAAAAGTTTTGATATCTGTGGGCGCGGTGGGTTCGCGAACCCTCCCGGGCACGAGCTTCACTCTGATTGGCTGCCAACACTCCAAACCAGGAAGTGTTGTCAGCCATCTTGTGACTCAGTAGAACCGAGTCACAACAAAACAGTAAAACAAAGATAAAAAATAAGACAAGGGGGCAGGGTAGAAACACCCTGACCCCCTAGGCTTTGTGGGACCCCCAGCGCCAAAAAAAGCATTTTTTTTAAATAATTTCGGTGGAATTCGCGTTGGGGTCGCGAATCCCGCCGAAAGTTTTTTTTAAAAATGAAGCGCAGTCTCCCGCGCTTCATTTTAATGAGGCCCCCGGGTGGGCCAGGTCCCGGGGGCAATGTGGTTTAAATTTGCGGGGGCCCGCGGGGGCCCCCGCAGCCCCGGGGACCGCCACCTCCCCGGGGCTATAGTAATTAAATGCGGGGGGCACGCGGCCCCCAAGCAGCCCCGGGGACCGCCACCTCCCCGGGGCTAAATTAAATAAAGGCGGGGGGCCTCATGGGCCCCCCCAAGCCCCGGGGACCGCCACCGCCCCAGGGCTGAAATCAATAATTAGTGTGGGGGGGCTTCAGCCCCCCCACACTGCCCCGGGGACCATGACCTCCCCGGGTCACTTTGTGATGAAATGCGGGGGTCTGTTACGGACCCCCGGGCCCCGATGACCACCACCTCCCCAGGGCTTAAAACGTTGGGAGGGGGGCCGCGCGGCCCCCCTCCTGGAGCCCTTGATGGCCCTGGGTACCGCCACTGCCCAGGGCCGGCTCCTGCAGTGAAGCAAAGCAGAATTGCTTTTGAGCAAGGGGAGCTGCATGTCAGCAGCTCCCCTTGCTCAAAAGCAATGCCGGCTCCCGCAGGAGGCGGGGAGCCGGCGGGACCGTGGGGGCATTGGGGCTCCCCCCACGGTCCCCAACGGAGTGGCCAGGCCCCAGGGGATGGGGTCCCTGGGGCCATAATTGGCCTGAGGAGGGGGGCCACGTGGCCCCCTTCCCAAAAAGGAAAAGGCTGGCCAGGCCCCGGGGGATGGGGTCCCCGGGGCCATAATTGGCCTTTGGAGGGGGGCTACACGGTCACCCTCCACATAATAAAAAAAAAAAAAAGGCTGCCAGGCCCCGGGAGATGGGGTCCCCGGGGCCAAAAGTGGCCCAGGGAAGGGGGGCCGTGAAGCCCCACTCCCCAAAAAAAAAAAGGAACCGGCAACTCGCCGGAGGCCCCACCCCTCCGTGCACCACTGTGCAAACACGCCCCGTGACGCTTTTTAAGTTGGGGAATTAATTCCCCTTTAATCCTGAGGGTCCCTGGGGGCCAACTAGCCCACCAGGTTCCTCCAGTAAGCGCCACAGGGCTGCCTTGCAGAGAGGTGGTCCAAGGCCACGCCCCTTTTTACACCTCTCTGCAACGCAGCTCTGTGTTGCTTACTGGAGGTACCTGGTGGGCTAGTTGGACCCCAGGGACCCTCAGGATTCAAGGGGACTTAATCCCACAACTTAAAACGCGCCACGGGGCGCGTTTGCACAGTGGTGAAGGGAGGGGGCGGGGCCTGATGTGACAAGTGTTTAAACGCGCCCCGTGGTGCGTTTTAAGTTGGGGGATTAAGTCCCCTTGAATCCTGAGGGTCCCTGGGGGCCAACTAGCCCACCAGGTACCTCCAGTAAGCGCCAGAGTTGTGTTGCAGAGAGGTGTAAAAAGGGGCGTGGCCTCGGACCACCTCTCTGCAACGCAGCCCTGTGGCGCTTACTGGAGGTACCTGGTGGGCTAGTTGGCCCCCAGGGACCCTCAGGACTCAAGGGGAATTAATCCCCCAATTTACAACGCGCCAGGGGGCGCGTTTGCACAGTGGTGCAGGGAGGGGGCGGGGCCTAACAAAACAAGTGTGCAAATGTGCCCCCTGGCGCGTTGTAAATTGGGGGATTAAGTCGCCTTCAATCCTGAGGGTCCCTGAGGGCCAACTAGCCCACCAGGTACCTCCAGTAAGTGCCACAGAGCTGCGTTGCAGAGAGGTGGTCTGAGGCCACGCCCCTTTTTACACCACTCTGCAAACACGGCTTCTGGCACACTGCTGGTGGGGCGATGAGGTCCTCTTGTGTCCTGAGGACCTCAGGACACAAGTGGACTTCATCCTCCGAGCAGTTGTGCGCCAGAAGCCGCGTTTGCAGTGTGGTGTAAAAAGGGGCGTGGCCTCAGAACACCTCTCTGCAATCCAGCTCTGTGGCGCTTACTGGAGGTACCTGGTGGGCTAGTTGACCCCCAGGGACCCTCAGGATTCAAGGGGACTTAATCCCTTCACTTACAACGCGCCAGGGGGCGCGTTTGCACAGTGGTGCAGGGAGGGGACGGGGCCTGATATAACAAGTTAGCAATCTTGCTGTGTGGGACTTACTGGAGGTAATAAAAGGGGTAGTTGGCCCCCAAGGTTGACGCTGGGGGCTAACTACCCCTCCTGTTACCTCCAGTAAATCCCACACAGTGGGATTGCTAAAAGGTGTTTGGAGGCCACACTCACCTTTCTTCACCACTCTGAAAACGAGACTGCTATGTTATAGTTAGAAATTAGCATATAAAAAAACTTTGAAATTCACTGAAAAAACCATAGGTTTCAGGGACGTTATAGTTAGAAATTAGCATTTAAAAAACCATTGAAATTCACTGAAAAAAACATAGGTTTCAGGGACGTTATAGTTAGTTGGACATTTCACTCGTACAAAACCAGAGAAATTCCACCGTTATAGTTAGTTCAGCTAACTATAACTCGTGCCCCGCAATGCACTGCTGATGACGTCACATTTTACATCATTCATGACATGGTCATTGACATCACTGATGACATCACTGATGACATCTCAAATGACATCACTGATGACATCACTGATGACATCATCCACGTGAAAATCTGATGCACCTCCTCACACCCTAATATAACCTTTGAAACACCCACTGTAAAATACAGACTACCATTTTCGAAACCATCGTCACACCAATACCAGTTACTACATACGCACTCACTGATTCCTAGGTCTACACACACATCCACTCATTCACACATACAATCACTCATACATGCAGTCACTCATCAATACAACACTATCATATGCACTCATACACCTATACAGACACTCACACACCACCACTCATCCAGAGTTAATCACACACCTAGTCAGTCATGCAAAGAATCAATCACACTTCCATTTACTCACGTATACAGTTATACACACACAACATCACTTATTCATACAGAAACAAACGCATACTTACTCTCTTATACAATCACTGATACAAGTACACACTCATCCATACAGCCACTCTCACAATCACTGACTCTCACGTATAGTCATTTATATACTCCAACTCTCACATACACTGCCTTTTACATATGTAGTTACTTGGACATGTACCACTGAGACATCCATTCACTCACCAACACACCCATACACACACTCACCCACCCATACAGCTGTTTCCACATGCACTCTTGAACCCATACACCCAGTGAAACAACCACTCAAACATCTATGCACAGAGTCACACACCTCCCACCCACCCACACACACACACTCAGGCACCCATACAAATACTCAGGCAACCAATCGATAACCCATATAGACACTCATGTAGCTACTGGACCAACCCATGCAGCAGCTTATACAACAACAGACAGACTGATACAGACATTCACACAGTTTAGTCACTAACCCATGCATTCAGTAAGACACATTTAATCAGTCACTTAAACAGTCAGTCACGCACCTACTAAATCCTCCATCCAGACACTTATACATCCACTCATTCTTCAATACACCTTGGCATATATATAAAACATATTTAAACTTTAAACAAACACACAGTCACTGGATGATGTCACCAGTGATGTCATCAGTGATGTCATTTGAGATGTCATCAGTGATGTCACTGACCATGTCATGAATGATGTAATATGTGACGTCATCAGCAGTGCATTGCGGGGGCGCGAGTTATAGGTAGCTGAACTAACTATAACGGCGGAATTTCTCTGGTTTTGTACGAGTGAAATGTCCAACTAACTATAACGTCCCTGAAACCTATGGTTTTTTCAGTGAATATATATATATATATACCAATAACATAAAATCTATTAAAAAACATTCTATTATAAATTAAAACATTAAACTATTTAAAAACCTTTAATCTTAAATCTATTTACCACTCCAGTCAGTGCAACAGTAGGAAAAGTGTTGGATAGCGGAGGAGTAAAAATTACTGTTCCCACTCCAGTGAGTGCAACAGTAGGGAAAGTGTTGGTTAGCGGAGGGAAAAAATGTACTAATCCCACTCCAGTCAGTGCAACAGTAGGAAAGTGTTAGATAGCGGAGGGGTAAAAATTACTATTCCCTCTCCAGTGAATGCAACAGTAGGAAAAGTGTTGGATAGCGGAGGAGTAATAATTACTATTCCCACTCCAGTGAGTGCAACAGCAGGGAAAGTGTTGGATAGCGGAGGGATAAAATTTACTATTCCCACTCTAGTCAGTGCAACAGTAGGGAAAGTGTTAGATAGCGGCGGGGTAAAAATTACTATTCCCACTCCAGTGAGTGCAGCAATAGGGAGAGTGTTGTATAGCGGAGGGCCAAAAATTACTATTCCCACTCCAATAAGTGTAACAGTAGGGAAAGTGTTGGATAGCGGAGGGGTAAAAATTACTATTTTCACTCCAATGAGTGCAACAGTAGGGAAAGTGTTGGATAGCGGAGGGGTAAAAATTACTATTCCCACTCCAGTCAGTGCAACAGTAGGGAAATTGTTGCATTGCGGAGGGATAAAATTTACTATTCCCACTACAATAATTGTAACACTAGGGAAAGTGTTGGATAGCGGAGGGGTAAAAATTACTATTCCCACTCCAATAAGTGCAACAGTAAGGAAAGTGTTGGGTAGCGGCGGGGTAAATATTACTATTCCCACTCCAGTGAGTGCAACAGTAGGGAAAGTGTTGGTTCGTGGCGGGATAAAATTTACTTTTCCCACTCCAATCAGTGCAACAGTAGGGAAACTGTTGGATTGCGGAGGGTAACAATTAATATTCTCACTCCAGTCAGTTCAAAATAAAAAACAAACAAAATATTAACAACAAAAATATTTAAAAAACAAAATAAATAAATAAAAAAGATGTAAAAAATTAAACTACACATATATTTAATATTAAAAATTAAACATTATAATGTTAAATACATATGACAAATAACTGCAAATATTATATTAAATAAAATAACATATAATTTTCAAACAAATAAATACTTTTAATTAGAAATTATTTAGAAACAAAAACATTAATTATTACATAAATTTACTTTTTATATTTCCTACCCTATAACACCACACAATTCACAACCCACATCTAAATCTAAAAAAAATGTAATTTACATAATTAATTACCAATTAAGGAACTATGATTAAATAAAAAACTAATTAAAACTCATAAAAAATAATAAACTTCCCACACTTTACCCCTATAATCCCCACAACCCACAGCTAAAATTAAACTGTGAAAAATTAATTACAAAATTAAAACTTATTTTCAATTAAAAAAAACTAATAGTATCTAAAAACTAATTATAAAATAAGTAAAATTAATTCACTCCCCACCCTTTACCCCTATAAAAGTAAAACCCACACGCAAGAAAATATAAACAATTACTCTAATTAAATAACAATTAATTATTTAATATTAATTAACAACTAATTATTAATTAATTTAACATAAATTACTTCCCACCCTTTACCCATATAAACCCCACAACCCACACCTAAAATTAATTACACAATTTCCATAATTAATTTACAATCAATTAATTAATAGAAATTAACAACGAATTATTAATTAATTAAACATAAATTACTTCCCACACTTTACCCTTATAAACCACACAACCCGCACCTAAAATTAATCACACAATTTTCATGATTATTTTTCAATCAATTAATTAATATAAATTAACAACCAAGTAATAATTAATTACAAATAAATTACTTCCCACAATTAACACTATAAATCTCAATTAAATAAATATTAATTTAATTAAAAAATATTCATTAATTTATCATAATTAAAATACTTCCCACCCTATTCCCCTATAGACCCACAATCCGCTACGGAACTAAAAAACACAAAATTTAATTAAAATAAAATTGATTACTAAAAATGTAACACCTATATTAAAAAACATAAATAATACTTATACAAAAAAACATACATCACATACATTTAAAATTTAAACTAAAATACATAGCACTAATTAAAAAAATCGATATTTTAAACAACTATATTTTTGCAAACGATATTAATGACTTCTATATTTTTAAAAACAATATTTCTTACCTTAAATTCGATATTTTTGACAACGATATTCTTGCTGTCGATATTTCTGTGTCACGATATTTCCAACTCGATATTTGTGTAAGTCGACATTTCCAACTCGATATTCTATCTGAATACCCACAGACGACAAGAGCTCCAAGACTCGACCGATTAAGCCCCCCCAAGGGGAAACAAGAGTGACTTCCGAGCATTAACTCGCAGGCCCGAAACCGCACCGAAGGAATCCAGCAACTAGAGTAAAAGTGGGACCGACTCATTAGGGGAATGAATATACACTGAGGAGTCATCCTCATTCAAAGAAACCACATGGGTCGTGCCTCCCACCCTGATCCCCCGTGGCACGATCTCAGTGCGTAACAATAATGCAAGAGGCTCAATTGCTAGCACAAGTAGCAGGGGCGAAAGGGGGCAACCCTGACGGGTGCTTCTACCCTCCACCCACGGGTCGAATAGCTCATTGCCCACCCTTATTCGCATGGATGGTTCCGTGTACAAAAGGCGTATTCATGCACAGAAGTTGGGGCCAAACCCCATGCCACGGAGGACCGACATCAGATACTCCCACTCCACCGTATCGAACGCCTGTCGCATTTAAGGCTCTATTCAACCTAGACCCCACCTACCTAAACAGTCACATTTAATTCCACCAACCACCCAGACATTTCCACAGGA
Source organism: Calotriton arnoldi (assembly GCA_963921515.1). Classification (NCBI taxonomy): domain Eukaryota; kingdom Metazoa; phylum Chordata; class Amphibia; order Caudata; family Salamandridae; genus Calotriton; species Calotriton arnoldi. The sequence goes on along the minus strand of CAWUFW010002692.1, from coordinate 1,995,227 downwards.
CTCCACCTCGCACACATCCCTCACATACACAGAACCAGATCAGTAGGATGTTGTTCTCTTACATAACTCCTAAAGCATGGAATGACCTCCCACACTACATCAGAGACTCCTCCTCTCTTCATGAACTCCATAAGAAGCTGAAGACCTGATTTTTCAGTTAATCAACCTACCCTAGGCAAGACTAGGCACACACACCTGTTCAGTGCCAGGGTATCCCTGTGTGTGATAGTGCACTTTTGAAATAAACATAATATAACAACAAAACATAGCATGCTAGGCACCAAGAAAAAAATGGCAAAACTGCTAAAAATCATTCACAAAGGGCGATGAACTTGTCATAAAATGGTACTTCAACTGCGTTTGAAAACAGTAGTTAGGTCAGTGCTCATTTTAGCCTGACAAACAGGAAACAGTAACAGAAAACATGTTACAGGAAATAGGTGGTCTTGTTGGATAGGACTACGGTAATGTAACTTGCATCAGTATTTATTTATTTATTTTTTAAAGTTTTATATAGTGCAAACATGACCCAAGAGGGTATCTGAGTGCTTTACAAGAGGTCAAGAAGGAAGAAACAGTAAAACAAATAACAATATCTAGAGCAAAATAGGATGGGTGGGACCAAAAATGAGGCAGGAGGCCACCACAGGGTCCATGCCACCCACTAAATATAAATATACATGATCATAGATTTCCAATACATGGTTATAGCAAATGTAGCCTAATGTGGCCGGCTAACAGAGTATATCAGCCTTAAAGCAAAATTGTGTTCGCGAGTAACACTTTGACTTTCTTTGTAAATGATAGGGTTGAGGGGATCAGTCTGATTTCAGGGGGAAAGAAGTTCTAGATTCTCAGGGCAATACTCAAGAAGGCTCGATTTCAAGTTTTCTTCTTTTCAAATTTCTGTAGTTTCAGCAGTAAGGTCCTAGAGCTTCTAGAAGATCTACAGCCACCATATAACACCAATTTTTGTGCAAGGTTCTTCAGGGTGTTGCAGTGTAGGGCTTAATGGGTCATGCAGGCAATTTTTAACTCAATCCTTGCCTCTTATGGGAGCCAATTTAGAGCATGTAGATCAGGAGTGATGTGATTGTTTTTTTAGATCCTGTGATGATCCTAGCAGCAGAATTAAGAGAAGCCCTTAGAGGAGCCAACATTGATCTAGGTAGGCTGCAGAGGGTTGCACTTCATTGTCCAACCTGGAAATCACTAGGGCTTAAACAACTGATTTGAAGACGTCGAGGGGGAGGAAGGGTTTTAATTTCCTTAGGATGTTCATTTGGAAGTTGGCTCCTTAAGTGGCAGTACTGATGTGCTGCTGCATGCTCAAGTTCTTGTCAAGGGCTAATCCTAGAGATCTCATGGAATCTATAATGTGTGGAAGGCAATTAAGAGCTGTTAGATGTTTCATCCATTCTCCGATATCAGAGGACTGTTTAAGTGGGGCGATTAAGAGAAATTCCACTTTTTGAGCGTTTAATTTGAAGTGGTTGTGTGTCAGCCAGGTTTGAGTTATTTGAAGAGTTGTGTTAAGAGACTGCATATCTTCAGGGGAAGAGATTTTCAAGTACAATTGGGTGTTGTCGGCATACATGTGATAGTGAAGTTGGATAGTTTCAGAATTTCAGTTAGTGACTCCATGAACAGGTTAAAGAGGGTGAGTGAGAGTGTTGATCCCTCTGGGACCCCTAGTGTGACAGGTGAAGAATTGGAAAGGGACTGATTAACCATGATTTGTTGGGATCTGTTGTGGAGGAATGAGGTGAACCAATTAGGGACGGACCCAGATAGCCCCATCCTATGTTCTAGTGAGTCTAGGAGGCTGTCATGTTTAACAGTGTCAAAAGCTGACAATAGGTCAAAGAGAATTAGCAGGCAGGATTCATTTTGATCCAGCACTATGTGTGTTAGAGCTGAATCAGTGCTACGGCCTTGTCGGAAGCCAGATTGGAATTGGTGTAAAAGTTGGAATAGTTCTATGTGGTTGCCTAGTTGGATGTGAACACATTTCTCCAGGATTTTTGCCAGGGTCGGAATCTTAGTGATTGGGTGGAAGTTGTTTAGGTGCGCCTGATCTGCGATGGGTTACTTCAAAACAGAGGTTTCCTGTCCAGACTTTAGGCAATCTGGGATGGTGCCTTGATGTGATGAGGCATTTACTTTCTTGGTCCAGAGTGGGAGTATGGACAATTTGAACTCATTGAAGAAATTCGATAGCAGGGGTTTTGGAAGTGGTTTGAGGGTTTCAGAGCTGTGAGAATTTTGAGAATGTCACTTTCCTCATAGAATTTGAATGAGTACCACAAGGCATTATTTTGGGGGGTATGCCCTGAAAGAGGTGAGAGCTCAGCGATACAGGGCATGGGGAGGCTGAGATGTAGTGAGTCAGGAAGGTGCTCCGTTGCTGTCATCAGCTCAGTTTCAATTTTGTTTGTCTTTACCAGGAATAAGGGGGAAAAATCCTCGCAGTTTGGTTGTAGACTTGATTCAGTAGAGGTAGGCTTGTATTGGCTATTCAATTGTAGTTTGACCAGCTCAAATGGGTTTTTAGGTCAGTTTCTAGCTTTATCTAGCAGATTTCTGAAGAAGTTCGCCTTCAAGCTTCTGAGGTGTTTGTTATAGATTTGATCTCAGATGCTCCAGATGATCAGGGGACAGGAAACATCTCCACTTATGTTTAGCAAGTCTCAGATTGCTTTTTTCCACATTAAGGGTACCATTGTACCATGGTTTGGAGTCTTTGGTGGACAAACTTTTTAACTGTAGGGGCACAATTGAATCTAGGACGTTTGTTATGGTATTGGTGTAAGGATCTGTGAGCTCAGGGACATCCGACATTACAACCGGAGGGGGCAAGATGTTTTTGCTGATGGATGTCAGATCATTCAGGTTTATATTTCTTAAGCTCCTTTTCCAGTGTTTAGGTTTCTTTAGTTGAGCCTTGTTAGTTATCACTAGTTCTGTGATGATGAAGGTGATGCGGTGGTGGTCTATCCAATCACAGGGGACTATAGATTCGAGTAGAATGGAATTGGCCTTAGCTATGATTAGATCCAAGGTTGTACCCTTGTTGTGTGTGGGACTGTTGTAAATTTGGATCAGGTTGAGGTAATCTAGGAAGGTTTTAAGGCTGTTCACTGCAGTCATTCTGGTCATTCCAGAATGAAAGGTTATCTCCTGATAGATGATAGATCACGTGCAGTTTGCATAGTGGCCTGTTGTTACTTGCAATGTCGATGCATAGGTATTCACATGAGGACAGAGCAATGGTTTGTGACTGTTTCACTGAAAGATGGTTGTGATGAATGCATGCGATACCTCCCCCTGTTCTGCAGGTTCTATCCAATCTTATGATGTCATGACTTGTTGGAGCTAGTAGGTCAATGAAAGTAGTAGAGGAATCGTTTAGTTATGTTTCAGTAAGAATTATGAGGCTGAGTTCACGTGTAAGGATGAGGTCAGCAATGTCTGTTGCGTGCTTTATTGGTGATCTACAATTGAGTAACATGCATTTCAAGAGGAGAAATAGTATCTGCTGAGGTAGTCTGTGTAGTGGAAAATCGCGTAAAGGTTGGAGTTGTTAACTGCTCTGGAGTTGGTCCTAGGTTCTCTGAGTGGGTTCGAAGGAATTGTTTGGATTTGTTCCAGAGTGTCTGTGTAGTCAGAAGATGTTGAGTTATAGGAGAGGAGGGGGTGTGAATGTCTCTGTCAGAAAGTGGATCTTTGAACCTAACAGGTCTAGCGTGGTCATTGGGATATGGAGTGGTTTCCCTACCCAGGTGGGGAGCAGTAGGGATTGTATAGAGCACATTGGTGAGGGGGTGGGAAGGCAACCCAGTGTGGAAGTTGGTAGCTTAGGCATGGTTGTGACTGTTCTTCCCGGGAGTCCTGTTGGGCCAACTAGGTAGTAGGTAGTTATCTTGGAAAGTGAACCTATGGTTTGAATGAATTAGCTTAGAGATGGGAAAGCGCTCTAAATTAGGTGCTCTGGACCCGAATAGCTCTTTCCAATAATCCTTCAGGTCACCAACATCCTCCCTAGAACCCAACACCACAACTGTGCCCAATAGATGTAGGTGGCATAAAAGAGGCTGCGGTGTACTGCGTCTTTGTAGAAAGTAAATTCTGCAAGAAACACACCAGCAAGGAAGAAACCCTTAAGATCCTGACTGTGGGCAAATATAGGTAGAACACAAGCCTGGCACAATGTGGTGCAGTAGTACTGAGCAGCACTCGCAGCTCCATACTGTATGTGACTGTGATCACTCTCCACTTCTCGGCTGCGACCATGATCCTCCTCCGCCTGTATACCCAAGGGTCTAAGTTGGAGCACTACTTCACTTAGCTGGTGGGAGAGAAAGGATGGAGTAGTCACCATGCGGAGGGAGATGATGATAGCTCCAGTGCACCCCCTGCCTCTGTGGCATCAAAGAGCAAGTGCAACACATCAGCAGTTCTAAACGATGACAAGGAAAGGGGAGATGTGATGGTAGTTACCCTTGGTGATTGAGAAAAAGAAAATTTGCAAGGTGTGGGTGGTTGAAGTCAAAAAGACGTCACAGAGATGACTGATGCATCTTAGTTGTAGGAGTATAGTGAATGCGAGGTAGCATTGTTCACCACTGAGACAAGGGAACATGCCAGCCCATAAATTTACAAATATGGTAAGAGAAGTGGACTAGATATATGAGGAGGCAGGAGCAGTGGACACATTTGAAGGAGAGATAATACAACCTGGAGGTGATAAGAGACAAGGCCCAGGCTATATGGCATGAGCCAGGAAGCCATTGAGGAGCGGGAAGAGACTGGCATGAGCACAGAGAATGTTAAAGAGGATGAGACTGAGAAACCACCACAGGAGAAGAGTGTAACCCCAGAGTCTGGCAATGACTCAGACAAGGGTTGGTGAGAGAGGAGAGTAGTCCTTGATAAAGCCGATCGAGGAGGAAAGGAAGAAGAAGGTGTGGTAAGGTATCTAGGATCAACACAGGGGGAGCGCAGGCAGTACAAACCCAGAAAGGGTTAGCGGGAAGAGGGCATGAGATGGGCATAGAAGTGTGGAAGTAAGGAGGATGTCATAGCTAATTTGTGCATGGTGCCTTGGTGGTTTGACATAGGAGAAAGGCTCCGATAAGTGAGCTGGAGCGCAGCCTCCTAGAAGAGTCAGTCCTGAGGAGATGGTGAGACGGTCAGCAAGTGGATCTGTTTGTAAAATATCAATAGGTATGATAGGACTCTTCAGACAGACCTAGATAAAGTGAAAAGAGATAAGGCAAGGAGGATATGAGTAAGAAGGTGCCAAAAGTGGTGGTGAAGGCCATTTGGGGTGCAAAAGTAGGTATTTTGGGATTGAATAGGAAAGTACCCAAACTCAGAGGGACGAAGTACATTGATGGTAGTGAATAGCCTATGTGGTTAGATAATGTTGGTGAAAACTCAAATGATGTGGTGGGGGTAAAAGGTTGAGACTAAGACGAAAATTGGGCTGCGTGGTCATACTGAAACCACTGGAGTAACACTTGCAAAAGGGTTAAAGAGGAAAGATTTGTGCATTCTAGGCTCCTACTAATGGAAATATGTTATATGAAGGGTCTAAGGAGGAGGAATGGCAATTGATTCGGCCGAAGGTTGCACTTAAAATCAAAATCTGGATTTTGACCTTCCTAATTGAAGCCTGTGTGTACTTTAGGAAGTTCGAAATGCCTTGCCATTTAAGTATAATGGCATGATAAGGACAGTGCTAACAAGCTTTGTTAGAGTGCATTGGCTGCGTTATAATAAACATAACAAATTGGAATGAGTGAATATGGGCCCATGGTGTTTAGGGATTTGGACACCAATTAATGGTAATGGTGGAAAGCACCCAGAAGGCTGTTAGTGGTAATACACACACACACAGCTAGTGGGATACCCATACCATATGACCCATATTAAGTCACCCAAATGCAGGGGTAGCTGGGAATCAGCCTGTAGATCTCTACAAGACCAGATGATTGGGCATGTTGAACCTATAATAAAGGGCTCCCTTCTAGGCATCTATTTAGGTTTAAACAGGAATGTTGGAAAAGCGGCTGGACTCTTCCAGCACTGAAGTGCTATGGCCTGCAAGTGGTATATTTTCAGTTGCACTCAAAGGCAAAGAGAACAGGAAGTGGGCTTTAGGGAAAGCTTATACTCCACTTAGATAGGGGCAGTATTAGGAGCCTATTGGCAGCATCTTTCTACTGTGTGATTTGCTGAGGAATAGGAATCAAGTTGATGGTGGGTTCGAGAAGCCTTGGCAGAGAAACAAAAGGTAAGGAATATGCCAAAGAATTACCTACTTCAAAGGCGGCAATGTTTCAATTAGTTTTCATTTACACATATTTCGAAATTGTTGGGATCACCAATATAGCCACAATCAGCAAAAAGTCATTAGGAAAGCATTCAGTCAAGCAAACTCAAGAAATATCAGCATTTAGCTATGTAAGCGTAAATAAAAAGGTAGGTGGTGCACTGTGCCAGATAGGTGTGAACACAGTGCAGAAGTGAAGGGATAACAGCCCAATGGTGTTTAAAGTGGAAAACGACTATAGGTGGCTAAAAAAGTGATTGCATACTATTTTGGACAAAAAGTGTACATTCAAACAAGTCCTCAGCAAACAGAATGTTTTTAGAAACCATCTTTTATCTGCCTACGCTGACAGCGTTTGGACCCAAGGTTATTCACAGGTCATCATCAGGACGAACTAAGTATGGCAGGAGCACAATGTATTCTTCAGGGGTGTGGATGGAATGAAAAATGGCGGTCGGATCCTCGATATCGGTTTATACTGGTGTGAGTCTTGGAACAGTTGCCCCATTTATACCACGGTGCAACAGTCCTATAAAGGGGACAACTGTCCCTGATTTCACGCCTATTTATATAGGATTTGAGCACATGATGTGCTGCCCAGCTATTTTTGGTGGGGCATCGAGATGGAGAAACTCACAGATGGATGGAAGCACAGTGAGCACCGGGGGCAACATTTGGAGCGCACCACCCACGAAGAGGAACACGCGGTATGAGACAGGAGAGGGCGTCCTCTCAGGAGGGCTTTTCCGATGGCAGAAAAAGGTTACCGAATAACAAAAGTGAAAGTGTTTTACAGCATATCCTTATTTTAAGGGTTTAGAAGGAACAGAGGATGCGGGGATACGGTAATCCCTTGGTGGGTGCAGCCGGCTGCGAGACGGAGGCCTACTTTGCCCCCATCTCTCAGAAATGGTTTCCCCCAAGGCTGAGGCACAGTCTTGTCTTTGTTTTATGTCTTCAAAGGTCTCCGCTTCCCGCAGAGACAGTGACGTAGCAGGGGTGCCAGGGAGCGCAGTGCTAGCAAGGGATATGGGTCCCCTGTGCTACTGAGGACTGCATCAATTGAGAAATGGAGTCTGGAAGGCCTTGTACCAAAACATGAGGCCAGGAGCATGACTTTTAGGCCTCCGAAAAGTTAAATGGCACAGAATAAGAATAAGAAAGCTGGGGGATTGAGAGAGGGGAGGGCCAATTACAGACAGAAAAGAGGGGGCGAGTAGATATGTTTAGAGGGTAGAAGTTGCTGTACTAGTTTGGCGTCCGGGACAAATTATATGTGCATATGACCAGAAAGGGGCCAAATAATACATTTTGTGAATTCTATTATGCCCCACAATAAAGCAGCCTTTATATGAGCTTCACCCTATCTCCACTCATGCCCACAAACCTGAAGATAAGCTGGAGAGAGGCATGACCGAGCCCTGCTTCAAGAAACAAAAAGTGGTCCTAGGGTTCCTCCTCAAGGCCCGTGAGTGCCTTGTCCCTGTGGCCCTCACCTGGGAGTTTTATGCTTAGCAATGAACAGAATAAGGAATGCTGGGGGTTCTTACAAGAATAGTAAGGGGAGAAATTATTTGAAATACATTAAATACTCATACATTCCACAGATTTGGCTGGCAAGTGAGAGTCCTACCTCTCCAGTGAAGTCTCAGGTGAGACTATGACAGGGAAGACAGACGAGGTGGTAATTACATTTTGTGCATAGCTGGTCTGAAAGTACCTTTCCCTGAAGTTTTACTGCATTCACTTATGTGTTCTTATTTACACCCTGTCAATAATGTCTGCTGCCCTTCTCCTGTGTCATTGACTGAACTAGTTTCACATGCCCAGTGTGCTGTTGTTTATGTTGAATGGGTTTTATTTCAGATTAAGAGATTAATTGAAAGTCAAAGGATTCATAGCGAGAGAGTCTTTAAAAGCAGACTGTAAGAAAGTTACAACCCATCTGTCTCATCGGAGTGCACTAGCGGGAATGGCGCTGACACGTCATCAGTGCAGACTCCCTGCAGGATTAAACTGAGCATGCAAAGATAGTCTTGAAAAACTGCGATCATGCTTCTTGTTAAACAACTTCAAGACAACAGTCAAGAGATTTATTATATTACATTTACTCATTAAATTGTGTCCTTTTGTATTTGGATTTAATTAGCTGCACATCTTCCCTTTCATGACTTGTACCTAAATCTTCAAGTAGAAGACTGCACAGAGTCTAAAGCCCCAGATGTGTTATAATTCATTGACAATTTTACTAGACTAAAAGGCAAATGTGCTTGCTGATGTAAATCTTGTGATTTAGTCATAATCATAATTAAGCAGATAATGTGTGCCACAACATCCTTGATTAAAAGAAATGCATAAAAGTTGCTAAAACATTATGGTGCACATGCATCAAAGTCTGAATTTGCGATTCCCTAATAGCGATTTTTAACGAATCGCTATTCAGAAATCGCTAAATCCAATGCAGGAAATATTTTGGAAAAAATTAGCGAATCAGTAAAATTCGCAATCGCAAATAGCGATTGCATATTATTGAATCGCTAATAAAGAAATCTCTATCTGCGACATCCCTATTAGCGATATCGCAAATTGCGAAATCGCTAATAGCAAAATTGCAAATTGCGTGTCGCTTTTGGTGCAGGGTGATGACATAGCAATCAGGAAGTGATGCATCCCATGCTGATTCCAGTGCACTGAGAGAGTCAGAGGAGGAGGCTGAGTGCAGGAGCACAGCAGAAGAAAGCAATTTTGGGCTTGCAAATACTGTACTATGCCAAAAACATGGAATCAGGAGCACCAGGGAAGAAAGCAGCCACAAGAAAACGAAAACTGAAATTTAGTGAGAAGGAAATAGAAATCCTCATTGAGGAGGTTGTGAGGAGCCACAATAGGGTTTTTGGCAAACTATCGCTCCAGGTCCCGGAGTCAGAGAAGAGAAAAATCTGGCTCAGGATACAATCAAAAGTAAACGCAGTGGGGGTCACCCACCGCAAAATTGACGACCTAAAAAAAGGTGGTATGACCTGCACAGCCGTGCCAAGGAGAGGATTGCGGACAGGTTCAAGGAGGCAAAGAAGACTGGAGGGGGACCTGCAACACTGCCTGGGAATACACCCCTGGAGGACCTAGTCGAGTCCACACTCCAGCCTAAAGCTGTCGTGGGAGTGACGCAGTTGGACACCTCTGCAGCGGCCAGTACTTCACAAGGTAAGATGCACGCAAATGTACATTTAAAGCTGATTATTAATTTAGAAACATCACGTCAGTTCAGCTCTAGTGTTCAGAATCAAACTCCAGTCCACATTTCACTTGCAACACCCAAATGCATTATGAGAGTAACAGGCAGGGAAGCCAAGTTGGTAGGCAAATACAACAAGGGAGTAAAACACGTGAACACTGTGTGTCAGATAGTAATTTAATGAGACTAAAAAGATGCTGAATGTGACACGACATTCATTTGAGAATTACTAAAAACTGCACTGTTTAACATCACAGATGCAGCAGCAGAGGAGTCGGAGGAAAGTGAAGGCGGAGACAAAAAGGAGACTCCGGCTGAGGCAGATGTGGAAACACCTGTGGCCCCACAAAGCACAGACCCTGCACCCACTAGACGCAGGTCCCCAGTCCCACCACTTCAGCCCATGGAACTTGAGGAGGAGAGTGAACAAGATCCCCAGACAACCCAGCCTGGAGGTACAGCCACAACAAGACCCCAGTCACAGGTCCGGCGCAGCACAAACCAGAGCCGGAGGCGCAGGTCAAGGACACTGATGTCATCACAGGAGGACGAAAGTCCAAATGTCTGGGGTGGGCTGGAGAGCCAGATGCTGAGGGTGCAACGCCTGCAGGCAAAACACATGAGATCAATGCAGGCACAACTTAGCAAAACGGCGAACAACATTGCAGAAATGAGAGACTGTGCGTAAGAGCTGACTACAGCAGTGGTGGAAGGCAAAAGGCAGTCCAATGAGGCCATGCAGGAGCTATACAGGGTGATGAAGGAGGACCAGGTGTCACAGAGAAAAAGGCATCGCCAATTATTAGTGCGCCTAGATGGCTACACAAAATCCAACAACCGCCTGAGCAACAACACAGCACTGCTGTCCCGTCGGTCTGTGGCCATGCAGGTCGAAATGAGCCATTGTTGTGGGGATGTGACCAGGGCACTGGTCCAGGTTACAAATGCCGTAGAGCAATTTCAGACTGCTACTGCTGGGGGCAGCAATGTAATGGGGGGAGGGGGGAGTGAGGAGGCGTCCAGCCTCAGTAGTCTGTTGGTGCCAGTCACTACATACAGGAGGCGCACCTCTAGGAGCACAACACCTTCCGAAGCCTCCATGAGGGACGAGAATGAGGCCAGCAAAAGGCGTTTGGGAGTGCGTGGTCGAAAAAAATAGTGTGGCCTTGGCAGACTAACTCACAGATGGTGATGTAACCATTGACAATGCTATAGTAGTGACTGACATACAAGTCTGATGATGAGGTCTTGTTGTATGTTGTTTACACTCACTGTGCTATTTTGCACCTGGTATGTGTGCTTAACACAACCACATTGTTAAATGCAAATACATGCAGTACAGTTCAAACTTGCTGTGTCGTGTCTCATCATTACCCACCTCAAAATTAATGTTGTGTAATTTCTGCACGTCTCCTTCTCCCTTCTGCTAAGCTTGCCCCAGCTGCTGCTCGTAGTTGTGGCCCTGGCTGGTTGTCCTCCTCAGGCTCGCTGTCTGACAGTTCCAGGGGTATGCCTCTCCTAGTAGCGATGCTGTGCAACATGGCACATCTGCAGCAGGTGTCTGGTCGGTACTGCAACGCCCAGCCAGTCTTGTGGAGGCAGCGAAACCTACTCTTCAGCTGTCCGAAGGTGCACTCTACGACATTTCGGGTTGCAATGTGCGCTGCATTATAACGCTGCTCACTTGGGGTAGTTGGGTTGAGGTATGGTGTCAGGATGTAGTTGTGCACGGCATATGCGCTGTCACCTACAGGGTAGTAAGCAAACGGTTAGTAACTGATATGCATTTCCATTAGGCCTTAGTGTCAGAGCGAATGTAACATATGTTTACCAAGCAGATGTCCTTCTCCAAATTCACCCCCAAGGAGCCGAGTGTTTATGCCACTGTGTCTAAATATGTACGAGTCATGTGTGCTGCCAGGGTATTGTGCCACAATGTCAGTGATGATATTTTTTGCATTGTAGACTACTTGGATATTCAGTGAATGATATGATTTGCAGTTCCTAAAGATGTACTCATTCACTGATGGTGGACAAATGGCAACATCAGTTCCATCTATGCAACCTATTACATGGGGAAACCAGGCTACCTGATAGAAGTCTAGTTTAGTGTTAAGCAAATCTTGTGGGGTTGCGGGGAAGCTAATGTGGTGGTATCCTTGTCAACATGGCTTGCAGGAATGCATTGAAGAAACGTGACAGGGAACTTTGTGACACCCCTCCAGCTACAGCTACTACACCCTGGAAGCTGCCTGACGCTGGGGGGTGCAGGGAACATAAGACCTGCACGTGAGTGGGAATGGCATGTGTCCAGTGAGTCTGGCGCTGCAGTAGGGGATCCAATTCTGCAATCAATCCAAGGATCATGGTAGCATTTAGCCTGTACTTGTCATAGATCTCCTCTTCAGTCTGCCCCAACAATGTAATGCGCACTCTAAAAATGCGCTCCTGTAATCTCCTTCTTCTCTGTGCTGCTGCTCGTAGCCTCATCCTCCTCACCATGACGTAGAGCGCTGCCATAGTGAAACATTCTGAGTCCTCCTGGGCCTGTTTAAATACTTTGCTGATGTGCTGCACCTGATGAGATTGTTTTCACCTGTTTACCACCTGCCTGTAAAATTCGGTAAATTGCGAGCGCTAAATAGCGAATTAGATAGAAATCGCTATTTGCGATTTTCTGTGCATAGCTTTGAGATTCCTTATTTGTGAATCACAAATAAGGATTCGCTATTTCAGGTCTCGCAATTTTGCGAGTCCTTATTTTTGAGATTTCCTTGTAATTTCGCAATTTTGAGTTAGTGCATTGCAAAGGGCTATTTTGCAATCGCAAACGGCATTGTTTTGCGATTCGCAACATTTGCGATCGCAAATTAGCTTGATGCATGTGCCAGTATGATTATTTAAAAAAAACTCCAAATCTGCAGGAATGTGACATATGGTACAGACATGTAGCATTATGATGAGACACCATACTGAAAACCAGATGAAACAAGCATTGGCAAATCCACTAAGTCGTAATTTTTGGCTGTCAATGTAGATCTATAGGTGTTCCGAATGCCTTTTGCCACTGCTGTGCAGCATCATTAAAAAAACAAAAAAAGCTCAATGGTGTACATGCATGCATCACTGCGCATATAAATCACGACGATATTGTGGCCCAGTATGATGGAATACGTACCTGCATGTGTCTGCATGCTTGTGCATGCATGTGTCATGAGAAGTCCATCATTTTGTTTTCTTTTATTTACCATTTCAAGATTGTGGACGTCAATTTTGGAGCAGTAAATTAAAAAAACTCTAAATGAGCGAGAAAGCTCATTTTATAAAAGGACTGTAAAATTGCAAACTGCCTGGCCCTCCAAGAAAATTGTAAAAACCCACATTTTTTATTTATATAGACCACGATGGGAGAGGTAGTGGAATAACAATTAACAGAGGAGCGGGGCAGAGGAGCAACAAAGCGTCTTGAGACAGGGGATAGGAGGAAATAAAAAAATATATAAATATATTAAACCAACTTCTGGTGTTTTTGCATAAACCTCTGAGTGATCGCTTTATTGTTTACTTGGGAATTTTATGTTTGGCGTGCTCCGCCAACTACCAGCGATCTACTGCACAGGGCGAGGGAAGGCAGAAGGAGCAAAAACGAAGACATATATATATATATACATATATATATATATATATGAAGTACAAAAGTTCACCGTCGTCGCAACCACACGCCCTGGGTGCCTCCTTTCGCAGTGGTGAGCCGCGCTTCCCAGCACAAACAGTCGAAGACTAGAATTGTGTCAGCCGACACAAAAACAGGAGCACACTCGAGTACGTGAGTAATTTTCTTTTATTCGTGTAGAGCCCCCCTCAGCGCTGACAGACGCGTTTCGCCACTCTGGCTTTGTCAATGTCAGTTTGTTTTACAAAGTACCACCATTTTAAAGTGAAAAAGTGCAGTAAAAATTGGCAGACATAAAAGACAGCTTAATACATGCATAATGCTTTGTTTTTGTGTCGGCCATCTTAACATTCTCTGCGGCATTATTTTAAAGAATGATAATCATTATACTCAGCCTCTATGTTTATGGAACATGGTGTATGAATTCCAAAATCTTAACAATGTTCACATATTTCATAAATGAAAAGATCGTAAATCATATAAAAAAAAGTTGTATGTAAACAACTTTTAAAGAAAAAACAAGTATTTTTTCTCTCTAAAGAATATTGTTTTCATGTATGGAGCCCTGTAAATTTTTTCTCCCCCGTGCTTCAAGATTTTTGGAATTATGACCATTACACCAAACAATTCGGCCCTGAATGGGCATTGATTGTCCAAAACAAGAGGATCTCCAGTTAATAAAGAAGAAAGCAGGTGGAGGCCATATATCCACCAGTTCATAATTGAACATCCAGTTTTATCTATTGGTCACGTGACTCACCCAAAAGGGGGGAGGCACACAAGAAACGGCATTTCCTCATCAAAACTAAGACCTAGTATATTCAAAGCATTAAAAGAAAGAAACATCCAAGTCACAATACATCAAAAATTATGTGTCTATAAGGGATGTAAAGGATGACAATAGACAGGGAATAAGAGATAATAATCAAAATACCAATAACTTCAGACACTGTCTATCTATCTTTTTCCCATCACAAAACCGATCTGTCTAAGTTATCGTAAATCTCTTAGCTCTGTAGATCATAACCCACATGTAACCATGTATATATGTAATTCACAGTGTAACTCATCACCTAATAACCCATGAATCATGGACCTCATTCTAAGTGGGCCCATAGCTCCTCATCGTTGTTCAAACCCTGGGGGGCCATGGTACCAAGTTCAATGGTATACTTAGACTCTAAGGAACGCAATCGCTTGACCCTGTCTCTCCCTCTTTCATTTTTGGGGATCTGATCTAAACAATAAAAGGTTAAAAGATCACGATTGCTTTTATGAGTGTCTTCAAAGTGGCGAGCCACAGGATAACTACTATCTTTTTTGGCAATCGCCCGCATGTGTTCCAACACACGCTTCTTGGCAGGATGTATAGTACTGCCTATATTCCTTTTCTTACAGGGGCATTCCAGACAGTATATGGTGAAATCAGAGTTACCGTTGAGTAATCTATTGATGTTCCTAATGGATTTTGAATCTTTTCCTGGTATCTCATAGGTGTTCTTCTTATGACTATATTTACAAGCCTTGCATTTCATACAAGGAAAGAACCCAGTTATGGGTTCTTTCGGTCTAGTACTAGATTGAAAATGACTAGAGACTAGGAGATCCTTGATGGATTTAGATCTTCTATACGTTATCAAAGGCTGGATGAGAATTTGGTTCTTGAGGATATTGTCTGTTTTGAGGATGTGCCAGTTTTTTCGGAACATCTATATATATATGTATATTTATTGCTTCCCATCTCTTTCTCTGTCGTCCGCAAGGACCAGGCACAGACTCCAGCTTCCGTTATCAAAGATTATTTATTCAGCACAATGCTCCGTCATGACGTGTTTTGGCCACAACACTGGCCTTGATCACATGCCTGGTATACACATATATTCACTGGAAAAAACCAATGTTTACAGGGACGTTATAGTTAGGAAATAGAATTTAAAAAACGTAGAAATTCACTAAAACACAAAGGTTACAGGGATGTTATGGTTAGGTTCAGATTTTAAACACACAAGACCATAGAAATTCAGCAGATATAGTTACAGTTAAAAAAGCACAAAGAGGGGTCAAGGCACTACGAGCCTGCACCAGTCAGTCTAATGTAATGGCAGTTGAGTAAAAAAAAAAAATGAGGTGCAATGAGCCGGGGGCGTGACCCTACTACGTCCCCAATAATGGGAAAACCCAAAAAATGCAAAAACACAAAACGACTCTGCACTCAAATACTACAATAAATTGTAAAGTAATGGGGATTAGTGACCAAAATCAGACTCCAAGATTTTTTGAATGTACAATGCTGAACGTTTGCGTCTCCCAAATGAATTGCATTTCAAATCATATTGCTGAGAAATGTTCTCCTTTATTCTTTATTTCTTTATTCAAATTTTCATTTCATAAAAACACAGCACAAGAATTGTTAAAGGCTAACAATTCTTGTGCTGTGTTTTTATGAAATGAAAATTTGAATAAAGAAATAAAGAATAAAGGAGAACATTTCTCAGCAATATGATTTGCAACGCGATTCATTTGGGAGACGCAAAAGTTAACACTGTTCATATTTGATTGTTGATTGTTGATATTTTCGTTCAGCATTGTACATTCAAAAAATCTTGGAGTCTGATTTTGGTTACTAATCGCCATTACTTTACAATTTATTGTAGTATTTGAGTGCAGAGTCGTTTTGTGTTTTTATAGTTACAGTTATCTCAAGTAACTATAACCCGTGCCCTAAGGTAACTATAACTCACACCCCTGTCATGCACAATTTTCTCATGAATAATTTTACAGCACATGTTGCACTGATATTATGAATGGTGTATAGAAGTTATCATGAGTGATGTAATATCTGGGGTAATTAGCACCCCTTGGCAAGGGCGCGAGTTATAGTTACCCTAGGGCATGAGGGAGGAGGGTTGGCCCTAGGGCCAGGCATGCGGCCAACTGTCCGCAAGCAGCCAACCCCACACCACACACGGCCATGCACAATAGGGGGTTGGCCACAGGGCCTGGCCTGTTGCCAGGACCTGTGACCAACTCCCCAAAGGCAGCCAGCCCGGGACGGGGGTGTGCAGCTCCCCTCCCCAGGCAGATTTCGGGCCTGTGGACCCCATCCTCGAGACCCATCACATTTTTTTAGGGGTGGGGTTACATAGCCCCAGGAGTACTCTCACCTCTGGCTTGCACAGGAACAGAATGCTGCTCTTTCCCAATTCGTAGGAAAATCTGAGGAACTAAAAAGATGCAACAATTACTTATCAATTCATTTTGCTGAATCTAGCCCCTTGTTTTTAATTTATTTTCTAATCTGTTCTACCTACCCTGCAGTCCTAGACCTGTGCTTCTCTTCTTGTGTTTATTGTCTTGACTTCAAAATAAAATTATTTCTCAACAGATGTACAAGAAGAAGAAGTAGGGTAAAAAGGTAAGTTTTTCTTTTTCTATTTGGTAAATGGAAGGAATGTCGTGTTGTGTAACAACTACGTACGATTGACTGCTTGAGATTAAGTTCACTCAGTACAACTCAGAAGAACTAGTCACTTAGCTTTCAATAGAAGAAGTCTTCCACAGGCTTTCGGGTTTCAGCCTGTTTCTGCAGGAGAAGTTTTGAATGCGTCAAGTTCACAGATCTCAGACTCAACTCGTAAACGCCGGTAGATTCAGGATAAATGCCCTCACAATGTCAATATTTAGATAGGAACACTACTCCTGTGTTCCGACTTCAAGGATACACCTCCTTAAACTCTGCTCTCTATTCTTTCCTGTCATGCGTGGACAAGCTGTCAACGCGCAGACTCGAATTTAGTAGGAAAAAGATGCCCCGAACACCCGACGGGTAACGGACCAAAAATCTAGCTGCACGTCGCCTTCTAAATTTAACGGACAAAACTCAAGCTACCTGACTGACTTCGGCTTCCCAAAACTAAGTTGCGTACCCATGAAATTACTCCAGTCAAGTGCGCTG
This sequence comes from Calotriton arnoldi, assembly GCA_963921515.1. NCBI lineage: Eukaryota > Metazoa > Chordata > Amphibia > Caudata > Salamandridae > Calotriton > Calotriton arnoldi. The sequence continues at coordinate 1,978,027 of CAWUFW010002692.1, read as the reverse complement.
TCCTCAAAAGGCGTGCGCTTCACATAGTGTTCTAAACTCTGCTTCTGGAGCGAGCAACTAAACTGCATCCCTGATAGGAAGCTCGAGGTGCCATCTTAGAGTACCGTTTGTGCCAGGTCTCTACCCAAGAGTAATTCTTATTCTTCACACTTCCTTCAGGAGTGTTTTGGTATAGTATAGCACACGTCAAATAATCTTGGGTTCTTGGAATCCTAACAGTACCCCCCTGCAAAGGAGGTCCTTCCGGTCGAGGTTTAGTTGGGAATGTTTGGTGAAAAGACCTCACTAACCTAGGAGCATGAACATCTGAATCTAACTCCCAAGACCTTTCTTCTAGCCTATAGCCTTTCCAGTCTATTAAATAGTAAAACTGGCCCTTGACTCTCTTTGAGTCCAGAATTCTCTTCACTTCAAACTCCACCCCAATTTCTAGCTGCACAGATTTTGGTGGTAAAATCTTCCTTACATCTTGGGGTACCTTCTTCAATAAGGAGACATGAAAGATTGGGTGAATCTTCATTTTGGTGGATAGTTTTAATCAATAGGTCACTGAGTTTACTACTTTGTCTACCAGGTAAGGACCAATAAACTGAAGCAGAATTTGCAATTCCCTTTCAATCTAAGATTTTTTTGTACTTAGCCAAACACTATCTCCTATATGCAAAGGGGGTCCCTCTCTTCTCTTTTTGTCTGCATAAATCTTATATTTTTGTTTCAGCTTGCATCAAATTCTTTGATGCTGCTTGATGAATAAGAGTCAAATGCTACACTAAATCTTTCACTGCAGGAACCGAGATTTCTCTGTAAGTTACCAAGGAATTCCGGTATCTACCATAATTTAGATAAAAAGGAGAATACCCTGTGGATACATTTTTTGCGTTATTATGTGCAAATTCTGCAGCCCACAAGTACTCTGGCCAGTCACCCCCCTGATCCAATAAAAACAGTCTCAGATACTGCTCTAGCTCTTGGTTTACCCTTTCGGTCTGCCCATCTGTTTCGGGATGATAACTGGTGGAGTATCTTGCCTCAATTCACAAACTTTCTACAAAGGTCTTCCAAAAATTATACAAAAATTGGGAACTCTGATCAGAAACTAGAACTTTGGAATTCCATGTACTCGGACCACCTGTGTACTGAAATGAATGGCTAGTTGTTTAGCAGTAGGGACCCCTTTTAAGGCCAAGAAATGTGCCATTTTAGTGAAGGCGTCTACGATTACCAGAATGGTATTATACCCTTGACTGGAAGGTAGATCCACTATTAGGTCTAAGGTGACTGTATGCCAGGAGTAAGGGGGGTAAGCATTGGTTGTAACAGTCCCTTAGGGGGTTGCCGTTCAGATTTTCCCTGAGCACACATCTCGCATGTCCTAACATACTTTTGAATGTCCCTGGTCATTTGTGGCCAACAAAACCTTATCTTGACTAAATCCTCAGTTTTTAAAATTCCTTTGTGGCCAGCTAGTGGACTATCATGGCATTCATGCATAGCCTGGGTTCGTAGCTCTTGGGTAGGAAGGTACAAGGCTCCTTCATAGAAAACTGGTGTTGGATTTCCCTTCCAGGCTCCTATTCAACCCATTCTCACATTTTTTCTGAATCCATTGCTTGCATTACCTGCTCTTCCATGGTTTCGTGAGTCACTACACTCACAATCTTGGAATCTGGTATTATTTTCTGAACTTCGATCGTACTTTTTGGGTTTTACGTATCGATCCTGGAGAAGGCATCTGCTTTTCCATTTTTAGTTCCTGGCCTATAGGTGATCACAAAATCATAATCTGCAAAATATAATGACCATCGGAGTTGTCATGGAGTTAGGGTCCTTGCAGATTTTAAAATATTTTGGTTTCGGTGATCAGTGAACACAGTGACTGTGTGTCTTGGCCCATCAGGTAGTGGCGCCATTCTTAAAAAGCATCCTTAATTGCCAGCAATTCCTTTTCAGTAATTGTGTAGTTCACTTCCGCTGAAGTTAACTTTCTTGATGGATAAGCAACTGGATGTAGCTGACCAGTCCCTTTATGTCTCTGAGATAATACCCCTCCTACTGCCTGGTCGGAGGCATCCGTCTCCACATAAAATGGTTCTGATGGATCTGCATGCAAAAGGATGGGCACAGAGGTAAAATCTCCCTTTGAGGATTCAAGCGCCCTCTCTGCCTCCTCTGTCCATTTAAATTGAACTCCTTTCTTTAGCATTCGTGCAATAGGAAGTATCTTGTGTGAGAATTCACAAATGAACCTTCTGTAAAAATTGGCAAAGCCTATGAAACTTTGTATCTCTTTAACTCTTGTTGGGGATTTCCACAAAGTTACTGCTTTTATTTTATTTTCATCCATTGTGATTCCTGTTGGGGAAAGGACGAAGCCCAAGAATTCTAGTGTGGTAACATTAAAAGCACATTTCTCTAGCTTTACATATAATGTATTATCTCTGAGTTTTTGCAAAACCTTCCATACTTTTTCTCGATGTCTTTCTTCTGAGGTGAAGTAAACCAATATATCGTCTATGTACATGATGGCACACTGATCGATGAATTCACTTAGGATGTCATTAATAAAATGCTGAAAAGCGGCTGGTGTGTTACCTGATACTCAAATAGACCAAATCTTGTTCGAAAAGCAGTCTTCCATTCATCGCCATCCCTCATTCTTATCAAGTGATAAGCTCCCCTCAAATCGAGCTTTGTATATATCTGTGCCCCCTTCACCTGATCCAACAACACTGAAATGAGGGGTAACGGATAGTGATTCTTCTTCATAATTCTGTTAATTGCTTGATAATCAATGCAAGGCCTCAAATCCGCTTCCTTCTTTGGTACAAAGAACAAAGGCGATGATACAGGGGATTGGGATGGTCGAATAAAACCTTTTGCTAAGTACTTGTCAATATATTCCTTTAAATGCTGGTTTTCTTTTTCCGTTAACGCATAGACTCAACTGCAAGGCAAATTGGAACCTGGTTCCAGATCTAATTTACAGTCATATATGCGGTGAGGCGGTAGTTTCTAGGCTTCCACTTCATTGAAGACATGCTCAAAATCCTAGTATTCCAGAGAAATCTCATTTGTGTGTATCACACATACCAAATTTCCTGCACCACACAGCAGAGTTGCTGGATTTAGTTCTCTGGAGCTTTATTCCTTCCAAAACAATTTTCCTTGCAGTATTCTGAATCCATCACTATGGTTCTAGCACTCCAGTTGATGGTAGGATTATGCTCTGTGAGCCAGGGTAATTCCAACATGATCTGAAATTGAGGGGCGTCAATTAGGTTGAACTGAATTACTTCCTTATGACCTTCCAAAGAAATCAACTGCACTTGTTCAGTATGACTCATTATCGGTCCTGAAGACAGATTAGTTCCATGCACAGTGTGTACAGGTTCACTCTTGGACTTCTGTATTGCTCTCAATCCAACCTTGTCTGCGAATTTCAGATCAAAAAAGTACCCTGTAGCTCCGGGGTCAATCATTCCCGATATCTCAGTTAGTGTAATTTGTCTTAATTTTATTGTCATCGATAAAATCAGGTGAGGAGATGACGATTGCAATGTATTAGCCAGTCAGTGTTCACCTGGAGTTGTTTCCTCCTCTTCACGCATCAGTCCAACTCCTCCTACTGATGGTGCCGCAAGTTTTCCTTAAGCTTCAAAGACGTTTTAGGCTTCTTCGGACAGCCTTTTACGAAATGATAAAATCAGGTGAGGAGATGACGATTGCAATGTATTAGCCAGTCGGTGTTCACCTGGAGTTGTTTCCTCCTCTGCACACATCAGTCCAACTCCTCCTACTGATGGTGCCGCAAGTTTTCCTTAAGCTTCAAAGACGTTTTAGGCTTCTTCGGACAACCCTTTACGAAATGACTACTTGCTCCACAATACAGACATAAGTTGTTTTCTCGTCTCTTGTCCTTCTCTTCCTTTGTCAAAGGCCCTAGAATAGTTACTATCTGCATCAGTTCTGTCTCTTGCTGGCATTCAGCAATTTTGGTTTGATTTTGATTTAATTCTGTCAAACCTTGGTATACTAGACCTGAATTCTTTTCTTCGTTATCCTTTTTTTCACTTTGACGGAAGTCGATTTCTAATACTAAGTCTACTAGTGCTGAGATTTCAGTGGGTCGATTAGGAATTTGTGCCAAGGCATTCCTTAGTTCGTCTTTTAGCCCCCCAATAAAAAACTGCTGCTCTTTTGCTTTCTGGCCAATTTGTTTCTACCACTAACTTATTGAATTGGGCTAAATAGGCAACGAAGTCCTTGTTTCCTTGTCATAACTCCAGCAGTTCATTATCAACTGCTTGTGAAATTTTTCGGCGATCAAATATTCGGAGGAACTCTTTTTTGAAATCCTCAAAATTGTATAGCAATGCATCGTCTCGAGAAACCAGTGGCATTGCCCAAGATGCCACATCTGCACTGAGGTAAGATAAATTAAATGCCAACCGGGATTATGCATCAGGGAAAATTGAAGGCCAGCACATGAAGTGTAAAGAACATTGCTTTAGGAAAATCGGTGCTTTTTATGGATCCCCACTAAAACGTTCTGGTGGGGTAATGGAATGACTGGGGATAATGAATGCACTACTTGGGTGGTTAATCTAGATGACCCCCCTGAGATTGCACTTGATGTTTCATTTTCAGAGACTGGGAGTCTACCCATCCTAGAGGGTAAATCTGAGGTTTCCCTTCTCAAGGTTATCACTTCCTGTCTTAAACTTTTGTTCTCCTCCCTGACTGCTACCAATTCTTTTTGAATTGCCTCTAACACCTCCCCAAGAGTCTGCAAATGTATTCCTTCGGCCATTCACCTCAGGTGCAAGAGATTAACCTAGGCACTTCACTCTGTCAGGAGTACTCTCACCTCTGGCTTGCACAGGAACAGAATGCTGCTCTTTCCCAATTCCTTCCCAAGTACCCTCCAGAAACCCGATATCAACTGAGTATCTTGATGACTCAAGGGGGAAAGGGGATTTGGATAAAATAATAAACAAGAAAGAAGAGACTGCCCAGGAATGCAGGTTTCTGGTCTTCCCTCTATGTGCTGCTCACTTGTTCTGAACGTATGATATTCATAGGAAAATCTGAGGAACTAAAAAGAAGCAACAATTACTTATCAATTCATTTTGCTGAATCTAGCCCCTTGTTAGGTCACGCATAGGCAGCGCATGCGCTGCCTCTCCGAGGCATCAAGTAATCAGTATTACTACTGAAACTCCACACATTGCGTTTCTCTTTGTTTTCTCGCTTGCCATTCGTGAAATCTGGCATAGCTCTTCTTATCTCGCTCATTGTTGGCTAGTGGTCCCATACGTCACTTCCGTTTTCTTCCGTTTCTGGAGGAAGCAGCATCGACCAACTACAGTTAACTTACGCTGCAGGGCGGTATCTTTTAATGTAGGGACTACTTTTTTTTTTTGCCATGGCGCCTGGGACAAATTAGAATACTGATTTCTTAAGAGTTTGGGGTGTGTTTGTGCGTGCGTGCTTGTGTGTGTGCGTGCGTGCGCACTGCTCGACTTTCTCTTTGTACTGCGATCTCTGCCCACAAGTTGTGAAAAGCACGTCTGATCGCAATGTACGGATCTGCCCCGCGCCTCCACAGCTGCTCCCTCCCAGAGAGTGTGGCGTCCGTGGCTGCCGGCTCCCTCGGGTTGCAGGAGTGGGGCTGGCTTCCTTCAGGGAGCTCACTCACTCCACAAGGGAACCGCAAAAGGACACAGTGCAGTCAGTCTTACACTGCGTGTCTTTTCAGGAGTTCCTGAACAAACAGGCTACCGGCGCCAGTTAGTGGGTTCGCTGCCGACCTCACTGCATTGAAACACGGTCCCGGCCCAGCGCTACGCGTTTCCTGCAGCTCTCTGTAGAGCTCCTGGTCCAACTTGTGGAAGAAGGATTTGCAGACAGTGCAGCTTGATTGCTGAGCAGGAGCAAAGCCTCTGCAAGTGCACGGCACGCGGTGGAGCTGGCTGTGCCCATCAAGTTACTGACCCTGGGTATACAATGTTCTGCTTCTACCACTTGCTCTGCCGCCCAGTATTACATTCAGCAGCCCCACTTTTACGGCGGGCAGCATTACACCCAATGTTAAGATGTGCATTAAGTGTAATCATACTGCAGCTGCCTCCGGGGCCTGATTTCCATTTTTAGAATATGAGATATGCGCCTCGGTGATATTGCCTAAACTCAGGGGAAGCTTCAGGCGTGGCAGAGATTGCGATCTGTCACTACGGCAGGATTTCTCGCAGGATGCCAGGGCTTACGATCTCATTAGGAGAGGAGCAGTGAATGGTATCTTTCAAGCATCACAGGATGCGCACGTCTCTAAGACACTGAATGCAACTGCTTGATAAAAATCGTGCTCGGTCGCTTCACCAGATAGTTCACTCCCAGCAAAAACAGACTTTAAGAATATTTTTCCATTAGCTAGACACCTTTTCCTCTTCTTGCATAAAACACTTAAATATAGCACACCAAAGAAAAAAGTCATTCATATTGAATGTGAGATGCAGAATAATAGGGACTTCAAAGGGGCTCGCTCTCCTAGCCCGGGTGGATCAGTCACCCAGGTGGAATGGGATGACATTCTTCTGGCTGACATATCCCATGGGTATATATGGCATCCGTCGCCAGTGAGTGACAAGACCGAGCTGTGATACAAAGGCACTTTAATTATGCTAGATGTCAGTCTGACAGCTCGGGAGCTCATCCTTTCTGGGCTGACTTTAATTCACTCTGGCACATAAAATATATATCTGTATACCCACAGAGCACAATACTGCTGAACTGGCAGGAACGGGCTGATGCGCAGTCAGCGTGATGTTCAAAAGCTACAAGGAACAAATTCAGAAAGACAAACATGGATTTAAAATGACTGTCTGTACGTGTTTGTTTGAATAGTAAGTATTTAATCCTCAGGTCAATTGTTTTATTTTCATGACTACGGCAAGATACAGTATGAGGCGGTTCCGTAGGGGTTCGAACACAGATCGCTGCAGCAGGCAATGAACCCACTGATCTACAAGTCACTGACTTAATCAGTTTTATAGTTTCCAACATTTGAGACCTCAGATCAGAGAGCTTTAAAGAGAGACGCATTAATCTCATACCGTGTGAACCGGAAGAAAACATTTCTAGTGGGAGGAAGTACAACGAATTATATATCTTAAAAATAGTTAACAGCAGATTAGAAACAACTCATTTAATATACCGTTACGAAAAGTGAAATGTGAAAGGTTTTAAGAGACAAGCAGTAAAAACCCAGTCAACAGTCAGGCTCCATGTGTTTAGGTCTCGCCTACGCAGCGCGCATGCGCTGCATAGGAGAGACCTTTAGCGATCGGCACAGCTTTGGGGGCAAAAACGTGCACGCGTTGCATTGCTTGCAATGGCAACGCGTGCACGTCTGGCGATTCCCTGGCGGGAGCGCGCAGCGCCATATGGTGGCGCCATATGGTCGCAATCATCGCGCCTTGCAGCACGCTCCCGCAAGGGAATCGCGCAGGCCCCTCCCGCCGCGCGAGGCGCGCGCTTGTGCTGGTTACTTATAGCGCGAGGCGCCCGCGCTTGTTACACTGGCCTTAGAAGCAAGTGTCACATTTCCAGTTGAGCCCTATTGCTTGCTTTATGTTCAGCATGTGTTTCCAATCTGTATGTAAAGCGCTCTGATACCCCCGGTTCTTACTAGCGCTAGACGGACTTCTTCCTGTGTATTCTAAAACGTGGAAGCCTCGCTACAATTGCCTAACTATACCGTAAACTATTCTAATAATACAATGTATTTGTAACAAATGGCAGACAACATTTTTGCTCGTGTGTCAGCTGCGTTTACAACGCTCGTTAAATCAACTCACGGTTATGAATGCTTCCCGGTATCTTGCTGAAGGCCGAGGGTCTGGTTTTCCTCGACTCGCCATGTGAGTTTCGAAGCTAAATGTAATGAATCTTCAGCCAGCTGGGGCGAAAAGAGGATTTCAAGGTGTTTGAGAGACACAAAGGATTTACCGACAGAAGGCGGGGAGGGCCGTGCCTCTGAGAAAATGCACTTGAGGCGGTTGCGTCGTCAGCAGTCATCAGGAAGAGGTCGGCGAACTCTTTCTGCGTTCAGTTATAGGATTCACCGAGAAACTATGGCTACTGATCATTTCTGCAACTAAGAATAGATTTGCAAATCCTTATTTTGTGCTGTGCAGTTTCTTCATATAGGATCCCGGTTACTTCTAGCGAGAGGTGTAGCGTGGCGGTCAGAGCTGGCTGACTATGAGCGAGGGATCATGGTTCGATCCCGGCGCTGGTGGCAGATCAGGATCCTGTGATTATGGACAACAGCTCACTTAATCTCCCCAACGCCCCACAGCGCCTTGAAACCTTAAGGGGTGATATGTTCGTCCTTTACAAATAAGGATTATTCTAGCACAGTACTAGGGCCCATAAAGTGCCAACGAGCAGAAACGTGCCCACAATATCGTGCCTTAGAAAGGAACTCTTTCTCTTTTAATTTACAATTATTCATGGTCCAGAAACCTACGAGTGTGAAAGTAAACGAATGCGGCAGCAAGTTGCCTTTGGGCGGCAGGTTCTTTCATTTGCAGCCTCTCCCCTGATCAGTACAGGAATACGAAAAGAGATAAAATAAATATGGAACATAAATTAATTTTCGTTTCAGTGTTGTTTTTGTCAATAGCTCTTGTGCGCGACGCTCCGGATTCAAAAGCTGCTTTAAAACAAATGATCGTAGAAGGAATGCTTCCATCTTACTGCCTACAATGGAGTTTTTAGGAGCTCAATAAAGACCGCTTCTGAACCTTGACACCCTTGGCTGAGAATAATTGCACTCGAGATGATGAATCCGTGCAGGCGCTCTGTATTTATAGAAGTCAAGAGGAGACAAGGAGGGAGGGGGAGGAGGGAGGGGGAGAAGGGAGGGGGAGTGAGAGCGGAGGGCATGGTGGAGGAAACAATGAAACCATGAACAGCGTGGCGCTCGTAAAGGGCGCCGTGCTGATAATGAATCCATGTGTCTTCTTACCGATGTTTCAAAGAAACAACAAGCATTGGCATAGCCAATAGGTCTCGCCTTTGGGACCTTATAAGTATTTAGTTTATGTTGTTGCACCAATGATATTGTGCTGCATAACTAAATACTTATAAGGTCCCAAAAGCGAGACTTATTAGCATAGTTAATAGGTCTCGCTTTTGGGACCTTATAAGTATTTAGTTATGCAGTACAATCGCTAAACACTTATAAGGTCCCAAACGCGAGACCTATTGGCTATGCCAATGCTTGTTTTATTATGCTGCCACAGCCTCCAATTAAAGAACAGTTCGAAACAATTGGAAGATTTCACACCATGCCAGACTTCTTGGCGCAGGGAAGAACTGAAGAAAGGAGCACTTCTTCCTATGTCATGTCGACAGAGTTCGCACTGTTGATAACAGTTAGCAGTTGTTTACTAGCTTAAAGCTCCCATGTTAAGCCAGGGGTCACACCAAAGGGACATCCAGCTTTCTTATTTCCTACAGACGGAAACTTTTAAGTGTGCTGCCACAGTCGCAAAATTACAACCATATAAAAAAAAAAAGATATCTTATACCAGCAAAATAGTAAAGGTCTTTTAAATACTGTACATCTACAAATTGCATAAAAAGTTACCTTGTAAATTGAAAAAGCTTTTTTTTACAAGACTTTATCAACATTAAAAATATACATTACTTTACAATATTCACTGTCCGTTTCTGTTTTACAAAGAAATACACTTCATTTTGCTGTTCTTTTTCCCAATAATTCTGCTTGCTTTTACCTTATATCACTTAATTCCATAAATGCATTACCATTTGCAATGCTAATACCTCTACCTGGAACAATTGCGAGACCTACTGCATTTCTAATGCAATAGGTCTCGCATTTACGCAGTTTAGCTATTGGCATTGTAAATGACAATGCCTTTTATTTACATTTTAAAAACCAAAACATAAATAAACGTCATCGTCATTTACAATGCCAATAGCTAAAACTCACGTAAATGCGAGACCTATTGCATTGCAAATGCTTGTTTTTTATTTATTTTCTAATATGTTCTACCTACCCTGCAGTCCTAGACCTGTGCTTCTCTTCTTGTGTTTTGAATTGGAGAATTTATAGTTAAAATGCCTCATAGAGAATGATTAGTCGTGTGCTCTTTATTGTCTTGACTTCAAAATAAATAATATAGGGCCAGATGTAGGTAAAGTCAGTTTTATGAGTCCTTAATAGCGATTTTTACCGAATCGCTATTAAGGAGTCGCAAAATGGAATGTATGTAGGAATCGCAATAATAATTGCGATTCCTTAATATTCCTTAATTGCGAATCGCAAATTGAGATTCGCAATCAAGGAATACTTCCCCATTCATTCCTATGGGCCAAGAGGCCCATAGGAATGAATGGGATTTCATGCACGCAATTTGCGAGTAACCAAGAGGTACTGCAAGATTGGTTGCGCAATTTCAAGGTGCAAGGGTTCCAAAAGGACACCCTGTTGCACCCCTGAAATGTGCATGTGTGCACATGTGGCGCACATACATGCCCTAAGGGCATGTATGTGTGCCACATGGCACTCTGAAAAAAGCAAAAGTGCTTTTTAAAGGAAATGCAAAATTACCACCAACTTGAAGTTGGTGGTAATTTGCGATTCCTATGGCAATATCGCAATTTGCGATGCCTACTAGCATAGCATTTAGGAATCGCAAATTGCGATTCTCTAAATGCTTACGTACAATAAGGAATCGCAATTTTTGCGATTCCTTATTTTGCGAGAGGGTATTTGCCTACCTACATTGCACACAGCCAAATTGCGATCGCAAACGCTGAAATTCTGCGAATTTCAGCGTTTGCGATCGCACTTTGACTTCCTACATCTGGCCCATAATAATTAACCTTGCTCTTATTTCTCAACAGATGTACAAGAAGAAGAAGCAAGGTGAAAAAGTAAGTTTTTCTTTTTCTATTTTGTAAATGGAAGGAAAGTCTTTTTGTAACATCTACGTACAATTGACTGCTCGAGATTCAGTTCACTCAGTACAACTCAGAAAAACTAGTCACTTAGCTTTCAATAGAAGAAGTCTTCCACAGGCTCTCGGGTTTCAGAATGTTTCTGCAGGAGAAGTTTCAAATGCATGAATTCTTCCACAGATCTCGGACTCAACTCGTAAATGTCGGTAGATTCAGGATAAATGCCCTAACAATGTCAATATTTAGATAGGAACACTACTCCTGTGTTCCGACTTCAAGGATACGCCTCCTTGAACTCTGTTCTCTATTCTTCCCTGTCATGTGTGGACAAGCTGTCAACGCGCAGACTCGAATTTAGTAGGAAAAAGATTGCCCGAACACCTGACGGGTAACAGACCAAAAATCTAGCTGCACGTCGCCTTCTAAACTCAACGGACAAGACGCGAGCTACCTGACTGACTTTGGCTTCCCAAAACTAAGGTGCGTACGCTTGAAATTACCCATGGCGCGCTTCATATAGTCTTTTAAACTCCGCTTCTGGAGCGAGCAACTAGACCGCATCCCTGATAGAAAGCTCGAGCGGCTATCTTAGAGTTCCATTTGTGCCAGGTTTCTACCCAAGAGTGATTCTTATTCTTCACTCTTCCTTCAGGAGTGTTTGGTATAGTATAGCACACGTCGAATAACCTCGGGGTCTTGGAATCCTGACACATATATCTAGTTAAAAACTATTATTAAACTAATAACTTTATTATATTACATTTTCTGAATTGTTAAAATATTGTTGTTTTTTTTATAACAAACTTTATTGAGCACCACAAAGTGATTTCAAGTTGTTATAGCAAGTACAGCATGGCATTTTCTATTTTCTTATCGTATACAAATATTTCCTACGAGCAGACTAAAGCTCTGCTTGCAAATGCCAGAGTAAAATAAGGCAGTCTTTGTGACTATAACAAAATAAGTGAGTACATATAAGATGCAGAAATAACATTCAATACAATTATGCAATGTATTTCTAAACAACCCCAATTAACATATAACCCCCACCCTCCACCCCCTCCTGGCCTGCCGGTTCCTGTGTGCCACTCTACCTTGTGTGTCTGTGTATATAACACTTGCTACGAGTTACTGCTGGTGTACAGATGAAATGTGAATAGGACCTTTAACAGTTCTTTAAACCGTGAACCACATACAACTGGTTACACTATGGGGTAGGAGTGATATGTTGAGGAAGAAGATCTAGCGTTTCTAAAACCTTCCAGCATGAGATCCCACTCGATAGAGATGGGGTGTTTTTGTATTCCGCGTGCCGCCTCGCGCCTAATTGCCACGCTTTCGGCACCGCATCATCGTATCACCTCTTCCTGCCACGCGGGTAAAGTAGGGCATCTAGGGGATTTCCATCTCATGGTGATCGCCCGTATGGCCAAATGAGGGCAAGGTCAAGGAAGTGCAGTTGAACTTTCAAAGCGCTTTTGCGCTTGCGGAGCCCCAGTAAACACTCCAGTATGTTGTCCTCAATCGGCAAATGCGTGATCTCCCCAAGTGCATTTCGGACCCCCCCAGTAATCACGAAGGTGAGGGCAAGCCCATAGCATGTGGGTAAAGCCCGCCTCCTCGGACCTGCAACGTGGGCAGCAGTGTTGGGCGTCTGGGAACATGTGATGTATTCTCTTTGGGGTTAAATAGGATCTGTGTAACACCATACATTGTATGAATTTAAATTTGGCGTTGCGGGATACTCGCTTGGGGTGTTCTAGAATACTCGCCCATGCTTTATCAGTTAGTGCAGCTTCAGTTGTCTCCGACCATTTTGTTCTAAGGTCAGTGAGTGGGATGGAGGCTTGCGTTCGAATACTAACGTATAACCATCTAATAAGATGGCTGCCCTCCCCCATATAATAGAGTGATCGTACCAGTTCGTGTTGCGGAGGTTCATTACGTTGAGGTGCCCATGTCTTCCTAACGTAGATAGAAACTGCTGCGTGAGTTAAGTAAAGACGATCCGGTACGCCAGTGGTCTGTACAAAGGTGTCATGATCAAGGAGGGTTCCATCGCCAAACAGCGACCCGACCTCCTCCACGCCAGCGTCCACCCAGTCATGTAGCCGAGCTTTCGTGAGCCTGCCACCAGTGGTTGGTATTCCCAATAGTGGGATATTACCAGTGTACAGAACCGCATCTGAGGTGTTAGGCAGAGCCTTCTTCCAGCAGTGGAGTGCCGTTTTAAGTAATGGAGGTACAGCAGTGGGGATTTTTACTTTCGGTAACAGTAGAGTATGTAGGGCTCCTCGCTCGGGATTCATAACCTATTTCCTGCAGGTTCCTGCCTGCTGTCCAATAAGATAACCATTGAAGCTGACAAGCATAATAGTAGGCCCTAAAGTCGGGTACCCCTAATCCGCCCTTGTGAGGTTCCAACTGCAATTTCTTGAGGCTCACCCTGCGTCGGCCTGTCCCCCAAATAAGCTCTAGTAGGATTGTGTCGAGTATGCGAAAGGTGGACTGAGGAACCACTAGAGGTAAATTCACAAAAAAATATAGGAGACGGGGGAGCACCACCATCTTAGAGATGGCAACCCGCCCCATCACTGACAATGGCAGGGATGTCCAAAAGGATACGCTCGAGCATATTGCAGTAACTGCCTTTGACAGATTACCGTCAAGTTGGTCCGCTTGTGTTCTGTATATCTGGATTCCTAAGTACTTAAATGTATGATGTGCTACTGGCAGATTATATTTACCAAATTGGACCATGTTTGGGTGGGGTCCGTCATGGAGATAGAAGGCGTTCGATTTCCCTTCGTTACTAGCAAGACCAGAGATACGTTCAAAGGTAGAAAAAATGGTGGGAAGGGGCTCCGCCCTGGCAGAGAGGTCTCGTAGGTAGATGATTATATCATCGGCATAGATTGATATTAGGTGTGTGGTGCCATCTATTGGTATCCCCAGGTGATCGTCAGTTTGCCTCAATGCTATCGCTAACGGCTCCAAGGCAAGGACAAATAACAGAGGGGAAAGGGGACAACTCTGTTGTGTGCCTCTGTGTATAGTGTATTCTCGTGAAATATGACTTCCGGTGCGAGCTCTTGCAGTTGGGCCAGTATACAGTAAACGCACCCAGTCAAGATATTCAGGAAGAAGACCGAAGCGTCGCAGGGCCGCGAACATGTAGCCCCATGTAATGGAGTCGAAAGCTTGGCGTAGGTCTAACGCTATACAGCCAGCGTTGTCATAATCCGCTGGGGTAGCCAGCATGATATGGTGTAAGCGTCTGATATTTAGTGAAGTGCTGCGTGCGGGGGGAAACCCGCATTGGTCTTTGTGAATTAGGGTAGTTAGGTAGGGCAGGAGTCGATTCGCTAGGACCTTGCTTAGGATCTTGTATTCGGTCGCTAATAGAGACAAGGGTCGGTAGCTAGGTAAGTCAGTGCCGTATCGTCCCGGTTTGGGGAGTGAAATGACTAACGCTTGCATGGTGGAATGGGGTAAGTGACCGGGCTCTAAGGCTGTCTTGTATAGCTCCTCTAACTTAGGATCGAGGGCGTCTGAGTAAGTTTCAAAGAATTCTATGGGCAGGCCGTCGAGGCCCGGGGCCTTGTTACGCGTTAGACCTTTGATAGCGGCCCGTATTTCATGTCTAGTGATGGGGCCTGAAAGAGCCTTTTGTGTGTCTGCCGTAAGACATGGGTATGTTAAGCCGGTTAAGAAGTCATCCACTAAAGTGTCATCAATGTGCGCAGGTTCGTTATAAAGATTACTGAAATAGTTACAAAAGGCATCGTTTATCTCAAGTTGGGTGTGGACCATGCCCTTGTTAGGTATATTAATCCGGGTGACGATGGGAGGTGTTGGGCTGTCCCGCAATATCCGGGCCAACAATGATCCAGACTTATCAGCCTCGGTGTGCTTCAGTTGTGTAAATGCCCTGTAGTCAATGACCCGGAGAGTTTCAAGGATGTCAGCATGCTGAATGCATGCGTCCCGTAGGGGGGCCTGTTTGCCTGGATCATTCGCTGCAGCGTGCTCCAGCTCGGTCATTAGGTTTTCTATTCGGGTAAGGTTTTTATGTATCTCTTGCCTAGCCCCCACTGTTGACCCAATTTCAGCGCCCCTCACGACTACCTTGAGTGCGTCCCATTCGATTAGATTGGAGGAAGTTGTGTTCCAGTTTTCAGAAAAATAGTTGGTGATAGTTGCGGACAGCGTGGTACAAAAGGGGGCATCCTCCAGCAGCTGGGGCCATAGTTTCCAAGTGGGGACTGGGGTGGGTACCCTGCCCCATGTAAGTGTGATCTCTAAAGGGCTGTGGTCAGAGAAGGTCTTGGCTAGGTACATGGACTGGTGAATTTGGGTAGCGATATTAAGGGAGCATAGAAACCTATCGATCCTAGTATGAAGTTGGTGTACTGGTGAATAAAAGGAATATTCCTTATGTGTAGGGTGTAGCATTCGCCAAACATCACTCAGTCCCCATCCATTTGTCCAGGTTTTCAGGGAATCAGCTTGTTTGTGGGCGCCAGCGCCATGCAGCGGGGGATGGGACCTATCAAAGTCCACGTCTAAGACAGTGTTACAGTCCCCTCCCAATATCCAGGGATATGTGTCCCACCCAGTCAGGGCTGTGCCTAATTGATTAAAAAACTTGTCCTGATCAAAATTCGGGGCATAAATGCTACCGAAAACCACGGGTAGGCCATCAAGGGTTCCCTTCAGCAATATGTACCTACCCTGTTCGTCCGTGCATCGGTCTAGTTCTGTAAATGGGACACCGTGATGAATCCATATGGTCGCCCCTCGCGCAAAAGCCGAGTAATTAGTAGAGAAAATTTGGCCCCTCCATTTCTTACGAACCTTCAAGGCCTCCAAATCAATAAGGTGCGATTCCTGAAGAAAAACTATTTGCGCTTTACGCCTAAGGAGGTGGGCATGAACTCAATGTCTTTTATGCAGGGCACCAAGTCCCCGCACGTTCCAGGTCAGCAAGTTATATGAGCCTAAAGTGGTGGAGTAGCTAGGCATGGGACAATAATGTAAATGGTGCTCCCCCTAACTCGGAGCCAATTAACTATCGCAGGCCAGGAGTGCCCCTTCCCCTTCAAACTAATAATACTCGGCTCAGCTATTGAACTGTGCTGGGCCAAACAAATAACAAAAACATACAAATAGCATAAAACAGTGCGTTCGCTTTGTGGGGGGTCGCTGCCACCGTCCATAATGCTGCTTGTGCAGTTACAAAGGTTCTGGTAACTCAACGGGACCCGGGGGGTATATATGAGCATTTTCGTCTAACATAACTAGTCACCTTAGGCATACATACTGAATAAGAACATGATACTGACTAGTCTACCAAACCTGAACAGGGAGACAATGGCAGGCCGTTTGGGCTCTATGTATAAATATTTTAACGAATGATTTAACTAGCGTTCCATGACAAGTTCTATTTGAAGCGTGTTAGGTAGGGAAAAAGAAAAGGATACATGTAGTCCTGTTAGTCCTGCCATAGAACTTATATGCCCCTGTTGCAGTGATGGACAAAGTCATTGAGCAAGCCATGTTAGTTATCCACCAGATCATCGACAGTCTGAGGTGTCACCGAGGGGAACAGGGTGATACTATGCTCGGAATCCGACTGAATGGTGCTGTCCTCCAACGAGTCGGTCGTGATCTTAAGGTTGTCGTCGCGAAAGGAGTTAGCCGTTGCCAGCGCCTCGGTCCTGCTGTTCATCATCTGTTCATGGGTATGTCCATTGGCGGCGGAGCTGTGCAGGCCCTTGGCGGCACGGCGAGGGCCGCGGCCTTGAGTTCTTGTGGGACTGTGGCGTACAGAGCCGGATGACCCACCCTGGCTCGATTCGAGGTTCATCACTTCCAGCCATTCCTCCGCATCATTCGGGCTGTCAAAAAAGTAGGTTTTCCAGTCATGAATAATTTTTATTCGAGCCGGGAACAGTAGCGCATATTTGAGCTGAACAGCACACAGTTTTTTTTTCACTACTTGAAAGGAAGAGCGTTGGCGCTGCACCATTACTGTGTAAACAGGGTAGAGCGAGATCCGATGGTTCTCGAATTGGATCTGCGTTCGTTCTCTCGCTTTTTGCAATAGTACATCGCGGTCTCTGTAGTTCAGTATTTTAACGATCAAGGGTCGCGGAGGTGCCCCAGCCCTTGGCGCTCCAGTAGGAATCTGGTGGGCCCTTTCCACGCAGAAGTATGGCGGCAAGCCCTCCTGGGCTACATGTTCTCGAAACCAGGTTTCCATAAAGTCAGCAGCTTTGGCACCTTCGCTGCGCTCTGGAAGTCCTATGACGCGTATATTATTCTGGCGGTTCCTGCCCTCCGCATCCTCGATCCTATCCTGCAGACCGTTGACCTGCTGTTGGAGTTGTTGTATATGTTTAGTGTGTTCTGTAATTTGGGGTTCCACGCTGGTCAGGGCTTTCTCATGTGCGTGGACTGTATCTGCAAGTTTCACATGGTCCGCCCGGAGGAGTGTAAAGCCAGTGGTAAGGGTTCCGATCTGCTGCTCTATTACTTTACGGGAGTCTCTGACTTCCTGTAGGATGAGGTCAAGTTTATCAGGGGGGATCTCGAGGGACCTGGAGGAAGAGGAGCCAGACGATGGGGGTCTGGCGGTAGTTTCGGGTACGCCTGTTGAGCCCCCTGTAACAGGATTATTGTCTAGAGTCTTCCCTTTAAGTCTCCCCATTGCGCCCTCAGGCTCTTATTGGGTATGCACTGTACGAGCAATGCGTCGGTCAGAGGGGCACCCCACAGCGTGTTGCGAGCACGACAGTATCATCCTTCAGAGTAACTGCTGCAATGGGCATGCGGCCTATCCATAAAGAGAGACAAAGGCACAGGCAATCAGGTTTGTGTATGCCGGTTTCAAACGGGGATGGTGCTGTCCTGGCACAGTATACTGTTGGGCGTACCTGACAGATTGAGCCCAGATGAATCGCGGCCCCGGCCGCTTCCACTACACACACGCCGCTGCAGTGCACAGACCCATACACCAGACTAGGACACTCTATGGTGCAGCTACCACGGATCCCACTCCAGGCCAGGTGGTGGACAAGTTCAGAGGAAGGCGAGACAGCCGTGCACTCTTCGCCACCCAACACAGCCGCGTCGGGGGAGGTCGTCCGTTAGGCCCAACAATCGTCGCAAAGCACCCTCACTCACCAGGGGTCTGAAGACTGCAATTCTGTAGGCCGCTTAGCGCCCTCCGCGGCCCACAGTCACTGCCGCACACCACTGCACAGCCACTCCGGTGTTATCGGATCCCGGATGGAGTCAGCTGCAAAGTTCGGCGTAGGCCGCAGGGAGCCCACGCCGCTGGGAGCAGACAGGAATCGCGGTGCCGCAACGCTGGCTGTTTCGGGGTAGGGAAGCCGCAGCAATCGCCTCTCTCGATACCTGCGGAGGCCCAGCGGTGGCACCGCACCGGTCGGGGAAATCAGCAGGTGTGCGTCATGGGTACGCATCAACAGTAGCTCTGCGGTTGGCTCTGCCCCGCCCACTCCATGCCAGGTGAGAGATAATGGCAACGGGAGGCGAAATCTGTCACGTACTCCTCACTTCGTGTCCCAGCAGCGTAGGGGGAGGACACCCATATGGCCCAGCATTCGGCGCGAGGCGCCCATAATCACCGGAGGTCCGCAGTCCTCGTCTCTGCTGGCCGCCCGGAGTCCCCCGCGACGCGCGGTTGCGACCGTACTCCGCCGCACAGTCACTCCGGCTCCAACACCCCCACCAGCCAGATGGGGTCAGCTGCACGGTTCGGTGTGGTCCGCGGGGGCCAGAGCCACCAGGAGCGGGCAGGAGTCGCGGTGTATTAGCGCTGGTGGTTGCAGGGCAGGCAGGCTGCAGCGTCCGCAGCTCCCAGTATGTACGGAGTTCCAGCGGCGTCGCCGTTCTGGCCGGGGCAAACCAGCAGGACTACATCACAGGCCCATAACGGCAATATTGCTGCGATAAGGACGTTGAAAGCAGCACATTGCCCGGCGATGGTTCAGGATTATTCCCCCCGGGGTCCGGAGCCTCACCAAACCATGTCCGCCATCTTAGGCGGCTAGCCACGCCCCCTTGTTAAAATATTGTAATAATATAACATATATATATATATATATATATATATATATATTCACTGAAAAAAACACAGGTTTCAGGGACGTTATAGTTAGTTGGACATTTAATTACAGTACAAAACCAGAGAAATTCGGCCGTTATAGTTAGTTGAGCTAACTATAACTCGCGCCCGTAATGCACTACTGATGACGTCACATATTACATATTCATGACATGGTCAGTGACATCACTGATGACATCACTGATGACATCTCAAATGACATCACTGATGACATCTCAAATGACATCACTGATGACATCATCCAGTGACTGTGTGTTTCTGTAAAGTTTAAATATTTTTTATATATATATGACAAGGTGTATTGAAGAATGAGTGGGTGTATAAGTGTCTGAATGGATGATTTAGTAGGCGCGTGACTGACTGTATAAGTGAGTGATTAAACGTGTCTTACTGAATGCATGGGTTAGTGACTAAACTGTGTGGATGTCTGTATCAGTCTGTCAGTTGGTGTTTAAGCGGCTGCATGGTTTGGTGAGTAGCTACATGAGTGTCTATATGGGTTATTGATTGGTTGTCTGAGTATCTGTATGGGTGACTGAGTGTCTGTGTGGGTGGGTGGGAGGGTGTGACTCTGTGCATAGATGTGTGAGTGGGTGATTCACTGGATGTATTGGTTCAAGAGTGTATCTGTGAAGGGCTATATGGGTGGGTGAGTGTGTGTATGGGTGTGTTGGTGAGTGAATGGATGTCTCAGTGGAACATGTGTGAGTAACTACATATGTGAAAGGCATTATATGTGAGTGTTGGAGTATATAAATGACTATATGTGAGAGTGACTGATTGTGAGAGTGGCTGTATGGATGAGTGTGTGCTTGTATCAGTGATTGTATAAGAGAGTAAGTATCTGTTAGTATAAGTATGGTGGTGTGTGTATAACTGTATAGATGAGTAAATGGGAGTGTGATTGATTCTTTGCATGACTGACTAGGTGTGTGAGTAACTCTGGATGAGTGGTGGTGTGTGAGTGTCTGTATAGGTGTATGAATGCATATGATAGTGTTGTATTGATGAGTGACTGCATGTATGAGTGACTGTATGGGTGAATGAGTGGATATGTGTGTAGACCTAGGAATCAGTGAGTGGGTATGTAGTAATTGGTATTGGTGTGTCTATGGTTTCGAAAATGGTAGTCTGTATTTTAGAGTGGGTGTATCAAAGGTTATATTAGGGTGTGAGGAGGTGCATCAGATTATCACGTGGATGATGTCATCAGTGATGTCATCAGTGATGTAATTTGAGATGTCATCAGTGATGTCATCAGTGATGTCACTGACCATGTCATGAATGATGTAATATGTGACATCATCAGCAGTGCATTAGCGAGCGCGAGTTATAGTTAGCTCAACTAACTATAACAGCCGAATTTCTCTGGTTTTGTACGAGTAGAAATGTCCAACTAACTATAATGTCCCTGAAACCTGTGATTTTTTCAGTGAATTTCTAAGGTTTTTTAAATGCTAATTTCTAACTATAACGTCCCTGAAACCTATGGCTTTTTCAGTGAATTTCAAAGGTTTTTTAAATGCTAATTTCTAACTATAACGTCCCTGAAACCTATGGTTTTTTCAGTGAATTTCTAAGGTTTTTTAAATGCTAATTTCTAACTATAATGTCCAAAAAATGCTTTTTCAAATTTTTAAATTTTTAATAAAAATAATGTGATGTTTTCTCTTTTCTAAAATATGTATTTAATTTTTTTTTTTTTAACTGGATTCATCTACCAATCGTGTACCAATCTCGGTGGGTGCGCAAATCTAATAATTTTGCCACCATATTGGTTAAGTCGTGTACGATGCGCGTATGGTATGCGAAGGGTGCGCGGTTCTCAGCCCCGCTTAACGTCACGTATGTATTTCCGGGGGTAGCGCCGGGTGCGCAAATCCATCGCAAATCTTTAAGTTTTAAAAGTATATGTATATAACTTTTATATGTATATTATACCAAGAGATTATTTAATCTAATTCTAAATATCATATATTTGTAATTGTAATAAAGATGTATTATTGTTAAATATATTTTCCGGAAATCGCGTCGGGTGCGCTAGTTGCGCGCCGGGTGCGCGAATCCCATGTGACTTCAAAAGAAACAATATTATTGGTTAAGAACCTTTTCATTCTAGACCTTGAAGGACCCCACCCATTTTTTCATTCCTTCAAGAGCATCTCAGCAGACACACCTGTTGTCTTTTGCTCCTCTTGTTTGCCTTTTTTTTTTTTTTTTTAACTCATCTAAAAATGGCAGCTAGCAATGCACCTCAGCAGGTTCCACCTGAAGAGGAAGAAGACCTGGAGGAACCCGTGAAGAAAAGATACGAAAGTATCGTGTGGGCATTTTTCTCCATTCCACCTGGGGAGAAAAAGGTGAATGCCCGAAAAGTCACCTGCACTATTTGTGAGAAAGTCCTCTCACAAGGTTCGGAAAAGAAATATTCCTGCAGGACGTCATCGATGTTAAAACATCTTCAGACAATGCACCCTCGACGTCTTGCTAGAGAACAGCTTCGACGGGAACAAGACAGGCAGGCAACTGACAACGCTGCTGGCCCTTGCACGTCATCTGCTTCAACATCATCTGGCACACCCAACATCATCCCTGACTTCGCTAGAGTGGAGCGGCATTGTGTCCAATGTAAAAAAATCCTATGTTTTGGTGAGCAATCACTGGATGCCATCCTGGTTGCTATTAGGAACCACCAGTGTTAATTTTTTTTTCTTTTTTTTTCTATGCAATGAGTTCATAATTGCATAATTTTTGAATATGTTCACTATTGGTTCTGTTTCTTTTTCTTTTTTTAAAAAAAACACCAAACAAAATTCAAAAAAGAGTTAAAAAAATACAAAAAATATATAAAACAAACAAAGAAAAAAAATGGTTCTTTTTAGAACCGCCTAATTGGTTGAAAATAGACAAACTTGTATGTGTTTTATGAATGACCGCAAGGGTAATGTCTGAATCATTGTATGAGTGAATAAGTACTGTCTCAGTGAATTAATGAGTGCAGCAGTATTGCCTGAGTCATTGGATGAGTGCATGCATAGTGTTTGGGGGAATGAATGAGTGCAGCAGTGGTCCCTGAGTGATTGCAAGAGTGCATGGGTAGTGCCTGGCTTATTGCATGAGTGCATGGATAGTGCCTGGATGACTAAAGGAGTGCAAGGGTAGTGCCTGGGTTATTCCATGAGTGCATAGATAGTGTCTGGGTGATTGCATGACAGTAAGAGTAGTGCCTGAGTGATTGAAGGAGTGCATGGGTAATGCCTGTGTGATTGCATGAGTGCAGGGGTAATGTCTGGGTGATTGAAGGAGTGCATAGGTAATGCCTGGGTGCATGGAAGAGTGCATGGGTAGTGCCTGGGTTCATGTATGACTGCATGGGTAGTTCCTGGGTGATTGGAGGAGTGCATGAGTAGTACCTGGATGATTGCATAAGTGCAGCAGTAGTGCCTGGATGATTGGAATACTGCATTGTTAGTACTTGGATGATGGCATGAGTGCCGCAGAAGTGTCTGAGTGTATGTATGACTGCATGGGCACTGCCTGCGTGATTGAAGGGGTGCATGGGTAATGCCTGGATGATTGCATGAGTCCAGGGTAATGTCTGGGTGGTTGAAGGAGTGCATGAGTAATGCCTGGGTGATTAGACGAGTGCATACATAGTGTCTGGGTGATTTTATAAGTGCATGTGTTGTGGCTGGGTGATTGGAGGAGTGCATGGATAGTGCCTGGATGACTGAAGGAGTGCAAGGGTAGTGCTTGGGTTATTCAATGAGTGCATAGATAGTGTCTGGGTGATTGCATGACAGTAAGAGTAGTGCCTGAGTGATTGAAGGAGTGCATGGGTAATGCCTGTGTGTTTGCATGAGTGCAGGGGTAATGTCTGGGTGATTGAAGGAGTGCATAGGTAATGCCTGGGTGCATGGAAAGGTGCATGGGCAGTGCCTGGTTGCATGTAGGACTGCATGGATAGTTCTTGGAAGAGTGCATGAGTAGTACTATGGTGATTGCATAAGTGCAGGAGTAGTGCCTGGATGATTGGAAGACTGCATGGGTAGTGCTTGGGTGATTGCATGAGTGCTGCAGACGTGCCTGAGTGCATGTATGCAAAAGAAACAGTTGATGGACGGAATGCTGGACAATGCAAACATTCACCCCCAGTCACAAGGATCTGGGTTTAATCCATCATTCTTTTGCTCAACACACCACCCCAGTTTGGACCCAGCCATATGCAAATCAGTCTTGTCCCTGTTCCTTGTGGGAACAGTCCAGCCCGAACTGCCAAGCCAAGTCCTCCCTGGACCGGAAACAAGCATCCTGGGACCGGTTTCAGGGCATCACCCTTCTTCAGCCAGGCTAGCTTGAATCCAGTGGTGTAGTGAGCACGGGACCCACGTCTGGGCATACCCTTCCCACTTAGGGCGACATATGCAAAAGAAACAGTTGATGGACGGAATGCTGGACAATGCAAACATTCACCCCCAGTCACAAGGATCTGGGTTTAATCCATCATTCTTTTGCTCACCACACCACCCCAGTTTGGACCCAGCCATATGCAAATCAGTCTTGACCCTGTTCCTTGTGGGAACAGTCCAGCCCGAACTGCCAAGCCAGCTCCTCCCTGGACCGGAAACAAGCATCCTGGGACCGGTTTCAGGGCATCACCCTTCTTCAGCCAGGCTAGGTTGAATCCAGTGGTGTAGTGAGCACGGGACCCACGTCTGGGCATACCCTTCCCACTTAGGGCGACATATGCAAAAGAAACAGTTGATGGACGGAATGCTGGACAATGCAAACATTCACCCCCAGTCACAAGGATCTGGGTTTAATCCATCATTCGTTTGCTCACCACACCACCCCAGTTTGGACCCAGCCATATGCAAATCAGTCTTCACCCTGTTCCTTGTGGGAACAGTCCAGCCCGAACTGCCAAGCCAGGTCCTCCCTGGACCGGAAACAAGCATCCTGGGACCGGTTTCAGGGCATCACCCTTCTTCAGCCAGGCTAGCTTGAATCCAGTGGTGTAGTGAGCACGGGACCCACGTCTGGGCATACCCTTCCCACTTAGGGCGACATATGCAAAAGAAACAGTTGATGGACGGAATGCTGGACAATGCAAACATTCACCCCCAGTCACAAGGATCTGGGTTTAATCCATCATTCTTTTGCTCACCACACCACCCCAGTTTGGACCCAGCCATATGCAAATCAGTCTTGACCCTGTTCCTTGTGGGAACAGTCCAGCCCGAACTGCCAAGCCAGCTCCTCCCTGGACCGGAAACAAGCATCCTGGGACCGGTTTCAGGGCATCACCCTTCTTCAGCCAGACTAGCTTGAATCCAGTGGTGTAGTGAGCACGGGACCCACGTCTGGGCATACCCTTCCCACTTAGGGCGACATATGCAAAAGAAACAGTTGATGGACGGAATGCTGGACAATGCAAACATTCACCCCCAGTCACAAGGATCTGGGTTTAATCCATCATTCTTTTGCTCACCACACCACCCCAGTTTGGACCCAGCCATATGCAAATCAGTCTTGACCCTGTTCCCTGTGGGAACAGTCCAGCCCGAACTGCCAAGCCAGGTCCTCCCTGGACCGGAAACAAGCATCCTGGGACCGTTTTCAGGGCATCACCCTTCTTCAGCCAGGCTAGCTTGAATCCAGTGGTGTAGTGAGCACGGGACCCACGTCTGGGCATGCCCTTCCCACTTAGGGCGACATATGCAAAAGAAACAGTTGATGGACGGAATGCTGGACAATGCAAACATTCACCCCCAGTCACAAGGATCTGGGTTTAATCCATCATTCTTTTGCTCACCACACCACCCCAGTTTGGACCCAGCCATATGCAAATCAGTCTTCACCCTGTTCCTTGTGGGAACAGTCCAGCCCGAACTGCCAAGCCAGGTCCTCCCTGGACCGGAAACAAGCATCCTGGGACCGGTTTCAGGGCATCACCCTTCTTCAGCCAGGCTAGCTTGAATCCAATGGTGTAGTGAGCACGGGACCCACGTCTGGGCATACCCTTCCCACTTAGGGCGACATATGCAAAAGAAACAGTTGATGGACGGAATGCTGGACAATGCAAACATTCACCCCCAGTCACAAGGATCTGGGTTTAATCCATCATTCTTTTGCTCACCACACCACCCCAGTTTGGACCCAGCCATATGCAAATCAGTCTTGACCCTGTTCCTTGTGGGAACAGTCCAGCCCAAACTGCCAAGCCAGGTCCTCCCTGGGCCGGAAACAAGCATCCTGGGACCGGTTTCAGGGGCATCACCCTTCTTCAGCCAGGCTAGCTTGAATCCAGTGGTGTAGTGAGCACGGGACCCACATCTGGGCATAGCCTTCCCACTTAGGGCGACATATGCAAAAGAAACAGTTGATGGATGGAATGCTGGACAATGCAAACATTCACCCCCAGTCACAAGGATCTGGGTTTAATCCATCATTCTTTTACTCACCACACCACCCCAGTTTGGACCCAGCCATATGCAAATCAGTCTTGACCCTGTTCCTTGTGGGAACAGTCCAGCCCGAACTGCCAAGCCAGGTCCTCCCTGGACCGGAAACAAGCATCCTGGGACCGGTTTCAGGGCATCACCCTTCTTCAGCCAGGCTAGCTTGAATCCAGTGGTGTAGTGAGCACAGGACCCACGTCTGGGCATACCCTTCCCACTTAGGGCGACATATGCAAAAGAAACAGTTGATGGACGGAATGCTGGACAATGCAAACATTCACCCCCAGTCACAAGGATCTGGGTTTAATCCATCATTCTTTTGCTCACCACACCACCCCAGTTTGGACCCAGCCATATGCAAATCAGTCTTGACCCTGTTCCTTGTGGGAACAGTCCAGCCCGAACTGCCAAGCCAGGTCCTCCTGGACCGGAAACAAGCATCGTGGGACCGGTTTCAGGGCATCACCCTTCTTCAGTCGGCTAGCTTGAATCCAGTGGTGTAGTGAGCACGGGACCCACGTCTGGGCATACCCTTCCCACTTAGGGCGACATATGCAAAAGAAACAGTTGATGGACGGAATGCTGGACAATGCAAACATTCACCCCCAGTCACAAGGATCTGGGTTTAATCCATCATTCTTTTGCTCACCACACCACCCCAGTTTGGACCCAGCCATATGCAAATCAGTCTTCACCCTGTTCCTTGTGGGAACAGTCCAGCCCGAACTGCCAAGCCAGGTCCTCCCTGGACCGGAAACAAGCATCCTGGGACCGGTTTCAGGGCATCACCCTTCTTCAGCCAGGCTAGCTTGAATCAGTGCTGTAGTGAGCACGCGACCCACGTCTGGGCATAACCTTCCCACTTAGGGCGACATATGCAAAAGAAACAGTTGATGGACGGAATGCTGGACAATGCAAACATTCACCCCCAGTCACAAGGATCTGGGTTTAATCCATCATTCTTTTGCTCACCACACCTCCCCAGTTTGGACCCAGCCATATGCAAATCAGTCTTGACCCTGTTCCTTGTGGGAACAGTCCAGCCCGAACTGCCAAGCCAGGTTCTCCCTGGACCGGAAACAAGCATCCTGGGACCGGTTTCAGGGCATCACCCTTCTTCAGCCAGGCTAGCTTGAATCCAATGGTGTAGTGAGCACGGGACCCACGTCTGGGCATACCCTTCCCACTTAGGGCGACATATGCAAAAGAAACAGTTGATGGACGGAATGCTGGACAATGCAAACATTCACCCCCAGTCACAAGGATCTGGGTTTAATCCATCTGTGACTGGGGGTGAGTGTTTGAAAAGTTTCAGCACTCCGTCCATCATCTCCTTGTGTTTGCTTTGTTCGCCCTAAGTTGGCAGGGTATGCCCAGACATGGGTCCCTTGCTCACTTTGCCACTGGATTCAAGCTAGCCTGGCTGATGAGGGCTGTTAGCCCGAAACCGGTCCCAGGATGCTTGATTCCGGTCCAGGGAAGACATGGCTTGGCAGTTCAGTCTGGACTGTTCCCATGAGGCACAGGGTCAAGACTGATTTGCATATAGCTGTGTCTGAACTGGGGTGGCAAAGTGAGCTAAAGAATGATGATGGATTTAACCCAGATCTGTGACTGTGGGTGAGTGTTTGAAAAGTTTCAGCACTCCGTCCATCATCTCCTTGTGTTTGCTTTGAGTGCATGTATGATTGCATCGATAGTGCCTGAGTGATTGCATGAGTGCATGGGTTGTGCCTGGGTGATTACATGAATGCAGGGATAATGTCTGGGTGAATGGAGGAGTGCATGGGTAGTGCCTGAGTGATTAGACGAGTGCATACGTAGTGTCTGGGTGATTTTATAAGTGCATGTGTTGTGGCTGGGTGATTGGAGGAGTGCATGGGTAATGCCTGTGTGATTGCATGAGTGCAGGGGTAATGCCTGGGTGCATGGAAGAATGCATGGGTAGTGCCTGGGTGCATGTAGGACTGCATGGGTAATTCCTGGGTGATTGGAGGAGTGCATGAGTAGTACCTGGGTGATTGCATGAGTGCAGGAGTAGTGCCTGGATGATTGGAAGACTGCATGGATAGTACTTGGGTGATTGCATGAGTGCTGCAGAAGTGCCTGAGTGCATGTATGACTGCATGGGTAGTGCCTGAGTGATTGCATGAGTGCATGGGTAGTGCCTGGGTGAT
Organism: Calotriton arnoldi; assembly: GCA_963921515.1. Classification (NCBI taxonomy): domain Eukaryota; kingdom Metazoa; phylum Chordata; class Amphibia; order Caudata; family Salamandridae; genus Calotriton; species Calotriton arnoldi. The sequence goes on along the minus strand of CAWUFW010002692.1, from coordinate 1,950,242 downwards.
TGCATGAATGCAGGGGTAATGTCTGGGTGAATGGAGGAGTGCATGGGTAGTGCCTGAGTGATTAGATGAGTGCATAGGTAGTGCCTGGGTGATTTTATAAGTGCATGGGTAGTGGCTGGGTGATTGGAGGAGTGCAAGGGTAGTGCCTGGGTTATTCCATGAGTACATAGGTAGTGCCTGGGTGGTTGCATGACTGCAGGGGTAGTGCCTGGGTGATTGCATAAGTGCATAGGTAGTGCCTGGGTGATTTTATAAGTGCATGGGTAGTGGCTGGGTGATTGGAGGAGTGCATGGATAGTGCCTGGATGACTGGAGGAGTACAAGGGTAGTGCATGGGTTATTCCATGAGTGCATAGGTGGTGCCTGGGTAATTGTATGACAGCAGGGGTAGTGCCTGAGTGATTAAAGGAGTGCATGGGTAATGCCTGTGTGATTGCATGAGTGCAGGGGTAATGTCTGGGTGATTGAAGGAGTGCATAGGTAATGCCTGGGTGCATGGAAGAGTACATGGGTAGTGCCTGGGTGCATGTGGGACTGCATGTGAAGTTCTTGAGTGATTGGAGGAGTGCATGAGTAGTACCAGGGCGATTGCATGAGTGCAGGAGTAGTGCCTGGATGATTGCAAGACTCCATGGGTAGTGCTTGGGTGATTGCATGAGTGCTACAGAAGTGCCTGAGTGCATGTATGACTACATGGGTAGTGCCTGAGTGATTGCATGAGTGCATGGGTAGTGCCTGGGTGATTGCATGAATGCTGGGGTAATGTCTGGATGAATGGAGGAGTGCATGGCTAGTGCCTGAGTGATTAGACGAGTGCATAGGTTGTTAGTGCCTGGATGATTTTATAAGTGCATGGGAAGTGGCTGGGTGATTGGAGGAGTGCATGGATAGTGACTGGATGACTGAAGGAGTACAAGGTTAGTGCTGGGTTATTCCATGAGTGCATAGGTAGTGCCTGGGTGATTGTATGACTGCAGGGGTAGTGCCTGAGTGATTGAAGGAGTGCATGGGTAATGCCTGTGTGATTGCATGAGTGCAGGGGTAATGTCTGGGTGATTGAAGGAGTGCATGGGTAATGCCTGGGTGCATGGAAGAGTGCATGGGTAGTGCCTGGATACATGTAGGACTGCATGGGTAGTTCCTGGGTGATTGGAGGAGTACATGAGTAGTACCTGGGTGATTTCATGAGTGCAGGAGTAGTGCCTGGATGATTGGAAGACTGCATGTGTAGTGCTTGGGTGATTGCATTAGTGCTGCAGTAGTGCCTGAGTGCATGTATGACTGCATGGGTAGTGCCTGAGTGATTGCATGAGTACATGGGTAGTGCCTGGGTGATTGCATGAATGCAGGGGTAATGTCTGGGTGAATAGAGGAGTGCATGGATAGTGCCTGAGTGATTAGACGAGTGCATACGTAGTGTCTGGGTGATTTTATAAGTGCATGTGTTGTGGCTGGGTGATTGGAGGAGTGCATGGGTAATGCCTGTGTGATTGCATGAGTGCAGAGGTAATGCCTGGGTGCATGGAAGAATGCATGGGTAGTGCCTGGGTGCATGTAGGACTGCATGGGTAATTCCTGGGTGATTGGAGGAGTGCATGAGTAGTACCTGGGTGATTGCATGAGTGCAGGAGTAGTGCCTGGATGATTGGAAGACTGCATGGATAGTACTTGGGTGATTGCATTGGTGCTGCAGAAGTGCCTGAGTGCATGTATGACTGCATGGGTAGTGCCTGAGTGATTGCATGAGTGCATGGGTAGTGCCTGGGTGATTGCATGACTGCAGGGGTAGTGCCTGGGTGATTGCCTAAGTGCATAGGTAGTGCCTGGGTGATTTTATAAGTGCATGGGTAGTGGCTGGGTGATTGGAGGAGGGCAAGGGTAGTGCCTGGATCACTGAAGGAGTGCAATGGTAGTGCTGGGTTATTCCATGAGTGCATAGGTAGTGCCTGGGTGATTGCATGACTGCAGGGGTAGTGCCTGAGTGATTGAAGGAGTGCATGGTTAATGCCTATGTGATTGCATTAGTGCAGGGGTAATGTCTGGGTGATTAAAGGAGTGCATTGGTAATGCCTGGGTGCATGCAAAAGTGCATGGGTAGTGCCTGGGTGCATGTAGGACTGCATGGGTAGTTCCTGTGTGATTGGGGGAGTGCATGAGTAGTACCTGGGTGATTGCATGAGTGCAGGAGTAGTGCCTGGATGATTGGAAGACTGCATGGGTAGTGCTTGGGTGATTGCATGAGTGCTGCAGAAGTGCCTGAGTGCATGTATGACTGCATGGGTAGTGCCTGAGTGATTGCATGAGTGCATGGGTAGTGCCTGGGTGATTGCATGAATGCAGGGGTAATGTCTGGGTGAATAGAGGAGTGCATAGATAGTGCCTGAGTGATTAGACAAGTGCATAGGTAGTGTCTGGGTGATTTTATAAGTGCATGGGTAGTGGCTGGGTGGTTGCATGACTGCAGGGGTAGTGCCTGGGTGATTGCATAAGTGCATAGGTAGTGCCTGGGTGATTTTATAAGTGCATGGGTAGTGGCTGGGTGATTGGAGGAGGGCAAGGGTAGTGCCTGGATGACTGAAGGAGTACAAGGGTAGTGCTGGGTTATTCCATGAGTGCATAGGTAGTGCCTGGGTGATTGCATGACTGCAGGGGTAGTGCCTGAGTGATTGAAGGAGTGCATGGGTAATGCCTGTGTGATTGCATGAGTGCAGGGGCAATGTCTGGGTGATTAAAGGAGTACATTGGTAATGCCTGCGTGCATGCAAAAGTGCATGGGTAGTGCCTGGGTGCATGTAGGACTGCTTGGGTAGTTCCTGGGTGATTGGAGGAGTGCAGGAGCAGTGCCTGGATGATTGGAAGACTGCATGGGTAGTACTTGGGTGATTGCATGAGTGCTGCAGAAGTGCCTGAGTGCATGTATGACTGCATGTGAAGTGCCTGAGTGATTGCATGAATGCATGGGTAGTGCCTGGGTGATTGCATGAATGCAGGTGTAATGTCTGGGTGAATGGGGGACTGCATGGGTAGTGCCTGAGTGATTAGACGAGTGCATAGGTAGTGTCTGGGTGATTTTATAAGTGCATGGGTAGTGGCTGGGTGATTGGAGGAGTGCAATGGTAGTGCCTGGGTTATTCCATAAGTACATAGGTAGTGCCTGGGTGGTTACATCACTGCAGGGGTAGTGCCTGGGTGATTGCATAAGTGCATAGGTAATGCCTGGGTGATTGCATAAGTGCATGGGTAGTGCCTGGGTGATTGGAGGAGTGCATGGTTACTGCCTGAGTGATTGAAGGAGTGCATGTGTAATGCCTGGGTGATTGCATGAGTGCAGGTGTAATGTCTGGGTGATTGGAGGAGTGCATGGGTACTGCCTGAATGATTGAAGGAGTGGATGGGTAATGCCTGGGTGATTGCACGAGTGCATGGGTAGTGCCTGAGTGATTGGAAGAGTACATGGATACTGCATGAGTGATTGAAGGAGTGCATGGGTAGTGCCTGAGTGATTAGACGAGTGCATAGGTAGTGTCTGGGTGATTTTATAAGTGCATGGGTAGTGGCTGGGTGATTGGAGGAGTGCAAGGGTAGTGCCTGGGTTATTCCATAAGTACATAGGTAGTGCCTGGGTGGTTACATGACTGCAGGGGTAGTGCCTGGGTGATTGCATAAGTGCATAGGTAATGCCTGGGTGATTGCATAAGTGCATGGGTAGTGCCTGGGTGATTGGAGGAGTGCATGGTTACTGCCTGAGGGATTGAAGGAGTGCATGTGTAATGCCTGGGTGATTGCATGAGTGCAGGTGTAATGTCTGGGTGATTGGAGGAGTGCATGGGTACTGTCTGAATGATTGAAGGAGTGGATGGGTAATGCCTGGGTGATTGCATGAGTGCATGGGTAGTGCCTGAGTGATTGGAAGAGTACATGGATATTGCATGAGTGATTGAAGGAGTACATGGGTAGTGCCTGGGTGATTCCATGAGTACAGGAGTAATGTCTGGGTGATTGGAGGAGTGCATGAGTACTGCCTGAGTGATTGAAAGAGTGCATAGGTAATGCCTGGGTGATTGCATAAGTGCATGGGTAGTGCCTGGGTGATTGAAGGAGTGCATCGGAACTGCCTGAGTGATTGAAGGAGTGGATGGGTAATGCCTGGGTGATTGCATGAGTGCAGGAGTAATGTGTGGGTGGTTGGAGGAGTGCATGGGTACTGCCTGACTGATTGAAGGAGTGCATACATAATGCCTGGGTGATTGCATAAGTGCATGGGTACGGCCTAGGTGATTGGAAGAGTGCATGGGTAATGCCTGAGTCCTTGAAGAAGTGCATGGGTAGTGCCTAAGTGATTGCATGAGTGCACAGGTAATGTCTGGGTGATTGGAGGAATGCATGGGTACTGTCTAACTGATTGAAGGAGTGCATAGGTAATGCCTGGGTGATTGCATAAGTGCATGGGTAGTGCCTGGGTGATTCGAAGAGTGCATGAGTAATGTCTGTGTGATTGCATGACTGCAGGGGTAATGTCTGAGTGATTGCATGAGTGCAAGTGTAATGTCTGAGGATTAGAGGAATGCATAGGTAATGCCTGGGTAATTGTATGAGTGTAGGTGTAATGTCTAGAGGATTGGAGAAGTATATAGGTAATACCTGGGTGATTGGAAGAGTGTATCGGTAATGTCTAGCTGTTTGCATGAGTGAACAGATAGTGCCTGGATGATTGAAGGACTACATAGGTAGTGTCTGGGTGATATTATAGGTGTATGGGTACTGGCTACGTGATTGCAGAAGCGCATAGATAGTGCATGGGTGATTGGAGGAGTATGGGAACAGTGCCTAACTGTATAGATGACTGCATGGGTAGTGTTTGAAGAAATGGATGAGTGCAGTAAAAGTCACTGTAAACAATAGTTCATATTATCATGCTTATTACATTATTTCATCTTACCTTTTTTATTAAAGAAGATACAAAACTCAGTGGAAGTATTTTACAGTAGTTTTGTTGTAAACTGAATTTAAAATCTTTTCAAACTTTAGTATTACCTTCTGTAAAAAAAAAGAAGAAAAAGTGTTATTGCATATAATATTATAGTTTTAAGAACACAACATAATTTTGTTTCCCTTTTTGCTGTTCTCAGATTCTACTGAATTTCACCATACACAGTGATTTCAATGTGGATCATCATACAACAGCGGGGAAAAAAATTCAATCACTGAGATTGTAAAAAAAAAACAAATCTGCGTTGAAAATGTTTACAACAAGTGCAACTATCTGTTTACCTATCTACAGTTTGTAAATTACATTCTTCAACTACATTAAGGCGCACATGCATCAAATTAGTCAATAGTGATTCTTTAATTGCGCTTTTAAGGAATCGCAATTAAAGAATCGCTATTGCCTATGCATGTAGGAATCGCAAAAAAATTGTGATTCCTACACATTCCTTAATTGCAACTCGCAAATTGCGAGTCGCAATTAAGGAATTGCTTCCCATTCATTCCCATGGGCCTAGAGGCCCATAGGAATGAATGGGAATTGCATGCGCAATTTACGAGTACCCAATAGGTACTCGCAAATTGCGCATGCAATTTCAAGGGTGCAAGGGTTCCAAAAGGACACCCTGTTGCACCCCTGAAATGTCAATTTATCCACATGCTGCATGGGCATGTGTGTGTGTAACATGGGACTTTGAAAAATGCACTGTAGTGTATTTTTGAAAGAAGACGCAAATTACCATCAACTTTAGATTGGCGGTAATTTGCGATTCCTATTTGAGAAATCGCAAATTTTTACTGTTTAATGCATTGCATTTAAGGAATCACAATTAGCGATTCCTTAAATGCAATTGCAATTTAAGTAATCGCAAATTTTGCGATTCCTTAAATTGCGATTTTTGCATTTGGGATGATGCATCCCAAATGCAAAAATACTGGTCGCAAAGGGGCAGATTCTGCGAATCTGCCCGTTTGTGACCCGTTTTTACTTTGATGCATGTGTCCCTAAATCTTTTACTTCTCTCAAGTACATTTTGTAAAATATACACTCTCATTTACATTGCGTATAATATAAAGATCAAATATATAAACTACTTCTTTCAAACACAATTTTGCAAATGCAATAAGAATTAGCACAAACAATAATCCAAACAGTAATTGTTCGCATCTTCCCAATAGGCCGAATAATGTTTCCAAAACCATTTGCATTGAAAATATCCAAAATAAACTCGTTAATTCGTGTTCACATCTTCCCAACAGGCCGAATGATGTTTTCAAAACTTTGACATCAAAAATATCAGATATGAATTTGGTAATTCGTAAGGCAACCGACATTTGAATTCCAAATGGGCATCATTACAATCAGTCCATCCTTTATTGCACTTTCAATACACAGTATAGTGTCCAGATGTTGTAGTAGGTCCATCATGAAAAATAATAGCCACTGCTTTAAAAGTTCTTCCTGAAATTGATACTTGACTTGCAACAAAATTTTTAATTTTGGTTTCCAATTTTCTTCCATCTGCTCTACAGGGTTGTAGCATTAAAATGACATATTGTACAAATCTGTCTATAAATAATGTTGACAACATTTCTGATTTGCAATGAGAACATTTCATATCTTGATTAGCTGTTTTTACTAATTTGTTAAAAGACACTGTTTTGCAATCTGGTATCGTCAAATATATGAACCGTTCAGTGTTTATTTCAGTGGTAGAAGAAAATGAACACTCTTCACATTTATGATCCCATCTGTAACTTAGTCCAAACAAATTTTCAATTTCTATTCCTTCATCTTTCAATACTGCAAGCATAAACATAAAACTTTCTTGTGCATCTTGTTGTACATTAAGTGTAAATTGCAAAGAACCAGTACATATATCCAAAAGATGCCGTATGCCAGAAGCAGTATGGATTTTAGTTCTATCAGTTACCAACTTTTGAAAAATATAATGTAATAAAGAACAGAATCTTTTTTCTCGATTTTCCATAATTTCATGATGAAGATCTTCTAGATAAAACTCAACATTCACAATTACATTAGCATAGCAGTTGACACCTGAACTATTTTCTAACTGGTATCCTACAATATCATCAACAGTGTCCATTTTCATTTTCTTTGCAGCTTCATCATTCTCTTGCATTGTTTTCTTTTTTTGAACCTCACTAGAATGTTTGTCATATTTTTGTTTTGGACACACTACACGTTTTTGATATATGGGATATGCACCTAAGTTAGGAGCATACCGTCTTCTTAACCAATTATACTCTCTTACCCAATTTGCATCAGCACTAACCTTTTTCTCATCAAAATCAATCAAATACAAACCAGATAATGTTCTTACTCAAGACAATGCAACATATGCCATGCCCTCTTTAAACACTGTACTTCCAATATTTACCAAAGCACTGTCTACACTTAAACCGAACATACAAGTCTTTTACAAGCAAAAAATGAACAGTCCAATCTGTTTTACCTCTTCAATCTGATCAAGTTTATTCTTCAAAATTCAATTCCATCTCTGTTCTGTTTATCTTTTCCCATTGCTCCATTTACTACACCTTCTTCTACATTCAAATTACGCCGTAAAATTACCCAACAATTTATACATACATATAAAGTCTTTTCTCAACCTGCAGTCTTAGACACCGACTTTTCCAAAGAATCCAATTTTGACTGTAATTTCTCTGAGAGAAGAATAGTAACTCCTTTGTGTTTCATTTTATCAATAGCTTCCATTTTCACTATTGATTGTTTTTCCAATTTCAAAAGTTCTTGATTGAACGTAGAACACTCTTGCAGTGTAGGCATTAGGCATTAGGCAAACTATAGACTTCTTTTCTCCAATTTTTTTGTACATTATTTCAGGTGCTATGTTTTCATTTGCAAACAAGTTTGTTAAAAGCCGACTTTGTAAAGCTTCTTTACCATCTTTACTCAAAACACCAATTCTAATATCTTGAAGAATGTTTCCATAATGTTCATCACTTGCTTGTCGCATATTCTTAATAAGTTCTTTATATTCAAAATGAGACCAAATGTTGATATTTCTAATACATCCCAAAGATTTCCTAGTGTCTTCACGGACAAGTGTTTTAAAAACAGGTTGCCCTTTTACAGGAGTAAGTTGTAGTAGGTCGCCGAATACAATTACATGATTTCCTCCAAACAGAACATCATAATCTGTTTTTAAAATCTGTTGCTTCTTAAATGTACAAAGGCAAGCATTAAGTTTGACACCATGCTCACCTCATCAATAATTAGAAGTTTCATTTTCTTCAGTACTCTTGAAACTTCATAACAAGCTTCTCCAGATAGCTTGTGATATTCCAACTTATTTTCATGTTCAACTGGTAGCATGAGTAATCAATGTAATGTAATCCCTTTAATGTTATGTGCTTCTAACCCAGTTGGCGTGGTTACAACACAAGATAAATGTGATTCAGTGGTTTTGTGTCGATAACTGGTCAAAACCTTAATTAAGAAACTTTTTCCTGTTCCAGCTTGCCCACTGATATACATTCGAATAGGTTTAAATGATGTGCATTGGCATTCTTTTTTTTTCATGCAGTAAACCATGCTGTATCTGTTGTGTCACTTGCTCATATATGTCTTTTTGTTCAATATTTAGTTCTTCTTCCAAGTTTCCCAACTCAATAATATCCTGTTGTGCTTGTTGCATTGCCATTTCTACTTCACTAGTGGCTATTGCTGCTTCATTTTCAAGAATTGGTTGTCCTAGTGGATCTTGACTTAGTGGAGCAGAACTTTAACTATCTTGAGAACTGTCTCTAGCTATTTCAGTTGCAATCGTAGTTTCTTGTTCAATCTCTTCATTCAACATTTGTAGATAATTTGGAAAAATTGTACATTCAATGCTATCTTTACATGCATTAAAAGAATCTTCATAGCAGTCAAAATCTCCAAGTAATTCCATTTCAGTACGCCGAGGCTTGAAGAGTTGCAGAAGTGCTAAATAGAAAAATTCCCTTTTATCTGGAGTATCACAACTGAGTTTCCTGTGATTAATAAGATTTCCTTTGGCATGTTTTACCAAACATCCATCACATCCAATTACTGCATATTTTTCTTCATTTATATTTTCTGTAACATTTCGCTTAAAACAATAATGTTGCAGTACTTCATAGAGAAATATGTTTTCCAGATGTGGACTCCTTTTGGGATAGTACGTATCCCACATATTTGTTTTAACAATATCTGTACTTTCCGGCTCATTCAAAGCTAAGTATTCAATTTCTTTTTGAGATTTCAAAACTCGATTTCGTGCTGCAGCAAGACCTAGACTTACCCAAATGATTCCTCTTGACTTTGAATATAAACTTTCAGATGTCAACCGATCCGAACATTCGTAGGATCCAATCTCTTGATGGGAAAGCATCTTCAAACTAAAGCTGTACAATTTATTACTAAGAGTCTTCTCTTGTGAAATTTCTTCCCACATTTCTTTCAACTCCGTCTTTTCAGATTTGGTTATATATGATGTAACATAGCGAGCAACAGCAATCGAATTATCTGCAACATACTGGATATCCATGTTTGCATTCCACATTGTCAAAATCACTGGATTGTAGTCATTAATATACTTTGAATCTTCACTTCTTTTTATGTTGCAAGTATTCTTCGGAGATTTTCGAGTTATAGTATGTCTTACTGCTGACATGAAACTGTTGACTCTTCCTTTTGAAATTACTGGACTTGGGAATCCAAAACGACATTTTGTATAAAAGTTTCCCTTTGATCTGTGTTTCCGTCAACAATACTTTCCACATCGATGACTTTGAAACCGTAAAACTTCTTGTCTTAAGCTATTTTCCCCTCCTTTTTTTGGAATGGCACAGGTAACATAGTCTTCAATGAAAGACAAAACAGTTTCATCAGAATCGGTTCCAAATTTAGGTGCATTCTTGATCCATAATAACATGTGTATATGAGGAGCACCTCTGGCTTGGTACTCCTTTCTCCAAAAGAAATCAATAACTTCTCCAAGAGGTGGATTATTTTTATTGCAGATAAAAGACATCTTAGCTTGAAACCTATGATTAAAATATCTGCACAAATTTACAGGATCCAACGAACACAGTTCTCCAGCTGTCTTCAAATCAATGTTTTTTACATTTGAATTTGCTTCTCGTAAAAATTCAAGTAAATCGTCCCATGCCTATTCAGCACAGCTATGCGTAACAAACCATGCAGGGGTTCCTAAGTTTCATACCTCAATACTCATTAGTACAACATTGACACGCCATCAAATTGAGTCATCTATACCTTTAGGTGCTATTCATTCACTTATCCATGCACTCAATGTTTATGTGTGCACTCATGCAATTAGCCAGTCACTATCCATCTTCTCCTACAATTACCCAGTGACTACCCTTGCATGCATACAATAACCCAAGCACTACCCATGAAGTTATGCAATCACTCAGGCAGATCTATTACATGTTTCAGTTGTAAGTTTCACTATATTCCAGAAATATTGTATACATATTTCTTTTAGATATGATGATAATTTGAAAATGTAAAGACATATGTATGCATGCTTTTAACAATATGGAGAGACTTATAGTTGAGTCATGAAATAGTTTTCTGCTTTATATTTGGCTAGGCCCAACACCCAAGGACTACCCATGCAGTCTTCCAATGATCCAGTCACTACATATGCACTGCTGTAATCACTCAAGCATTACTCCTGCACTCATGCAAACATCCAGGCACTACCTATACACTCATGCAATCACCAAGGTATTACCCATGCACTCTTTGAATCATGTAGCCACTACTCATGCACTTATATAATCACTCAGGCACTAACGTTGCACGCCTTCAATCACGTAGGCACTACCCTTGTACTTATGTAATCACTCAGCCAGTAGTCATGCTATTATGAAATCACCCATACACTACCTTTGCACTCCCTTATTCACTCAGGCACTACCTCATTACTCCTGCAATCATCGAAGCAGTACTCATGCACTTATGAAATCATTCACTCACTTGCTATGTACTCCAGTAATCCCCCAGATATTACCCGTGTAGTCATGGAATCACCCAGGCACTACTTATGTACTACCTTTGCAGTCATAGAATCATGCAGTGTCTACCTATGCACTCATGTAATAACCCACACACTACCCTTGCAGTCATAGAATCACCCAGGTGATTGAACCAGTGTATAGCTAATGCATTGGTGATTGCATGAGTGCAGAGGTAATTTCTGGGGGATTAGAGGAGTACATAGGTAATGTATGGGTGATTGCATGAGTTAAGGGATAATATCTGGGGGATTATAAGAGTACATAGGAAGTGCCTGGGTGATTTTATAACTGCATCGATACTGCCGAGCTGATTAGAGTACTATTGTGGTGGTGCCTCAGTGATTGGAGGAGTGTAAAGGTAGTGCATGGGTGATTTTATAAGTGCATGCGCACTGGCTAAGTGATTGGAGGAGTGCATAGATCCTGAAAAGGTAATTGGAGGAGTGCAAGGGTATTGCCTGGGTGATTGAACCAGTGTATAGCTAATGCATTGGTGATTGCATGAGTTCAGAGGTAATATCTGGGGTACTACAAGAGTACATAGAAAGTGCCTGGGTGATTTTATAAGTGCATCGGTACTGCCTGGGTGATTAGAGTAATACTGTGGTAGTGCCTCAGTGATTGGAAAAGTGTAAAGGTAGTACCTGGGTGATTTTATAAGTGCACAAGGCACTGGCTAAGTGATTGGAGGAGTGCAAGTGTAGTGCCTGCGTGATTAAACCAGTGTATAGCTAACGCATTGGTGATTTCATGATTGCAGGAGTTATGTCTGGGGTATTAGAGGAGTACATAGGTAATGCCTGGTGATTCCATGATTGCAGAGGTAATATCTGGGAGATTACAGGAGTACATAGGAAGTGCCTGGGTGATTTTATACGTGCATGTGTACTGCCTGAGTGCTTGCAGGAGTGCAACATCCTGAGTAGTAGCAGAATACTGAAACTGCAGCACAAAAGTCAGGTCTATGACATGGTGTACACTTTTGTACTGCAGCTTCAAAATTCTGTAACTACTCAGGGTGTTGGGCCTACTCAAAATAAAGCATAAAAGCTACACATGAGTCTGTTATAAATCTCACCATATTCCTGAAACTATACATGCATATATGTCTACCTTTTGAAATCATCATCATACATAACAGAAATAAACAAATAGACTGAACTTTACATTTCAAAGACACACCTACATTTCTGCAGTGTATTTCATATGTACCTTTCCCCAGACTCATAGAAAGTAGCCTAATTAGTAATCCCTTCTGCCAACATGTCTTAAAACACTTTTATTCCACAGCTTCACCATTCTACGAATATTGGGCCTAGTCAAACATAAAGCAGCAATCTATCACATGTCTCTACCATAACTCTAACCGTATTCCTAAAAGCATGCATGCTTCTATCTATACCTATTGCCAAAAGCATTACACATATTAGAATACATGTGCAAGTAGAAACATAACCACACTCACAAGACCATAAAGGCCTTAAAACCTGACAGACTACACTTAACATTTCAAACACATCTAGATTCATGCGGCAAATTTCAAGTGAACTTTTACACAGACTCTTATAAAGTACCATAATAAATAATTCCTCTCCCAACATATCTTAAACATCACTTTTCTACTACTACTGCTTCACTATTCTAGTACTAATCAGGTATTGAGCATAGCTAACAGCAAAGCAACCCTTCACTTATCTTTGATGAAAATCTCCCCATATTTCTAAAAGCATGTATGCATATGTCTGTACCTTTTGCTAGCAGCATCATATATAAAAGTAATACACAGATAAATGTATACCTGTGTTTTATAAATCTATCATCTTCAGACGCATAACACATACCATAATATATGTGCAAGTAGACACATATCTTAGTCACAACACCATCCACAGCTCAAAACTTCACAGACTACACTTCAATTTTCAAACAGACATTGAAGCTTATGGTATGGAAAGGTATATATGAAATATACCTTTCCACACATCATACAAATTACTCTAATAAATAACAACTCTACAAACATCTCAAACCTCACTTTTGGGCTGCTGCTTTACCATTCTGCAACTACTTATAATGTTACACCTACCCAAATACAAAGCAGGAACCATTCACATGTCTTTACTAAAAGTCTCACCATATTCCTAAAAGCATACATGAATATGTCTGTACCATAACACTATCCAAACCTTAAAAATTCACAGAACAAACTTCCAATTTCAAGCAAACACCAAAAGTTATGTGGCATATATCAACTGTACCTCTCTAGAAACTTAAAAAAAGAAGCCTAATCACCAATACCTTATGTCAACATCTTTTAAACCACACTATTATGCTGCATCTTCACCATTCCACTACTACTCACAGTCTTGGGCCTACCACATAAAAAGCAACAACACCTCTTTGTTATACATCATGCACCTTCAAATGTATAAGACATATAAAAATACATATATAAGTAGAGACATACTTGAGACAGAAGTCCATGCACACCATAAAACTTGACCCACTCCACCTCCAATTTTAAAGCAACACCTAAAATTATGTGGTATACTAGAAATGTACATACCCACACACTAAAACAAACTACCATAATCACTAATCCATCTTCCAATATACACATATTACTATACAAAATCTATTTCAAACAACATTTAACTACAATAAAACAAACTACAATACACATCTCTACATTTAATAATATATTTCAAACATCACAGTTCATCAATCATTTTTTAAGATTAAAAATAAACCTAATACATAATACACCTCACAAAGTTATAACTCACCTTCCAAATTGATTTGTAGAATATAAAATATCACAAACTCATAAAAGATTTTCTTATGCACACAATCAATGTAATGCACCACTCTCAACAAGGTAAAACCAGTAATTGCAAACTCTCCCTCTCTTTCTCCACACAAATAAATGTAAGTAACAAATCACATTGCTTCCTACATAATTTCAAATTGTAAAACACATTTCTATTGGTTAGACATATTAACCCTTACCAACTGACTTCTAAAAGTGCTCAAACTGGTTCTGGAATTTTTTGGTCGCGACTCCACCGTGCACCAACGCGATGGAGCAGCGAATCCATACGGGAGTTCAAAAATATATTACAAATAAAAATACCACTATTTTTTAACAACACACCACTTTTAAAGATAGTACTGACTTGGGAAATTATACTTTAATAACATATCACTTATATATAAATTACAATTTCACATTTTAAGTCCACAGTTAAGTTTCAACCCTTCCCCCATTCTGCTTAATGCCAGTTTCCATAGTAACAGTTCATGGAACATTCAACTGAACAAACAGGTCACAAGTTCACCATATTTACAAGTTCAGCACACAAGGTTACAAATGCAAACAGCAGGTGTGGTTGACTTTGCAAAATATGAGCTTATCCTATCTACTGTACCTTTCAAACATTTATTACTAACCAATAACGAACATGATTTTTAAAGAAAGTAACATGCATCCTATTTTTGAGTGTACAATGTTCTTAAACAGCCAATCAATTCTCTACTTTTTAAAAAAACAGCATCTTGTCCACCATTTTAGATACCTCTCATTCAACCAACTGACTACCTCAGCTACAGACATCTTTTCATTACTTCCAGACATCCCTTCAAGATGCTTACAATATGGATTGTTGGACACAGCTATGTTTTCTGGTGCAAAAGGTATGCTGAACGCAGAGGTATTGACAAAGACCTAGCTTTGCAAAATGTGGATATTAAATTGAATGCACAGAGATGAATAAAGTGGCACCAATTGATGCCTTTGGTTAAAACCTTTTAGCATCTCCAAACCTCATAATTGTGCACTGTGGTGGCAATGACCTAGGCACATTGACTGGGGTAGGTCTGGAAATGCTAATGAAGGACACCTTTGCACAATTGATGTTGCTATTACCTCAAACTGTCTTTGTATACTCTAATATATGCCAAAGACAGAAATGGAAGTGGTCAAATCAATTCTGTCCACAGATTGAGAAAGCTATAAAGAATGTCAATAAAGCTGTTTCTGCTTACCTCAGCGACCATAGGATGGGCTCCCTCTATAACAACAATCTATGTTTTGATATGGATGACATCTACAGAAGTGATGGAGTACACTTCACAGATCAAGGAAACTTTGGGGCCGATTCTGATGCGGGTTGGAAAAGCTTCCCGACCGAGGGCCTGATTCTGATGCGGTTAGGAAGGCCTCCTAACGGCATTTGCTCCTTCCAAATCGGATCGGGAACGTGTCTTCCCGACCGAGGGCCCAATTCTGATGCGGTTAGGAACAAATGTTCCCATTGAAGTCAATGGGAGTTCAACCAAATCGTATCTGGAAGCATCCGGATGCATCCTACTCCGCCGGTCGGACTTTCCCGATCCGAGTGGGTCGGACATCATTTCCCAACCGATTCGGTCGGGAAGCTTTTCCAACCCGCATCAGAATCGGCCCCAGAGTCTTTCTCAACAACCTAAAGCTGTGCATCCGCACTTACATGTAGCTACAACAAACTCATAATGAAAACAAGGGCTCTTTTTAGAGCCACCCTATAACATAATAGTGAATATAAATGTTTTTTACACATACATATTTTTTTTACATTTTTGGTGGATTCGCGCACCCGACGCGAATCTGCAAAAGCATGAATTCAATGTACTGCAACACAATACACTTTTCAAGTTTACTTATTAATTTTTAATTTTATATATTTTTAACAACTCTATCAATTGTAATCTTGTCATTAACTTCAATCACAGTAACTCTTTAAAACAACTTCACAAATACGACAGTACCTTCTAAATTATATACTACTTAATTATTTATTTAAGGTGAATTCGCTAATCCAACGCAACGTTACATGGGGGGCCACGCTGAGAGCCACGTTGGGGTCGCGACTCCAAACTCGAAAGAAAAAAAAACGCCCCACTTCCATTATTCCCTATTCGCCCCGGGGACCCCATCCCTTGGGGCCTGCCACCATTTTTGTAAAAAAAAAAAATATACGGATGGGGACTGCGTGGCCCCCTCCTCAGGCCAATAATGGCCCCAGAGACCCCATCCCCTGGGGCATTGCCTTTTTTCTAAGATAAAAAAATATTTAATTAAATTATACGGAAGGGTGGCCACATGGCCCCCCTTCCCAGGGCCACTTTTGGCCACGGGAACCCATCCCCCGGGCCCTGACCTCAGCGTTGGGGACCGTGGGGGGAGCCCCAATGCCCCCACACTCCCTGCAGGCTCCCCGCCTCCTGCGGGAGCCGGCATTGCTTTTGAGCAAGGGGAGCTGCTAACATGCAGCTCCCCTTGCCCAAAAGCAATTCTGCTTTGCTTCTTGGAAGCGTGAGCAGGTTTCCTGCTCTCGCTTCCAAGAAGCAAAGCAGTGTTTGCTATGGCAGGGCGAGAGCCGTGCTCCCACCCTGCCATAGCAAACGGCATTGTCCCGGGGGTGGGCACCCCGGTACATTGCAGGAGCCGGCCGTGGGGGTGGCGGTCCCCAGGGCCATCAAGGGCTCCAGGAGGGGTGCCGCGCAGCCCCCCTCCCTTCGTCAAAATAGCCCCAGGGAGGTTGTGCTCCCAGGGGCTTGGCTCAATAATCAACCCTCCTCAATAATCAACAAAGCCAACGAGGCCCCCCGCAAATAATTAATCAAAGCCCCAAGGAGGTGGTGATCTCCAGGGCTTGGGGGGGGCCTGCGAGGCCCCACAAACAAAAATGTAAATGCCCCGGGGAGGTGGCGGACCCCAGGACTGCAGGGGGGGCCACGTGCCCCCCGCATACCATTATCTAAGCCTTGGGGAGGTGGTGGTCCCTGGGGCTGCGGGGGCCCCCACAGGCCCCCGCGGGCCCCCACAGGCCCCCGCGGGCCCCCACTAATTAATTGAGCATTGCCCCCGGGACCTGGCCCAACCGGGGGCTTATAGAAAACGAAGAGCGGGAGACCGCGCTTTGTTTTTTAAAAATTTTCCCCGCGGGATTCGCGCACCCAGCGCGACTTTCACCAAAAAAACAAAAAAAAATGCTTTTTTGGCCCCCTCTGACCAGCCCTAGGGGTCAGGGTGGTTCTACCCTGACCCTTTTCCTACATTTACAACCTTTTTGATTTGACTCGGCTCTACCGAGTCACAAAATGGCTGCCAACACACTCTGGTTTGAGTGTTGGCAGCCAATAAGAATGAAGCTCGTGCTCGGGAGGATTCACGGCTCCTCCTCGGTGCTCAGATATCGATATTTTTATTTTTTTAATTTCTCAGGAACTACGGAACGGATTTACACCATTTAAAAAAAGGGCGCTTTCTGAACCAAGAGCTACCTTTTTGCCAAATTTGGTGTAATTCCGTTCAGCAGTTCGGGCTTTAGCCTGTTCCATAATTCTTATGGAAATTAACATGGGGAAAACGTGTTTTGGGACCCCCCTTTTTTCCCGGCCCCCGCTTGACGAATCACCCCCAAACTTTCAAGACAGGAGCTGACCTGAGCTGGTCATTAGTTCAGAAAAGTTTGCGAAGATTCGTCAAACGGCCCCAAAGATATTGGCAAATGAAAAAACGCTTTTTGAATAGAAACAAGGTCCTAACTATAACTACCTACTGGCGACTGCCAGTAGGTAATATATATATATATATATATATATATTAGGGATCCAGGCATGCAAATATTTTTTAGGGAAAAGAAACATCCAGTATCAACAACATAACATCATGTTAAGTGAGATGATCTCTTTGTGCCTGGACAATAACATCTTTTTATTCAACAAACGAATTTACAAACAAATAAAAGGTTGTGCCATGGGGTTTTCCTTTTCGCCCAATTATGCTAATTTAACAATGGGATGGTTCGAACAAAAACTGGCATGGACCTCAGAAAATGATGATTTTATGGAAAAAACCATAATATGGCTACGTTTCATAGACGATCTCCTGATCATTTGGGATGGCACTGAATTGG
Organism: Calotriton arnoldi; assembly: GCA_963921515.1. Lineage (NCBI taxonomy): Eukaryota > Metazoa > Chordata > Amphibia > Caudata > Salamandridae > Calotriton > Calotriton arnoldi. The sequence goes on along the minus strand of CAWUFW010002692.1, from coordinate 1,932,240 downwards.
AATTTAAAAATTATTTCGATAAATTAAACAGTAATGAGTCAAAACTAAAATTTACCTTTGAAATCAGTGCAAAAAAAGTAACCTTCCTGGACACAGACATCTATGTGGAAAATAATTCCCTTCACACAACGTTACATCGCAAGACAACAGCTTCCAATGCGATATTACATGGTGAAAGCTTCCATAATGAATCATTGAAATGGAGCATCCCATATGGGGAATTTCTAAGACTAAGGAGGAATTGCTCAGCTGATACAGAATTCACCAAACACTGTGAGCAAACAAGCAATAGATTTCAGAAACGCAAATACCCCAAAAAAGTAATTGAAAAAGTCTACAAAGAGTATCAAACCAAAAACGAGGGGATATACTCAATAAAACATCAAAGAAAAAGAAAAATGATTCAACTAAATTTTCGCCAATAAGACTGATAACAACATTCAGTGCAGAAAATAAGAGTTTGATCAAAATCATCAGAAAGCACTGGGGTATTTTACAATTGGATCCAACTTTAACAAAAATTATTGGTGACCACCTAATGTGACATATCGCAGGGCTAAAAACATTGGAGATAAAATCATACATAGCCATTTCCAGGAAGCACCAATAACAACGTGGCTCCAAAGAGAAGGTTTTTGGCCATGCAAACATTGCAAGGTGTGTAAAATCGCAACTCACAAACGAGAAATTGATATCAGAAAGGGCACCAAATGGAAAATAAAGCAACATCTTACCTGCAAAAGCAATTATGTAATCTACATGGTAGAATGCCCATGCAAGTTGCGATATATCGGAAGCACAATCTTTGAAGTAAAGAAGAGAATTCTTGAACATGTTCGAGCCACGAAACACAAGGACCAAACAAATGCCATTGCAAAGCATATGGAATTAAATCATGAAGGAAAATGGGAATCCTTAAAATATTGGGCCCTAGAACAAATCCCACAATCGGAGAGAGGTGGTGATCGCAAAAAGATTCTGCGACAAAAAGAATCAAGACACATAGTGGCATTCAGAACTCTGGATCCGAGAGGTCTCAACCAAAATGAAGAACTTTATGTACACCTCTAATAAACCATTCAAAGAAAACGAAAGGCATAAGGAACAATAAAGAAAAAAACTCACTGGAGAATTGAAAAGAAGAAAAGATCTAATTAAATAAAAGAAACGAAGAAAATAAAGAATGAGCAAGCTGCAGAAAACAAGTTATCGCCAAGAATGGTTTAAAAAAGTTGCCATTCTAAATAAGCTCACCGGAGAGCAATAAATGAGAATGAAGGCATATTAATGGACACTAAGCAAAGTTGGCCGTAAATAACCTTAAATGAATTGGTTTTAAACAAATATCACATGCAAAATTAGCACATTCACATCACTTTCAAATTGACTTTTCACAAGTTTTTATAAATGTTAAACTACACTAACCACAATGCACTTAGCAGAAAACAGGAAGTAACTGTGTGTAAATAAAAATAAAAGATGCCCTTTTTTCATGTCATACCATCCCGTGAACAAGCCTTGTGTTAAGGCGAAACGCGTTGGGCATGGCAATTGTCTAAAATAAAACCGCCTTGATTCCTGAACACGAGTGAGTGCGCTTCTATCATTTTGCCGAGAGGCAAAAACTTGGTTTCATAGAATACCGGCGTGGCTCTGCCGGAAGAAACGCACCGCCCCATCTAAGAGCGCCGGCGTCGATTAAGAGGGCTACATTGTGGCAAGAATATATATATATATATATATATATATATACCTATGCCAAGAATATAAAATATTTTTTTAAAAAGCCATTTTAATTAAAATAAAAAAAAGTAATCAACATAATTGTCTTACAATTTGATACAAATATTTTCACATTAAAAACTAACATAATTTCAAATAAACAAATACATAATATTATGAACTGTAACAATATAAAATAAATTATAAAATGTTACATATAATACATATACTATTCCCACTGCAATTTATATAAAAGTAGACAAAGTGTTGAACTAAGGATGTATAAAATTCACTACTCCCACTTCACGCAAAGCAACAGTAGGATAACTGTTACATCACATAGGGGTAAAATGTACTATTCCCACTACCGTCAGTGTAACAGTAGAGAAAGTGCGCCTGATTTGGATGTCGGTCGGTAAGCCTCCGACCGCTCGTCGGATGCTTACCGACTGACATGGTAGGTTTATATTCCGACCGCCGAATTACAATGTAGGCTGTCAGAGTGTAAACCGGCTGGTCAATCCGACTCGGTTCCAATGGGCTCAAGGAGCCCGTCGGGCAGTCAGAAACCGATCATAATTCCTTACGGATGGCGTTTCTGCCATCGGGATTATGATATCGGTTTTCAACAGCCTTTCCATGTCGGCCTTCCCGACATGGAAAGGCTGTCGCAAAGCGACTTAGGGGCCCCCACCCCTCTGCGGCCTCTGGTTGGGGGACTGGGGGCCACATATGGTTCACCCCTGTAAATCTCTGCACCGGGTGGCAGGCACCGTGAAGGGATTTACAGAAACTCCCATTTCTCTATGGGAGCTTGTGCTGCGGCCGGTTTCCAACTGTCGCACAAGCCCCCATAGAGAAATGGGAGTTTGGTGCGGTCGCATCGTAATTGCATGTGTGGAACCGCCGACCGGAGGTCAGTTGGTACCTCAACCTCAAGATGTGGGTCGGAGGCAACTCTGACCGACATCGTAATGAGGCCCAGTGTTGGATTGCGGAGGGGTAAAACTTACTATTCCCACTCCAGTCAGTACAACAGTAGGGAAAGTGTTGGATTGCGGAGGTGAAAAATTTACTATTCCCACTCAAGTCAGTGCAACACTAGAGAAAATGTTGGATTGCGGAGGGGTACATTTTACCATTCCCACTCCAGTCACTGCAACAGTAGGAAAAGTGTTGGATTGTGCAGGGGTAAAATGTACTATTCCGACTCCAATAAGTACAACAGTAGGGAAAGTGTTAGATTGTGGATGGGTAAAATTTATTACTACTGCTCCAATGAGTGCAACAGTAGAGAAAGTTTTGGATTGCGGAGGGATATAATTTACTATTCCCACTCAAGTCAGTGCAACAGTAGGGAAAGTGTTGGATTGCGAAGGGGTAAAATTTACTGTTCCCACTCCAGTCAGTGCAACAGTAGGGAATGTGTTGGACTGAGTAGAAGTAAAATTTACTATTCCCACTCCAGTCAGTGCAACAGTAGGGAAAGTGTGGATTGCGGATAGGAAAAATTTACTATTCCAACTCCAATCAGTGCAACTTTAGAAACAAACAAATTCTCTTCAACATAAAATAATTTTAAAAACATAGGTGTCCATTACGATACCGGGCGGTAAAAAATCCGCCATCTACCATAGCGGTAGAAATCCGCCCGCCCACACCGTCTGAATACCGACCGAGCAATTATGATGGCGCGAGCCGCAAACCGCCCGCGGCGGAAAATACACAAAAAATACCTCCCGCCCATGTCCGAATCCAAGTCCATCCGCCCGCCACGGACGGAAATACGCACGACAACCCAAAACCGCCCGCCCTGACGAACGAGATACCGGCCGTGAAATTAGGAACGCACCGACATGAGCGCGGTAAATCCACAAATACACCGCCCGCCAGCGCAAACAACAGTGACAGAAATGGACACGGCGGAAGCTCAGGCGGCCACGTCCCTGCACAGAAATCATCCGCGGACAAAAACAAACACACACAACATGGCCAACAAGTCCACACAGCAACCCACGCCCAAATACCCAAACACAGTACACATCCCGAAAACACATCCCCCCTGGACAAACAAATAAACTACAAATCCCAGAACACCAGCCACAACACACCTGAAAACAACAGACCATCATGACACACCCACATAGGTAAGTACAAAAGCAGCTCCTTCACAGACCACAATCCCTTGCAACACTACAAACTGAGGACGAAAGCACAGAACACAGCGAGACAGAAAGGACAGCAGCACACCACAGACACGCACCCATCACACCCATCACCACCACCACCAAACACCTGACCCACAAACCCCCTGCACATCACACACCACACACCGCACTAGCACCACAAACACCAAAACACACACCATGGCATCACACAGAATGCCCAAGTTCACTTCCACTGAGCTGACGGTCATGGTCGACGAGATCGTCAAGGTGCACCCACAAATCTATGGCAACCAGGTCCAACAGACACCACTATCCACCAGAAACCGGTTGTGGAGCAGGATCGTAGACCAGGTCAATGCAGTCGGGAACGTGCCACGCAACAGAGGCGAAATCAACAAAAGGTGGAACGACCTGAAAAGCGTGGTCAAGAAGAAGGAGGCCAAAAATCAGCAGCTGGCTGCCAGGACTGGCGGAGGTAATCCCGCGCTATTCAAGACCTTCAAGGCGTGGGAGGAGAAGGTGCGAGTCATAATACATCCGGAGATCCTCACCGGATTACCAGGGGAGTCGAGGCTGGTAAGTACAAACAAACGTATACCAGCACACCGCTATGTACTCACATGCACTACCACTATGCCATAGCTCCGAGGGACAAACACCCCCATGTCCAGTACACAATACACAAGACATCACTCACTCATGCAACATACACTCACACACACAGCCCAAACCTACCAACTGACATAACGATGGGGGCATGTGTACAGTCAGCCAGCACCGCAACTCCCACCAGGTCCCCTCGTACTCCAGAAGCGCCAGAAGGAGCACTCCCCACACCCATGTGTCAGCCATAGCTGCACTAACTGACAAGTAACAGGTAAGGAGCCGCAACACAAAGGCAGTGGGTCGGAGGGGGACAGCTGAAGTACAACAGCCACCAGGCCCCCAGTCCCACAGCGCAGCAAGGTGGAGCACCCCCACACCCATGCGTCAGCCACTGCAGTGCACACCTGCATCCGACAGGTAGACATCTCACCCCACATGCAGGGGTTCCTGTGGGTGTCAGGCCATCACCACAACTCACAACACCGCCCCCACTCCCACAGACCAGCAACATGGAGCACCCCTCCCGCCCATAACCATGTGGCATCCATTGCATTGCGCACTCAAAAACAACCTGTAGGTGGGAGACAGTACAGGGCGGGGTGTCTGTAGGCATGAGGACAGTATTACGACTGACACATGTGACATGTCACGTAGCAGAGGAACACGCAGCACTGCTCCCTGTCACAATCATGTGACCAATGTGCACACGGACATGTATCACAGAGTCATACCCCACATGACCCATCACAGATACAGCAACACCTAAGGAGCCACGTCTGCATGCACAAGTCCCACTGGAGTACAGACCCACACGGCAGGCACTGTGCCACCCATCATACACATCAGCAACACCATCCAAGTCTTGTCCATTTAGTCCTCACTGCCTGTCACCCACACATCTTACAACAACGCCCATGTAAGACAAACCTTACTAGAAGTAACAGCGTGGAACCACAATATTGCACACAAACACCACTGGACCCATGAAACACACAGGCACACAATGCACATTCAACATATCATCCATCTCATCTGTCAGCCCCAGTGTCATGGAAGGTATGTCATCCGAACAGCTGGCCCTCATACAGCAGTCATGCAGAGATACCTGCCCATGACAAATCATGTGCCTGCAGTGACTGAAGCGCACGTCACACTGTGAGTAACAACACACATAATATAGTCAACATCCCAAGAGCACTGCATTGATGCACATGTCCGAGGGCAGCACGCACACCAAGGGTTTTGCCCATCTGCAATACGTTGTGTGGCACACAACAAGCACGAACTCACAACAATGCCACCAATGTAATGTCCACAAATGATGACAGTCAGCAGATATGCCGGGTATGTTAGACAGACACACACCTTCGTCTATGCACTGTCATGTTGCCAGAACACATGTCACGTTCTGCACCCATGACTCACAGTATGTACCCCAAAACCATATTTCAACCCAAAAGCGTTGAGGGGGCTGTACCCCCTTTAGCCATCTGCATTTCTAAGCGTTCCATTTGAACCCCTAAACCATAGTTCAACCCACCATCGTCGATGGGTCTGGAGCCCGCATACACTCGAGCCACAAAATGTAGGAGCATAGCAACACACAACCATCGGCATTGCTAATCCGTCCCATGCCACATGTCCACATCACACAGTACCATTGCCTAGCCCACGCATACACACATCGTACATCCACACACACGCCCCTGGGAAACCTGTGCACGACAGTGCACGAACTGTGAATGTCAGACAACCAATACATACTTTGCTAGGTGCAACACAATGACCTATCACATTCTCCCCACAGGTGCCGAACAGCTGGATGCTGGAGAGGGAGACAGCAGCCAGCACAGCCAGCCCGCAAGCCCCCGACCCGGACTCACGGATGTAGAAGACCTGGACACCTCTTCGGACGAGGGCCACCGACCAGGCCCGTCTGGAGTGGCAGGGCCCAACCGCTCCCCAGGGCCCCTCCTACCCACCAACACATCACCCAGGGCTGCTGACCAGTCACAGACCCCTGCTGCCATGGTCGTTGCGGCCACCACCACCGCCGCAACAACCACCACCACCACCACCACGCCATCCTTGGCCACAGCACCTGCGCAAGGGGTGGCACGCCCGTCGTGCTCGACCCTGGGAGCCAGACAGAGGACTGTGCTGACCAATGTGGCGAGTGGGCCGGTCGGTGGCAGCAGTACCGGTGGGAGGAGCAGGGTCAGGCCAACGCCATCTGAGCCTGGGAGCCAAGCCCTGCCGCAAATCTCAAGAGTCCTTGGGGCCTATGAAGAGGCCCAAGGACAATGGGCCAGGTCGGCTGCCGACACGCGGGAGGTCCTTGGGGTGTTGAGGTCCATGGACGCCCATATGGGCCAATTCGTGACCCGTATGGACCGACTTGTGGACCTCATGGGCCAGCTGGTGGTGGGGGGAGGGCCCAAGCAAGGCCAGCCACACCACCGCCGCCACCACGTGCTGTGGCGCAGGCTCGTGCAACATCTAGTTCCCCTGCGTCCACAGCGAGTGAGCAGTCCTCAGCCACCACCAGCAGCCCACCAACACAACCCCCCTACCAAACGTGGAAGGGGCCGTCCGAAGAGGAAACAGGTGTCCAGAGAGGACTTCGCACGCACCAAACGCCAGTGAGTCAGCCAGCCACCCTGACCACCTACTGCACTGACTTGGACTACGATCCTACCCCACACTGCCATGTGAATGGCATGTGTCTGTTGGACTGTGGACATAGAACTACATGGGTACACCTTGACCATCACGCAGCCATGGCCGTCAAATCATTGTCACAGCATGCACCACTTTTGTCATCACCTTGCACACAATCACATGTCACCGCTCTAAATAAATACACCTTGATCACAATCTGCATTATGTGTCCTGGGTTTATTCAACGATGTGCAATCGCCACCATGAGCAGAAATGCATCTGCTGTGTGGTATGTCGATGGGACAGGAGAGGCTGTAGGGACCTAGTGGTGAAAAACAGAACAAGAGTACAGTCAATGAGTGTGTCACACACTCATCACACAGTACTTGTCACAAACTACAAGCAATGTACACACATCTCACACAGCAACAGGGCACAATGCAACAGCCACTGTCAGTGGCATACTAACCTGGACATGGACCATTGACACACAGCACTCAGTGAACAAAAGGCCTCCGTGACAGAGCACACATACACCTGCACAACTACAGCTACATCAGCCGTCATACATGGACACTCACCGTCAAGTGAAGTAGCGGGCGATGAGCTGCTGACGCACATTCACAGCTTCCTCCTCCCCACTGTCCTCTTCACTCGACCCGTCCTGGTCTGCAGGCTGGGGCCCTGGTTGATCTCCGTCATCCACAATTAGGGGGATCTGCTTGCGAATAGCCAGATTGTGCAGCATGCAGCAAGCCACTACTATCTGGCACACCTTCTGTGGGGAGTACGCCAGTGCGCCCCCTGTGCGGTCCAGGCATCTGAACCTGGACTTGAGGAGGCCAAAGGTCCGCTCAACCACACGTCTGGTCCTCCCATGTGCCTCATTGTAGCGGACATCAGCTGGGGTACGAGGATGTCGTAATGGGCTGAGCAGCCAGGGCCCATTCGGGTAAGCAGAGTCACCTGGGTGTGAGGGACACAGAGAATCGTTGCAATTCCAACTGGACACAATACAGCATCGCACAGCCAGCACGCTACACTACTCCACATACTCACCAACAATCCAAGCACGGTCCCGTTGCAGATTGGTCATCAGACGTGGTAGGATGCTGTTGCGCATGATGTGCGCGTCATGTGCCGATCCTGGAAACTTCGCACACACGTGTGAAATGACCATGTCCGCAAGGCACACCACTTGCACATTCAGGGAGTGGGTGTGCTTCCTATTGCGGTAGAGGTGCTCAGTGGCCTGTGGTGCAACAAGGCCAACATGGGTGCAATCAATTGCACCAACAACGTGGGGGATCCGTCCAAGGGCATAGAAATCACCCTTCACTGCCGCCAATTCACGAGCCCTGGGGAATCGTATGTACCTGTTCCTGTACAGCATCATAGCTGACAGTACATCCCTCAGCACCATGCAGAACATGGGCTGGGACATCCCACCTCCACTGCCCACTGTGTGTTGGAATGACCCACTGGCGAAGAAATGCAGTGCAGCCATCACCTTAGCCGTGGTGGTAAATGCAGTAGGATACACCCTGCGAGGACGGAGGTGGGGTTCCAACAAGGCACATAGGCGATGCAGGGTGGGTCGGTCCAGACGGTACTTCCGGATCACCTCTACATCCTCCATGGCCGACAGCAATTGGTAGGGGCGATGTATGTTTGGCCTCCTCCTAGGAAAGATGGAAGTGGACACATGTCAAGGCAACACGCCACAGGGCATTTTCACATACACAAATCAGAACTGACTGACCAAGCAATTGAATCACAGAACAGCTGACAAGTAGGGACAGCACAGCCACAATACACATACACAGGTCCCCTACCAATAGCAATGGGCAGTGACACACACCATTGCCATGAGCATGCACATGGGGAGTTAGGCCTTAACAACTTGTAAGGCATGCTGATGGAAACAGACTGCATATTCGGAAAGCTGCAACACCACGGCAACATGACTAGCTGCTGTGCATCACACTGCTTCCGAGGCTGGGTGTGTAGGGCTCACACCAACAACGCTATGGACACAGGCTGAGCGGCCAAAACAAGTGGGACCTGTGCCACGAGGGGATATGAGACAGTCAGTGATGTCCCTACTGCACCCTATGTACAGCACTGTATGGATCACACCTCCAGAAACATTGACAGGTGTACACATTGACAGCTCCATGCCAACACGGCTGTGTGATTGCAAATACACATCACAAGTGACACGTAACGTCGCACGTGCCAAGTGGCAGATGTACATAGTGTAAGATGGCATGTGTGTGCATATGCATATCCCATGCTCCCATGCCAATGTGTACATGATGATATGCCAACAGACATGTGGAGGCTGGCCACTGGCCGTCCCTGCCTATGCACACAGCATGTTGTGGCCCCGTCCATTGTGGACCTGCACCCACACACAAATCATGGCCACACCTGCAGATGCATTGCGCACATTAAACTGTGTGGTGCACATGGCATCAGCGGACTGTACCCGCCATGGGCCAGGCCCTTACGGCCAACTCCAATGACCCTCGCGGTTGCACCCTGCGTGTTCCACCATGGAGGTAAGCGTCCTGGGCCAGCTGGGAGCAGGCCTTCGTCTGCAATAGTAGCTGGCAGACATGGTACACAAATTGCAGCAGCTTGGACCCACTGAAACTGCCCCAGGGGGCTATGTGAGTGTGTGAGTGAGACCGGCATCACCACAGCTACCTGGGACTGCAGCCTGGCACCCCTCAACAACACCTGCTGCTGCCACCTCTCCACCTACACGTGGATGACGCTGAGGATATGTCCAGGTCCACTCACCAGCGAGGAGCTGGAGATCCTGGATTCCGAGCTCCACGCACACTGCACATGGCTATTCCTTGCGAAAGTTGTGTGTGAGAGACAACTGCAGTGTGTGTGGGAGTGCATGTGGGGGTCACACATGTCGTTGATCTGCAGCACTATGAGTCAGAGCCTGTGGTGTTCAAACATGCACTGCTCACCATGCTGACTGCAGGTGGCAGTGGCATGTGAGCTCTCGGGCGCTTTGACATGTCTGTCCCTCCCGAGTGGTGGTACATGGCAACTTCATGTCAGACATCCAGTGACACAAACAATTGGCAATGCAGGTCTCAGTGCACTTGTTGCTCGTGTGCATGTCAGGCTGGGGCCATGCTGCCCTTCTCAGTCCCAGCAGGCCTGGCCTGTACATTGACTGCACAATGCCAGTAGGTGACAACACAGAATGACTAGTGGGTTACATGTGTCACCTGTTCAGCACTCTCCGGATGAGCGCAAACTCAGCCCTGTACATTGGTCACACCATGCCTCGTGGAAGGGATGTGTGTGTGAGATAGTGCCACTGAATGTGACCACCGTTGCGGGGTGGGCCATGCGCAGGGCGAGTACGTTGGTTGTTGCGCAGTGTTGGTCACAGTGGGTACACCAACACAGATGTGTTGCCTTGTGAACATTTGCTAGGTCCGCCTGACAATGGACAGTAGATGTGGGCAGACGACACATTGGTCGATGTGCTGTCTATATGCATGTGCCTTCACACCAGGCACAGCTGCCCCTGCACATGTGACCCCTGCTGCCCTCAGTGCTGAGTCTGTTGAGCTGATGTGCCATCTGTGCGTGGGGCAGACAGCTCTCCTCACTTCCGTCATTGCCCATGACATCACTTTGCCGCAGGTGACATGGATCATGGAGGGCCCACATGTACGCGTGGGTGGACTACACAAGACTGTCCAATGGTTATCACCCCCAGTCAGTGCTTCGAATGGGAAGGATGTGGTGCTGGTACTCATTTCAATGTGTAGAGTGGGCGGGGCTAGGTGCGGGGGTACATGCAAGACATGGGAAGTTCATCGGCTTATCTACTAGTTGCAATACACACGAGACACGTCTTATCATGACCACATCAGGGTCATTCCTTGAACTGACTGGAAGTCAAACAGTCATATTTTACCCTGTCCTCATGGCCTCCCCTCGCTCACCAATATATGCGTTAGCACCTGGGAAGCCAGCGCATGCACAAGCAGCTCCAAACTCACCCCAGAGAGGCCAAGGAGTGTATGTGTGGGTCCAGTTGAACAAGTGGTCTGTCTCGCGGCATTATGAGTGGCGGGACGCCGTCCACCTGCGTGGTGCCCCGACTCGACACCCGGGCAACATTGACAGTGCATGCAAGGCTCCGCAGTCCGGATACACCACCTGCAACACACAGAGGCTGTAGCTGCCCTAGCGGCCCAGGCCGCGTCCAACTGGAGCTCATGGACCCACACATTCACTCTTTGGCCTCTCGGGGGCGAGCTTGGAGCTGCTTCTGCACGCGCTGGCTTCTCTGTTGCAATGGCATATAACGTGTGTGGGGATATAGGCAATGAGTGAGATGGTGCGAGCCACCTTCCGTGACGTCACTCCTGCTCGTGATGTGTGCGTCCCCCCACTACTTCCATTAGACTTGTGCCATACTACTAATTGAGGATGTGTTGCCTGCGTGATGTGTCCAGGAGGAGCGCGCCATGACATCTCACCCACCATGCTCCACTGCCATCCCGTGCCCTGGATTGCCTGTGCAGGTGGACAATGTTGGGGATACACCTGATAGACAGGGGATGTGAGTGCCTTGGCAAGGGCCTGGCGGACGCACAGCAGTATCCAGCATGTCCACGGAGGGTGGGCTGACGTCTACACCTGATGCAGCATTGATCGTGTGCCCGCCTGTTGTGCACACACAAGTTCACATTCATCCCCAGACAGGTGGTCTTTACAAATTCCCAGGAGAGCAGCAATGTACTGTTCCGGAATCCTCCCAACACAGCGTCTTACAACATTGCATGTGCGCACCTACCCGTCACACCCACCCACCTGAGCCAAGCGTAACTCCCGCTTCACATGACACATGTGTGTCTTCCACAGTTGTGATACTCATTTGCGTTGACATCCAATGACAGTGGACTACATGGTCATCTCACGATTGCCGTGTACTTCACACACTCTCATCCTCTCTCATTTGTACTCGTGGAATGAATAAGCAGAGACACATATTTACTTCAAGCCATGTATTAGGACTTATGTCCTCTGTGATGCAGTATAGTGGACACTACTGGCAGCGAAATGCATGTGGAGGATATACTCAGCATGATTACACATAGCATAGGGTGTAGGGGTACATGTCATCAGTTGTTGACTGTGGGATGTGTGCTTCAGAGTTACAACTGCTTAGCCGTTGCTGTGCTAATGTACATTTGCTAATTACTGTGGAGCTGCTAACTTTGACACAGACAGTATACATTTCGCCTACCAGACCGCTTGACATCATGGGCACAGTACATCTCAGTTCCATGTTACAGGTTTGCTGCTATGGTTACTCATACACACGTGCGTGGATGTGACATCAGTGCATGGGCTTACGTGCATGCAACGGCGTCCCACTTGTTGTTGCAATGTGGTGGCTACTGGACATGACACAGTCACTGGGGTCATGTTGTTGGGGGATGCACTTGTTGTCCATGCAAAAGTCCTGGCACGGAAGTTCAGAGGGAGGTGAGGTGACAGCTCTCACATACTACAGCCGAACGATTACTGTCCACTGACCGGTGCATATGTTCATGGGCGCAGGATACATATTATGGCATAGATGTACGTGCAGTTATGTCCATGTGGTTGCCATACACGAATCCCATGCCTCTGCCTCCCCCTGTTCATGCAGAGTTACTGGATGTGATGAGGTACAGAGTGCATGTCACGAAAATATCCGATGTCATGGCAGTGTAGTTGATGGTGTGGTGTTAGTTGCAGGTTGTGTGGTATAGTTGTTGTACTGGTAACTGCTCAGTCCGTGCGGATGCCAGGCATGGGTACGGTGTGGGACGTCATTGTTCAATTGGGGGTGTTGCGTCGGGGCCCGACGAATTGACAGGTTGTCAGGAATGCGATACCTTCCAGCAGGGCTTCCATGGCATTGGTGGTAAACATGGATGCCATCCAATGTAGCGGATGGTGGCTGTCAAGGTGTTGGTCGTAAGTTGTCCCTTGTAGGAGCATGATGGGACATGTTGGATGACATTCGATGAAACTGTGATCCAGAATCCGTCGTGTGGAGGCACAGTGGTCCCATTGCAGTGTGGGTCCGATTGCAGCCACATACGCCATGCCCCCATAGGCTGAACAGATCCTGTCGTGGACGTCCAGGGGTTGAACAGTTGTACCAGATCCGCCATTGGACATGCAGGGTTGGAGAGACATAAATCCACAGGATAGTGGAAAGGACACCTCCGACAGTAGAAGACGGGGATGACGCAGCTGAACAATGCGATGCGGTAAGTTAGTCGGTAACTTACGTTCAGCAAGGCCAGATTTTCACATCCCAATATCTGTATCAGGTAATGTTTGTACAGCTTCATCTGTCCGGCGTAGTTGGGTAGGTGTGGTGCAAGTGCCATTTTGCTGAAGGGCGATGTGATGGCGTGCTCCGGCTGTCTGTACAGTCTGCAGAGTGCAACCTCCGACGTTGCTGGGAATTCTGTTATGGTCGTAGGGTGGCAGGGCTTGGGTTATCGTGGCTTGTGCGAAGGACACGGGCCCTCATCCCACATGCTTCTATGAATGGTCAAGGTCAGTGGTGTCTGACTCCTTCCCGATAACTTGCATGTGAACCACATGGGGGAGTGGTATCATTTCTTTTTCCCTTCGGAATGTTCTTTCGTGTTATGCGCTATCTGCCCAGTGGACGGTTCCCTCTGCATGCCTGTGTTGGGCTTTTTTTGGAATAATGACTGTGTTGTCCTGCTTGAATAGTTGAGCTGTGGTTTCGGTGTGGGTATGGAAGGCCGTTCAGTGCTATCTCCTCTCCCGTGTGTGGGCGGCACGCTGCGTTTCCGCTATGCGTTGGGCCTTGTGTGTGGGTGTTGTAATTGGAGCCACCTGTTGTCGGTCCCCCGGGATCTTTGATGTTACGTATTGCATGTCTTGGTATTGGGTGCAGGGTGGTATCGGTCTTTCTGTGTGGTACTGGCGTAGCTTTTTCCGACGGGGTCCATATTCTGCTGGGTGATGTTGCCGCCGCTGTGTGCTTCGCCATGTTTTGCACACAGGGGTGTGTCCTAACTTGGCGTGACATCACTGACATGTTCGGGTCAGTTGTGTGATGTCAGGTTGGCAACAGTGAATTGCCGGTTGGCGCCATGACTGTGGCAGGACTGTCACGTGACATGTGCGTTCTGGGTGGGGCTGGTGTGTGTGGTGTTTGGTTGTGACCCTGTGTTGTTTGTGTGCGGCGCATACATGGCGCTGCCGTTGGCCTAAGCGTTGTGCGCATGTGTGGCTGCGTCGTCGGCGCTGCGCTGCGGGGCCGTGACGGGGACGTTAGTTCCTGGTCCCAGGTGGTGTGTCCCCGGTTGTTGCGAGTTGTTACAATTTGCCCGATGTGACATTTGTGGGTGCAGTGGTGGATGTGTCGCGTCCACGCAGGGGTGTCGGGGGGCCATGTACAGTTTTGCCGCACTTGCACTGTGTGAGGTGTTTGCGTGCCCTTGTTGTGTGTCTGCCTACCTGCGTCTCCGCGGTGCGTTGACTCCTAGGTTCTGCATCAGGTAGAGCATGGGGAGGGCCTGCAGTGCTGGATTTATGCTCGGGGGGTCCGCCTCTTTGGTATCCGTACTGTGCAGTCGGGTTTCCGCCTTGCTTTCAAGTGCGGTGTCTCTTAGCCGGGGGAGCTGTTTGGTTGTGGCATCGTAATTTGTACGCCGGGCGGTACGTGATTCCGTCGGGCGGTGTGTCTCCATTGGGCCGCGCCGCTACTTGAATGGGCGCACTTTGATGGCGGGCGGCGTCGCTGGTTTACGGGCGGTGTTTGGCTGACTTTTCACATCCTAATTGGGCGGGCGTGTGGGCTGCGGCGGCCGGACGGCAACTGGTGGTTTTTCCATCCGCCAGCACGGCGGTGGTGCTTCCACCCGCCATCCTAATGGGCCCCATAGTAAGCAATTGAAAATATAAATATTTAAAAAAAAGAAATACAAATATATTTTATATTAAAAATTAAATAAATATATATTATAATATTAAATACATTTTATAAATAACTACACAAATTATAATTAAAATACAAAAATATATTTTCAACATACTATTAACTAACAAGTAAAATAATATTTACATTTAAAAAACACAATGCACACCAAACATGTAAATTAAATAAATATTGTTTTCATCATTTTCATTATTAAATCTTAATTAAACATTCATAATAAACAAATAAGTAATAAAAAATTAATAATGTTTCATTAATTTCCCACCAGTTACTCCTATAACTTCAACAACTCACACCTAGTGCATCATTAGGATGGCGGGCGGACAAAGTCCGCCCGCCATTCTGACGTAAAAAGGGACCGCCCGCCATAAGTGCGGCAGTCCCATGGGGGTGATTAGGATGCGCCCGCCACACTGGCGGGCACTTCCTGCGTTTTTAACATTGCGGCGGGCGGTGCTTTCAGCACCACCCGCCGCAATGCCAAAAAGGCATGTTGTGCATTTGCATGCACAACGTGGCAGGCACCGCGCGGTGCCTGCCATGTTGTGCATGCAAATGCAGGGGGGTACCATAGGTACCCCCCATGTGCACCCTCCACCCCCCCAAACGTCCTGGGGGCCCGCTACGGGCCCCAATGGCAAAGACTGCATGCCTTTCCGTGGCGGCAACGCCACCACGGAAAGGCACATCCTCGCATGTATTGTAATATGGATGCCGGTGTCTAACAGACACCGCTACCATATTAAAACCTTTTCCGCCCGGTCAACTCCTCGACCGGGCGGAAAAGCGGTGGATGGTCTTCCCATCCGCCGCGGTACCCCCCGCCAACATAATCAGGCGGGGGGTATATTTCATGTGGGCGGTGTTATATGGCGGGTGGATCGCCACCGCCATACGGGCGGTGGCGATCCACCCGCCATTCTAATGGACCCCTTAATGTATAAAATAAAAGATGTTTTATGTACATATTTAACAAAAATATTTTTTATTTCTTTAAATATTATAAATTAACTTATTTATTATTTAGTGTAAATAAATTCCAAAACACCCATTACACATGCAAAAACTATAACACACACCCCAAAAAAACAATTTAGGGGCCTATTACAATGTCGGGCGTCTCGGAAACAGGACCGACCGACCTCCAGTCAGCGGTCCCGACCAACTCATTATGATGTGACCCCACATTGTGCGGTCGCATTACGACATTTCCCCATGGGAGCATGTGTTACGGCCGTAAACTGGCCGTAGTACATGCTCCCATAGGGAAATGTGAGGTGGTGTTAATCCCTGCACCCCATGGCAGGCACCTTAAGGTGCCTGCCATGGGGTGCAGGGATTAACAGAGGGGCACCATATGTGCCCCCTTGGCCACCAACCGGAGGACACAAAGGAAAGGGGGCCCTGAGAGGGGCCCCCAAACACGCTTTCCGACAGGGTTTCCATGTCGGAAAGGCCAGCATGGAAACCCTTCCCGAAACCATGCATCATAATCCGGACGGCGTAAACCGCCGTCCATTTGGATTACGTTCAGGTTCCGACTGGCCGACAGGCTTCTTGAGCCTGTCGGAAGCCAGCCATAATGACGGGCCTGTTTCAATTCCAACCGGCTGAATCAAAATCAGGCGGTCGGAATTGAAACCGGCGATGTTGGTCGTAAGGTTTCCAACCTGAGGTGATCGTAGTAGGCCCCTTAATATATTACACAATTTACACATATATTTTTCATTTAATTAAATAATATTATTTACAAATTATTACAAATTATTAATTATCATAAATATATTTCTTAAATAATTCTAATTTAGTTACTTCCCACCCTGTACTCCTACAAAACTCACAACCCGCACCTAAAATGTAACTATAAAAAACCAATTATGTATATTAACATATTTATTTATCAATTTACTAATTATCATTGATGAAAAATTAATTATTACTTAATTATAATTAATTCACTTCCCACAGCATACACCTACACAACACACAACACACTCCTTAATTACACAATTAACAAAATTAATTAACAATTTAATAATTAATAGCAATTTAAAATTAATTAATAATTAATTACAAATAATTTACTTCCCACCTAATAGCCCTACAAAACCCACAATTCACATCTAAAATTTAAGTAAAATAAATATAATTGCACAATTAAAAACATTATCAATTAAAGAGTTGATAATAATTAAAAACGAAATTTGAATTAAATATAATTAATTTACTTCCACCCTATGCCACTTTAAACCCCACAACCCACACCAAAAATGTTAATTAAAAAAAGGATTAATTGCACAATTAACACAATAAATTATAAATTAAATAATTAATATTAATTAAAAACTAATTATTAATCAATTATAATAAAATTACTTCCCACCCTGTACCCCTATAAACCCACAACCCGCTAAAGTACTAAAAATCGCAAAAATTAATGAAATTATATTTAATAACTACTAAAAATTTAACAACTACATTAAAAACATAAATTATAATTATACAAAAAATGTACATCATATACATTTACAATATGTACTAAAATACATAAGAATAATTTTTAAATAACGATATTACTTACTACTATATTTTTGGAAAGATATTAATGACGTCAATATTTTCAAAATCGATAATACTTACCTTAAAACTGATATTCTTGACAGCGATATTCTTGCAGATGATATTTCCATATCACGATATTTTGTTCATAATATTTTGGTAGGACGATATTTTAGTTTCAATATTTTATCTGAATACCCTGAAAATGATATCATCAATGTATGCAGTCATACATCCTCGATTGTAATTTAATATATGATGCATGAGTCCATTGGAAGTTTCTGGTGCTCCACATAATCCAAAGGGAAGTATCTTAAATTGATATAAAAGCATCAGTGTGCGAAAGGCAGTCTTTATCCAATCCTAAGGCACCAAAGGAATTTCTCAGTATCACTTACTAGGATCTGTTGTGGCTAGAAACTGATCATTCTCTAACTGTTATAATAATTAATTTATATGTGACATTGGGTAAGAGTCCAATTGAAATTTGGCATTCACTTGTTTAAAATCTATGCAAAATCTAAGTGAGCAAACAGGTTTCGGCACCAAGACAATGTGTGAATGACATTCATTCCCATATTCAACATCTTTTCCACGTATAGCTCAACAGCCTCCCTATGGGCCTGCGGAATTCATGAAGGTTATGGCATAACTATCTTATGAAGTACTGTTATAACTGGATATTCATTATGGTTCATACTGAAATTTCTAAAAACAATGTATGAAATTGACTCACAAATCACTGAATGTCTCTTGCTTGATCAGGTTTCAACGTAGGACCCACAGACATTTTGGATAGAGTAGTATCATCTATGGGCTGAAACTATTCCTTTTGAAGTGCCCGAAAACAGAGTCATTTTATCCAGATTTTGATTGGCACTGAAGTGGGGGAACGTTTCATCCCATTCTACTTTCAAGCTAGCTTAGTTCGTGTATTTGAGTCCCCTTCTTTTCTAACAAGGCCAAATTGTATGTTACTTTATTAAAAGGATATAATATTTTGTAGGATCTTGACCACCTTAGATTAGCACACCGCAGTGAGGGAGGGGGAAGTCGGCAGATCTTCATTAGCTCAGGTGATGGGGCATGCTGGGCATTTAATAAAGGCGCATGTATTTGGTTTCCATGTAGATTCAATTTTAACGACTGAAATGCATTGGAACACAGCCAGGGATGCTATCCTTTCGCATGCCAGGTGGTACAATACTCTGGCAGAGTCAGAGAAAGAGTGAACAGAAAGACTTCAGTGTTTGTAGTCATGTAGTTCCTACTAATCCGTGGGATATGCACATTGTTTGGACAACATAAACTAGGGGCTTGGTGCCAAGACTGATTCCGGACACCCCCACAGGATATGTTGGCCTATAGACCAGCTAGCTCACAGTGCCACCATAAGCCCCCCTAACCTACCAGGGAGCGAATGGTTTCTGGCAACCACTAAGCATGACAACCCTGACCCCTCAGGGATCGTGGGAACAGTACAGATCCTTTCGCTCAGTCACTCGTGCTCACTTATTCTCAGAGAAATATACGGAGAATACACAGTGGGACGTTTTCAATAAATGTATTGAACCAATGTTGTTCTTGCATAAAATACGTATGCTGCAATTATTAATAGACATAAGCAGATAAACGTGATTACAAGCACCAAAAGCGTAAATAGTAGATATAGTTCTACCATGGTGCTAAAGCAATGTATATATGCAGGCATATAAAACAAGGCAATAATCAAGCGTAATCTTACGATGTGAACCCTACTCTAAGTGTAGCTAAAGTGTGTGTTGGTGTAAAGCCAAGAATCCCCCCAAGGGACGATCCAACCCCATTTCCTGATGGGATAGAATGAAGGACCCATCTTGGTCATGAACTGGACGCCCCTCACAAGATGTCACACTGCTGCATGGTGAAGTCTCAGTATGCAGGGACCCTCGGTGTCAGTCGGTGTCAGTGGAAGTGCCTTCTCTACTAATCAATCGGGATGCTCATTATTTATTGTTGCGGGAATTCTGCTCATACACAGAACTATGCACAAGAAAACAGGACCTCAGTAAATAGGGGTGTACCTCCTATCACCTTAGTACCCAAAATCCCAACCGACTAGCAATAGTGTCTCATTCGGTCTCCTACAAATATCAAGAAGCTACGAATGTTTAGACAACCCAGAACACGAGCACTCCCGACTCACCTCAGAGTCGCGGGAACAAGACACTCTTTCGCTCTCACGTATTTGTCCACAATAAAAATAATCAGAGTCACTAAATAAGTTCAAAATGTTTATTTTGACTATAGTGATTCATAAAATGGTATGCGAACCACAACTAGCAGCAAAATGCATAAGGCAAGAATCATTAGCATTGTTACAATACCATAGAATACAAAAGGAGTCGTCATTTTATAAAGACTGTGAAAAAGGCAAAATAACTGGGCGTAATCACCCTCCCTTAGTAGTAAGAAGTTATTTTAAATAACAGAAGATCTCTAGGCATTATAAGCAGACCCCTACCTGAAAGCCTAAACGCAAAGTTTTACATCATAGGAACAGTAGAGCTCAGCTCCATGGAACGGCTTTCTTCGAGTGTGTTTCAAAAACATGCAACAACGTTATATCAAAGCTTGATTCTTCCACATTGCAGCTGTTGGTAACATGTTTTGTCTAGGTAATAGGGACTGACCAGAACAGAATAACAAGAGACATTGTTGACCAACCTTGCACATTATGTTCAGACAGAATTGAAGGGAAAGCTGAGAACGTGAAAAACAATCTGTTATCATGTACAGGGCAGAGGCAAAGTGTCGCGAAAACAAACTCCTAGCAGAGGCGTGCGCAAAAGCAGCAGCATAGGGCAAGCAAAACTCATGCTAACTTAGCAATGTCAACAATGTATCTAAGGGCTACATAACCCCATATAACATTATAATAGAAAGCAGCCTTGCGATGTACGCATTAGATTAGCAATGTTATGGATATGTAGATAGCCCTGTTGCTCTGCGGATGAAGATAGGACGACTTTTGTATATAGGGGCCGATTATGATGTCGTGCGGAAAGCCTCTGACCGACAGTTGGATTCCCGTAGACCGTGTCTGAACCCATCCACCTGACTCAGTCGGATTCCAATCTGCCCGACCGATTACGATGTTCGCGGTCGGAAGGTAAACCGTTTGGTCATTCCGAATCGGTTACAACCAGCTCTTGGAGTATCCATGTCAGTCGGAGCCAAATCGTACAGCTCTTAGGACAGCGTTTCCGACAGAGCGATTACGATGTTGGTTTCCAACAGCCTTTCTGAGTCAGACTGTCCGACACGAAAAGGCTGTCGGAAACTGAATTTGGGGGCCCCTAGCAGGCCTCCCTTCATCCTGTAAAACCATGCACTGTGTGGCAGACACCATGGGGTGCCCGCGACAGGGTGCAAGGTTTTCCGCAAACACCCCTTTTCCCCATAGGTGCCAGTGTTGTCGGTCAGAACACGGGCTCCCATAGAAATCAATGGGACTCCAACCGAACAGTGTTCGGTCGCATCGTAATCGGTTGTGTGGAACCACAGAACACGAGTCGGTCGGAACCGATTCCAAGAAGAAATCAGGCGGAAAGTTTCTGCACAACATCGTAATCGGCCCCATAGTGTGTAAAGACGCCTAGTACATGATGTTCGAGGTATAGTGATAATGTTGTGTGAAGCTAGATGTGTAAACAAAGTAGTTTTAGAGAAATTAATCAAACATTTTCGTGGATGCAAATGTGTGCAAAAGTTCTCATCTGAAATGTTATTTTCTTGGACAATATAAGAAATAAGCTGCTTCACTACATGGGCTAACCTGGGAATGTAACACCCACTCCTTATACTAAGGGTCGATGGATCACTGACAGAATACCGACGGACAGAATATCGAGCTACAGGAATATCGAGTCTACAATATCGATGGACAGAATATCGACAGCCTATCTCTACAATGGTAAGTACAAAAATATCGAAACCAAAATATCGTTGTTTAAAATATCGTTGTTTAAAATATCGTTTTTTTAAAATGTCTTAAAAATAATATAAAAATCATTAAATAATAAATATAATTAATAAAAACATAGGGGCCTATTACAATGGCGGGCGGATGTCGACCGCCCGTCCTGCGGCGGTGCCCGCCGGACCGGCGGTGGAGATCCGCCCGCACCGCAATCCAGAAAACCGCCGGTACGATTAGGATGGCGGTGGTGACCGCGGCAGTGGGAAATTCTGACCGCCGCTTTTCCGCCGGTCGCCATCCGCACTCCTGCCTGGCGGGCGGAACAGGACCGGGATAATGGTGGCGGTGCAGAGCAGGCTCTGCCGGCAGGATTAGGATGCCGGCGGTAGCCAGCCTTTCCTCAGCGGTCAGACCGCCATGGAAAGGCATGCGGAGATTGTCTTCCGGGGGCCCGTAGCGGGCCCCCGATATTTTGGGGGGGTGTGGGTGCACTGGGGGGGGAACCATGGTCCCCCCAAACATTCCCCTGTACCAGGTGGCAGGCACTGTGCAGTGCCTGCCACGCAGTGCAGGGGAATGCAGGACATGCTCCTTTCGGCATCGCGGCGGTTGTGCTGGCAGCAGCGACCGCCGCAATGTTAATTGGCAGAATCCGACCGCCGCGGTCGGATTTCGACTGCGGAGCATCCTAATTGGACCGGCGATGATGCCGCAGTCCATGCGGGCGGTCATTTCCCGCTGCCATGGCGGTCGGGGAGGTTTTCAGACCGCCATCCTAATGAACCCCATAGTTAGAATTATTTAAAAATGTTAAAAACTGATAAATGATAAATGTAATATAAAAAAAATTAAACATACATATTTAATTTTTTTATATATATATATTAACTTAATAATACTAATAAATAATTATTTTATTTAATTATAAAATGTTAGAAACATAAGAAAAGTTATAAATACATATATATACATAAACCTGTAATATAAATGTTAAAATAAAATATATATATATAATAAATTAAAATATTAAAATTAATATATTTTACACTACATTAACTATAAAAGTAGGGAAATGTTGGATAGCGTAGGGGATAAAATTACTATTCCCACTACAGAAAGTGCAACAGTAGGGAAAGGTGTTGGATAGCGGAGGGGAATAATTTACTATTCCCACTCCAGTGAGTGCAACAGTAGGGAAAGTGTTGGATAGCGGGTGGGTAAAAATTACTATTCCCACGCCAGTGAGTGCAACAGTAGGGAAAGTGTTCGATAGCGGGTGGGTAAAAATTACTATTCCCACTCCAGCGAGTGCAACAGTAGGGAAAGTGTTGGATAGCGGGTGGGAATAATTTACTATTCCCACTCCACCAAGTGTAACAGTAGGGAAAGTGTTGGATAGCGGAGGGGAATAATTTACTATTCCCACTCCAGTGAGTGCAACAGTAGGGAAAGTGTTGGATAGCGGGTGGGAATAATTTACTATTCCCACTCCACCAAGTGTAACAGTAGGGAAAGTGTTGGATAGCGGAGGGGAATAATTTAGTATTCCCACTCCAGTGAGTGCAACAGTAGGGAAAGTGTTGGATAGGAGTGGGTAAAAATTACTATTCCCACTCCAACGAGTGTAACAGTAGGGAAAGTGTTGGATAGCGGGGGTTACATTTACTATTCCCACTCCAGTGAGTGCAACAGTAGGGAAAGTGTTGGATAGCGGGTAGATAAAAATTACTATACCCACTCCAGCGAGTACAACAGTAGGGAAAGTGTTGGATAGCGGGTATGTAAAAAGTACTATTCCCACTCCAGTGAGTGCAACAGTAGGGAAAGTGTTGGATAGCGGGTATGTAAAAATTACTATTCCCACTCCAGCGAGTGCAACAGTAGGGAAAGTGTTGGTTAGCGGGTATGTAAAAATTACTATTCCCACTCCAGCGAGTGCAACAGTAGGGAAAGTGTTGGATAGTGGGTGGGTAAAAATTACTATTCCCACTCCAGTGAGTGCAACAGTAGGGAAAGTGTTGGATAGCGGGTGGGTAAAAATTACTATTCCCACTCCAGTGAGTGCAACAGTAGGGACAGTGTTGGATAGCGGGTGGGTAAAAATTACTATTCCCACTCCAGCGAGTGCAACAGTAGAGAAAGTGTTGGATAGCGGGTGGGTAAAATTTACTATTTCCACTCCAGCGAGTGCAACAGTAGGGAAATTGTTGGATAGCGGGTGGGAATAATTTACTAATCCCACTCCACCAAGTGTAACAGTAGGGAAAGTGTTGGATAGCGGAGGGGAATAATTTAGTATTCCCAGTCCTGCAAAATAATTAACATTAATTAACAAATAATTAATTTTTCAAAAATAATTTACCTCCCACTGTATTCCCCTATAAACGTCACCACCAATATTGTAAAATATTACACAATTAACATAATTATTTAACAATTAATTAATTAACTAATAACAATTAACAAGCAAATTAAAAACAATCAAAAATAAATTAGTTTGCAAAATTAACTCTATAAAATAACTTTAAATAAATATTGTATATAAAAATAAAATTAAAATGTTATTAAAATTAAATTACTTCCCACCCTACTCCCCTATCAACCCATAACCAACTCTTAAAAAAATTACACAATTAACATATTTACCAATTAATTATTAATAATTAATATCCAATTAATAACTAATTAATCACATTTTTTAACACAATTAACAATATAAAATATTAATTATATAAATATTAGGTTATAAAATTATTAATAATTAATTATAATTAAATTACTTCCCACCCTACTCCCCTATAAAACCACAACCCACTCCTCAAAAGATTACACAATTAACATATTTACCAATTAATTATTAATAACCAATTCATAATTAATTAATAACAAATTAATTAACACAATTAACAATATAAATTATTAAATTCAAACATATTAATTAATAAAATTATTAATTAATTAATTTCAATTAATTTACTTCCCACCCTATTCCCCTATAAACCCACAAACCCTCTACGGAACTAAAACGCAATATTTATGTTTTTTTTAAAATTAATAACTTCTAAAAAATTATTATTAAATATATTAAATTAAATTACTTCCCACCCTATTCCCCTATAAACCCACAACCCGCTACGGAACTAAAATACGCAAAAATTAATTAACATAAAATTAATTACTTGTAAAAAATTCAAACATACATTACAAAAATAAGCTATACTTTTAACACATATACTAACATACAAAACACTAAAAAAAAATCGATATTATTAACAACGATATTTTTACTAACGATATTACTGAGATCGATATTAATTAAAGTGATATTTCTTACCTGCATGTCGATATTCTGGTCGACGATATTCTTGATGGTCGATATTCTGTCATATCGATATTTAAACATCGATATAATGGTATATCGATATTTAGACATCGATATTATGTCTGCATACCGGGTCGATATATGAAAGCTATCTAAAAAAGCCAACAGACCATAATGGAATAAAATTATAAAAAAAGTTTAAAAACTTCTCCTAAAAATCATCTAAAAGCAAGCTTCCCTTTAAAACATCATAAAAGTTTCAAAGTACTAATACTATTTGAAATCCTAAGTACACCGAAAGCCATTGTGCCTGAGAAAAAATAAAGCAAAACTGTTTTGAATCATTTTGTTTAAAAACATGCCGAATTGTTCCCACACGGAAAAAGCCAATTATGTTATGTGTTCCGAGTGGTAGACGCAACATTGCTGTTGCCCACAACCACAGAGAATGATCCCAGAGGCACGCCTTGAAGCATGTTTATGGAGCAGAGGTGATTCCATCCTGTTGCTACAGCAGCCGCTGAGGGAGGGACTGCATCCTGTAAGCGTATCGTAGAGCCGGTGTCCATTTCACTAGGAGCCAAGGCATCCCATGGTGGCTCGAAGAATACATTCATCAGCAATGGAATACCCTGTGGACAACTATACCCATGGGCCTTTAAGAGGTTCATCAGTACTTCAATGTCCAATGGCGCAACCAAGTGTGATCCTAGGCAAGAAGAAATAAAGGGTACAGGATAAGGCTTATTCCAGGCGAGGGCAGGATGGCTTGAAGTCTGGGTAGTCCAGATTATGTAGGACAGACAGGTCAAATTGAGAAATGTGGGCTAGTAGGCCTACTATAAAATAGGTAAGCCTAGTTCAGGATGAGTTGGTTTCAGAAAAGCTAAATGGCTAGATTAAGAAAGCTGTGGAATTGAGAGAGGGCATTTCAGCCTAAAATGGGCTGGTTTAATTTGTTTAGAGGAGGGGGCGTGGCTTGATGCCAAGGAAGATGGCTACTAGTTAGTGCAGCTCCGCGGCTGCTGAGGATTGCTATCGGGCAGACTGGTTCGTCCTACGACATCTTATTGCAGCTGGTATAATGTAGGAACTGCATCTCCTTCAGGGGATATGCCTGTTTCATCAGGTGAGAGGTGTTAGACTACACTTTCATATGTCGCGGCGGGCGCTCTGACTGACTGAAGACGTGCCCACCTTTTTGTTTTCGTTCACCGCTCGTATATCTGACAGAAATGTTTCTATACAGGTGCACCCCCACCTTAGCACATTATGCTTCAGACTCTTGCTCAGAACTCTTGGCTTCCTCTACTACATTTGCCTGTGCATCTCATTAATGTGCTCACTCTGACATGAGGCAAGAGTTATTTGCTATTCTAATTTAAGCAAGGACCTTAACTACCCCAATTTCTTAAGCATTTTTACATTGCTTCTTTTATTCACCTTCTTTTTTTGAAGTCTTTCTTTAATGGGGAAAACAAGAAACTTAAAATGTAATTTGCCTCATACGGTGACACTGCCCAAGACATCAAATTATGAGGATTCCAATCCCTTCTCTATCTTATTAGATACCATGGAAGACTCTGGCCCAGTGCCTCAAGCAGCGCAACTGCCATCCACTTCGGCAGCCATACCTACAGTTGTCACTGGTACTGTCAAATTACTTTCAAAAACAGCTCCTCCAAACTTGCTTCACATAAAAGGGTGAAAAAAGCCCCTCCCCTCACTAGTTAAATCTCCTCCTACCATTTCTATGGAGCTCCTGCTTGAAGAAATACATGCTCTCAAGCCATATGTTGAGGAAACGAATAGATGCATTCAGAACTTGGATGACAAATGGTCTGTTATTTAAAACAGAGTTACTCTGGTGGAGCAAAATGTTGACTCAATGGGAGATGCTACTCATCAAACTGCCCACTTACAAGACGAGGTATGTCATCTCAAGAAACAAGTGGAAGACCTTGAAAATCATAGTCGATTAAATAAACTTTGTATTTACAGTTTGGCATAGAGAATGGAAGGTTCCAATTCTCTGTCCTATTTTCAAACCTTCTTACCTAAAGTACTTTGGATAAAGGAAACTCTTGCCTTAAATATTCAAAGGGCGCATAGACTTGGTCATGATACTTGTGTTTCATCAACTACTCAAAAACCTAGAGCTGTTATTCTTGATTTTTTGGAATACACTGATTTATTAAAAGTCCTTCATACAGCTAAAAGCAGGGGAGCCTCTCCTGGTCAGGTTCTCACTTGTTTTTCCCATAGGATCTGGCTAAAACAACAGCTGATAGAAGAAAGAAATGTATGGATATGTGACTGACTCTTTGAAACCTTAATGCCAGATTTGGTTTGTTTCATCCTTGTCTGCTCAAAGGTACCTACAAAAATAAAACTACTACCTATGATGATCCAACTCAGTTACAGAGGTTTTTGGATAAGTGCTACAATGAAACAATAGATGTGACTATGCATTCTAATACTTGAATGTTCAATTATACACTAACTCTTATTAACTTTGCTTGCACTATATGCAATTATCGAGTTGCCTTTTGCTGATTTATGCTCTATATTTCTCTCCCTATGTTAGGTGTCATGCCTCAGGTTGCAGACCCTCTCTCATGTCCATCTGGAATGTCTAGTTCCTTCCCCAATATGTCCTGCAGTCTGATTAGATCATCTTCCTCATGTGGCCTCATCATCCTCAAATTTATGTCTGTCTTTTCAGTATGCCATCTTTGTTATCTTCTTCATGTAGTCTGTTTCTCTCTTTCTTCAGTTCCCTCTTTTTCTTCCCCTTTCTCTTCTTCTTTCTTCTCCTATTTTCTCGCAGTTGTTGTTTGCTGAACATCTTTAGTAGTGTATTTTCTTATGGTTATGTCTTCATAGTTTTCCTCATATGTCTTTATGTTCTAATGTTTTTATTCATTTTTAAATGACTCCTGAAATTATTTCATGGAATGTTGCATGATTAGGTTCCGCTGTCAAAAGACAACAGTATATTGTAATGTTACAAGAAACTTATGTTATTATTTCACAGGTTCAAAACCTTAAACGTCAATGGGTAATATTTTTTCTTCCCCAGGTTCAGGGAAACAATTGCATAATTATACTTTCTCATAAAGCATTAGTTGTTAATTTCTTTACACAAGATTCTGATAAAGGCGATAGATGGGCGGTGATCAAATTACATGTTAACAAAGTACCTATTGTATTTTTCAACGTATATGCTACAACTAAACCTGGCAAGATATTCTGGCGTACTATTGCCTTCAAATTGATGTCTATATCTGATGATTACATTGTTTTTGGAGGTGACTGTAATTTGGTTGTTGATCCCTACATTGATCGTAATTCCAGGGTTCTCTTCTTTCCTTCCTCTATGCACCAACAATTCACTTCAACCGTAAAACAAAGATCTTTGGTTGATACTTGGAGACTTTGTAACCTAGACTTTGTAACCTACTATTGAGAAAATATACCTTTTTCCTCCTTGCACCTATCTCAATCTAGAATTGACTATCTGTTCATCTTTAAACCTTTATCACAACATATTTTACACACTGACATAGGTTCTATTTAAATCTCAGATCATGCTCCAGTTATTTTGGACTTAGACCAATTCCCAGTGGTAATAAAGGATGGTGGTTTAATACTTCCCTACTGCTAGACACTACCTTCACCATACATTTCACATTCTTTATTACTGAATTATTTGCACTTAACCGCACTCGTGAACTTTCCCCTCACATTGTATGGGACTTCTTTAAAGCCACAGCAAGAGATTTCATTATTTACTATGTTTCTAAAATGTAAAAATAACTTCCCAAAAATCAGTTGAGATACTAAATCGCATTAAATACCTTGAGCACCTTTACTTCAATACCAAGTCCAAAGTTCACTTGGATGTAGGCCTGGGCAGTAAACTCCGCTCCGTTCCCAGAGTTTGTGGAGTTTTTCCCACTCCGCGTAGAGCTCAGAGTTCTGGAAAACTCTGCGTAGTGGCGTGGAGCAGAGTATTCCTCGCTCACTGCTCCTCAATGTTAAATTGGCAAGCACGAGCGAGGAAAATCCAATGCTAGACCACCTCCCGGTGAGATTTCTCAACGCTAGCGGTTGCAGCAGGTTGCTACCACTCGCGCTGAGAAACCTGCCGCTCATATCGATGAAGCTGCTGCTCGAGTAGCACATCTACTTGAGCGGCAGAAAGAAGCTGCACCATCTTGTGCTGCGCATAGTACCGTGCGCACTGCTTTTACAGCACGGGACAAACACCCAGCGCTGAAAATCATGGCGAGCAGTGTGACTTACCTCACTCCGCCGCTTACGGAACTCCACGGAGCATGGCAGAGTTTTTTTCTCCCTTTGCGAACTTCCGTGTAGCCCAAGCCTACTCGGATGCCTTAATCGAGGAAAAGTTCCAATTTAATAAACTTTCTACAGTAAATGTGGTGGCTTATCTTCTTAACGCAAGTGCTAAATATCATGGTGGTCGAAATAAATCAGGTAAGTTATTAGCTAATTACTTGAAAATCAAAAAAGAACACATTAAAGTAGAATCAAATCTAAAAGATGATTCCTCTCCTGTTTTTAAAAACATAAAATGTTTGCTAAAATTCTAGCCTTTTGTCTTGAGACCTTCTTTCCACTTTTAATCGCAAAGTACAATCAGCCTTTATCAAAGGTAGAAATATTTCAGACAATATTTGATTATTCTTTAATGTTCTTGCTGTATTCAAAAGATATAAACATCCATTAGCTGCTATATCCTGTGATGCTGTAAAAGAGTTTAATTGCATGGACTAGAACTTTCTTCTCCACTCTCTTTCCAGGTTTGGCTTTGCACTTAAATTTATTAACTTAGTTTCCCTCCTCTATAACTTTCCTAAGGCTTCCAGTCTTTGTGAATGGTTTAATTTCTTCTCCTTTTTACTACATAGGGGTGTCCAACACGGTTTCCCCCTTCTCCTTTACTTTTCATCCTTGCATTGGAACCTTTTCTTGCGAGAATAAGACAACACCCTAACATAGATGGTGATAGACAACTAAAACTTTCTGTGTATGCTGATGATTATCCCTTTATTTCTTTCCAAACCTGAACCCTCCATCCCAGTCTTAAGTGTGGTATCCTCTTTCGCTGCCCTTTCTTGATACAAACTCGATTCCAATAAATGTGAAATTCTCCCCCTTGATCTTTTAAGCTTTAAACAAGATTTTGCTCAATCTAATTTTTCCTAGAGTTCTTATAAAATGAAATATTTAAGCCTTTGGTTTTCACCCAAAGTTAAAGACTCAGGGGCATATTAGCAAGACCGGCGATAAAATTATCGCCGTTTTAGCGACAGGAAACTGCCGCTAAAACGGCGATAATGGGCTTGCTAATATGCGTTATAGAATTCCAATAGAAGCCCAGGTTAGATGTGCAGGACATCTAACCTGGGCTTCTATTGGAATTCTATAACGCATATTAGCAAGCCCATTATCGCCGTTTTAGCGGCAGTTTCCTGCTGCTAAAACGGCGATAATTTTATCGCCGGTCTTGCTAATATGCCCCTCAATCTCCTTAAATCTTAACGACTTTAACTGCTACTTGGCATCCATTATATTTTTCTTAATGAGGCAGACTTGATTCTATCAAAATGATGCTCAGGCCCATAGTTATATTTATTTTATATGCAAATTCCCACCTATTTTTTCTAAAAAGTCTATCACACTCTCTTTTCTTTCCTGTGGAATAAGAAAACTCCCTGTGTATCTCTTCTTAAACTCAAGAGTGATAAAAAGCAAGGTGGTGTACATTTTCCTGACTTTCAAACTTACCATGCTGCCTTTCTCCTACAGCCAAACCGCTCATTCTTTATTAGATGCTACTAATAATTTCTCCCCCTTTGCAAGGATATTGAATTATATTCTATATCATATTTCTTTCTCAAGAACTTTTTGTCCTTTACTCAGAAACAACCCTCAATATCTT
The DNA here is from genome assembly GCA_963921515.1 of Calotriton arnoldi. Taxonomy (NCBI): domain Eukaryota; kingdom Metazoa; phylum Chordata; class Amphibia; order Caudata; family Salamandridae; genus Calotriton; species Calotriton arnoldi. Next base: position 1,901,244 of record CAWUFW010002692.1, on the reverse strand, counting down.
CACATATCCATAACAATATTTGCAAGGTATTGCAGCCAATAATTATTTTCACCTCTCTGACAAGGAACAATTTCTTCACTCATCACTATGTTATAACAAACTTCTTAATTAATTAATAGCAAACCTATTTTCTGAAAAGTCTGGAGTGACAAAGGTCTGATTTCAGTTCACCAGCTTATCTTAAACGGCTCTTGTATTACCTTCCATCAAGCCCAACTCCTTTTTAAAATTCCAGATTCGTTTAAAGTTAAATGCAATACTTTAACTCATGCCATTATGCATACTTTATCCACAATGTCTTCTCATACTCCAGTTCCTCATATATTATCAGTTACATTTTTTACTTTTATCTTCCCTTTCTGCTTCTCGTATTTACAAGTTACATACTGTCCTTCCAGCTGTTGGCGATAAGTCGGAAATGGAATTACAATGGGAAAAAGATCTCCAATTTTCCTTCCCTATTACACTTGGATGATTCCTGGTCACAGAACAACAAACACATCAGTGGCAAAGTAGTGCTTGTGTCCCATAGCAACATAGATTGGGGGAGGCAAACACTGCAGTGCAAATAAGACATACCTTTGGCCATGTGCAGACAAACATCACCCATGGGGGCTGACACTGTCAACATTCATCAATGACACAATGACAGAAGTGACCATCAGAATGCAGACCCACATATTTGCACCAATGGGCACACAAATGCAGATACCCTGTGGAGACTGTAGATGTGAGGTGAACAGATACCATACCATGGCAGCAATGGGACACACAAACAATGATCATTGTGCTGACTGATGACCTAGGAGTCCCAGGGACAGCAGGGGAAACCCACCAAACAACATACAGCCAATGGCACACTAAAGATATGCCAATGCAGTGGTGCAGATGCACAAACACAAACAGGCAGACCCACACTGCACATCAAACACAACAGGTGAGGGGGGGTGCCAGTGTACCCAGGCAACCACACAACACATGAGGAGGCCTGAATACCAATTACACAGATGTGCATACAGTGCCACACAAAGGTAACTCATGGATCCAAATCCCCTATGTGGGCAATCAGGCATTGTTAAATGAGAGGGAGCACAAATCACACATGTCACACAAGCATGTAAGAACAGCAACTGACACAGCAAGACACAGAGACACCACAGCACTACCCCCAGGGTCCCCACAATGTGGGGACCCTGGGCTGCATTACAATCCCACTGTGATGACAAAGCTAGATGTCGTTCACACTGTGAACCACAGTCATGTGTCCTGAGCAACAAACTACCATCACACCTACACAAGCACAAATAAATCAGCACGGCCAGTAAGCCAAGGCCAACATGGAGGCAGGGGTCTAGCCGTGCAACAACTCTCATCTGCACACACTCAACACCACACACCTCGACCTCCAACAATGTGCAGCAGTGAAGCTCACATGCACTGGTGACATTGCACATGCACCCATGACAATCCCATGGGTGGTGGTGGGTACCAAGGTGCAGAAACACATCACACATGGCCACTCAACAAGACTCCTGAATGTCTGACACACTGCACACTACGCTGTACATGGACATGACGGCAATACCACACCAACCAATGGGATCCCAGCCACAGTCCCACACCAATGAAGAAGCCAAGGTAACCCACAAAGAACACACATAGACAACTACCAACATTGCAGCCCTGACCCTGAGGAGTGCCAGCAGTCACACACACATCGTGTCACAATCACTGAAAGCTAACACAAACTGGAAATCACATGACAGGTGTAACCAACATGTGCCAAGGGGAATCCTGACTGTGACCCATCTGCGTCTGCCCACAAGCTCAGCCCTGACAGCAAACACACCTATGGGTGACACCCTGATGACCAGTAATGTGCCATGCACCCACATCACAGAGAACCCAGGGAGAAGACTTTGGGGGAACATAGGTCAACTCAGCAAGCATCACAAACAGGAACACCACTAGGGATCCCAGCATGCACAGCAAAATGGAAGTGAACACACAGACATGCTCATACAACACACACCTTGGGCGCAGGCGATGTCACAGGAGTACACACTGCCATGAGGGGACTCCACTCCTGTGTGAGGAAAGCTGTGCCATATGTTGCCTCAGTAGGGCTCCATCATGTCAGCAGAACACTTGGTCACACAGTCAACAATTAGCACCAAATGAAGGCTCCCGTTACATCAGCCTGGTCATGGGAGTGTCAACGAAATCATCAGCACAGATCCAACACACATGTATAGCAAGTTGCACTGACAACACAGATGAGTCCTTCCCCATTGATGCCCAAACCTGCATGTCCAGTGGAGATGGCCACACGGTCAGGGAAGTAGATTAATTGAACAATGGCAAGCACAACAGATGTGCAGGGGTGGAAGCCACAGATGTGACATTGCTAATGTAAGTAGGAAATCCCATTGCCAAATATTGAAAACATGACACCCTCAGATGCTGCTAAGGATGACATGGATACACCACAGGATAGGACGCATTCCCCCTGGACCACATGGGTTCCTGCACAGTAACACTTCATTTTCATGAGACCAAATATCACCATCACTGCAGCAAGGGCATGGTTAGCATCATCAACATCATGTACATCAGAAGCAAAAGCACCAGAGAACAGAAAGTTGCTTTATTCAGCATATGTGGGTTCAAAAGTTGAAGTCCAGTAAAAAATAAACAAAGTCCAATGGCCAGTCCATCCTGAAAGTCAAAACAGGGTGACAGTGGCAGATGTCACCCTACGCATGCCTGCACTGATAAAAACCAGGGACAATCCCCTCGGAGGGGCATACGGGGGGGGCAGGCCAGGCACCGCAGGGACAGGATCAGGGCTCACCAGAAGGAGGCAGGGAAGGGGTGGTGGGTGCTGGAGAGCCACTGACAACTGCAGTGGAGGTGTCTGACATGGTGTGTGCCGGCACAACTGGGGGCATGACTCAGATGGTGTGGGTGCCGGCACGACTGCAGTGGACCATGCAGATGCAGTGGACAGGTTCCCCACTGCAGTGCCCAAATCAGACAGGGTGGTAGTGGACTCCACTGCAGTGCCTACCTCCAGGGGAGGAGAATGGGCATCAGGTAAGGTGGGCAGGACAGAGGGGGAGGACACCGTCTCCACACCAGTGGCACAGACAAGCGCAGCGGGGGTGTGGGGCCGGAAGAGCAAGTGGCAGGGGGAGAAGGCCTGATTTTTTGGGGGATGGTGTATCTGTGGGTGGGGGAACCTGGGGCAGGGTGTGGTGGGGGCACCTGTGGAGTGGGGGCCTGAGGGATGGAGGAAGGAGACTTGGTGCCTGAGCTGCAGGGCGGCGGCGGGGTCTTGCTCTTCCGGGTCCGGGGGACTTGCGGATGGGGGCGTCAGTCGGTCTGCGCCTGGGGGAGGGTGTCCGGGGGCGAGGGGCACTCCGCTCTGTGTGGGTGGGCTTCCTCTTCCCCCTGAATGCTGGATCAGCTGGATCATAGGGGAAGAGGCCGAGGTCACTGAGGAAGAGCCGCTGTGTCTTTGGGGTTGCAGGTGAGGCAAGGGAGGGGGCTTTGGAGGTAGAGGCAACTGAGGACTGCGCAGTGCTCGTGGATGCGTGTGTGTGTGCCTGGGCCCCATCCCCTGTGAGTGTGGTTTCAGTCCCCTGACTGTGCATGCGTGTGCGTCTTGTTTGTGGCGTGTGTGTCTGTGTGCTGCTCGTGTCTGTGCTGGTGTGTGCCTGTGCCGGTGTGTGTGTGCTTGGGACAGGTAAGGTGCTGGGGAGTGTGGATGGGGCAGAGGCAGGAGGGGTGAGGGACTGTTGGAGGAGGGACACTGCTGCCGTCAGGGAGGAGTCCATGGACCTATTGCCCGTCTGTAGGGCAGACATGCCCGATGAGATGCCCTCCATGAACGACACCAGCTGAGTCAACAGAGTGGTGTGTGCATGGAGGACACTCAGCATCACTGTCTGCCTTACATGGAGCTGGCGAAGGAGGTACACAGACTCCTCACTCAGGGCAGCAGGGGACACAGGGGCAGGGGGTGCGGTGCCTGGCCCGAAGGAGACACGCTCCCGAACATGGGAGCCTCCACGGACCTCGGGAATGGGAGCCGATGGGAGGGCGGTGGTGGTGGTGGCGGGGACAGCAACACTAGCTGGGGTGTGGTGGCTGCTGACACCCGCCTCCACAAGGGAGTCATCCTCCGAGCTGCTGTGGTCCTCAGCTGAGGTGGATGGTGCTGAGGACTCCTCGGTGTGGCTCCCCTAGCCCTCCGTGCCACTGGGTCCCTCCGACCACTCCTCGGATGCTGACCCAGTCTGGCTCTGCGGCTCCTCCTGGTCCGTGGAGCTGTCCCCTCCTGTGGCCGTGGATGTATCTGCAAACAATAGGGAAACAGACAGACATCAGTCACCTGCACCGAACGCACACACCACAGTAAGTACAGCACATTACAGAGCAAGCCCTGGCAACCTTAGTTGAACATTGCCAAAAGTGCCCAAACAGAATAGGAGAAGCCAATTGTCAGTCTGATGGTCAACCATGGCACTCACATCCCTCCTGGCCTTGCACCCATCTGTCTGGTGTCTGTTGGATGGCAATACCCCAGTGTGGACACATGCACCACCTACACAGTAGTTGGACAGTGCAGAAAACACGGTGAAGCATGTGAACATGCACACATCACAACTCTTGCCACTGAGTCAGTACAGGTGTCCAGATGAAAGGGATGCCCAGAGTCAAATATGATATGCATGTGATGCATACCAGCGACAGACACCATGATGCACCCATGTCCTGATAGCCATTGCCACAATGGTGTGCATGTAGCACATGTCACTCCCCTGCAGGATCACTCATAGGAAGTTACATGCCATGGCACAGGCATGCCTGCTAAGTCATACATCACTGTCTCCAGTCACATGGGCAGGGCAGCCAGACAACAACACTCTGCACTGTGTCACAATAGTAGGTCATGGGGAATGCAAGTCCTGGAGCTGAACAAGTGCACATGTACATCCCCCACACACCACATCATCTGAACCCTTATCTGTCCGGGTCATACCGATTGGACATATGGGAGACCTGTAACACAACCCTCTGAACCTGAGCACCTCACAATCTGCTGTGAATGGGAAACAGCTGCCTGAACTTCACATTCGCATACCCCAGTCTGCACGGTCAGGTGATCAAACACCTATGTGTCACACAAGTATCGTCTCCTATGTTCACATCTCCGGTGGCATGCTGAGCCCCAACCGAGAAACACCCCAGCAGTCCTGACAATGAAGCCACAGCACACTGACACAGAGGCAGACACCTGAGGGGACATATCACTGAGCACAACGTGTCAGCTGATACACTGGAGTGGGAGTACAGAGTGTATTGTATGGCCTGGAGTAGGCATGACTGTCCTGCCCCACATGAATGAGGGATGAGCCCTGGACAGTAGGCAGCTGGCTAAGTATGTGTGACACACGTAATATACACACTCCTGGGGCTCAAACATTGTTCCCACCCGCAGCATGGGTGTGTGCCAGATACCCCAGGCACATGTGGTGGATCAGCTCAGCAATTGGACCACATATCAAAGTAACACGCAGATTACATGTCAGAACACAGGCATTGTGTAAGCAATGGACCCACCCATGATGCCCACCACAGAGTTAGGGGAACAGATGCTGTCCCCCACCTTGAGTCAAGCAAACTGCAAGGACACAGTACCCAAGTGACACAATTCCCTGACTGCAAGGGCCACACCTGGGTATCAGATGAGGAGTGGGCAGTGCACAATCGAGGGACATGGGTCCTGGACCACATGACTGATGTACTGTGGAAGTTTAACCAGGCCAGAGGAGGGCACATAGCATGGCAGACAAAGTTCACAATGCAGTCATGGACTCACCCCCTCCTTGCTGCTCTCTGGCCTTCAGCTGCCCATCCAGATCAGGGAAGACCACCGCCAGGATCCTGAGCATGTGGGGGGTCAGGGTCTGGTGTCCGCCCCTCCTGCGAGGAGGCGACAGCTTCAGCTGGACCCGTGCGATCCTCCGGGTCCAGCCCCGAAGGTCCTGCCACCTCTTCTGGCAGTTGCGGATCCGGCGCTTGTAGACCCCCACGGATCTCACTGCCCGGACGATGGTCAGCCATATCTGCTGCTTCTGGTGGGCATCAACCTGTGAGGATGACAAAGTGAGAATGCCATTACTACACATGCAACATATCCGTGCATTACACAGTTGGATATACATGTCTCATTCACAGGGGCACATGATGTACACAGGCAGTGCAACGATGGCTATGGACAGTATGCCAGCAGTTACTACATGGTATCATTGCCTGGGAAGTAAAACCTTGTTTAAATGCACTGTCACTGCACTATACCTGTTCAGTGCATGTAACTACACACTATGGGGGGTGACAACTACTCAGTGAGCCTGCTAGCCAGTGGCGTGCAGACTGTTAGCCTTGCTAGTCAGACAACATGCACATTTAGTAAGGCAGTGGACAGCACACTCACCTGCTCCCCTGCTTTCCCATACAGCTTGCTGTACTGTGGAAGGAGGCTGTCCAGCAGGGCCTGGTTCTCCTCAGTGCTGAAGGCTGGGGCTCTCTCCACAGTACGTGCCATTGCAGGGTCCAGAGGGTGCAGATACAGCAGAAGTGGTGGTGGCAGATGTCGTCCTGGAGCATGTAGTGCAGGCAAGTGAGCTCTCAGGGGAACAGCCAGCATTATATGTGTGCTGCAGAGGCAGATACTGTCCCATGTGTCCAAAGTGATAGGTCCAAGTCGTTTGCATCTTCTGAATCTGGCCAATCCATGGAATTGCACCACTTACACACGCCCACAGCATCCTTCAAAAGTTCAACTTCATGACAGCCATGAATTTGCAACATTCTTGTGGGTGACCAACTGAATTTCCAGCATCAGACTCGTTCAAGATTTGAAAACGCGTCCGTTGCCAGGCCAGGCCATAGCCAATGGGTGCGCACCGATCGGTCCATTGCTGTTCAACGCGTACCCGGGATACAACGCGTACCCGCACACATTGAATGCAATGGGCCGGCCGGGCACACCGATCGGTCCATTGCTGTTCAACGCGTATTGCGAATACAACGCGTACCCGCACACATTGAATGCAATGGGCCGGCCGGGCACACCGATCGGTCCATTGCTGTTCAACGTGTATTGCGAATACAACGCGTACACGCTCACATTGAATGCAATGGGCCGGCCGGGCACACCGATCGGTCCATTGCTGTTCAACGCGTACCCGGGATACAACGCGTACCCGCACACATTGAATGCAATGGGCCGGCCGGGCACACCGATCGGTCCATTGCTGTTCAACGCGTATTGCGAATACAACGCGTACCCGCACACATTGAATGCAATGGGCCGGCCGGGTACACCGATCGGTCCATTGCTTTTCAACGCGTACCCGGGATACAACGCGTACCCGCTCACATTGAATGCAATGGGCCGGCCGGGCACACCGATCGGTCCATTGCTGTTCAACACGTACCCGGGATACAACGCGTACCCGCACACATTGAATGCAATGGGCTGGCGGGGCACACCGATCGGTCCATTGCTGTTCAACGCGTACCCGGGATACAACGCGTACCCGCTCACATTGAATGCAATGGCCAATGTGTGCGCACCGATCGGTCCATTGCTGTCCAACGCGTATTGCGAATACAACGCGTACCCGCTCACATTGAATGCAATGGCCAATGTGTGCCCACCGATCGGTCCATTGCTGTCCAACGCGTATTGCGAATACAACGCGTACCCGCTCACATTGAATGCAATGGCCAATGTGTGCGTACCGATCGGTCCATTGCTGTCCAACGCGTCCCTGTACAAGTCACTGGCATATGTCACCATGCCTGTCACAGGTGAACATATGCCAGCCACATATACTTCCCAGGGAGTGAGGGGCACACCTACAACACCACAGCCTGTCCACACTGTATCCTAAGGCATGTAAGGCTGCATTACCTATTCCGTGTATGGGGTGAACATGTTGTTCTGTGGGTGTCACTTGGGGGCAGCCACTCCCAGGCTGTGCACGTGTTCATGGGGACAGAATCCTTGGTGTTTTGCGTACATGACAACTGTGATGTGCAACTGTTCATTTCTGAGCATGTGGCATGTTCACATTTCACGGTGGTGTATGTGTATGTCATGTCACATACCCCCTGAGTCCCATGTGGGACGGTATGTACGTCCCAGGGTGACCCATTGCCACAATAGTGATGGTCCTCCACAGTCTGTGTGCATGTTGTGTTTACAATGTCTCTGATTCCATGTGCACAATGGGAGACAGTCTCCACATCACGTTGTTTGTGCATGGACTTTGATGTTGTGCGTGTGTGTGTCACAGACGTCCATGTCTGTCCTGCCGAGGCAACAGGGACCACTACCTGTGGGGGTCATGGTTGTTTTGTCATGGTGTATTCATGATACACCATGTCATGCCAGTGTCCATGTGGCAATACAGGGTCCCTGGGAATCTACCTGTCGTTGAGCTGTGATGCCTGGGGCACATCTGTCCTCACATGTCACTGTGGGGTGTGTTTGGAACGTGGCAGCAGGCGATGGGAACTGTGACACGGCCTCATGATATCCCATGGCACAACCTGGGACTTGTTGATGCCACTTCTTGAACTGTGATTTTAGATGTTGGCCATGTATGTGCCATACATGTCCTTACGGAACTGCACACATCATGTAGTTGTGCCTCATAATGATGTATCATGTGATATTGAGTATGGTCAATGCCACATATGTGGGGTGACTGACAATCTTTCTTTCTTCACCTATGCACTGCAGGGCACCAGCTGTCCATAGACCATTCCCTGACCTTGCAACCATGGTGGAACGGGACTGCATCCGACGGTACCGCTTCACCAGGCCGCTGATTGAGGTATTGACGGTGCGGTTGGCCCCACATTTGCAAGCTGGCCGGACATACCCTACAGCGCTGACCCCCAAGGTGAAGGTGATGGCAGCCCTACACTTCTTTGCCACCGGTACCTTTCAACACACTGTGGCGACTGCTGGTGGGATGTCACAGACCATGTTCAGCCGTGTGCTCCGCGATGTTTTGGAGGCTATGTTGATATACCTGAACCAGTACATCTATTTCCCTAGACTCCAACAACTCACTGACGTGAAGAGTGACTTCTATGCCCTGGGGAGGATGCCGCATGTCATTGGCTCCATTGATGGGACACATGTTGCTTTGGTACCACCACAGGCCCAAGAGCAGGCATACAGGAACCGCAAACACTACCACTCGGTCAATGCACTGGTGGTATGTCTTGCAGATATGAGCATCTCACACGTCTGTGCCCGTTTCCCCGGTTCTGCACACGATGCCTACGTGATGAGGAGTAGTCGCATCCCGAGGATGATGTCACAGATGCGGAACCAGCGTGCCTGGCTTGTTGGTGTGTACTGACTTTGTACCATTGTGTGTGTTCTGCAATGTAGTGTTCCACCCTCTTTTCCAACTCAGCTAATGTGCAATTGTCTGTATGTAGGTGACTCCGGATACCCCAACATGCCGTGGTTGCTGACGCCCCTCAGGAACCCTGTGACACCAGCCCAGATGCGCTACAATGAGGCACATGGTCGGACCAGGAGAGTGATTGAGCGGACATTTGGTCTCCTGAAGAGCCGCTTCCGCTGCCTGGACAAGACAGGAGGGGCCCTCCCATATGCCCCAGCAAAGGTGTGCAAGATTGTCATCGTCTGCTGCATGCTACACAACCTGGCAGTGCGGAAGGAGTTGCCTCTCATCCTGGATGACGATGACCAACATCCGCCACCTGTGGAGGATCCTGGCCTGGACCACGATGCCAGTGATGATGATGATGATGATGGTGATGTCCGCACACAGCTCATCACCAACTTCTTCAGCTGAATGTGAGTATCCAGAGATGTCATGTCAATGATGTGAGTATGCATGATATGTGTTGGTGGTGCTCTGGTGCTGTTTGAGTGTGTCCATGTGCTACATGACTGTATGCGTGTAGCGATGTGTCCTTACAGGTAGTCTGTACTCCCCAACAGTGTTGACATGCTAACTTGGTTCTGGGTGGGTATCTTGTGACATGTATTGGGCATGAGTATTGCAGTTCTGTCCTGTTCTTCAGTGCTTTTGACTGTGTTTCATTTCTGTCCTTCACAGGGTACTTTCAGAGTCGTTTGGTCAACCTTGATCCCCGACACCGTGATTCGACTTCCAGGGTGGTAGCTGTCGTGTCCCTACAGGTGATGTGCGCCACACCCATGGACTTCCTTCCTTCTACACTTGTTGACTGTGTGCCCGCTGCCAGGTGGGATTACCTTGCATCTGTAGTGGTTACAACATGTTGCAAATGTGTAATAAACATGTGCTTCACTTTGTGATGTGCGTTGTCTGTGGTCACACATCTGACTGACATTTGCTTACTGCACCAGTGGGCTAGTTGACAAAGACTGTGAATAGGTGTTGTGTCTGTGCATTGCACCGTATTTCCTGGCAACATCAGTGTAGGCGATGAGTCAGATGGCCTAGGTGTGTATATGTTGTGTAGCCCTGGTGGTGTGTCTCCCTCATATGTGTCACGTTGCCATGACTCACATGCCTGTGTTGTACTTGCTGTAGCAGTTAGCATGCACAGTGTAATTTCGCAGGTCATCATCTCCATGACAGAAACCACGTTGGAATCCCAACAGAGGCAGGTATGGTGTATTAGTGTGTTTATTGTCATACATGTGTGTGTATAGTGCACAGGATGGTGGGTGCTGTACATTTTGATTGCAATCCAAAGTTCCTAGATGAATTGGAAGTCCTGGTAGCAGAAATGTCCTGAATAAAGTCCACAGTCATCTGATACATTGGTCCAACTTGTACTCCCCATGTCATGTGGGGGAGTTGTGTTGCAGTCAACAGGGTGAACAGTTTGCGCACAAAGGTGATTATCCAGAACAGGTTTTGGCTTCCTGGGGGTTGCACATGGCCATCGGCCTCTCAGTTGCCCCTCCTCGGACGACCCCTCTTCTTTGGGGGGGGGACCCTCAAGTGCTGGCTGCTGCGGTACAGGGGACTCTCCGCCAGAGTCATCCTCCCTCCCTGTGGCAGTTGCAGTTGTTTCAGCACCAGATGTTGTGGGCACACAGGGAGGTGTTGACTGGTTGCTGCTCATCTGGCGGAGGCATTGTAATATGTCCCTATGCACCGCCGTCATCTCTTGCAGTGTGTCCCACTTGGACTCCACGCGGGACATGTGTAAGTCCAAGCGTGCATGATGGGCAGCCTGCTGCTGTTTAATGTCCCTGAGGAGCCCCACTGCCTGGCTGAGGTCTCCGGTGCTGGACTGGTACGCATCGGCTATGCGTACCAGTTGTGGGTCATCATGCAGTACAGACCCCTCTGCGATCAGCGACCTATGTCTCCCACCCCTCCCACCACCCCTGGCGACACGTGCAGTACCTGAGGTGGCACGCAAAGGTGACCCTGGGCCCGCTTGGGGGTTGTTGGTGGTGTTGGTGTCCATAGCCCCACGTTGGTCCAGGGTCCCTGTGCTGGTGGTGGTGGTGCTCCTTGGTCTGTCCATGTCGGCAGGGGTGGTATGTGTGTTGACAGTCGTTGGAGGGGTGGGTGCAGGGGGTGCAGCTGGTGGTCCTGCTGGTGCTGCATGATGACTTGCTCCGGAGGTGCCAGGTAGGGCTTCGTCATCCGAGGAGGGCAGAGGCTGTTCCACACCAGTGAGCTCCGTTTCCCCTTGAGCCTGGGACGGGGACTCCTCAGCGTCTGCTGCTGTGTCCCCATCATCACCTGTTTTTGGGAGACACACACAATGTATGTTATGTTTCTGCAGGCATCAATGGTTGACACACCTGACAGTTGTGACTGTACCTCTGGATGCGGGCCTGTACATTGCATTGTCCTAAGTTGTCACAGTCAGAGGTTGATATTGGTGTAGCACATTGTCCTGCATACTTTGAGCATTTCAATTTGAATGTTGGGGTGTGTACATGGTCTGCATTGGTTGTATTTGGTTGACATCCGGCCCTCCTTCCCACCCAGCCAGATATTCCACCATGGAACGTGCTTCCATTGCAGGGAGTGCAAGTTGTCTTTCAGGATGTCAGTCAGTGGTGTCCTGCTGTTGGTTGGTGCACAGTTGCCAGCAGGGCCATGTGCTCCCCACAAATGAGCACCAGTGTCAGCCATCTTTGAAGTGGCTTTTGACTCCCTGTGAGGTGTGCATGCTTGGGTGTGAGCTTGCTGGGCCATGTGGGTGGGGGATGTTGGGCTGTGACTACCACTCCCATCATGCAATTGCCTCCACCCCCTTCCCAGCATGCCCATGCTTCCTTCCTTTTGACTCTGCTTCCCTGTGGAGTTGTGTGCCTGTGCTGACAAGATGGCTGACAGTGTTATCCTGGGGTTAGTTTTGCTACAAGTCCCATGTGTGTCCCTGTGCTTCACACAGCATGACCCAGGGTTGTGGTTCTTTGTGGGATATTTGATTAGAGTGTGAGGCAATGCATTCTCCCAGGTGAGTTGTGTGGAGTTTGTGTTAGGGGTGTGTGTGAGAAACGCTGCTGGTACCTATGGTCAGAGCTGTCAGTCCTCCTTCCCACCCAGCCAGATATCCCACCATGGAACGTGCTTCCATTGCAGGGAGTGCAAGTTGTCTTTCAGGATGTCAGTCAGTGGTGTCCTGCTGTTGGTTGATGCCCAGTTCCCAGCAGGGCCTTGTGCTCCCCACAGCAGTACCCAGTGTCAGCCATCTTGTCAGTTCTTTTCCACTCCCTGTGATGTGCGCATGGTTCAGGGTGGTGTTGATGGGACAGTTGTGGGGGTGACCAATATCTGTGACTACCACTCCCATCATGCTATTGCCTCCACCCCCTTCCCAGCATGCCCATGCTTCCTTCCTTTTGACTCTGCTTCCCTGGGGGTTGTGTGCCTGTGCTGACAAGATGGCTGACAGTGTTATCCTGGGGTTAGTTTTGCTACAAGTCCCATGTGTGTCCCTGTGCTTCACACTGCATGACCCAGGGTTGTAGTTCTTTGTGGGATATTTGATTGGAGTGTGAGGCAATGCATTCTCCCAGGTGAGTTGTGTGGAGTTTGTGTTAGGGGTGTGTGTGTGTGGAGCTGCTGGTAACTATGGTCAGTGCTGTCAGTCCTCCTTCCCACCCAGCCAGAATTTCCACCATGGAACGTGCTTCCGTTGCAGGGAGTGCAAGTTGTCTTTCAGGATGTCAGTCAGTGGTGTCCTGCTGTTGGTTGGTGCACCGTTGCCAGCAGGACCTTGTGCTCCCCACAGCAGTAGCCAGTGCCAGCCATCTTGTCAGTTGTTTTCCACTCCCTGTGATGTGAGCATGGTTCATGGTGGTGTTGATGTGCGCATTGTGAGGGTGGGCAAAATCTGTGACTACGACTCCCATGATGCTATTGGCTACACTGACTTGCCCAGCATACACAGGATTCCTTCCTTTCAGTGGGCTTCACTGTGAGGTGGTGTTGTAGTGGTGGCTACATGTCTGGATGTGTTTGTTAGTTATATTTGTGCCACTGCCTAGCTGTAGTTGTAGTTGAGTTTGTACATGTGATGACACAGTTACATATCACTATGAGATGGCATTTGTTGTGTTTATCTGACTGACATACACATTTTGGGATGATTCTGTTCTGGTTGGTGTGTATTTGCTAAGGGTGCATGGTTTGACTCTCCCCTTGACAGTGATGTGTGTGTATTGTTGCACAATATTGTGTACATTTGTTGTGTACTCACCAGGCTCTGGGATGTTTTCTAGTCCATATACGCTCACTGGTGGTAGGATGGCCCGCACCTTCTCCTCCCAGGGCCTGAGGTATACTGGTTTGGCAGGAGGGCCACTGCCGGTGTGTTGGCTCAAGAGGTAGTCCTTCTTCAACAGCTCCCTTACCCTCCTGCGCACGTCATACCACCTGTTCTGGATGTCTCCCTTTGTGCGCAAACATGGTGATTGTGCGTTCACCCTGTCGACAATCCTCTCCCACATCTTGGTTTTCTGCGACATGGGTGTCTGTTGGACCAGTGTACCAAACAGCTGTGGCTCTACCCTGAGGATCTCATCTACCAGGACTTCCAATTCACTATCTAGGAACTTATGATTCTTCTTTGGGGGCATGGTGATGGTGAGTGATGTGTGTGTTGGTGTGCAGGTGAGGGTGTGTGAGTGTGTGTTTTGCTGGGTGTATGTGAGGGTGCTATTTGTTGAGGTGCTGATGGTGTGTGGCTTGTGTGATGGATGAGCTGTGGGTGGGTGTGTGGTTGCTGTCTGTTGAGTGCTGGCAGGTAATTTGAATTTGCAAAGGATCATGGTAGGGATTTGTGTCCTTTATATGGGTGGTGTTGTGGGTGTGTCTTTGTTCCCTGTTCCCCCCCACCAGTATTTATTGGCTTTGTAATTGCTTGTTTTGCCTTTTTTTGTGTGTTTTTCCCTTTGTACTTTTTGTGCATGTAGGAGACGTTCTTGTGACCGAGTCGGACCCTGCAGTTGTCTCGTACGAGCTTCTCCGAGTCATTCACGCTGTGTTTGTGCTGTTTTCTTTGCTGCGTACGCGTCGGTCGCGGTGTATTGGGTTGCTTCGGCTCGCAGTTTTGTATGCGTGTCGGTCGTACGGCTTGGCCTCCGTGCGACTCGGTCATGTTTTCCACGCGTTGCATCGTACTTGCCGGCTAGGAGTTCGCGGGTACGTTTCGTTCGGGATTCTTCCTGGTGCGTGTCGGTCGGTTCGATTCGCGTGGTTTTCCGGCCGGATAGCTGTTTTCCGCGCGGCTCGGTCGTTCGGCTTGTGTTCCGTACGAGTCGGTCGGATTTTGCATGCTTCTCATCGTACTTTGCGGGTCAGGCTGCACCGGTACGTGTCGGTCGGAATGAATTCCGGCTCCGAGTCGGTCGGTACGTTTTCCGGCCCGAATCGTAATCGACCCCTAAGTGATTTGCCCAGAATCACAGGATGTTCAGCGTCATTGCCGAGACTCAAACCCGGTTCCCTAGATTCGAGGTGGACCGCCCTAGCCATTCGGCCAACTCCTCTCCCCTATGTTGCATTTTAAGGGCCAGTTTATACTATACCTTTGGCACTATCTCCTCACTATTGTGTTTTTTATACACATTTCTTATTTCTTATAATCTCCTCTTGATTATTTTTTTGCACTGCATTTCCTTTCTCCTCTCTCCCATTTCTTTATCTCTTTTTTATTACAGTTTTATATAGTATTATTACAGTATTATTGTATATTATTCTAACTTTATTATTAAAATATTATTCACTTGTATGTTTTTCCGCTAATGTATTGTATGATATTTACTTATATTATTCTTTTTATTGTAATTTGGCTCTTGTTTCGATCTATAATTTTTGATGATTTGTAACTTCTCTAATAAACTTCATTTAAACGTGAACATTTGTTTAGAGGATGGCAGAAGTTACAGATGTTTGATATATAACAACAAGGACATATTAGTGTGTATGGCCAGAAAGGGACGGTAGATACATATTGTGAATTCTACCCTGCCCTCACAATAAAGACCTTTATACAAACTTCACCCTGTCCACCATGAGCAAGCATAGTGCTCCTGCACACTTACCTGAAGATGCGCAGGAGAAAGGTGGGGATCTTATAGTAATAGGAAGGAAGTGAATGTATCCAAAATATACTAAATAACTTGCAAATTTTTTGAGAGATTTCGGAGAAACTTGTTTTTATTTATGAATTTGGTAAGTGACTTCCCCATCTCCCTGGTGAGTTCTCAGTGAGGTCCATGACGAGGAAGATGCACAAAGTGGTAATTAAATTTTGCGCATAGCTGGTCTGAAAGCACCTGTCCCTGAAATGTTATTGCATTCACTTATGTGTTCCTTATTTACACCCTGTCAATAAATTTAGCTGTCCTTCCTCCGTGTCATTAACTGAATTAGTTTCACTTGCCCAGCGTGCTGCTGTTTATGTTGAATGGGTTTTATTTCATATTAAGAGATTAATTGAAAGTCGAAGGATTCATAGCTAGAGAGTCTTTAAAAGCAGACTGTAAGAAAGTTACAGCCCATCTGTCTCTTCGGAGTGCACTAGCGTGAATGTCCATGACACCTCATCAGTGCAGCCTTCCGCAGGGTTAAACTGAGCATGCCAAGATAGAGTCTTGTAAAACTGCAATCATGCTTCTAGTTAAACAACTTCAAGACAACAGTTCCGGGATTGATAATACATTTACTCATTAAAAAGCATCATTTGACTATGCATTTAATTAGATGCACATCTTCTCTTTCAGGACTTGTATGTAAATCTCCCAGTAGTAGACTGCACAGGTTCTAAAGCATCAGATGTGTTTTCTTTTATTGGCAATGTTCTTAAACTAAAATGCTAGTAATGTGCTTGATGATGTAAATCGTGGTCTTGGCAGAATCATAAATGAGCAGATTTTGTGTAGCGCAAGATCCTTGATAAAATAATCAAATGGAATGCACAGGAATATAAAATGTGCATGGACCAGGGAAGCACTATGATTAGAGACCATACTGACAACCAGTGAAAAACAAGCACTGGTAAAGCCAAAAGGTCTGGCTTTCTTGTTAACTGGCAACAGTAGTAGAGGCATGTGTGCAAGAAGAAAAAGAATACACACTCGCAACCCAGAAAAATAAAGTGAAATGTGCATGAGCCCACAGACACAGCATCTCTAGAAATGCTGGCCTTTGAATGCACAATAGGAAAGACAGACCTGTTGTCTTTGTTACAGTCCTCTGCACCAGGCCACTAATTCCGCTACCTCTTTTTCTCAACACTTTCCTTATGCTCCCTGATTTAGGGCCTATCATGAAGAGCTGCACTGGTTTAGCATAGAGCTGCACACCTTTTTTTTTTGCTTGTTAAAGGTCTAAAGTGCATTGCTATAAGTAAGAAATACTCAGAGTTAATGCATGAAATGCAGACAGGAAAAGTCGGAAACAGTGAGCAGAGATTGCCATTCTCTGTGTTTTCGGCTTGTTCTCTCTAAAGTTCATGCATTAAGACAGAAAAAATGTGATTATATGTATAAACTTTAAGCAACTGAAATGCAAAGGCAATTTATGATGTGGCCACTTGAGCCGTATCATGATGGGCTGCTCAGGTTCAGTGCAGAGCCAAGCCTGTTTTTTTGGCCTGTAGTGCGTTAAGTGAATTAATTTAACCCAATGTTTCTCTGAGTTAGGACTGGATTTTCAGACAGTACCGCTCAGAAACAGTGAGCAGGATTTGCCTCTTTGATACTGAGCTATCCTGTCGAAACTAAAGCACTTACTCAGAAAAATATCAGGTTAAATGAATTCACTTTACACACTGAAGGTACATAAAAGAGCAGCTGGGTTTTGCTCTGAGCCTGAGCAGCCCATCATGATAAAGCACTTGGTGTTCTTCCATACTTCCTCTTCCTATACAGGTCACGTTAGACATGAATAAAAAAAAACAGAGAGAGAAAGAGCACAGTGAGCTTTTTTAAGGTGAGACTTCCTTTCGATGAGTCAAAAAAAATATTTTACAATTCTTAATTTTTTTGTAATTGTGAGTAGTTTGTAATCAGGCCATACTTGGAATTCAATTCCAGATCCAATATATTTTTGTAACAACAATCATCATTTTATTTTAGGAAAAAAGATTTCAGCATTATGTTAATTCACCACATTTGAAATTTGCCAATCTGGAGATATTAGACCGGTGTTTCAGATGTTTGACAGTCACTTCATTCTATCCCTTTGGCTCAGCAGATTATGTGTAAATGCTCTGTTTAGAGTATCGGCCCTTCTAAGAGGTGCGACTTAGGGGCCGATTCCGATTCGGGCCGGAATTCTCTCTGACCGAGCCGGACCCGGAGAGAATTCCGACCGAATCGGACCCTAGCAGTCCGACCGAACGAGTACGATGCGCACGCATGCAATCGGACTCGAGTCGGTCGGACTCCCATTGAAGTCAATGGGAGCCTGTCGTACAACGCGTACGCGGGCTCCCATTGACTCAATGGGTGCGAGGCGGACAAGGGTGCCCCCTACAGCATATATGCGTCCATGCGCATCGCGGCGTACATGCACAGGTAGGGGGGACCCATAGGTCCCCCCTGTGTGCGACTCGCGCGCCTACGCGTACAGGGGGGTCCGACGCGGACCCCCAAAGTCCGGCTCCGACAGCTTTTTCGAGCCGGACGGCGCGAGTCGATCGGACTGCTCGCGGCGCGCATCGTACTTACCCGGCCGGGAAACGTCTCCATAGCGCGGTGCGAGTCGTGTCCATGCGAGTCGGTCAGAGCGTGTTGAAGCCGCGTTCGAGTCGGTCGGCGATTTCGCGGGAGCTTGCATCGTACTCGCTCGGCCGGACCCGCGTACGATTCGGTCGGGAAACAGGGCTCCGAATCGGATCCGGTGAATCCGAATCCGATTCGGAGCACTACCGGCCGAGATCGGAATCGGCCCCTTAATGTTATCCAGATTGGTGCGCCAGCACTGGTTCAGTCTCTCTAGTTTGCGCCCTCCTCTTATTCTATGTTCCATGTTTTAAGATTTCTTACTTAGCTTGTAGGAAGAGGATTTTGGGTCCTTTCTCCTTTGTTATGATGTGGTTGTCTCTGTTACTACGCCAAATCACTAATCATAGAAGTTTTAATAAAGCTCTTTTAGCACACATATTTTGTTTTCTTTTTTTAATAGTTTTTATGAATTAATCTCATGGCCAGTCCTAGCGCCAAGTCATTCATTCCCTTTCTCACTCACTGATTTGTTTTTTTTCTCACAAAAATGAAGTATTGCCTCGCATCAACCAGGGATGATGTCCTTGGGCCCATGAGCCTGTTTATAATTTTTTTTTTTCTTAAATGCTTTATTCCCCTAGTTGCTCTGCTAAAGGAACATCTGGTACTTTTCGAGTACATCGAGTACTGTTTGGGCAGTGTTTATATTCACACAGCATTTCTATAAGAATGACATAAATTATCTAAGATATAGGATAGACTTTTGGTTAATCTTAGTGTAAACACTTGATTTAAATTGAAAACAAAATCACTTAATGACCTATGTTTCTTAAAAAGTAAAACAAAATGCTTTGTAAAATACTACACTTGGAATAAAGTGTTCCTTACACATATGTACATCCTGGTTATGAATATATCACAGAAAACGTTGGAGCACTCTTTGTGCTTTGCCCATCATTACTGAGTCATGGTATGGTTTTTTGTTCATTTGAGCTCCCGACCAACCTATAGCCCCCATCCATTGCTTGTCTGTTTGGATCCAAAGCCTCCCTATTCATGCTGCACTGACCAGGCACCATGGTTAGTTTTACACCTTTCTAAATTGCTATCTTGTCATTGATGAACAAGTTACTTACCTTTATAGACTCTTTTTTTCTAGTGGATACTATATCTCCTAGCAGATTTCTCCTCTTTAAGTCATCCATTGGCATTAGGATGAATCCTCAAAAATATTTGCAGGAACACCTCCAAGCTGAAGCAATGTAGATCATTGCAAGGATCTGCTTCTTCCCCTTAGAGGTGATGTTACAGGCCCATGGAGGTGTTTGGTCAGTGACATCAGTTCTGCATAATTGGTGAATTCTGCTAAGACAAGGAGAAAGAATTGAGCAAACATAGCAGAAAAAAATAAGAAATATAGTTTTTTTTAATTGAGCACCTCCTCCAACTCACGCCCACAGCACCACCCTCAGAAGCACTGTTAATGGTTACTTCTTCCTGCAGTATTCTCATCTTTGAAATACTCCCATATTAATGTTGATCGTTAGGAGAATGGTCCTCGCATTAAGTGGGATAAACCCATTTCTGGATGGTGATTTTCCATAAATCTTGATTCAACCATGAGGAGAAGTTATTATGAGTTTTGCGAGACACCTGGTACCCCCATGCTTTTCCTAAGACATATTTTGCCTGTGAAACATAGCGATAATATATCCAGGGTGTAAGCCCAATGACAAGGGAAAAGTACACATAAATCTGTAAATAAACACTGACTTATGGGGTTAATCTCCATTCCAAGAACCAAAACCTGTAATGGAGCAGTAACACAGTACACAGTAATTACACTCCCCCATGGTGTGATATTACCACATTGGTTTTGGCATTTCTACTGTGGGGCCGATTCCGATCTCGGCCGGTAGGGCTCCGAATCGGATTCGGCTTAACCGGATCCGATTCGGAGCCCTATTTCCCGACCGATTCGTACGCGCGTCCGGCCGAGCGAGTACGATGCGAAATCGCCGACCGACTCGTTCGGGTGTCCCGACCGCTCTGACCGACTTGTTCCCGGGTCTAACCGCACCGACCGACTCGCTCGGACACGACTCGCACCGCGCAATGGAGACGTTCCCCGGCCGGGTAAGTACGATGCGCGCCGCGAGCAGTCCGACCGAGCCGCGCACTCCGGCTCCAAAGAGCAGTCGGAGCCAGACTTCGGGGGTCCATGTCGGACCCCCCTGTACGCATAGCTGCGCGCGTCGCACACGGGGGGACCCATGGGTCCCCCCTACCTGTGCATGTACGGCGCGAGTCGCTTCACCGCGTACCCGCTGTAGGGGGCGCCCCTGTTTGCCTCGCACCCATTGAGGCAATGGGAGCCCGCGTACGCATTGTACGACCGGCTCCCATTGACTTCTCCGGGTCCGGCTCGGTCGGAGAGATTTCTGGCCCGAATCGGAATCGGCCCCTGTGTCTTTTGTTCTTCATTTACCCCATTAGTAAGCAAATGTCTAACTGGAAATTATTTAAACTAAATTAAGTTATATTATTTATTTTTCATAATCTCAAGCCTGAATGACAATAGAAGAACTAAGGGCATCATTATGATGCCGGGCGGTCGTACCATCTGGTGCCTGGCACACGGTGCATGGATGTGTGGCGGGGCACTACATGGGCCCCCAGTGCCACTTAGCAGTGGGCCATAGGGAACAGGGGCCCTGTTTGGGGCCCCCAAAGTCCATTTCCATATACCTTTTCATGGTGATGGGACCGCGCAGGCACCGCCTCCATTTAAGGGATAGGATTCTGACTGCCGATGCAATCTTGGATCCTGCCAGAGGCGGTGGTCTTTCCCCCTCGACCTCGCTGGTTCGAACGCCTGCATCATAATGCTGTGGTCGGACTGATGGCCTGTATGACGGTGGAACCGCCCCAACGGCCTGTCGGTGGCGGACCCACTGACATTGTAAAAAGGCCCTAAGTGTAGTTCCATTCATCAGATCTAGTGGCCAGGGTGATAGGTAGTCAGAGTCAAGGGAAGAGAAAAGTTCAGTCAATAGACCAACAATCAACAAAACAACAAAGGAATAACAGAGTAACACCAGAAAAACTCAAACTACCGAACAGGTAACAAATTGTAGCAGAGCTGGATTGTGGGAAACAACCTTCAAAAGGCAATGATGACTCAGGGTTGCAGGTGTAGATAACTACTTGATATTGTACCAAGGGCCAGAAATACACATGGAGAGGTGGTTTAATTTGTAAGTGTTTTTAAAAGGTTAGGTTTCAAAGAGTTATGCAGATAACGTGTTATATAATAACTTTGCAATATTTATATCTGTGTGAGGGTAATAATGAGAAGTTTTGAAAAAAGGCTACATTGTTAGAACACTTTGGAAGGTGGGACTGGGTGAGGATGAAAACATTACGCATAAGGAGGGGAAGGTTAATATAAAGACATGATATCTATAGTAGCAGCTAGTTCAAGGATTATTTGCCAGAAACTTACACTTGCTACTTTTGTATCTTGGGTTTTGAAGAAAAGATCAGAATCAATAATAATGCCTAGATTATAGACTGCTTTTATGGGAGGAGTAACGAGTGCTTCCGGCCAACAGGCTGAGCTTCATTTATGAAGGAAATTTTTGGGCAATTAGTAGTTCTATCTTGGATGGATTTAACTCAAGAAAATTGCAAGCCATCCATTTTAGTACATTGATGAGGTCTCATTAAGTTCTTCCTTCAATTAAACTGTCTTTCTGAGACCAGAAGGCTGTTGACTTGAATGCCGAATTGGCAATTTAAATAACAATTGTGTATCATCAGCATAGATATGGAACTGTACTACCCTTGTCTGCAAAAGGGCTGCCAATGTGACCACATAGATGCTAAAGAATAACAGTGACAGCGCAGATACCTGCAGCACTCCATAGGCAACATGCTTTGATGCAGACTTGAAGGGTGGAATGAAGACAGTCTAGGATCAATCTGTGTAGAATGATAGTAACTATTTTAGGGCAAGGTGTCAAGGGCCATGTCCTTTTGTCTGGCCATCATCAATGAATGATCTATGGTATCAAAGGCCGCGGACAGCTCTAGGAGGAGTTGGGTTCCTCCACTACCAGCTCAACGATGTGGCTTGATCTGAAGCAAGCTCGAAGATGGTGCAATATTTTGCTTGTCTCAGTAAAGCTTGTGGTTTGATGCATACCCAATTTCCAACAATTTTCATAGAAAGGCTAGCTGTGATATTGAGTGGAAATTGTTTGGGTCACCTGATGAAAGGGGGGGGCTTTGAAAAGTGGTCTCATCAGTGCAGTCTTTCAGTCTACTGCACCTGGTGGAATAGATTGACTATGTCAGTGATGAGTAAAGGTCCTAGTTGCTTCATGATATATGCTGTAGAGATATCAGGAGTTCCTAGTGGGCTGGTGTTATCAATGAACTCTCATGCTTCTACAGTGGACATCTCCCTAAAGCTAAATTTGTTTTGGTTTGACCCTAGTGTAGACAGTAGCAATCATAGAACTGCTCAGGGCACCTGGCTTCAGCTCCTGTTGGATCTTGTATATATTAGCTGTGAAAAATTGACATAGATTATCGCACTAGGCCTAAGTATGCTTGCCATTGTGATCTTGAAAGATATGTGTTGTCAGTTTGTTCATAGTTTTGACAAGTTCTTCAGATTAATTTAATCCTGTATTTTTGCAGGTGTAATAATTACGCAAAAAGTATTTGTTTTTTGTATGTGGCCATTTCTGTGGTGTACAGTTGTTTGGCTTCCTCACAGTAATCCAGCCATCACTTTCTTTCTGCTCTTCTGGCTTTAAAGATTCCTGGCTAGAGTTTTATCCAGTAGAGAAATTATGTTTTAGATGATAGTTGATGCTTTATTGACATCAGTAGCCTTGGTGCTATGGTATTCAGCACTGACAGTGGGGCTTAGTGTCACATGTTCCCTTATTTCATCGATGGAGCTATAGCTCCAGAATCCATGATTGTGACTTTGTACCCTTGCTTTTAGGGATTAATGGTATAGCGAAAGGTACGTTCAGGTGATTGAGACCAGGGTAGTGGCATGCAGTGGTGTGCAGAAGATTGTGTTGAATGGTTTAGTTTTTTATTAGTGTCCAGTTATAGACCTAAAGTTCTTGAGGGCAGTTGTATAGGTTTTCAAGTTGGAAGTTAAAGTCTCCCAGAACTATAGTGTGATCATTATTCAGAGCAAAGTTCCTGTAGCCCAGAGACTACCCCGGCCAGGAATTTCATCTTGGACAATACCGCCGATATGGAAGTGTGGAGCAGCAACACTCTAGTTGCTGCAAGCAGCATCAGGAGGCCGCCTGGGACCATCGCAGAGAAAAACTTGGAAGGCGGGTGTGGAAGGAGGAGATAGTACTGTGACGGACTACTCAGCAGGAAGGGCGAGAAACGAAGAGAAGACACCTAAGACCTCTGCGGGCTCACAGAGGCTACGGAGCAGGAGGACGCAGCTGAGGACTAGAGGGTGCTGGCCCTGACTGCTGTGAAACGAGTAAAGGACGCTCACATGGTTTCCAGGGATGAGAACTCCCACAACGAACGCCGAGCTACACCTGAGTTTGAATCCACCGGCCAAGGAGGACAGAAGGACACTGTGGTTCCTGACGCCACAACCCCGGGGGAGGGCTGTGGCCTCAAGCAAGTGCAATTTGTATATTATTGGTCTGTAGGGAGGTGGTGGTGGGGGATGAGGCTACCGGTTTGTAGGGGCACAGTCTAGGTTCAAGGGGGGCACACTTTGGGGAGAGAGCACTACACCCTGCATGAGCATGGGGCGGCTTCATCAGAGGTGAAAGAGAGAACCAAATATTTACCCTGTTGTATGGTTTCTTTGAGGCCATCAATCCCCATGACTGCCCTTGGAAGCTGGTGAAAGAGGAGTCGGTGACTTCTGGGCGGAAGAAGGAAAGAACAGAAGGGGGTTCAAGCACCGCTACACTTCTAAGGCAACCCTGGAAAGGATAAGATCTTACTGGAAGGAAGAAATGAAACACAAGCAACATTATAAAGTTAAAAATAGAAGGCTTAAATCTATACCTTTGTATGCGTCTCTGTCTTGGGGAAACCACAGTGGTGGTGTCAAAAATGGGATACAGTGTCTGACACAATGACACAACCCATTACCCTCAAAGCGATGATCACCCAATTGGCAGAAGGACAGTGCCATTTATAGTTAGTCCTCAAACAACATGCACAGACAGTACGGAAAGACCAGGAGTCCTTCAAGACTGCCTTGAAAGACCAGACTGCCTAGCTGACAAATAACCAACAAGTTCAGGATACCACAATACTACGCCTTACTGATGCTATTACCTGTGCTCGCGTACATCCCAATGTACCAGAGGCAGTACTTCAGAAATTCCAGGAAGGAGATGATACTGATTATTCTTTTTGCATTTCAAGAGGGTAGCTACAACAGCTGCGTGGCTGCAGGAAGGTTGGGGCAGTACATAGCACCTTTGCTTTCTGGAGAATTACAGGTCGCCAATCAAACAGCAAATCCTGCAGGAGGTACTTATGCTGATCTCAAAAAGGCTATTCTGGAATGTTTAGGGTGTGACCCAGAATACTATAGGAATTGGTTCTGTAATAAAAAATGGAATACAGGGGATATTGTATTATAGGACAAAGGATCTGGGGAACCAATGGCCTCAACCCACTACTGCAACAGTGGAAGAAGTGACAGAACGGATATACCTTGAGCAGTACCTGGATGCCCTACCCGTAAACACCCGATCTTGGGTGAAGCAACACCCTCACCTTACAGTCGCCTCAGAGGTTGAGCTAGCCTGCACATACTACTGCTCACCTGAGTTTAGAGCACATCCAACCTGACCCCCCATATAATCCATCCAAAGGGCCTGTTCAGGGAAGGGGGCTACAGGAGAAGCCCGGATGCCCACTCCGCCTAAATTTCCACCTAGAATACCATCGGGGGAGAGATCAACTACAAGGTCCGCAGTGCTTTTCCTGTGTGGAGTGAGGGCACTAGCTTGGCAATGTCTCCAACGAGGTCCAGCCCCCAAACCTATGGAAGTGGGGTACACCTAGGGGAGAATATTAGCTTCAGGGACTAATTCTAGGTACTACAGGAAAAAGATATATCTAAATAAAAGGGCCCTTTTTGCCTTACTAGATATGGGTTGCCACTATGCAGTGGTTAGTCAAGACTTGGCCCGACAGCCTAGAGGAGGGAGGGGGAATTCATACAACTCACTTGTGTAGTACAGGAAAAAGATATATCTAATTGGAAGGGTCCTTTTTGCCTTACAAGAAAACCTATCTAATGGCAGAGGTGCTGATTGAAATAGAGGGGGATCCCTAGATACAGAAGGTAGGAATTATTCCCTCCCTCCCTGAGAAGGTGATTCTGAGTACAGATCTACCCAGATTTAGTGAATATATATCTGGTTTGTAGCAGCAGATGGAGGTGGGTTGACTTAAGGAGGCCCCCTTCTGTGAGGTTGACATAGAAATAGCTCCAGTAAAGACCAGAAGGGAGAAGAGAAGGGAATGAACAGGTCACTGTCAGTACTCACATCCCTCAACCACTTGTATCCTTTCATCCCCAGAAGGAAACCAGACCCCCCACATAGTTTCTGGACAGTCCAGAGGGATGATAGCACCCTGATGCACGCCTGGGAGCAAGTCAAAGAGGAGGTGCCAAACCAGGTAGGTCCATTATTTTGAATAAAGAAATGCCTATTGTATAGGATCACGAAGGGGGGTGAGCTCCATAGTAAACAGCTCCTAGTGCCAGTATTTTTCGACAATCATCTTTTACTTCAACCCCATAATCAGACATGGGGAGGTCATTATGGGCAAGAGCATTCACTGAAATACCTGTTAGAATGGTTTTATTGGCCAGGGGTTTATAGTGAGGTATCAAGGTATGTCTGCCCATGGTGTCAGATTATAAATCCACTAGGGGTAGCAAGGGTCCCGCATGCCCCCTCCCCATTCTTGAGGTACCATTCCAGAGAGTGGGGATGGATTTAGTGGGACCGCTGATGCCCTCCGCCTGAGGACATCAGTATATATTAGTCCTAGTGGACTACACTACACACTATCCTGAAGCAGTTTCACTGACCAGTATGACCACCATCACAGTTGCTCAGGCAGAGATATTGGTTGGATCACTAACAGAATATCGACAGTCAGAATATCGAGCTACAAAAATATCGACACAAAAATATCGATGTCCAGAATATTGAAGTCCTATCTACATAATGGTAAGTACAAAAATATCGTTGTCAAAAATATCGTTGTTAAAAATATCGTTTTTTTAATGTTTAAAAAATAATGTAAAATAAAGTAAATAATACATATAATTAAAAGAAACATAGTTAAAATTATTTTAAAATGTTTAAAATTATAACTAATACATATAATATAAAAATAAATTAAACATATATATGTATAAAATATCATATATATACTTACTTAATATTTATAAATAATTATTTTAATAACTTATAAATTGTTAAAAAAAACATATTAAAAATTATAAATACATATATATACACATACACCAATAATATAAATATAAATATAAACAATATATATAACAAATTAAAAAATTAGAATATTTTTTAATCTTTTTAAAATACATTATACACTACATTAACTAAAACAGTAGAGAAAATATTGGATAGCGGAGGGGATAAAATTACTATTCCTACTCCAGAGACTGCAACAGTACGGAAAGTGTTGGATAGCGTGAGGGTAAAAATTACTATTCCCACTCCACTGAGTGCAACAGTAGGGAAAGTGTTGGATAGCGTAGGGGTAAAAATTACTATTCCTACTCCAGAGAGTGCAACAGTAGGGAAAGTGTTGGATAGCGTAGGGGTAAAAATTACTATTCCCACTCCAGTGAGTGCAACAGTAGGGAAAGTGTTGGATAGCAAAGGGGTAAAAATTACTATTCCCACTCCAGTGAGTGCAACTGTAGGGAAAGTGTTGGATAGCGTAGGGGTAAAAATTACTATTCCCACTCCAGTGAGTGCAACAGTAGGGAAAGTGTTGGATAGCGCAGGGGTAAAAATTACTATTCCCACTCCAGAGAGTGCAACAGTAGGGAAAGTGTTGGATAGCTCAGGGGTAAAAATTACTATTCCCACTCCAGAGAGTGCAACAGTAGGGAAAGTGTTGGATAGCTCAGGGGTAAAAATTACTATTCCCACTCCAGAGAGTGCAACAGTAGGGAAAGTGTGGGATAGCTCAGGGGTAAAAATTACTATTCCCACTCCAGAGAGTGCAACAGTAGGGAAAGTGTTGGATAGCGTAGGGGTAAAAATTACTATTCCCACTCCAGAGAGTGCAAAAGTAGGGAAAGTGTTGGATAGCGTAGGGGTAAAAATTACTATTCCCACTCCAGAGAGTGCAACAGTAGGGAAAGTGTTGGATAGCAAAGGGGTAAAAATTACTATTCCTACTCCAGTGAGTGCAACAGTAGGGAAAGTGTTGGATAGCGTAGGGGTAAAAATTACTATTCCCACTCCAGAGAGTGCAACAGTAAGGAAAGTGTTGGATAGCGTAGGGGTAAAAATTACTATTCCCACTCCAGAGAGTGCAACAGTAGGGAAAGTGATGGATAGCAGAGGGTCAAAATTAACATACTTATCAATTAAATAATTTTTTTAATTAAATAATAAATTAATAATTAATTAATAATGAATTATTTATAAATAATAACAAATATAAATTAATAATTACTTCATTATAATTAAATTACTTCCCACTATATTCCCTATAAACCCACAACCCGCTCCTAAATTTTTTTAACACAATTAATATAATTATCAATTAATCAATTAATAAATATTAATTACCAATTAATAATTAATTAACAATAAATTAATTATCAATACCAATAAATAAAAATTAATAATTACTTTATTAAAATTAAATTACTTCCCACCCTATTCCCCTATAAACCCACAACCGGCTCCTAAAAAAATTTAACACAATTAATATAATTATCAATTAATCAATTAATAAAAATTAATGACCAATTAATAATTAATTAACAATAAATTAATTATCAATGCCAATAAATAAAAATTAATAATTACTTTATTATGATTAAATTACTTCCCACCCTATTTCCCTATAAACCCACAACCCGCTACGGAATAAAAACACAAAATTTAATTAAAAATAATTAATAATTTCTAAAAATTATTATTACATTTACTATAATTAAATTACTTCCCACCCTATTCCCCTATACCCCCACAACCCGCTACGGAACTAAAACGCAAAATTGACTTTAAAAAAAATTAATAACTTCTAAAAATGTAATACATATATTTTTTTTAACGATACAATACTTAACAAAAAATATAAAACAAATACATTTAAAATACATACTAAAATACATAACACTAATATAAACATTGATATTATTAACAACGATATATTAACAAAAACGATATTTCTTACCTTCATGTCGATATTCTGGTCACCGATATTCATGTCGATATTCAGTACCTTCGATATTTCCAACTCGATATTTTTGTACTCCGAAAATAAAAACATAATATTATGTCTGTGCACCATATTGGTTCTCTCGCGGGTGGGGTTTTCCCACGAACTGCTCATGTACCAGGGTAGGCACTTCATGTCCCTGTTAAACGCCCAAATATGCAAACTCTAAGGCATATGGCAAATCTGTATGTCTGTTTACCATTCACAGGCAGGCGGATTCGTTGAGAGATGTAATAGGACCATTAAAACCCTGCTCCGAAAGGCCATAAACGAGACAGGGAGGGACTGGGATCAGGAACTACCTTTGGTCCTCTTTACCATATGAATGTATGAACAGAAGTCCACAGGCTTTTTACCTTTCGAAATAATATTTGGGAGGCAGCCCTGCACTTTCTTAGACATGCCCGCAGAACAGAGGGTTGAGGCAGAGGACGAACGGCAACCTCACCTTGAGTATACCACCTCTCTCAAGAAAACCCTGTCCAACCTGTGGGAGGAGGTCGATATCAATCTAGAAGTTGCCCAGAAATGGCAAAAGCAGACATATGACAAAGGGACAGTGGTACAGGATTTTACTGTGGGTGAGTAGGAATTAAACCTGCTTCCTACATCAGACCATATGTTATCAAAGAAAAGGTGACCACCATTAAGAACAGAGGGGCCTATTAGGATGGCGGGCGGACCTGAGTCCGCCCGCCATCCTCGCGGTATTGGGACCGGCCGCCAGACGTGCGGCAGTCCCGCACCGCTAATTAGGATGCGACCGCCACCCTGGCGGTCGCATTCCGCATTTTTGACATTGCGGCGGGTGCTGCTTAGAGCAGCACCCGCCGCAATGCCAAAGTGCATGGTGTGCATTTGCATGCACAACGTGGCAGGCTCCGTGCGGTGCCTGCCACCTTGTGCATGCAAATGGAGGGGGGTACCATAGGTACCCCCCAAGTGCAGCCCCCCACCCCCCCAGGGGTCCGCAACGGGCCCCCAAAGCGATGCCGCCATGGAAAGGCCAGCCACCGCAATCATCATAATATGGATGGCGGTGCCTGCTAGGCACCGCCACCATATTGTGGCCCAAGTCCGCCAGGCTAGCAATCGGAACGATTGCCGACCGGCGGAAAGGCGGCAGAGGCACTTTGCGTCCGCCGCGATACCCCCGCCATTATAATATGGCGGGGGTAAATCGGGTTGCGATGGCGGGCAGATTGCCACCGCCGGGCCGGCAATGGCGATCCGCCCGCCATCCTAATCAACCCCAGAGTGTTTAATCCACATGGTCATAGGGAGGGGCAAGTCTACCATGTAAATCTGCTAAATAAATGGGAAGAACTCCCTCCCATGAGAGCAGAACCAGTGCTACCCATAGGATATGTCAACACAAGCACACCCGTAGACATACCCCGTCAGCCTTTACTGGCGGTGAAAACAGAAGGTATCAATATAGGGGAGTCCCTAACTGTAGAGAAAAAAAACCTCTTTAACCAGCTCCTGGGAAAGTAGCCCTCTCTACTCTTGGGGAACTCTGTACAGACTACACTGGTATCTCATAACATTGTCACTGATGGCTCTCTGTGGTTAAATTAAAGTCTTACAGTACCCCAGCTGCTTGAAGGAAGGCAGTGGAACAGGAGATAGAAGCAATGCTAAAAGCGGATATTATTGAGCCATCCCAAAGCGCCTGATGATCCCCAGTAGTGCTAGTACCAAAAGGCAATGGGAGTCTATGGTTTTGTATTGATTTTTGACAATTAAACACCATCTCTTGTTCAATTCATACCCTATGCCGTGAGTAGATGAGTTGGTAGAGAGACTGGGAGGGGCAAGATTCAGGTCCACAGTCGTCCTGATGAGGGTTATAGGCAGATTCCCCTAGCACTAGAGGCTCGGAAAAGAGTATTCACAACCCAGTGGGCCTCTATCATTTCAAAGTACTTCCTTTTGGCCTTCATGGGGCCCCAGCAACATTCCACAGACTTATGGACATTTTACTACGGGCACACCAGCTGTATGCTGTGGCATACCTAGATGACATTTTGGTCTATAGTCCAACATGGGAGACCCATCTGCAACACTTAGAACAAGTTCTAAACACATTACATCAAGTGGCACTCACTATGAACCCAAAGAAAACCACTTTCGCTACCAACCATATTGAGCATTTAAGTTTACTATCCATTTAGAGATCATCCAACCACAGATCAGTAAAATAGAGGGCATTCAAAAGATCCCAAAACCCATGACAAAGAAGGCTGGGGCTTATGGGCTAATATTGAAGGTTCATCCCTCGGTTCTCTGATATTGTGAGCCCACTCCCCGATCTGTTGACTGGTAAATACCCGACAAAACTGGTGCCTTGGTCAAACGCTCGGAATTACAGCTTTCAAGATGTTTTATGTAATGCTCCCATTCTCATTTCCCCCAACTTCCAAAGAACCTTTGTACTGTAAACCGATGCCTCTGGTTGGGGATTGGGGTCCTGTATTATTCCTGAGTCGCAAGCTGCTCCAGAGAGAGCAGCATTATTCCACAATAGAGGAGTGTCCTGTCATCAAGTGGGCTATGAAAGCCCTGCAATACTACCTCCTAGGTCCCTCTTTCATTCTTCTGACTGATCACGCCCCTCTCACCTTTTTAGCTCAAAAGAAAGACACCTATTGTAAGATTTTGAGGTGGTTCCTGGCTCTGCAGCCTCTCTAGTTTCAGGCTTTACATGTGCCCAGAAAGCTGCAGGGGAACATGGATTTCCTGTCTCGCTGTCAGATCTCTGAATGGCTCCTACGTCCATTCCTAGGAGGAAAGCAGTGTAGTCCGGAGATTCTATCATGGCGGACACCGCTGAACAGGAAGTGAGGGCCACCTGGGACCTTCACAGTGAAAACCCCAGAAGAGCTGGGGAAGGCAGGTGTGGAAGGAGGAGACAGGAGGGCGACGGACTACTCTGCAGGAGAATAGAGAAACAAGGAGAAGACACCAGAGGACCTCCATGGACCAACAGTGGCTATGGAGCAGGAGGAAGTGGTTGAGGACAAAAGGGAGCAGGCCCACCCGCTGAGACATGAGATGGGGAAGCTGACCCATTTTCCAGGGGTGAGGACCCCCCACGAGAACGCTGTGCTACACCCAAGGCGTTTGAACCCAGCAGCCAAGGAGGACAAGAGGATGCTGTGGTTTCCGATGCCCCAACCCTGGGGGAGGACCGTGGCTTCAGGCAAGTAACGTTTCTACATCATTGGTCTTTACAGAGGTGGTTGTCGGGGTGCAGCTGCAGGTTCATAGGGGCACAGTCTAGGTAGAAGGGGGGCACTGTTTTGGGGAGAGAGCACTACACTCTGCACGAGGACACTGGAGGCTTCAATAGACGTGAAAGAGAGAACCAAAAACCCAATACTTATCCTGTTGCATGGTTTCTTTGAGGCCATCAACCCCCAAAACTGTCCATGGATGCTGGTGGAAGAGGAGTCAGCAAATTCTGGGCCAAAGAAGGAAAGAACGGAAGGGTGTTCGAGCATCACATCACTTCTAAGGCAACCCTGGAAGGAAAAGACCCTACTGGAGCAAAAAAGAAATCCTAAGCATCTCTATCCGGAGGAGATCAAATAACTTATATCTTCTATGGTGGATGATAGCTTGGTAATTGGAGATCAATGGGAGGTTATTAAAATGCCAGAATGTTCATTGACAGAGAGCCAATTCGATGAGGCAAGTGAGGGTTTGCCTAAAAGTTTTTGGGAATGGATTGGTTTTGCCGGTAAGGTTGAATTTATAAATGAAGGACACTCAATCTCTGGGTTTGTTTGCCTGGTCTCATCTTAGAATGTGATAGTTGGCAAGGAGGAGTTCATCTAGTATACAATCTGATTTTTCCTGTAAACATGTTTTTATTAGATAGCACATGTCTAGATTTAAAGTGATCAGAGATCTGTAGTCTATGTTTTCCTGCTGATCTCACACTCTCTGCTAAAACTTTCAGATTAAATGGTGGTCTCAAGAGAGATAAGTATTGGTTCCCATAAGATGATACTTTGTACAACGCAACAGTATGGTATAGGCTCTCTGTTTTAAAGCGAGTTATGTAGCTTCTGAGAGTGAATGAGTTGATGAGATTAATTTGAATAACTGTTTGACAAGAAGAAGGCATCAGGAGGATCCTTCCTCTCAAACATTTAGTGCCCTTGCTGGTAAGAAAAAAACTGTGTCAAACCACAGCATCTGAACCTCTGCAAGACATGGAAAACACGGTATGGCGGAATAGGAACCACCTGGCTTGCAACAGATCCTGGTTAAGGAAGCACTATTTCATAATGCACCACTTAGTTCGATCTTTGTTTGTGCATCGTGATGCTGTGCAGAAATATCAAACCTCTTAATACTTCCCATAGTGGTGTAAAATTGATTCTGAAGATTCCTAATATCACAATATTTGTTTTTTCTTATTCACAATAAATAAATTTGATCAAATTCATTATTCTACGTACAAAGAGTTTCAAGCTGTTTTTGTCAGAGGGTAGCGATAGCCATTGACTCAGTTTGGCTATTGTAGTATTTTATGATGGTTCCCTTCTGATTTAAGGCCACGCCACTGTTTGTTCTGTGGGGCTATTAGCATCTTGGACGGATTGTCCCAACAGCTATGTTCACCAGCATATTTTCTGTGCTGTAGCCTATCCTTGCCAGCTGTTTTGCAGCAAATGCTAGCCCCTCAGAGGAATCTCAGCACCGCTGTAAGGAGGGCATCCAGCCTGAGCCACCTCTCTTGAATGTCTGCCATTACAACCCGCTACGAAACCACAAGTCATGCCTAAACGTCAGTGCCTCATTTATATAACAGATACTTCTGCCCACGAAAAACTGAACTTTTTACACCTCTGTCATAGAGCTGACTCTGGAATAAAGGTGGCTAATCTTGTCTCAGTGTGGGAAGCCATTTCTTTCCCTTAACTCTATGGATTTATCCATCACTGGTTCATCTACCCTCTAAAGGAGTCAGCCTGCACTACTTATCACTCACAAAGTCCTTGTCCCTTTGTCTCTGGCAAAGTCTAAGTCAGTTGACCCTTCCTGCTGTCTTTGTTACAGATCGCAGGGCCGGTGTACACAAAGCCATTGATCATGAGATAAAGCACTTTAGAACAGGGGTTCTGGACATATCTGGCTTCTTTTTCCTGCTTTGACATTTTTTATTACTATTCCTTCCTTAAGATTTGTTAATTGGTCCAGGGCAGATCTCATCTTAATCTGTGCTTCTGTTTTATTTGTTGGGCCTATTTATTTTCCAAACTTTATCATCTATTGTGATAGATTTTAGGCTGCTTTTTTTGTCCTCTGTGAACCAGATTTTGGGCCTTTAGCTTCTCACATTTCTAGTTTTGCTTATATTCCCTGGGGACTATTAAGCCTCCTATTAGTCTAAGTTCCTCCTTTCTGGTCTTGGCCTCCTTTCACCTCCAAACCTAAGGAGATCACCTGCGGTGTCCCTCAGAGCTCCCACTCTTCAATGCATATATGACCCTGCTGGCCAACATCATCAGATTCCACAGTCTCAACATAATTTCGTACGCAGATGACACCCAACTCATTCTCACACTCACCAATGACCCCACCACCACCAGAACCAACTTCCACATATGCATGCCAAGCGTTGCCAGCTGGATGAAGAACAACTGCCTGCAGCTGAACACAGACAAGACGGAAGTACTGATCTTTAGCAACAGCAGCAACACATAGAACAACTCCTGGAGGCCATCAGACCTAGGACCTGCACCCACTCCCTCTGACCATGCCAGAAGCATCGGAATTACCATTCACAACAAGCTCACCATGAAATCACAGATCAAAGTTGTCTTCTCTGCCAGCTTCCTCACTCTGCGCATGCTACATAAGCTCTTCAAATGGCTACCCCTACACACGAGACGCAACGTGACACAGACCCTCATCACCAGCCGACTGGACTATGGCAACGCCCTCTACATTGGAATCGCCACACACCTCCTACAGAGACTTCAGACCATAAAGAACGCGTCAGCCAGACTCTTCCTTGTCCTTCCCAGATGAACCCACATCACACCCCACCACAGACAACTCCACTGGTTCCTCGTACAGAAGAGATGTCAATTAAAGCTGCTGACCCACACATACAAGGCTCTACACAACCAATAACCCGCCTACATTAACCACCACCTGAACTTCCACCAACTGTCAAGAAGACTACTCTCTGACTCCCTCTCACTTGCCCATACTACCAGCATCTACTGAAGCAGAAGCAGAGGATGTTCCTTCTCCCACATTGCAGCAAAGACCTGGAACAGCCTCCCCATGCAACTCTGGACCCTCATCTCACTTCCAAATGGCCTTCAAGACCTGGCTGTTCGAATAAGCCTCTGGGAACTGCAAGTACCTGGATACCCTATCGGGTGATTAGCCACACTTTATAAATCGTGATTGATTAAATACAGACTTTTAAATGTTCGCTCTCATCTTCATGTGTTTATCTCAAGATGCACCTCCCAAGGATCAGTTGTAATATCTTAATGTTTGCATTCCTTTTCTCTGCTTGGTCAGAGTGCAGTCTAGTGTTGATGTGCATTGGGTAAGATTCTGTATAAAGGGAAATACATTTTATATGTTGAAACAAGTTCAGGTATAAAGTATATTCTAGCTCCAGAACATGATGTTGCAAAAGTGGCAGTTTCCATGCCTACCTTATGCTCATACATATATTGTCCTCTCAGCTCATGTAGGTTTCTGCATTTATATCTCTGTAAATGTTGGTTCTTTACATTCCAGTGATTCAAATCTGTTAATTTCATTGAAGGTAGACTCTTGTTTTCATAGCAGGGCTTTAAACAGGGTTGGAGAGCTTTTGAGTCTATATCTCTCATTCTCTCTCACTTGAGTCTACTTTCAGCTGCTGGTTGTATTTCTTGTCTTTCTCATTTCCTCTTCGTGGGATTTCATGTAGTTCACACTGTTACACAAGAGGGTCTTTTTCACCACATCACTTGTAGGGTAATGATGTAAAAACGTATTTTGAATTAACTGCTTTTAAATGTATTTGGATCAGACTAGATGATTGCGGTGTCTCCTTAGTGGCTTTCAAAGTCTATTCTAGTTTAGGTTTTGGCAACTTTCCTAGCAAATTCTGTTGTGATTTGAACTGGTTTGTAAGTGAAGCTGCAGCTATCGTGTTACCTTTAGATGGTGAAATTAAGAATGAAGTATGAGTTATGTCCGATTAATACCCCCCAGCTTAGTGCATGCACTTTGGAAATCATGAATTGTAAGGACTGTCAGAAGTACTGCAGTCCTCATCTTACCCAGAAATACTCCAAGGGCTAACAAGGTCCTCAGCGGTGCCAAGAAAAGTTCCAGTTTGTAACAAAATATGGCAAGGTGCAAGTTACTGCAACTGAGTGCTGGTGGGGGGGGGGGGAATGGTAGAACCTTAAAGGTTTCAGGTTTATTCTAATAGCAAGGTGCATAAGGTGTGCACAGGATGTGGTGGCCCGCTACAGTCTTTCTTTCGGCACTCAAATTGTGCGTCGTAATATTGCTGCTATAAGGGCCATTGGAGTATCAGAAGGGTAAGGAGCAGGCTAGACCCTGACCTCTGAGCAAAGGTGTTACCACTCCTCGGGTGTACTCCTTCCTTCTCAAAGCTATTCTGCAGGGAGAAAGTGATGCATCAGCTGGTGTTTGCTTTGGTTTGAGCCAAAAGAAGGGAGATCATGGGGTGTATCATCACCATGTTTCAATTATAACCGTAAATAGACAGCGGAGTCTCTGCAATTCACTTAGACTCAAGTGGCTGAACCAGAACACCAGCAACACAGGACCGGTTTCACCCTTATTTGGGCATATTAGCCGGGTCTATCCTGGTTCCAGTGGCACACTGTGTACGGGACCCACATCTAGGCATACCCGTCACACTTAAATATACCAAAAAGTGATGGATGGAATGCTCAAATTAATCTCAGCCACTGGCAACTACTTTTAGCCGCATCCCAATTCATCATTATTTTGCACACCATGCCACATCAACTTGGAACCGGCCACATGCAACTCAGGCTCCACCCTGCTCCAAAGGGAACAGGACTTATGAGCCCTAATAAGGGCAAAATATTTCTTGGGTTGCTTGTGTTTTGGATCAGGGCAGACCTGGCCTGGCAGTCCGGGCTCAACTGATCCTACTGAAGCAGGGTCAAGGCTGATTCGCATATAGCTGAATCCAAAGTGATGTATCATGGTGGGCGAAAAACGATGGACTGGGATGCTGCCTCGAACGATGACCAGTGGCAGAGAATAATTAATGCATTCCATCCATTACCTCTGATGTAAATAGGTGTTCCATAAAGAAACTTCACTTCTCTCTACTAAACATTGATCAACTACAGAATAATCTAACCAGGGTCTCTATTTAGGGAGCCTAGAAGGTGTCAGCATAGTACAGACTACTGTAAAAGCCTTGGAAAAAGAGGAATACGTGTTTAGCCTAAAGCTTCACACTTGTAGGAAAGGTAAGCAGAGAGGACTGTCCCTCGAGAAAGAATCTGCCCAACTAACTATAAGAACACCAATTAAAATAACAGGAGCTACAAAAACATCCTTATTTCCTCCTAAGCCACCAGACACCAACCAAATTATCAACTGAGGGAAGTATCCGCACCCTCCCTTAAGTTTCCCATCTCATCGAAACTGGGACTGCAGACCACAACCTTGAGCGTCCCACTGTCCTGGTACATGATAAACAGAAGGCCTCCTAGTTCGCCGCCAGGTTTCTCCCTGCAGGCCTCACTATTGACAGTCTAATACAAACAATAAGCCTTTCTCTAGCTAACGAGAAGCATGATAATGCACCGGCAAGAGAAAGAAATAACATACTGGCAAGGCTAAACACATTTCAATAGATGCCTGTAGTCAGGTTAAGTTATTTCAGTAGTCAACATGTACTTCAAATACATGATTATACACACACACACATACACACACACACATACGTATGATTTTAAGAGTAAATGCAAAATGTGAATAAGAGAAAACATGATTACATGGTTCAATTGTACATTTGTGCACTAAGATGTGCATCCCTAGTCTCTACGATGATTACATTCCAATAATACATTTAAATGCATCACACACGTTAAGGAAATCAATTAACACAGTGACTATAATATCCAAATTGTGATATCTAAAAGGGTGGAGCTTAAATTACGCTGCCACATCTGGTTGTTTCATGCATTTTGGAAATGCCAGATTCTTATGTGAACTACCAAGCATGGCCCTAAGATATTTGGCTTGAGCAGGTCTTATGGGAAATTACAACGTTCTGATAGGAAGAAATATGTAGGATTCCATTTTAAAATCTCCTTATTGTATGTTAGCAGGTTTCTCAAGTTCATAATGGACACTTTTTTTTTCATTCTATTCAATTGTAACAAAGGAATCCTTGCATTTTTCCCATCTCCATACACCCGAGACTAACTTGTTTTTATCTCACAGAGTAGAAAATGCTGGTTGCAGGAATCTTATTTTTCTGATCAAGGGGACAACTCACAAACTGTAGAAAGCAGTCTTTCTCTAAAACCTTCCACATCTTAGTGATTCCTGAAGAGTGAGGAGCCGACGAAAGACCTATTCAAATAGTGACCACTCCGATACAAAGATAGTTTTTGTCATAGTTGGGAAGAGATGATGGAAGTCTCAACCTCTCGATAACCCTTATTTAGGACAAACTAGCAGGACCGTACCTGAAAGATCAATGACGGTTCCACTGACAGGGCTCATACTGGGGTAATCAGGGTGTATGTTCTAGAGACTTCGATGGTACCAACCAACTTCTTAAAGTTCATAAAGTAGATAAGTTCTCTTGAACCGATCACAGGAGTTAGCCCTGACCTGCAGCTGAGAAGACTGTACTTTTTTCAAACTAAACAGAACCATACACTGAAAGGAAGGGGCATATCACCTAACCCAGTTTAAATTGAGAGTCAGTCACACAGCTTTATTGGATCTTATATAAACAGACCATAAAAGCACATAAGTACATATAAAATTTCCGTACCAATAAATATACATATATACATAGTTAAAATGAGTATTAAACAGATTTGCTGTGATCCAAGTAAGACCTTTAAAATCATTTAGAAAAAACAGTTGATAATTAAAATTGCACAATACTACTAAGATGTGAGCCCGCCTTTTTCCTCTTCCTAAAGCAGGCCCATAAAAATGAAGCGACACAGAAACATAGAAATGGGTCCAGTAAGGCCTTTAAAAAATACATGGCGACCCGGCATTGCCTAAAATTATGGTGCCTCAAGATTGGGAGTATAAATGTTTTCCTTTCCGCGGAATAATTTTTACAGAATAATACGATATGTAAGTCTGACTGCACGGCATGGTTATTGCAAGGGCAGGGAGCAAGATCTGCTAATCTGTATTTATTTTGTGGGTATCCCAGTAGTAACGGAATCATGTTCAGTCGAAAGCGCAATAAAATAAATCTGTGCTGCGCGTTATTTATACGAGATAAATAATGAAAACCTTCTCCTGATATTGGTGGAACCAGATCGTATGCAATGGAGGAATGATGGATACGTTTTTTTTCCCTTCGGACATATTTTAATCTTTGGGTATATAAATCCGTTATCCATTTCTTCGTGACCTCTTTACAGGAGTCAGGGTTCTGAAAACGTTTTCCCAACCCTAGAGCTTTCAGTTCAGTTTCTACATAATTTTGCCACCCGATCCTTTTGTAGTGATCTAAGTTACAGTCAAGTCCACCGTAGTTCTCTGCCATATTGAAAGCCACAAGAGGACTGGGGCCAACCTTATGGTGTCACTCAAATAGGGAAGCCCCAATTCAAGATGTAAGATGTAATTTGGGGCTGATTGTGGTAAAGACACGCGATTTTTAAAGAAGGAGTCTTCCATTTGCTGTAACGAAGCAGCATTAACCATCCCACAAACACCTGCTCCATATGTTACGGCCAACTTTGTTTTAGCTAAATAAATATTTTTAATTGCATCCAGTGGGCTTCCTCCCAGCTTTTTAGCAAATCTCTTAACAGCATTAAGGCTCCTTTGCATACCTGGCCTCTTGTTTTCACTAATTTAGACCACGAGTGATCCTTATCAAAGAGCACTCCAAGATATGAAAAGGAGTCAACCTCCTCAATTTCCTTACCTGCCAGCTGAAAGTGGGGATGTTTCTCACCTCTAGTCGCTCCGGCCACAATTATAAATGATTTGGATTCATGAACTTTTAGATCAAGGGAGGCCATAAGGATGGAATAAGCTTTGATTAATTTTTGTAAGGCCAACCCCGATCTAGTCATCAGTATCGCATCATCGGCGTACGCCAGGATCGGGAGGGGGATTTGATCGAATTTGGGCACGTCCAATGAGAGAGCAGACAGGGAGGACTCGACTCCGTTCGTATAGATTGAGAAAAGGAACGGGGCGAGCACACACCCCTGTCTTACTCCCTTTTCAATTTTAAAATGACGAGTGCACTCCCCCTTCCTGCCATACCTTACACAAGCAGTGGCGTTGGCGTACAGCTGGCGGATGAATCCAATAATCGGCGGGTCAATGCCCATACCCTCCATCATGGTCCACAGCCTAGAATGTGAAACACAGTCAAAGGCTGATGTTAAGTCCATGAAGGCCATGTATAGCTTCCCGCTTTTAGCCTTCGAGGACGTCCCTATAGTTAGGGAGAGGTTTAGGCACTGGTCGACCGTCCCCATTCCTCTACGGAACCCATATTGTGCCTTCATAATTATATTATGCGATTCTGCCCAATCCTCCAGTCTGGCCAGGAGAACCCGACCCATTAGTTTAGCAGTGGTATCGAGGAGAGATATAGGGCGATAATTCTTTGGAGAGCCCCTATCCCCTTTTTTATAAATTGGCTCAATTACGCTCTGATTCCATGATGGAGGTGGACCTGCTAAATTGAGAGTCAAAAATGGTACACCCCGGTATTTAGGGGCATATTTACAAGCCCTTTGCGCTGCAAAGTTACACACCAGTGGCGCAATTTGGTGCTCTATATTTACAAGGACACGTAAAGCCACCCTGCATGGCTTTTCATGTCCTTTTAAATACGCCCCCTTTTCACGCAGCACTTTGAGTGAAAGGGTGCGTTCCTTGGGTGTTGCTGTGTGTGTTACACCCATGGATTCTGCCGCATTCCCGGAAATACAAGGTTTCGTAAACCTGGGAATGCGTCAGAATCCTACGCCTCCCCACGGGAGGCATAAGGAAGTGCAACAAGGAGAAATACTTTTATTTCGCCTCGTTTTTTCCCTCTTTCTATGCGTGCTGCATTCTGCAGCACGCATAGAAAGAGGAAAATACCCCTTGTGATTGTTTTTGTGCAGGAAGGTGTCCTTTCTTGCACAAATTCTATCATCCCCGCAACGCAGGTACCCATGCACCATGGTGCAAGAGTGCCTGCATTGGCGCATGGCAGCCAATTGTGCGCCAGCATTGGGGAGAGTACAGGGATCCATCATATTGTTGTAAATATGATGCAGCCCTCTGCTCTGAAACTAACGCAGCACGGCGCAGCCAAATGGCTTGTGGCACCGCGCTGCTTTACTTTCTCGTAAATGAGGCCCTTAGTTTTTCAACACTGACACTAGAGTGAGAAGACACAGTAGGGCACAAAATCCATCCTCTTGGAATCCTTGCAGAACTTATGGACAGGAGCATCAACATCAATGAATGCAACTAACTAAAAGAAAAAGCTATTAAAGTTTCCTCTGGCTCATTATGACCCCTGTATATTGGGGAAGGGCTGTTCCTGCAGTCTTCGAGAACTGCTGGAAGGTCCCTGGCCAAGAGGAACCAGTTGTCCATATTTCATATCTCTATTGTGTGTGGCTGTCCAGGAGAAATACTCAAAGTCCAACTGTCAGCTACACCCACTCATGTGACCCAGAGGCAGACTACAGGCACTAAATGGCTAAGGCAGGAAAATGCCAACTTTCTAAAAGTGGCATTTTCAAAATTGTAATTTAAAATCCAACTTTACCATAAGAGAGAATTTTTCATTACAATTCCAAAGACACCAAACATAAACTCGTTACCTGTTCCCATTTGGTACGTATAGCTTATTAAAAGTAATAAGGTAACTCCAATGTTATCTAATGGGAGAGATAGGCCTTACAGTAGTGAAAAATGAATTTAAAAGTTTTTCACTACCAGGACATGTAAAACTTAAGCTGTAGGCCCACTTGTAGCATTTAATTTACAGACTCTGGGTACATGTAATACCACTTTACTAGGGTCTTATAAGTAAATAAAATATAGCATTACAATTGCTAAACATTAGATCCAGTGTATGGCCAACTGAACGTGTACAGCCTGACACTCGTTGGGTTAGCTCAGCTGCCTCCATTATCTCCTTCAATTTTTGAGCATGATGGTCTTCAGGATCTTCATAAGGGACATTAAAATTGCTTACCACTAAAAAGTCGTTAGAAACAGTCATATAGGGGGCAAACAAACCATTAGTTTCAGACTAAAATCTCTGGAGGGGCCAGGAGTTCTGTATACTAAAGGGCCTTTCCTACCATTGAACAAGGAAATGTCCAGTTTAAAAATGAGCGTCTCAAATTGATCTGCTAGATAAGTGTTTAATATTGTGTAGCTCATCTTTTATTTAAATAAAATTGGCACCTCACTCCCTGCCTTTCCCTTCTGGTCCAATTTGCTACCTTATAACCCGTAGGGATGGCTACATCATATTTTTCACATCAAGCCTTTCAGCTCGACAGCAGAACTTATCCGGCTTCCTCTCTGATCCTATAATATCATTTAGGTACACTTCCTGCTACTTGTCTTC
This sequence comes from Calotriton arnoldi, assembly GCA_963921515.1. Classification (NCBI taxonomy): domain Eukaryota; kingdom Metazoa; phylum Chordata; class Amphibia; order Caudata; family Salamandridae; genus Calotriton; species Calotriton arnoldi. The sequence goes on along the minus strand of CAWUFW010002692.1, from coordinate 1,858,603 downwards.
CCCTTGAGAGGCACTAAGACAACCGAAAACCACACCACCTACAAAGACGCCTTGACGGACTACCATAACCAGATCAGAGCAACCAAGAGGAACTTCATCCACAACAAAATCCTGGCCAACTCCACCAACTCCAAGGAACTTTTCAGTGTCATTCAGGAATTCACCAACCCACACAGCGAAGCCACAGACATCACACCATCCCAAGACCTCTGCGACAAGCTTGGAACCTATTTCCACCTCAAGATCAAAAACCTCTATGACAACTTCATCGACCATCCACCAGGTGCCACAGACGGCCCCCCGCCCCCCAGAAACACCAGCCAGCCCACCATCTCCAACTGGACACCAATCATCGCCGAAGACATCGCTTCGACCATGAAAAGCATCCACTCGGGGGCCCCCACCGACCCCTGCCCCCCTCACATCTACCACAGAGCTGCGGCCGCCATCGCACCCGAACTACATTGCACCATCAACACCACCTTCAAAACAGGCACCTTCCCAGACGACTGAAAGCGCGCAGAAGTCAGACCCCTGCTCAAGAAGCCCACAGCTGACCCCACCGACCTCAAGAACTATCGGCCCATCTCGCTCCTCCCCTTCGCAGCCAAAGTTGCAGAGAAAACAGTCAACAGGAAACTGACATGATTCATTGAAGAGAACGCCGTCCTCGACCCGTCCCAATCTGGATTCCGAAGCAACCACAGCACAGAGACCACCCTACTCGCCGCCACAGATGACATCCGCACCCTCCTAGACGAAGGCCACTCCGCAGCCCTCATCCTACTCGACCTATCAGCGGCCTTCGACACCGTCTCCCACCGCACACTAGTCGCCAGACTACACGACGCAGGCATACAAGGAACAGCCCTGGACTGGATCCGATCATTCCTCACCGGAAGAAGCCAAAGGATCAGACTCCCACCCTTCCTCTCCGACCCCACGAAAATCACCTGCGGAGTCCCACAGGGTTCATCACTGAGCCCCAACCTCTTCAACATCTACATGGCCCCCCTCGCAGCCATCGTCCGACAACACGGCCTCAACATCATATCCTACGCCGACGACACCCAGCTCATCCTCTACCTCACCAAAGACCCCACCACTGCCAAACTCAACTTCCAGAAAGGAATGCAAGACATCGCAGTCTGGATGACCAACAGCTGCCTGAAGCTCAATGCCGAGAAGACAGAAGTCCTCGTCCTCAGTACCACCCCTTCTGCATGGGACAGCACCTGGTGGCTGACCGCCCTTGGAAGCCCACCTAACCCCTCAGACCACGCCAAGAACCTCGGCATCGTACTCGACTCATCACTCACCATGAACCGACAGGTCAACGCCGTCACCTCCAGCTGCTTCAACACCCTCCACATCCTCCGCAAGACCTTCAAGTGGATCCCCCCTGAGTCAAGGAAGACAGTCACCCACGTACTCATCACCAGCAGACTGGACTATGGAAACGCACTCTACGCCGGCATCAACAAGTCCCTACTCCGCAAACTCCAAACAATACAGAACACCGCCGCCAGACTCCTCCTCGGCATCCCCCGACACGAACACATCAGCCAACACATACGAAGTCTCCACTGGCTCCCCGTGGAGAAAAGAGTCACTTTCAAAATCCTCACTCACGCCTACAAATGCCTACACAACAACGGACCCAAATACCTCAACGACAGAATCAACTTCCACGTACCCAAAAGAAACCTCCGATCTTCCAACCTCACACTGGCCGAAACCCCGCGCATCCACCGAGTCAGAGCAGGCGGAAGATCCTTCTCTCACATTGCAGCCAAGACCTGGAACGAGCTACCGGCAGACATCAAACGCGCCCCCTCCCTGAACACCTTCAGGAAGACCCTCAAGACCTGACTCTTCGGCTAAACAGATCTGCGGACCCCCCCCCCCCCTCAGCGCCTTGAGACCCTCATGGGTGAGTAGCGCGCTTACAATTCCCTGATTGATTGATTGATTATGAGAGTGCATAATTACTAGGCTGGCAAGAAAACCCACATGACCGGCAGGAGAACGGGCCCAAAGTGTAGTTAGGCGAATGCTTAAAACATGAATTGTACTCCAGTGGCGGCCGGCACAGGTAAGCGTGATGGGGCGGGGTGTGGCGGGATGGGAGGGGGTAAGTTGACGGAATAGGTATAATTAAATAAATAAATAATACTTATTCTGTCATCTGTTGATTTCACCCCTGCTGTGATCCGCCCCCCCACCGCCCTACTGCACTTACCTGTGCCTGCCTCAGCTGTTGTACTCATTTTCTGTCCGATGTAGAGAAACCAGAGTGTTGTATGTGTAAGTAATTTCTACAGCTCTGCCACAGCAAAGAGATCCTGTGGTCTTGGTGACTGGCTGACATCCAGGCGCGGATGGGCACAGACAGGCTTGCCCAGGGCTTCAAGTGGACTAAATAAAAATGGGGGGTCTCCAGAAGGGGTGTGCCTAAGAGGCGTGGCCAAAGAGGCGTTACCAAGAGTCCTTTACAAGGGGCATGGCCTATGTAATAAGGACCTGACAAATCAAATGAGTTTAGAATGCTCACAATTTCATGAAGTCAATCAATAAATGATAACTGAAATTAGCAAGCAACAACATATTTATAACAAATTGGGCCATACTCCCTACTCACAGGCCAGTGTTTCCACAAATTAGTGTAATTTATACACTGTAGTTTTAAAATCAGGATCCTTTCCTTCTAATCACATCACACACAGAATTCTGTTCAATATTAAATCAAGATTTCCACAAATCCTATTTCAGTGCCTTTTCAGGGGCAATAAGCACTATATAAATGGAAATACAATGCAGTACACTTTCGGAGCTGTACTTTTGATAATGTGGAAAGAATTTCCCTAGAGCTGACACTCTCCCCAAAAGCGGCATTAAGGCTAAAATATTATACGACCAAGGGTCAGAGAAGAAAGGTAGCTTTTCTCCATTTAAGAAAAAAAGGCAGATTTGCAATGTGTTCTTTCTACTCGAGCCCAGTCCTGCTACAGATCTGGTAAAAGAAATCATGCAAACAAAAAAATACACACTCAACTTCAATTACTGCATTTCCCTGTTGCTGATCTGATGAGCAGAGCAGAGCACTTTTTTCGCAAATATATTATTTTGATTCCTGTTGAATAGAAGGCCCGGGACAGGACAGGTCCGCCTGCTTCCCGTTGCAGCTGTAAACAAAAAAGTCCCAAGAGGTGAGTCCCTCTGGAGTGTCGTGTTGTGTGAAAAAGATCCTTGGATCGAAAACTAACAGAAAAGTAAGCATGGTTGGCCTGGGTTAGCCACCATGCTTTTCCACCCCCCTTGCAGAGGTTGTTCAAGCTCCTGGAGCAGGCTGGAGTGATAATGCCAGGAATTGCTGTGAAGCACAAGGTTAACGCCTACCCAGGGCTTTAAGCGGGCCAGGTACTGCCAGGTCTGAGCACCGGCAGTAATTAACAAGCACTGGCAAAGCCAATAGGTCTCGCCTTTGGGGCATATTGACAATGCTTGATTTGAGACTGTAATTGCAGGTGTGGCCCACCAACACTTCTTATTTTTCCTCATCTGAGTTTGACTAGGAGCAGCACAGTACAAAATACACAAGACGGAAAGAAGGAGGAAGGGAAAGATGGAAAAAACGCGACAAAGGGAAAAAGGTAGAAAGTAGGAAACTGCAAGGGTGAAAGAAAGAGGTAGGGAGTGTATGGGGGTGGATCAAAGAGGCATCAGGTGGAATAAAGACTACACAGCCTGGGTATTCGGTACACCAACTACAGCAGTGCCATAGAGCAAAACCTATTACAGTATCCTAAAGTTGTGCAGCATGGATAATAAAGAATAAAAAAAGTTGATGATGTGGCCACGGACGTCATTTTGCAGGCATGAGCCCCAAACATGCACATGTCTACAAAATGCTGTGGGTGTTTTTTTCATTTTATTTACCAATCTTAGTTGGATTGATAATTAAAATGAAAAAATTGATTACGCTAAATTGCACACCTAATGTTCCCTACAGTATAGCGTAAGCGATCGATCTTTTATTTACCTACTAAAAGTGGTTGAGGGGAGGAAACAACTCAGACAGATATCAGCAAAGTCGTCATGCCTGAAAAGACCACCAACTCCAAAGTGCAGTTTAAATATTTATTATAAGGCCAAAAACAATTGGATGTAAATACATCTCAATAGCAAAGTATAGAGGTACAGAAAAATTAATACAGAGCCAAGTTTACGAATATAAGTAACTCGGCCCAAAAGACAAATGATTATAAATTCCAAAATCACAACGCAACACAGAATAGATGCGATATTCAGTTCTCGGCTCATTGAAAGAAATCAAAATCTTTCCCTACACTGCTCTACATGAGGGCCCTTCCTGTCTCTCTTCTATCATTCCCCAACGGTGTCAGCACGTGTTGACTTCCTGAGAAGTACTCACGTCAAATGGGTCGTTTTAGCTTATGGCTATGGAGCTTGCTCTAAGATGCTCCTTCTCCTCCGAAAGCTAGCAGAAGTCTGGACTCGCTGTCCCTGCGCATCATACAAAAGATGGGATTCAACCCACAATACGTCATTCATCTTAAAACTTTCCATTGCACCTCTATGCAGTAGCTCTTTTTTTCATGACACAAATTTAATTAATTATATCTTCTTTCCAGTGGCCTTGGCTTTCAGACAGACCAGATACACAAGGCATCCTCCCTTCTCGCTTCCCAGCCATCTTCAAAGACATTCCGGGTCTCTCCTTAACTCTGAAAATAACGATGTGTATTCTTTCACCTGCAGTAGGATGAGAACATTCTAATTTCGAACACAACAACATTTCATTATTTATTTCTCAAGAGCAAGGAGAATCGAAACTTATGACTTTGGGCCTATAATTCAGGCAACTTAAACTAACCACAATTACGGTGTATAGAAATAATATCGTCCTGCACATTATGCATGAAGGAATCGTAATACATACAAAGTTCTACTTAAATGCGTTCACTAGTTTTCAACATCAAATGATTCAAATAAATGTTTCTTAATAGTCGTAAAACACTGCAAACAATACGAATATATGAGAGTGCGTTTAAACCATGAGTATAGTGCACTCATACAAAATAGAGTGCTATCAGCGCTCTATCAAAATGCAGTAAATCATTTTTTTTTTAAAGTGGGAGGGGAAGCAGCCCAGTGGGGCTAAACAATATGGGATGGGGCAGAAACAACATAGGGAGTTGGAGCGGAAGCAACACGAGGGGTACGGGTATGGAAAGGCAATGCGGAGGATGTGAGTGGACGTGGAAAAAAATGTAACTAGTGAGAGAGAGCAATTTGGAGTGCGGGAGAGAAAATCAAATGGGTGAGAGAGAGTATAGTGGAGCTGAGGGAGATGCACACAAACAAGATACAGTGTAGGTGAGAAGCCCACAAGGGCGTCCGTATCATGGAGAGGGCAGGGGAGAAGCACACGGGCAAGAGATAGAGGCAGTTGGAGCACAGACAGGGAAAGAGAAGTGCACTAGGAAGACAGATGGAAAACACATGCACTCTTGTGGAATGAGTGAGACAAAACAAAAAAAAAGTGGGCAGTGGAAGGACAAAAGAAAAAATAGTTCCCTAAAATTGAGCAGTGGAAGGACACACGTAAATTGGAAGGGGTCCATAATTACAGTAATGTATAAGTCACACATTAACTCTACATATAACAAGTTTTGTTAGTAAAATATTATGCATCTTTATTTGTATTTACCTTTAATACAAGTAAATGAAGTTATTATTTTCCTAATAATACAACACTATGAAATAAATAGGTGTATCACCAAGGTTTACTTGAACTTCAGTTCTAGTATAGCAATTCACCTAATGTAAATAGTGTTTGAATAAGTCTAGTAGTATTGGCCTACGTTTGTAGCCGAATGATAATTCTAATGCAATAGCATTGAGGGTTAAAGCTAAATTGCACTTATTACAAAGCATACTATTTGTTAATTTGGTCATGCCATTAAAGTTAGTCTCTCTTTCACATGTGTTTTAAACAAATCACCAAGTACATAACAGAAAGATTGTGGCATCCCCTTGTAATCCTATTCTCCATTGGTTTATATGGTCATATGACCTTAAATATCACTGAAATAGCCGTAGATACACTATAATATACTTAAGGTATACAGTCTAGTTTTTTTTGTTATGGATGTGCTTCTTTAGCACTGTTTGGGCTATTCTAGCAGCTCGATCTCACATATAAACAATCAGACTGTTTCTTTCATAAGTATAATATGTTACATACAATGTAATTGGCCTGTGTTGTAGCCCAGTACATCCATGTTTAACTTTCCCACATTCAGTCAGTGTTTCTTGAATGTTTTTGGTAGTCTACAAAGAAGTTGGTGTGTGTGGATAATTGAACACAGATATCTGTTGGGCTAGAGAGTATGCCAAAAAGCGTGGAATGGAGCATAACTTAGGTTTGGCAAATGTTGAGATCACATGGGTAGCTGAAAGAAGTTTAAGGTGGAATAACATCCTACATCTCATTTCAACTCTTAGTACTTGTCGGCATCCCTATTTTATAATTATTCAATGTGGAGGCAATGATATTGGTCACTTTACAGGTGTACAAATTGAAATACAGATGAAAGCTACGTTCAGATTTTTTATCAGTCTATTTAGTCACCCATTTTGTGTTTTCAAATATTTTCCAAAAGATAAAATGGAAGTACTCATTTGCAAATGTGGACAAGTATGAAAAAACGTGCAGACATATCAATAAAACGCTGCCTGACTTCCTAATAGATCACAGCATGTCTTATATATATCACCTCAACATTGTGTTTTCCAAACCTTACCTTTATCGTGGAGATGGTGTACATTTTACCTCACATGGCAATAATGTGTTCATTACTAACATCAGCCAATTGCTAATCAACGATTTGTAAAACCAAGGTATGCACTTCAAATCAAAGGCTCTTTTAAGAGGAAACCTAACAGGAGGATGAGTAAATGTGAAAATATGGGTTATTATTTTAAAAATAGTTGTATGCTACCGTGGTACTCTCTAGAGACCTACGCGATAATACCAAGGTATTCTGGGTTTAAAAAAAAATACATATAGCCATTTCCAAATATTATTCGGTACATATCACTGCAATACTGAACTATTTATAAAAGTGATTGTTAAGGTGTATTGCAAAACACTGTCCAACTGCAGTATAAAACAACATGGCTGCCTTCATGTTTTGGAAAAGAACACATTAGCCAATCAGATAATCACTTGTCATGGCTATGTATCAAAGAAGTACAGCGATGCTACTGTGGCCACATATATACCTAAAAAAAATACCTTGGGGCTTAAGATTTACTTCCTCTACTTGCCTGCACTACCCCACAGACTCACCTACACACCCTTTTATGTAATACTGCCAAATGTCAGAAAAACCCAGCAGGCGGTTTTCGCACTATGCAAAATACAAAAGTCTACAGAAAATGTATTGCATTAGAAGCCCAGTTTGGGACCCTCCTTTTTTCTTTGCACCCAGTCACAAAACGGCGATAAACTTTCAGGACTCCAAGGATGAAACGGGGGCACCAGGTCTGAAAAGCTTTGCGGACATTTGTTAAACAGGTGCAAACTTATTAAAGGACAAAAATAAAAAAAAATCCCCTCTCTCTGAACTATAACTACAGAATGGCTACATATATATCACTGCTCCTGTGCACCATTATTGCGGATCACTCGTGGACGGGTGCTTTCTGCGTGGTGGTGCCCCAACGATATATCACAGTGCAACAAATGCGTTTCGGAAGACTCCTTCTTCAGTGTTTACACACCACACTGAGAAGCGCCATATTTAAATGTTATTTCGTTCAAGACATTAACAATGAAAACGGAAGGAGTCTTCCGAAACGCGTTTGTTGCGCTGTAATTAACATCGGTAAACCACCCCCGCGAGTGCTGTTCTCTTTTTCGGAATTGGGAAGGAGTTTTGAGCAGTGATATATATATATATATACATATATATATATATGTATATATACATATATATATTCACTGAAAAAACCATAGGTTTCAGGGGCGTTATAGTTAGTTGGACATTTCACTCGTACAAAACCATAGACTCCAAGGATGAAACGGGGGCACCAGGTCTGAAAAGCTTTGCGAACATTTGTTAAACAGGTGCAAACTTATTAAGGGACAAAAATAAAACAAATCCCCTCTCTCTGAACTATAACTACAGAATGGCTACATATGTATATATATATATATACATATATATATATATATATATATATATATATATATATATATATATATATATATATATATATATATATGCAAAGAATTCGTCTCAATGCCAGGAACGGAAATTGTAGAACAGACGAAAGCGAACGCAAATGATGGTGCAATTGTGGTTTTTATTTTCTGCCCAACACCACCGCTGCCATAACGCGTTTCAGCCCTTTCAGCCCACGTGGGGCCTTGATCACATGACATGTCCAACTAGCTATAACGCCCCTGAAACCTATGGTTTTTTCAGTGCATTTCTAAGGTTTTTTAAATGCTAATTTCTAACTATAACGTGTCTGAAACCTATGGTTTTTTCAGTGAATATATATATACATACACATATATATATATACAAATATATATGTATATATACATATTATCTACTGGCGGTCGCCAGTAGATAGTTATAGTTAGGACCTATTTTCCATAGGAAATCCGCGACATTCTATTTGAAATAACTCTTGCGTCGGTTGACGAATCTTCGCGAAATTTTTAAACTTTATGGCCCGCTCTAGTCCGCTCCTACCCTGAAAGTTTCGGGGTGATTCGTCAAGCAGGGGCCGAGAAAAAAGGGGGGTCCCAAAACGTGTTTTCCCCATTCATTTTCCCATAGGAAACTTTAGCCACGGCTACAGCCCGAACTGCTGAACGGAATTACACCAAATTTGGCAAAGAGGTAGTTCTTGGTTCAGAAAGAACCCTTTTTGTTAAATGGTGTAAATCCGTTCAGTAGTTCCTGTGAAAATCAAAATGAAAATCACATATATATCTATGGCCGCGTCGGATTCGCGCACCCTCCCGATCACGAGCTGCATGCTAATTGGCTGTCAACACTCCAAATCAGGAAGTGTTGGCAGCCATTTTGTCCCTCGGTAGAACCGAGCGCAAAAAGGGGGCAGGGTAGAAACACCCTGACCCCCTAGGTCTGCTCAGGGGGTCCCACAAGGACCCCCTGGGCAGAAAAAAGCATTATTTTTTTTTTTTAAATCGGCGGGATGCGCTTAGGGTGCGCGAATCCCGCCGAAAAAATAAATAAAATCGCAAGTGTGCAAACACACAAAGGGGGCAGGGTAGAAACACCCTGACCCCCTAGGTCTGCTCAGGGGTCCCACAAGGACCCCCTGGGCAGAAAAAAGCATTTTTTTTTTTTAAAAAAATTGGCAGGATGCGCTCAGGGTGCGCGGATCTTGCCGATAAAAAAAAAAATCAAAGCGCGGTCTCCTGCGCTTTGATTGTATTTTGCCCCCGGGTGGCCCAAGTCCCGGGGGCATGCGGGGGTGGGTTTCTGTTTTATATGGGGGGCCTCTAAGGCCCCCCAAGCCCCGGGGACCGCCACCCCCCGGGGCTTTATAAAAAAAATGGTGCGGGAGGGCTCTCCTGCCCTCCCGCAGCCCCGGGGACCGCCACCCCCCGGGGCTTCTTTTTTTAAATTTAATAACGTGTGGGGGGCTCCAGCCCCCCCACATGCCCCGGGGACCACCACCTCCCCGGGGCACTTAGAAAATAAATGTGGGGGTCCGTTACGGACCCCCAGAGCCCCGGGGACCACCACCTCCCCGGGGCTGTGCAATTCAAGGGAGGGGGGCCGCGCGGCCCCCCTCCTGGAGCCCTTGATGGCCCTGGGGACCGCCACCCCCAGGGCCGGCTCCTGCAGTGTCCCGGGGTGCCTACCCCGGGACACTGTGGTTTGCTATGGCAGGGCGGGAGCCTCGCGGCTCCCGTCCTGCCATAGCAAACTGCTTTGGATTTTGGAAGAGAGAGCAGGGAAACCTGCTCTCGCTTCCAATATCCAAACCAAATTGCTTTTCCACACGACGAGCTGCATCTTAGCAGCTCCCCATGTGGAAAAGCAATGCCGGCTCCCAAGGGACGCGGGGAGCCGGCGGGACTGTGGGGGGATTGGGGACCCCCCCACAGTCCCCAACAGAGAGGGTCAGCCCCGGGGGATGGGGTCCCCGGGGCCTTAACCCCTTAACTGCTGGGCCTTTTCCCCCCCAGTGCTGAGCCCTTTTTTGGCTATTTGTAGTAGTTCGCGATTAGGCCTCTGTAACTTTTGGACCACATAAGGTATCCACGCCAAATTTGCGTCCTTTTCTTCCAACATCATGGGGATTCTAAAGGTACCCAGGGTTTGTGGATTCCCCTGGAGGGGTCCCAGATTTTAGCCAAAATACAGCTATATTTTGGTTTTTTGGGGAAAAATGGGAAAAAGTCCCGCATATAAAAGCGTCTGGGTTTTTCCCTGCAAATGGTATCAAAAAAAGGTTTGTGGGGCTGAAATCTCCATTTTCCCAGATTTTAGGGAATGACAGACTTTTGTCAGAAAACCAAAAAATTTTACACAGTTTTGGCATTTTTCTGGGACATAGCCTATTTTTGCTATTTTTTGTGCTTTCAACCTCCTTCCAGTTAATGGTAGAAATGGGTATGAAACCAATAATGGATCCTGGAAAGCCATACATTTATGAAAAGTAGACAAAATTCTGAATTCAGCAAGGGGTCATTTGTGTAGATCCTTAAAGTTTTCCTTATAGAAACTAACAGTTAAATAAAGGAAAAATTGAAAATTAGTTGAAAAAAACAGCCATTTGTGTCAACGTTTTCACCTGTAACTTCTTCTAATTATGACAGCTATTTGAAGGCAATATACCGTTATATCCACTGGACCTTTCTGGTTGTGGGGATATATAGGACTTGTAGGTTCACCAAGAACCCGACGAACCCAGAGCCAATAATTGAGCAACATCTTGCAATGATTTTTTTTTAAGTACCGGGTATATAGCAATTATTTTGGGAAAATGTATACATGGAAAAATTGTTATGAAAGACACCTATGTATTTCTGAAATGGGAACAAAATGTAGATTTTAGAAACAGTAGATATTTGCACATTTCCGAAATTGGGAGTACCCATACTAGCATGAGAATTATAGGTCATTTTTCAAAATGACTTATTTTTTACACATTGTCTTTCATTTGGAAGGCAGAAATGCATCGAAAGTCAATAGGTAATAACAGTTGCTCTACAATTCTGTGTTACCCTAAGTCTCCCGATAAAAATGGTACCTCACTTGTGTGGGTAGCCCTTGTGCCCACAACAGGAAATGGCTCAAAATGCAACGTGGACGTACCACATTTTCACAATGAAAAATTACCCTTTTTTGCAAAGTGCCTAGGTGTAGTTTTTGAACCCTAGCTCTGCCGGCACCTAGGGAAACCTAGCAAACCTATACATTTTTGAAAACTAGACACCCAGGGGAATCCAGGATGGGGTGACTTGACTGCCTCCCATCAGGTTCTGTTACCCAGAATCCCTTGCAAACATAAAAAAATTGTCAAAAAAATCACATTTTCCCCACATTTCTGTGGTGGAAAGTTCTGGAATCTGCGTGGATCCACAAATTTCCACCCACCCCGCGTTCCCCAAAGTCTAACGAGAAAAATGGTACCTCACTTGTGTGGGTCGGCCTAGTGCCTGCGACAGGAAACGGCGCAAAACGCAACGTGGTCACACCTCAATTTCGCAGTGAAAAATGACCCTTTTTTGGCAAAGTGCCTAGCTGTAGTTTTTGAACCCTAGCTCTGCCGGCACCTAGGGAAACCTAGCAAACCTATACATTTTTGAAAACTAGACACCCAGGGGAATCCAGGATGGGGTGACTTGACTGCCTCCCACCAAGTTCTGTTACCCAGAATCCCTTGCAAACAGAAAAAATTGTCAAAAAAACCACATTTTCCCCACATTTCTGTGGTGGAAAGTTCTGGAATCTGCGTGGATCCACAAATTTCCACCCACCCCGCGTTCCCCAAAGTCTTACGAGAAAAATGGTACCTCACTTGTGTGGGTCGGCCTAGTGCCTGCGACAGGAAACGGCGCAAAACGCAACGTGGTCACACCTCAATTTCGCAGTGAAAAATGACCCTTTTTTGGCAAAGTGCCTAGCTGTAGTTTTTGAACCCTAGCTCTGCCGGCACCTAGGGAAACCTAGCAAACCTATACATTTTTGAAAACTAGACACCTAGGGGAATCCAGGATGGGGTGACTTGACTGCCTCCCACCAGGTTCTGTTACCCAGAATCCCTTGCAAACATAAAAAATTGTCAAAAAAAACACATTTTCCCCACATTTCTGTGGTGGAAAGTTCTGGAATCTGCGTGGATCCACAAATTTCCACCCACCCGGCGTTTCACAAAGTCTTACGAGAAAAATGGTACCTCACTTGTGTGGGTCGGCCTAGTGCCTGCGACAGGAAACGGCGTAAACGCAACGCGGTCCCACCTCAATTTCGCAGTGAAAAATGACCCTTTTTGGCAAAGTGCCTAGCTGTAGTTTTTGAACCCTACCTCTGCCGGCACCTAGGGAAACCTAGCAAGCCTATACATTTTTGAAAACTAGACACCCAGGGGAATCCAGGATGGGGTGACTTGACTGCCTCCCACCAGGTTCTGTTACCCAGAATCCCTTGCAAACATAAAAAATTGTCCAAAAAACACATTTCCCCCACATTTCTGTGGTGGAAAGTTCTGGAATCTGCGTGGATCCACAAATTTCCACCCACCCCGCGTCCCCCAAAGTCTTACGAGAAAAATGGTACCTCACTTGTGTGGGTCGGCCTAGTGCCTGCGACAGGAAACGGCGCAAAACGCAACGTGGTCACACCTCAATTTCGCAGTGAAAAATGACCCTTTTTTGGCAAAGTGCCTAGCTGTAGTTTTTGAACCCTACCTCTGCCGGCACCTAGGGAAACCTAGCAAACCTATACATTTTTGAAAACTAGACACCCAGGGGAATCCAGGATGGGGTGACTTGACTGCCTCCCACCAGGTTCTGTTACCCAGAATCCCTTGCAAACATAAAAAATTGTCAAAAAAAACACATTTTCCCCACATTTCTGTGGTGGAAAGTTCTGGAATCTGCGTGGATCCACAAATTTCCACCCACCCCGCGTTCCCCAAAGTCTTACGAGAAAAATGGTACCTCACTTGTGTGGGTCGGCCTAGTGCCTGCGACAGGAAACGGCGCAAAACGCAACGTGGTCACACCTCAATTTCGCAGTGAAAAATGACCCTTTTTTGGCAAAGTGCCTAGCTGTAGTTTTTGAACCCTAGCTCTGCCGGCACCTAGGGAAACCTAGCAAACCTATACATTTTTGAAAACTAGACACCCAGGGGAATCCAGGATGGGGTGACTTGACTGCCTCCCATCAGGTTCTGTTACCCAGAATCCCTTGCAAACATAAAAATTGTCAAAAAAAACACATTTTCCCCACATTTCTGTGGTGGAAAGTTCTGGAATCTGCGTGGATCCACAAATTTCCACCCACCCGGCGTTTCACAAAGTCTTACGAGAAAAATGGTACCTCACTTGTGTGGGTCGGCCTAGTGCCTGCGACAGGAAACGGCGCAAAACGCAACGCGGTCCCACCTCAATTTCGCAGTGAAAAATGACCCTTTTTTGGCAAAGTGCCTAGCTGTAGTTTTTGAACCCTACCTCTGCCGGCACCTAGGGAAACCTAGCAAGCCTATACATTTTTGAAAACTAGACACCCAGGGGAATCCAGGATGGGATGACTTGACTGCCTCCCACCAGGTTCTGTTACCCAGAATCCCTTGCAAACATAAAAAATTGTCCAAAAAACACATTTCCCCCACATTTCTGTGGTGGAAAGTTCTGGAATCTGCGTGGATCCACAAATTTCCACCCACCCCGCGTCCCCCAAAGTCTTACGAGAAAAATGGTACCTCACTTGTGTGGGTCGGCCTAGTGCCTGCGACAGGAAACGGCGCAAAACGCAACGTGGTCACACCTCAATTTCGCAGTGAAAAATGACCCTTTTTTGGCAAAGTGCCTAGCTGTAGTTTTTGAACCCTACCTCTGCCGGCACCTAGGGAAACCTAGCAAACCTATACATTTTTGAAAACTAGACACCCAGGGGAATCCAGGATGGGGTGACTTGACTGCCTCCCACCAGGTTCTGTTACCCAGAATCCCTTGCAAACATAAAAAATTGTCAAAAAAACACATTTTCCCCACATTTCTGTGGTGGAAAGTTCTGGAATCTGCGTGGATCCACAAATTTCCACCCACCCCGCGTTCCCCAAAGTCTTACGAGAAAAATGGTACCTCACTTGTGTGGGTCGGCCTAGAGCCTGCGACAGGAAACGGCGCAAAACGCAACGCGGTCACACCTCAATTTCGCAGTGAAAAATGACCTTTTTTTTGCAAAGTGCCTAGCTATAGTTTTTGAACCCTACCTCTGCCGGCACCTAGGGAAACCTAGCAAACCTATACATTTTTGAAAACTAGACACCCAGGGGAATCCAGGATGGGGTGACTTGACTGCCTCCCACCAGGTTCTGTTACCCAGAATCCCTTGCAAACATAAAAAATTGTCATAAAAACCACATTTTCCCCACATTTCTGTGGTGGAAAGTTCTGGAATCTGCGTGGATCCACAAATTTCCACCCACCCCACGTTCCCCAAAGTCTTACGAGAAAAATGGTACCTCACTTGTGTGGGTCGGCCTAGTGCCTGCGACAGGAAACGGCGCAAAACGCAACGCGGTCACACCTCAATTTCGCAGTGAAAAATGACCTTTTTTTTGCAAAGTGCCTAGCTGTAGTTTTTGAACCTTACCTCTGCCGGCACCTAGGGAAACCTAGCAAACCTATACATTTTTGAAAACTAGACACCCAGGGGAATCCAGGATGGGGTGACTTGACTGCCTCCCACCAGGTTCTGTTACCCAGAATCCCTTGCAAACATAAAAAATTGTCAAAAAAAACACATTTTCCCCACATTTCTGTGGTGGAAAGTTCTGGAATCTGCGTGGATCCACAAATTTCCACCCACCCCGCGTCCCCCAAAGTCTTACGAGAAAAATGGTACCTCACTTGTGTGGGTCGGCCTAGTGCCTGCGACAGGAAACGGCGCAAAACGCAACGTGGTCACACCTCAATTTCGCAGTGAAAAATGACCCTTTTTGGCAAAATGCCTAGCTGTAGTTTGTGAACCCTAGCTCTGCCGGCACCTAGGGAAACCTACCAAACACACACATTTCTGAAAAGTAGACACCCGGGGGCTTCCAGGGAGGTATGGCTTGCGTGGATCCCCCAACGTTTCCTTACCCAGAATCCCTTGCAAACCTCAATTTTAGCTGAAAAAATCACTTTTTCACACATTTGTGTGTGGGAAAGTGTGGCATCACTGGCCTCACACAAATTTCCTACCACCCAGCGTTCCCCCAGGTCTCCCGATAAAAATGGTGCCTCACTTGTGTGGGAGGCTCAAGTACCCGCGACAGGCAAGGGCCCACAACGTAGTGAGGCGACCTCAAAATTGCCTATCTCAAAACCACCTGGTTTTGCAAGGGGGTCACCTGGGTTTTGGCCCCGTGCTCGGCGGCCATCTAGGGAAACCTACCAAACCCACACATTTCTGAAAAGTAGACACCCGGGGCTTCCAGGGAGGTATGGCTTGCGTGGATCCCCGAACGTTTCCTTACCCAGAATCCCTTGCAAACCTCAATTTTAGCTGAAAAAATCACTTTTTTCACACATTTGTGTGTGGGAAAGTGTGGCATCACTGGCCTCACACAAATTTCCTACCACCCAGCGTTCCCCAGGTCTCCCGATAAAAATGGTGCCTCACTTGTGTGGGAGGCCCAAGTACCCGCGACAGGCAAGGGCCCACAACGTAGTGAGGCGACCTCAAAATTGCCTATCTCAAAACCACCTGGTTTTGCAAGGGTCACCTGGGTTTTTGGTCCCGTGCTCGGCGGCCATCTAGGGAAACCTACCAAACCCACACATTTCTGAAAAGTAGACACCCGGGGCTTCCAGGGAGGTATGGCTTGCGTGGATCTCCCAACGTTTCCTTACCTAGAATCCCTTGCAAACCTCAATTTTAGCTGAAAAAATCACTTTTTCACACATTTGTGTGTGGGAAAGTGTGGCATCCCTGGCCTCACACAAATTTCCTACCACCCAGCGTTCCCCCAGGTCTCCGATAAACATGGTGCCTCACTTGTGTGGGAGGCCCAAGTACCCGCGACAGGCAAGGGCCCACAACGTAGTGAGGCGACCTCAAAATTGCCTATCTCAAAACCACCTGGTTTTGCAAGGGGGTCACCTGGGTTTTGGCCCCGTGCTCGGCGGCCATCTAGGGAAACCTACCAAACACACATATTTCTGAAAAGTAGACACCCGGGGGCTTCCAGGGAGGTATGGCTTGCGTGGATCTCCCAACGTTTCCTTACCCAGAATCCCTTGCAAACCTCAATTTTAGCTGAAAAAATCACTTTTTCACACATTTGTGTGTGGGAAAGTGTGGCATCACTGGCCTCACACAAATTTCCTACCACCCAGCGTTCCCCCAGGTCTCCCGATAAAAATGGTGCCTCACTTGTGTGGGAGGCCCAAGTACCCGCGACAGGCAAGGGCCCACAACGTAGTGAGGCGACCTCAAAATTGCCTATCTCAAAACCACCTGGTTTTGCAAGGGGGTCACCTGGGTTTTTGGCCCCGTGCTCGGCGGCCATCTAGGGAAACCTACTAAACACACACATTTCTGAAAAGTAGACACCCGGGGGCTTCCAGGGAGGTATGGCTTGCGTGGATCCCCCAACGTTTCCTTACCCAGAATCCCTTGCAAACCTCAATTTTAGCTGAAAAAATCACTTTTTCACACATTTGTGTGTGGGAAAGTGTGGCATCACTGGCCTCACACAAATTTCCTACCACCCAGCGCTCTCCAGGTCTCCCGATAAAAATGGTGCCTCACTTGTGTGGGAGGCCCAAGTACCCGCGACAGGCAAGGGCCCAAAACATTTTTTGTTAGGCAATGTTGATGTTGCCTCAAAACGTTTTGTGTCCTTGCCTGTCGCGGGTACTTGGGCCTCCCACACGAGTGAGGTACCATTTTTATCGGGAGACCTTGGGGAACACTGGGTGGTAGGAAATGCATGTCTGCCCAGCGATGCCACAACTTTCCCACCCAAAAATGTGTGGAAAAAGTGATTTTTCCACCTAAATTCGAGGTTTGCAGGGGATTCTGGGTAAGAAAACGTTGGGGGATCCACGCAAGCCATACCTCCCTGGAACCCCCGGGTGTCTAGTTTTCAGAAATGTGTGGGTTTGATAGGTTTCCTAGCTGGCCACCGAGCACGGGGCCAAAACCGAGGTGACCCCCTTGCAAAACCAGGTTGTTTTGTGATAGGCAATTTTAATGTCGCCTCAATACCTTTTCGGCCCTAGCCTGTCGTGGGTACTTGGGCCTCCCACACGAGTGAGGTACCATTTTTATCGGGAGACCTTGGGGAACACTGGGTGGTAGGAAATGCATGTCTGCCCGGCGATGCCACAACTTTCCCACACAAAAATGTGTGGAAAAAGTGATTTTTCCACCTAAATTCGAGGTTTGCAGGGATTCTGGGTAAGAAAACGTTGGGGGATCCACGCAAGCCATACCTCCCTGGAACCCCCGGGTGTCTAGTTTTCAGAAATGTGTGGGTTTGATAGGTTTCCCTAGCTGGCCACCGAGCACGGGGCCAAAAACCGAGGTGACCCCCTTGCAAAACCAGGTTGTTTTGTGATAGGCAATTTTAATGTCGCCTCAATACCTTTTCGGCCCTAGCCTGTCGTGGGTACTTGGGCCTCCCACACGAGTGAGGTACCATTTTTATCGGGAGACCTTGGGGAACACTGGGTGGTAGGAAATGCATGTCTGCCCAGCGATGCCACAACTTTCCCACCCAAAAATGTGTGGAAAAAGTGATTTTTCCACCTAAATTCGAGGTTTGCAGGGGATTCTGGGTAAGAAAACGTTGGGGGATCCACGCAAGCCATACCTCCCTGGAACCCCCGGGTGTCTAGTTTTCAGAAATGTGTGGGTTTGAGAGGTTTCCCTAGCTGGCCACCGAGCACGGGGCCAAAACCGAGGGGACCCCCCTTGCAAAACCAGGTTGTTTTGTGATAGGCAATTTTAATGTCGCCTCAATACCTTTTCGGCCCTAGCCTGTCGTGGGTACTTGGGCCTCCCACACGAGTGAGGTACCATTTTTATCGGGAGACCTTGGGGAACACTGGGTGGTAGGAAATGCATGTCTGCCCGGCGATGCCACAACTTTCCCACACAAAAATGTGTGGAAAAAGTGATTTTTCCACCTAAATTCGAGGTTTGCAGGGGATTCTGGGTAAGAAAACGTTGGGGGATCCACGCAAGCCATACCTCCCTGGAACCCCCGGGTGTCTAGTTTTCAGAAATGTGTGGGTTTGATAGGTTTCCCTAGCTGGCCACCGAGCACGGGGCCAAAACCGAGGTGACCCCCTTGCAAAACCAGGTTGTTTTGTGATAGGCAATTTTAATGTCGCCTCAATACCTTTTCGGCCCTAGCCTGTCGTGGGTACTTGGGCCTCCCACACGAGTGAGGTACCATTTTTATCGGGAGACCTTGGGGAACACTGGGTGGTAGGAAATGCATGTCTGCCCGGCGATGCCACAACTTTCCCACACAAAAATGTGTGGAAAAAGTGATTTTTCCACCTAAATTCGAGGTTTGCAGGGATTCTGGGTAAGAAAACGTTGGGGGATCCACGCAAGCCATACCTCCCTGGAACCCCCGGGTGTCTAGTTTTCAGAAATGTGTGGGTTTGATAGGTTTCCCTAGCTGGCCACCGAGCACGGGGCCAAAACCGAGGGGACCCCCTTGCAAAACCAGGTTGTTTTGTGATAGGCAATTTTAATGTCGCCTCAATACCTTTTCGGCCCTAGCCTGTCGTGGGTACTTGGGCCTCCCACACGAGTGAGGTACCATTTTTATCGGGAGACCTTGGGGAACACTGGGTGGTAGGAAATGCATGTCTGCCCGGCGATGCCACAACTTTCCCACACAAAAATGTGTGGAAAAAGTGATTTTTCCACCTAAATTCGAGGTTTGCAGGGGATTCTGGGTAAGAAAACGTTGGGGGATCCACGCAAGCCATACCTCCCTGGAACCCCCGGGTGTCTAGTTTTCAGAAATGTGTGGGTTTGATAGGTTTCCCTAGCTGGCCACCGAGCACGGGGCCAAAACCGAGGTGACCCCCCTTGCAAAACCAGGTTGTTTTGTGATAGGCAATTTTAATGTCGCCTCAATACCTTTTCGGCCCTAGCCTGTCGTGGGTACTTGGGCCTCCCACACGAGTGAGGTACCATTTTTATCGGGAGACCTTGAGGAACACTGGGTGGTAGGAAATGCATGTCTGCCCGGCGATGCCACAACTTTCCCACACAAAAATGTGTGGAAAAAGTGATTTTTCCACCTAAATTCGAGGTTTGCAGGGGATTCTGGGTAAGAAAACGTTGGGGGATCCACGCAAGCCATACCTCCCTGGAACCCCCGGGTGTCTAGTTTTCAGAAATGGGTGGGTTTGATAGGTTTCCTAGCTGGCCACCGAGCACGGGGCCAAAAACCGAGGTGACCCCCTTGCAAAACCAGGTTGTTTTGTGATAGGCAATTTTAATGTCGCCTCAATACCTTTTCGGCCCTAGCCTGTCGTGGGTACTTGGGCCTCCCACACGAGTGAGGTACCATTTTTATCGGGAGACCTTGGGGAACACTGGGTGGTAGGAAATGCATGTCTGCCCGGCGATGCCACAAATTTCCCACACAAAAATGTGTGGAAATAGTGATTTTTTTCAACAAAATATGAGGCTAGCAGGGCATGTTGGGTAAAAAAACAGTGAGAACCACGCAAGTCATTCACCCTTGTACTTCCCCCTTTGTCTACTACTCAAAAATGTAATGGTTTGCCTAGGTGACGACTGAGCTAGGGCAGAAAGTCCCCTGCTACCCATTGTGGAAAAAAAAAATATCTTACAAAAGGCCATTAAACAGACACAAATATAAATCTAACACTCATTTGATAAAGCTAATCCACCACTTACACAGGTTGGTTTTAGCACCTCCAGAAACGCTGGCTTCAAAGCACAAATACTTATCAAAGTATATAAATATTGAAGCCAAGCCTTCTGAAGGGGAGCCATAAAGCCACATCACGGCACCAACCACTTTATGGTCCATTCACACGCCATTCACACACCACACACAAGACTTCCGTACCGCCAGCCACGGGCCCAAACAACCATATCACTTGCACTCACACAAACATACTGCCGCCATGCAAGGGCCCATCACATTTATATGCCACAAGACATAATGACTTTGACTATATTCTACCACCTGTCAAGTCTCCACCTCCTTCTTCCAGAACGTTACCGAACTCATGCCCAGTGAACCTATACTAATGACTTCCATGACAGCCACATGAGGCTCAGGAAGACATGTCTTTCATGCACCTTTAGTGCACTCACTATGCTAAATCCAACTCCTTCCAGTTTGTGGATGCAAGTTGGGGGTGCTCGAGTATGCCGTGAAGCCCATTCCTCGAGCTGAGCAAGCATATCTACCTTTGAAACTAAGGCAAAATGCTGGAAATTTTCAAAAGGTAACATCATAAACTATGAACGGATGAATGTGAAACAAGGGTAGTCCGTGACAACGTAGCATATGTCCAATCCACCGTTATGTGCAGTGACTGTAATGCACTTATCATACAGCAAACTGACCATCTACTAAGTTCTAACGGAGGATGAACATGGCAAGCAGCATTGACCCATAAGTATTGAGTGTGAGTGTGGCAGCAATGGATTTGAATCCATGGGTGAAGAAGAAGTCAGGACGTGTATCTATACTACCTTTACTATCTGCCTTCTACCTTTGCAATATTCCTCGGAAAGCGTACCTACCGTAAGCTGTTCTAACCCGTTCGTGTGTCTGTCCTCAGAGTCCTGACTAACCCTGTCCAATTGTTAAGAGACCCTATACTAATGCCTTTCATCTCTAGCTACTTGAAGCTTGAGTGAACATTTCTGTCACGAGCTATCAATGCTCTCACAATGCTCTATCCAACTCCTTCCAGTTTGTGGATGCAAGTTGGGGGTGCCCGAGTATGCCGCAAAAACATTTCTCGAGCTGAGCAAGCATATCTACCTTTGAAACTAAGGCAAACATGCTGGAAATTTTCAAAAACTTCCTAAAGAGAACATCATAAACTACGAAGAACGGTTGAATGTGAAACACGGGTACTCCATGACAACGTGGCATATGTTCTGCCCACCAGTATGTGCAGCGTGGGGACTATAATGCACTTGTCAATTGGCGAACAGAACAACTACCACGTTCTGAAAGCAGATAAAGGTGTTGAGAAGTCCATGATTTCATGAAGTAGAGGAAGAAATATCCTGCAGCTGCTTGCGTAGTGAAGGAGTGGCCCACAGACAGTAGGTATCCATTCACACCAATTGAAAGGTTATCCTATTGGCAGCTCCACCTCAGTCAATTTCCCAGTATTTTGCTTTAGTGTGATACAACATAAAGCAAGTAGGAAAACAGAAGGCAGGCTTACTTGGGCACTGGGGACAGTAAACACGAGTCTCCTGCCTCTTTCCCTGCATCGAGCACACTTTACAACGACGACATGGTCGCTCCTTTTTGGGTGTTGCAGGAATTTTATCTGCAAAGTGTCGCTCCTGCAGCCTTGCCACGTCCTCCAGAACACATGAAGTGGAGGCTTCTGCTTCTGTAGCAGTAAGACTTTCAATTACAGACAACTGAAAGTCAAGGAAAGACATGAGTCTTCCTGTGGTGGTCTCACGATAAACAACATACGCATTGTATGTTGCCATCTGGATCAGGTGCGTAAACAGTTTCTTATACCAAGTGCGAGTTTTACGACTCGCATTGTATGGCTGAAGAACCTGGTCGTTCTTGTCCACTCCGCCCATGTACTTGTTGTAATCAAGTATACAGGTGGGCTTGTGGACTTCGGCCATCTGACCCCAAACCGTGACAGGGGAAGTGCTCTCAGCATGAATTGTAGTGAGCATGTACACATCGCGCCTATCTGAGAACTTAACTGCGAGCAGCTCGTTGGAACGCAACGCAGTGCTCTGGGATTTCTGGAGCTTCTTGCAAACAAGCTCCTGCGGGAATCCTTTGCGGCGACAACGAATTGTACCACAAGCCACGGTGCCAGCTTTGTAGAGCTCACTGAATAGCTCTACTCCTGTATAGAAATTGTCCACATAAAGGTTATAACCTTTGTGAAGAAGTGGCTGGACAAGCTCCCATACAATCTTTCCTGTGACCCCTAGCATGGGAGGGCAACCTACAGGGTTAAGAGTTGTGTCCTTCCCTGTATACACTCTCAAGCTGTACACATAGCCAGTCGAGCTCTCACACAGCATGTACAGCTTGATGCCATAGCGAGCGCGTTTGCTCGGAATGTACTGCCTAAACAGCAGCCGCCCTTTATACAAGATCAAGGACTCATCAATGGCTATATTCTTTCCAGGAGTATAAACCTCTGGAAACCTGGCAGACAAATGTTCCACGACAGGCCGAATTTTGAACAACCTGTCATAGTCTGGATGGTCCCGGGGCAATGCAGCAGAATTGTCATTGAAATGCAGCATGCGCTGCAATAGCAAAAAACGATCTCTGCTCATGTATGGTGCAAAGATGGGGGTTAACCAAACCGTGCGAGTAGACCAGTAGGATAGCAAGGTTGGTTTATGCACTACCCCCATTTTAAGTGTGAGGCCCAAAAATATCTTCAACTCCCCTAGTGAAGTGGGAGTCCACTTGCGCGCCCTAGAATGAGGCCCAAGAGTGCCTCCTTGCTCCCTCAGAAATTGTTCGGCACGCAAATTTGTTTGCTGCACAATTTCGTCTAGGAAGTCAACACCAAAAAAGAGATGGAAGTAGTCAATTGGCAAAAAATTTGCCGTATCTACTTTACATCCAGCGTCACCAGTGAAAGGCGGAATTTGGGGCTGAACTAAATTGGGAGGCTGCCAAGACAGCACTCCGTCTGTGCTTGCGGCCGCACGTGCCTGCACTCTGGGTTGCTCTAACCTGTTACGGGTGTCCTGCTGCACAGACTGTGCTGGCAAAGGGACAGCACGACTGACATCGTCTCCTTCAGAATCGCTGGACGATGAGTCATCGGATGGAACTGCGCCGACTGAAAAGTCACTCCCAGATTCGGCTCCATTGTCCTCTCCCTCAGATGCTGTCTCAGTATCTGCTGTCTCAGTCTCTGATCCTGCCTCAGAGCTGGACTCCAGAACCAGATTTAGGGCCTGGGCAGCATCCATCCAACGATATGCCATCTCTGCTAGTGCCTAAACTATCCTTTTAAAACACAATCCTACGTAGAAGGCAGATAGGTTGTTGGTTTTAAAGTGTAGGTGGGTGTGTGCGCGTGAGTGAAGTGTTTAAGTCAATAATGACGAAGTCACCTTACCTTTGCGAACTCTGTACGCTCTCCAAAAAGACTAAGAAAGAGAGAAAAAAGACACAGTATTACTTTACCTTGCCACATACCCATCATCGCAGCCTTTTAGCGCTGGTGGGAGCCATTGCAACCATCATTTTGGCGCCAAGATGCCTACGGGTGAACGTGTGCTTTACAATTGCACACTATGACCTCCTTTGATGCGCCCACTACCATCCTTGCAAACGTGCCCCTCATCTCTCCATAGCCCCTCTCTCACATAGACAATTAATTCCCAATGTCAGAGCGCTCAATACCTGGTGCAGGCAGCAACGGGTAGAATCCTTACCCGATATTTAAATTCAGAAACACAAAGGATGCCGCACTCCAAGACCGGTTTCAGAGTTGCTTTATTTTCACCACCACTACCACCAGTCGTGGTGAAAATAAAGCAACTCTGAAACCAATCTCTGGAGTGCGGCATCCTTTGTGTTTCTGAATATATATATATCTATATATATAGATATATATATATATCCAAGCTCCGTTTCCTTGTTTCCCAAAACGAAAAACAGCACTCGCGTGGGCCAATAAACTCTAGCAACTGCCCCCGCGAGTGCTGTTTTTCTTTTGGGAAACAAGGAAACAGAGCCTGGATAAATATCGCGGGCGCACCCCCGCGTTTGTGAAGCACCCGTCCGCAAGTGCGCCGTTCACTGTGCATCAAGGAGCATATATATATATATATATATATATAGCAACTGACAGTATCCCCGTGCGAGCGCGCACACATGGGACCACGGACTCAAGATTAAGCTGTAGCCAAAATGCGTGCTTACAAAAGAAAGGTGCAGCCTCAGACGCGTTTCGGACACCGACTGTGTCCTTGATCACATATATATATAAACCATTTCCGAAATCTTCATAAGAATCGGTCACCGACACAAGGGTAGCATTGCCATTCAGGCTTGACGTTTATTCGATACCTTTGCTATAATATATATATATATATACACACACACACGGACACATATATATATATATATATATATATATACATAGATTTTATCTCTACATATATTTATATACATCTATATACATATATCTATACATATATATGTATATGTATATAGATACATATATATATCATTCACTCTTTAGACTTATGTATATATATGTATCTATATACACATACATATGTATATAGATACATATATATACATATATCATCTACAGAGAGAAAGAGACTCTCTCTCTCTCTCTCTCTCTCTATATATATATATATATATATATATATATATATAAAGAAAGATCTCTCTCTTGCTCTAATTTTTTTTATAGCTATGGCTTCCCTGGGGGCCGATTGTGGCCCCCACGGAAAGCACATAGGTATAAAAAAAAATGCCCCCACAGGGGTCGGCCACTGAGCAGGAGGACCGACCCCCTGCCAATATTGCCACCATTGTACTTTTTTTAAATTATTTTTAGCATTTTTGGGGGCGATCATGCCCCCCAAGGAAAGCCAACATGGGTAAATAGAAAATATGCCCCCACAGGGGGTCGGCCACTGAGCAGGAGGACCGACCCCCTGCCAATATCGCCGCCATTTAAAAAAAAAAAAAAAATCGTTTTTTTTCATTTTTGGGGTGCGATCGCGCACCCCAAACAAAGCCAACTTAAAAAAAATTAAATAAATATGCCCCCGGGGGGGGGGGCCGACCCATTACCACGAGGGCCGACCCCCCCAAAGACATCCCTGGTGTCTAGTGGGGTTTCCTGGCCGTGGATCGCATCGCTGCCGCGATCCACGGCCAGGAAACCCTTTCAGGAAGGCCTCGTTTGAAAGGGGAGACTCTCCCCTTTCAAACGAGGCCTCCCTGAAAGCTGGGGAGGCCGTTTTCGGCCGGATTTCCCCATCGGAGTCGAGCGCGGCCTTACCTGCTGCTGTCCTCGGCTCCGGTGGGGAAATCAGTGACGCTGCAGAGCGCCTCGCGGCGCGCTGACGTCACAGATGGGCGGGAGGGGGGCGGGGGAGACGCGGAAAGCCTTCCACGTCTCCCCCAGGGGGAATTAAAAAAAAAACAATCTCCGGTGCGATGCACCGGAGGTTTAAAGGGGGCCCTCCCTGGTGACGGCCAATGGACGTGCGCCGCACCAGGGAGGTAGTGCTTGCGTCGGCCATTGGCCGACGCAAGCACCAAAGGGGTTAAATGGCCTGAGGAGGGGGGCCACGCAGCCCCCCTCCAAAAATTTAAAATTGAAAAAAAAGAGGGCATGCCCCGGGGATGGAGTCCCCGGGGCCAATATAGGCCCAGGGAAGGGGGCCACGCGGCCCCCTTCCCGTTTTATTTTAATTTTTAAAAAAATGAAAATCCTCATGCCCCGGGGGATGGGGTCCCCGGGGCCAAAGAGGCCAAGGGAAGGGGGCCACGCAGCCCCCTCCCATACAAAAAATAAATAAATAAATAAATAAAAAAGACCGGCATCGTGCCGGAGGCCCTGCCCCCACCCTGCAGCATTCTGCAAACGCGTCCCCTGGCGCTTTTGCAGATGGGGAACGATTCCCCTTGAATACTGGGGGTCCCTGGGGCCAACTAGCCCACCAGGAACCTCCAGTATGCGCCAGGGGCTGCGTTGCAGAGAGGTGTACAGAGGCCACGCCCCTTTTACACCTCTCTGCAACGCAGCTCTGTGGCGCTTTTTGGAGGTACATGGTGGGCTAGTTGGACTCCAGGGACCCTCAGGATTCAAGGGGACTTAATCCCCCAACTTAAAATGCGCCACGGGGCCTGTTTGCACACATGTCACCTGAAGCCCCGCCCCCTCCCTTCACCACTGTGCAAACGCACCCCGTGGCGCGTTTAAGTCGGGGGATTAACTCCCCTTGAATCCTGAGGGTCCCTGGGGTGCAACTAGCCCACCATATACCTCCAAAAAGCGCCACAGAGCTGCGTTGCAGAGAGGTGTAAAAGGGGCGTGGCCTCTGTACACCTCTCTGCAAGGCAGCCCCTGGCGCATACTGGAGGTTCCTGGTGGGCTAGTTGGCCCCCAGGGACCCCCAGTATTCAAGGGGAATTGCCTCCTCTGCAAACGCGCCAGGGGCGCGTTTGCAGAGTGGTGAAGGAGGGGGCGGGCCTGCAGGCCCGATCGTTTGTTTTTTTTTGTTTGTTTTTCCCCCTGAAGGGGGCTGTGTGGCCCCCTTCCTTTTTCCTATTTTTAGGCCCTGGGGACCCCATCCCCCAGGGCCTTACCCCTTCTTTTTAAATTAAAATTTAAAAGAAAAACGGGAAGGGGGCCGCGTGGCCCCCTTCCCTGGGCCTGTATTGGCCCCGGGACCCCATCCCCGGGGCATGGCCTCTTTTTTTATTTGGAGGGGGGCTGCGTGGCCCCCCTCCTCAGGGCATTTAAGGCCCCGGGGACCCCATCCCCGGGGCCGGCCTTGCACTTTTTTATTTTTTTAAACTTTTTTTTACCTTTGGGGAGGGGGCTGCGTGGCCCCCCTCCGTGGCCACTTATGGCCCCGGGGACCCCATCCCCCGGGGCCTGGCCTCTCGTTGGGGACTGTGGGGGTCCCCTAACCCCCACAGTCCCGCCGGCTCCCCGTGTCCTACGGGAGCCGGCATTGCTTACACATGGGGAGCAGCTAACATGCTGCTCCCCATGTGGAAAAGCAATCAGCTTTGGATATTGGAAGAGAGAGCAGGTTTCCTGCTCTCTCTTCCAATATCCAAAGCAGTTTGCAATGACAGGACGGAGCCGCGAGGCTCCCGTCCTGTCATTGCAAACAGCAGTGTCCCGGGGTAGGCACCCCGGGACACTGCAAGAGCCGGCCCTGGGGGTGGCGGTCCCCAGGGCACCCACAGGCTCCAGGAGGGGGCCGCGCGGCCCCCCTCCTTACATTTTGAAAGCCCCGGGGAGGTGGTGGTCCCCGGGGCGTGTGGGGGGGCTGGAGCCCCCCCACACAGGTTTTTCAAAAATAAAAAAAGAAGCCCCGGGGAGGTGGCGGTCCTCGGGGCTGCGGGAGGGCTCAGAGCCCTCCCGCACCATTATACATAAAGCCCCGGGGGTGGTGGTCCCCGGGGTTTGGGGGCCCTTAGAGGCCCCCACACATAAAATTAACCCCCCAGCATGCCCCCGGGACTTGGCCCACCCGGGGGCCAGCTAACATCGAAGCGCGGAGACCGCGCTCGATTGTTTTTCCGGCAGGATTCGCGCACCCTGAGCGCATCCTGCCGATTTAAAAAAAAAAAAAAAAAAAAAAAAATTTACCCAGGGGGTCCTTGTGGGACCCCCTGAGCAGACCTAGGGGGTCAGGGTGTTTCTACCCTGCCCCCTTTGTGCGCTTTGCGCACTTGTTTCTGTCCCTCGGTTCTACCGAGGGACAAAATGGCTGCCAACACTTCCTGATTTGGAGTGTTGACAGCCAATTAGCATGCAGCTCGTGATCGGGAGGGTGCGCGAATCCGACGCGGCCATAGATATATATGTACTTTTACTTTTGATTTTCTCAGCAACTACTGAACGGATTTACACCATTTAACAAAAGGGTTCTTTCTGAACCAAGAACTACCTCTTTGCCAAATTTGGTGTAATTCCGTTCAGCAGTTCGGGCTGTAGCCGTGTCTAAAGTTTCCTATGGAAAATTGCATGGGGAAAACGCGTTTTGGGACCCCCCTTTTTCTCGGCCCCCGCTTGACGAATCCCCCCGAGACTTTCAGGGTAGGAGCGGACCGGAGCGCCCCACAAAGTTTGAAAATTTTGCGAAGATACGTCAACCGGCAAGAGAGTTATTTCAAATAGAATGTCGCGGATTTCCTATGGATAATAGGTTGTAACTATAACTATCTACTGGCGACCGCCAGTAGATAATATATATATATATGTGTGTGTGTGTGTGTGTGTATACATATATATATATGTATATATACATATATTTGTATATATATATGTGTATGTATATATATATTCACTGAAAAAACCATAGGTTTCAGGCACGTTATAGTTAGAAATTAGCATTTAAAAAACCTTAGAAATTCACTGAAAAAACCATAGGTTTCAGGGGCGTTATAGTTAGTTGGACATTTCACTCGTACAAAACCATAGAAATTCCCCCGTTATAGTTAGTTCAGCTAACTATAACTCGCACGCCCGCAATGCACTGCTGATGACGTCACATATTACATCACTCATGACATGGTCAGTGACATCACTCATGACATCACTGATGACATCTCAAATGACATCACTAATGACATCATCTAGTGAATGTGTGTTTTTCTGAAAATTAAATATGTTTTATATATGTATATCTCAAGGTCGATGGAAGAATAAATGGGTATATAAGTGTCAAAATGGATGATTTTTTGGGGAAAATTGATTGTATAACTGACTGATTAAGTGTATCTTAGTGAATACATGGGTTAGTGAGTAATGTTTAAATATGAAAATATCTGTATCAGTCTCTCACTTTGTGTATAAGTGGCTGCATGGGTTGGTGAGTAGCTACATGAGTGTCTATATGGGTTATTAGTTGGTTTTTTGAGTATCAGTATGAGTGTCTGAGTGTCTGTATGGTTCGGTGGGGGGTATTACTTAGTGCATAGATGCATGAATGAGTGACTCACTGTTTGTATGTGTTGAAGACAGCATGTGTGCAGGACTGTATAGGTGGATGAGTGTGTGTATGGGTGTGTTAGTGAGTGAATGACTGTCTCAATAGTGTCTTTATGAGTAACTACATATGTTTTAAACTAGTATATGTGAGTATTGGTGTATATAAGTGAGTATATGTGAGAGTGAGAAATTGGAAGAGTTCCTGTACAAATAAGTAGGTGTTTCTATAAGTGATTGTTTAAGAGAGTAAGTATGTGTACGTTTCTGTAGAAGTAAGTGTGGTAGTGTGTGTATAACTGTATATGCAAGTAAATGGATGTTTGATACTTTGTTTGCATGTGTGACTATGTGTGTGAGTAACTCTAAGGATGAGTGGCGGTGTGTAACAGGATGTATAGGTGTATGAGTACATATGATGAGTGAGTACATGTATGAGTGACTGTTTAGGGACTGTTGGTGAATGAGTGGATGTGTGTGTAGATCTTGGAATTACTGAATAGGTGTGTTGTAACTGGTATTGGTATGTCCATTGTTTTGAAAATGTCAGTTTGTATTTTTGAGTGTGTGTATCAAAGGTTATATTAGGGTGAGAGGAGGTCTGCCACTCTATCACAAGGATGAAGTCATCAGTGATGTCATCAGTGATGTCATTTGAGATGTCATCAGTGATGTCATGAGTGATGTCACTGACCATGTCATGAGTGATGTAATATGTGACGTCATCAGCAGTGCATTGCGGGGGCGCGAGTTATAGTTAGCTGAACTAACTATAACGGGGGAATTTCTATGGTTTTGTACGAGTGAAATGTCCAACTAACTATAACGCCCCTGAAACCTATGGTTTTTTCAGTGAATTTGTAAGGTTTTTTAAATGCTAATTTCTAACTATAACGTGCCTGAAACCTATGGTTTTTTCAGTGAATTTCTAAGGTTTTTTAAATGCTAATTTCTACCTATAACGTGCCTGAAACATATGGTTTTTTCAGTGAATATATATATATTTATTATACTATGTATACATGTGAAAATGTCTCGGTCCGCCTGTTTGCCTCGGTGGCACGGAAAAAATGGGTGGAACTGACGTCAGCACGCCGACAAGGTCCTCTTATGGCTCCGATGACGTCATACGGTGTCGAGAGCGGAGCCGTGCTATTATGACGTCCTCGTTGACGTGGGAGAGCTAGGAAAGAATTTCCGTGGAATGCTGGTGCAGGGGATATTCACCTAAGTGTTCAGGCTAGTCCTTTGGGAGCAACTGTTTATGTTGCCACTCCAGAAACCAAAACCAGTGATCAGAGGGCAGAGGCCCTGCAGATGGCACACGAGGTGGGGTGCCCAGTCGTGTTCACCAACGGGGCAGCAAAGTGACAAGCACCACAACCCACAAAAAAGGTAACGAGGGCACTGAATAACACAGGATCTTCTCTTTGTATCTGGCAGGAACAACGAAGTTAAAATGCCCTAGTACCAAAATGTAGAATTAGTGCTACAACGGTCTTCAAGAGGACCTGCGATGCCGCTTCTGCCTCCCGTACCCTGGAGGCGGCACATGGGTCACGCGGTACAGTCATACTGCGGTGGGACGCACACTCGTTGACCTCTCATGGCACTGCTCCACACTTCAGGGAGGACGCTTTCCATTAGCTATGTTTTCTGATGACGTTTCGTGCCGGCCCCGTCCAACAACAGAACTCCTTTAGATCCAAACAGACTCTTTCACTCTCTCACCGGAAGTGAAACCAGGCCACGCCGACGAGGTCCTCTTATGGCTCCGATGACGTCATACGGTGTCGAGAGCGGAGCCGTGCTATTATGACGTCCTCGTTGACGTGGGAGAGCTAGGAAAAAATTTCCGTGGAATGCTGGTGCAGGGGATATTCACCTAAGTGTTCAGGCTAGTCCTTTGGGAGCAACTGTTTATGTTGCCACTCCAGAAACCAAAACCAGTGATCAGAGGGCAGAGGCCCTGCAGATGGCACACGAGGTGGGGTGCCCAGTCGTGTTCACTGGCGGGGCAGCGAAGTGACAAGCACCACAACCCACAAAAAAGGTAACGAGGGCACTGAATAACACAGGATCTTCTCTTTGTATCTGGCAGGAACAACGAAGTTAAAATGCCCTAGTACCAAAATGTAGAATTAGTGCTACAACGGTCTTCAAGAGGACCTGCGATGCCGCTTCTGCCTCCCGTACCCTGGAGGCGGCACATGGGTCATGCGGTACAGTCATACTGCGGTGGGACGCACACTCGTTGACCTCTCATGGCACTGCTCCACACTTCAGGGAGGACGCTTTCCATTAGCTATGTTTTCTGATGACGTTTCGTGCCGGCCCCATCCAACAACAGAACTCCTTTAGATCCAAACAGACTCTTTCACTCTCTCACCAGAAGTGAAACCAGGCCACGCGGACACTTTCACAATACAACAGCCGGGAATGCACTTTTTGGTAAAAAAAACACATTCCTTCCTCCTAATTAATCAAATAAACGTCTCACTGAAGAACAGGGGCCAGCTTCGATCGGTAAGCAGCCGTTACAACGACTTTTTTACTTCGCGATACCATTACAACGCATGCATTACCATGCATGCGTTGTACATCGCGAAGTCATTACTATGCATTTTTTTAGAACGCATGGTCATTTACCACGCATGCCTTTACAACGAATTTTGTTCTAAAGGTATGTATGGTAAATGACCATGCGTTCTAAAAAACATGTCGATGATCCACGTCATTGTAAGGAAACAGAGGCTGTTCCGTTTCCTCAGAATGACGTGCACCGCCCCTCAAAGACGACGTGAAGCAGGAACCACGAGGAGAGAGGAACCATGAGGAGTGAGAGGTAAGGGGGAATGGGCATGGGGTGGGGGTTTCTTTTCTAGGGTTTAGGGTAGTGCAGTGGTGTTTGGGTGGTGTAGGGGGTCGTGCTGGGGGTAGTGTTTTAGGGTTTAGGGTAGTGCAGTGGTATTTGGGTAGAGTAGGGGGTCGTGCTGGGGGTAGTGTTTTAGGGTTTAGGGTAGTGCAGTAGTGTAGGGGGTCGTGCTGGGGGTAGTGTTTTAGGGTTTAGGGTAGTGCAGTGGTGTATGGGTAGTGTAGGGGGTCGTGCTGGGGTAGTGTTTTAGGGTTTAGGGTAGTGCATTGGTGTTTGAGTAGTATAGGGGGTCATGCTGGTGGTAGTGTTTTAGGGTTTAGGGTAGTGCAGTGGTGTTTGTGTAGTGTAGGGGGTCATGCTGGGGGTAGTGGTTTATGGTTTAGGGTAGTGCAGTGGTGTTTGGGTAGTGTAGGGGGTCGTGCTGGGGGTAGATTTAGGGTTTAGGGTAGTGCAGTGGTGTTTGGGTAGTGTAGGGAGTCATGCTGGGGGTACTGTTTTAGGGTTTAGGGTAGTGCAGTGGTGTTTGTGTAGTGTAGGGGGTTGTGCTGGGGTAGTGTTTTAGGGTTTATGTTAGTGCAGTGGTGTTTGGGTAGTGTAGGGGGTAGTGTTTTAGGGTTTAGGGTAGTGCAGTGGTGTTTGTGTAGTGTAGGGGTTAGTGCTGGGGGTAGTGTTTTAGGGTTTAGGGTAGTGCAGTGGTGTTTGGGTAGTGTAGGGGTTCATGCTGGGGGTAGTGTTTTAGGGTTTAGGGTATGGCAGTGGTGTTTGGGTAGTGTAGGGGGTCGTGCTGGGGGTAGATTTAGGGTTTAGGGTAGTGCAGTGGTGTTTGTGTTGTGAGGGGGTCGTGCTGGGGGTAGTGTTTTAGGGTTTAGAGTAGTGCAGTGGTGTTTGTATAGTGTAGGGGGTTTAGGGTAGTGCAGTGGTGTTTGTGTAGTGTAGGGGGTCATGCTGGGGGTAGTGTTTTAGGGTTTAGTGTAGTGCAGTGATGTTTGTGTACTGTAGGGGGTAGTGTTTTAGGGTTTAGGGTAGTGCAGTGGTGTTTGTGTAGTGTAGGGGGTCATGCTGTGGGTAGTGTTTTAGGGTTTAGGGTAGTGCAGTCGTGTTTGTGTAGTGTAGGGGGTCGTGTTTTAGGGTATAGGGTAGTGCAGTGGTGTTTGGGTAGTGTAGGGGGTCATGCTGGGGTTAGTGTTTTAGGGTTTAGGGCAGTGCAGTGGTGTTTGGGTAGTGTAGGGGGTCGTGCTAGGGGTAGTGTTTTAGGGGTTAGGGTAGTGCAGTGGTGTTTGTGCAGTGTGGGAGGTCATGCTGGGGGTAGATTTAGGGTTTAGTGTAGTGCAGTGGTGTTTGTGTAGTGTAGGGAGTCATGCTGGGGGTAGTGTTTTAGGGTTTAGGGTAGTCCCGTGGTGTTTGTGTAGTGTAGGGAGTCGTGCTGGGGGTAGTGTTTTAGGGTTTAGGGTAGTGCAGTGGTGTTTGGGTAGTGTAGGGGGTCGTGCTGGGGGTAGTGGTTTAGGGTTTAGGGTAGTGCAGTGGTGTTTGTGTAGTGTAGGGGGTCATGCTGGGGGTAGTGTTTTAGGGTTTAGGGTAGTGCAGTGGTGTTTGGGTAGTATAGGGGGTAGTGCTGGGGTAGTGTTTTGGGTTTACGGTAGTGCAGTGGTGTTTGTGTAGTGTAGGGGGTCGTGCTGGGGGTAGTGTTTTAGGGTTTAGGGTAGTGCAGTGGTGTTTGTGTAGTGTAGGGGGTAGTGTTTTAGGGTTTAGGGTAGGGCAGTGGTGTTGGTGTACTGTAGGGGGTCATGCTGGGTTCTAGTGTTTTAGGGTTTAGGGTAGTGCAGTGGTGTTTGTGTAGTGTAGGGGGTCGTGTTTTAGGGTCGTGCAGTGGTGTTTGGGTAGTGTAGGGAGTTGTGCTGGTGGTAGTGTTTTAGGGTTTAGGGTAGTGCAGTGGTGTTTGTGTAGTGTAGGGGGTTGTGCTGGGGGTAGTGTTTTAGAGTTTATGTTAGTGCTGTGGTGTTTGGGTAGTGTAGGGGGTAGTGCTGGGGTAGTGTTTTAGGGTTTAGGGTAGTGCAGTGGTGTTTGTGTAGTGTAGGGTGTAGTGCTGGGGGTAGTTTTTAGGGTTTAGGGTAGTGCAGTGGTGTTTGGGTAGTATAGGGGTTCATGCTGGGGGTAGTGTTTTAGGGTTTAGGGTATGGCAGTGGTGTTTGGGTAGTGTAGGGGGTCGTGCTGGGGGTAGTGTTTTATGGTTTAGGGTAGTGCAGTGGTGTTTGGGTAGTGTAGGGGGTCCTGCTGGGGGTAGTGTTTTAGGGTTTATGTTAGTGCAGTGGTGTTTGTGTAGTGTAGGGAGTCGTGCTGGAGGTAGTGTTTTAGGGTTTAGGGTAGTGCAGTTGTGTTTAGGTAGTGAAGGGGTCGTGCTGGGGGTAGTGTTTTAGGGTTTAGGGTAGTGCAGTGGTGCTTGTGTAGTGTAGGGGGTCGTGCTGGGAATGTTGTTCATTTCTATGGCAAAATGAACCCCCTCATTTTGTTCCTTTTTAAATTAAATGTTTTAAGTGTTACCAGTTTATTCCAATCAAGATGGCTTCAGATGTGCCATCATTTTGTCATAAGTAA
This sequence comes from Calotriton arnoldi, assembly GCA_963921515.1. NCBI lineage: Eukaryota > Metazoa > Chordata > Amphibia > Caudata > Salamandridae > Calotriton > Calotriton arnoldi. Next base: position 1,823,939 of record CAWUFW010002692.1, on the reverse strand, counting down.
GACTGTTAGCTCTCTAGTTGTTCTTTAGAACACTCTGGGAAGCTGCAGTAGAACACAAAGGCATCAACTGACAGGCTGCTCCTGTTGAAATATAACAGGAAGATATTTGAGATCACACTTGAAACATGTCCTAATTTTTCTTTCTACAGCACTAACCATAATTTCTATGACAAAATGAACCCCATCATTTTGTTCCTTTTTAAATTAAATGTTGTAAGTGTTACCAGTTTATTCCAATCAAGATGGCTTCAGGTGTGCCATACTTTTGTCATAAGTAAGGCTGTTAGCGCTCTAGTTGTTCTTTGGAACACTCTGGGAAGCTGCAGTAGAACACAAAGGAATCAACTGCCAGGCTGCTCCTGTTGAAATATAACAGGAAGATAGTTGAGATCTCACTTAAAACATGTCCTAATTTTTCTTTCTACAGCACTAACCATAATTTCTATGACAAAATGAACCCCCTCATTTTGTTCCTTTTTAAATTAAATGTTTTAAGAGTTACCAGTTTATTCCAATCAAGATGGCTTCAGGTGTGCCATAATTTTGTCATAAGTAAGGCTGTTAGCACTCTAGTTGTTCTTTAGAACACTCTGGGAAGCTGCAGTAGAACACAAAGGAATCAACTGACAGTCTCTGCCCTTGTTGGATGTACATGTTTTACTGAGAATGTCAGACTTCATTCTCACATGACTGAGAAAGATAATGTGAATTTACAGAAAATATGCTCTCATTTTAGCTTCTGGAGCACCTTCCAAAACTCTACGGGACAAGCATGTGAAAATAATTTTCTCTCAAACATGATTCATGATATCCCAGCAGAAGGTATTTCACAGGGTAAAATCACCTTAGAACACACCACAATTACTGAAATTAGTATGGTACCATCAACAAATGAATTCTAATGTAACTAAAGTCTGTTATCACCCTTTATAGTTCTCCTTTTGGTAACCCTCAAAATCTTTGATTCACTACAATGCATTTCAATGGGGTACTATCATGTATATTGGTCCCAAGATGGCTGCCAGCAATTCCAGGATGAAGTGCTGACAGCCAATCAGATCTCACAATGACATGTGTGGTTAGGCTCCGCCCAGATGTATATATGTGATTTTACTTTTGATTTTCTCAGGAACTACTGAACGGATTTACACCATTTAACCAAAAGGCATGACACTGAACCAAGGGCTACCTTTTTGCCAAAGTTGGTGTAATTCCGTTCAGCAGTTCAGGCTGTAGCTGCGATGAAAGGTTCCTATGGAAAATTGCATGGGGAAAACACGTTTTGGGACCCCCTTTTTTCTCGGCCCCCACTTGACAAATCACCCCGAGACTTTCAGGATAGGAGCGGACCGGAGCGCCCCACGAGTTTTGAAAATTTCGCGAAGATTCGTCAACCGGCGCAAAAGTTATTTCAAATAGAATGTTGCGGATTTCCTATGGAAAATAGTTCCTAACTATAACTATCTACTGGCGACCGCAGTGAGAGTGAATGAGTTGATGAGATTAATTTGAATAACTGTTTGACAACAAGAAGGCATCAGGAGGATCCTTCTTCCCATTTAGTGCCCTTGCTGGGAAGAAAAAAACTGTGTCAAACCATAGCATCTGAACCTCTGCAAGATATGGAAAACAAGGTATGGCGGAATAGGAACCACCTGGCTTGCAACAGATCCTGGTTAAGGAAGCAATAGCCATTGACTCAGTTTGGCTATTGTAGTATTTTATGGTGGTTCCCTTCTGATTTAAGGCCACGCCACTGTTTGTTCTGTGGGGCTATTAGCATCTTGGACGGATTGTCCCAACAGCTATGTTCACCAGCATATTTTCTGTGCTGTAGCCTATCCTTGCCAGCTGTTTTGCAGCAAATGCTAGCCCCTTAGAGGAATCTCAGCACCGCTGTAAGGAGGGCATCCAGCCTGAGCCACCTCTCTTGAATGTCTGCCATTACAACCCGCTATGAAACCACAAGTCATGCCTAAACTTCAGTGCCTCATCTCTATGACAGATACTTCTGCCCACGCAAAACTGAACTTTTTACACCTCTATCATAGAGCTGACTCTGGAATAAAGGTGGCTAATCTTGTCTCAGTGTGGGAATCATTTCTTTCCCTTAACTCTATGGATTTATCCATCACTGGTTCATCTACCCTCTAAAGGAGTCAGCCCGCACTACTTGTCACTCACAAAGTCCTTGTCCCTTTGTCTCTGGCAAAGTCTAAGTCAGTTGACCCTTCCTGCTGTCTTTGTTACAGAGCGCAGGGCCCGTGTCCACAAAGCCATTGATCATGAGATAAAGCACCTTAGAACAGGGGTTCTGGACGTATCTGGCTTCTTTTTCCCGCTTTGACATTTTTTTATTACTATTCCTTCCTTAAGATTTGTTAATTGGTCCAGGACAGATCTCATCTTAATCTGTGCTTCTGTTTTATTTGTTGGGCCTATTTATTTTCCAAACTTTATCATCTATTGTGATAGATTTTAAGCTGTTTTTTTGTCCTCTGTGAACCAGATTTTGGGCCTTTAGCTTCTCACATTTCTAGTATTGCTTATATTCCCTGGGGACTATTAAGCCTACTATTAGTCTAAGTTCCTCCTCTCTGGTCTTGGCCTCCTTTCACCTCCAAACCTAAGGAGATCACCTGCGGTGTCCCTCAGAGCTCCCACTTTTCAATGCATATATGACCCTGCTGGCCAACATCATCAGATTCCACAGTCTCAACATAATTTCGTACGCAGATGACACCAAACTCATTCTCACACTCACCAATGACCCCACCACCACCAGAACCAACTTCCACAGATGCATGCCAAGCGTTGCCAACTGGATGAAGAACAACTGCCTGCAGCTGAACACAGACAAGACGGAAGTACTGATCTTTAGCAACAGCAGCAACACATAGAACAACTCCTGGAGGCCATCAGACCTCGGACCTGCACCCACTCCCTCTGACCATGCCAGACGCATCGGAATCACCATTCACAACAAGCTCACCATGAAATCACAGATCAAAGTTGTCTTCTCCGCCTGCATCCTCACTCTGCGCATGCTACATAAGCTCTTCAAATGGCTACCCCTACCCACGAGACGCACCGTGACACAGACCCTCATCACCAGCCGACTGGACTATGGCAACGCCCTCTACATTGGAATCGCCGCACACCTCCTACAGAGACTCCAGACCATAAAGAACGCGTCAGCCAGACTCTTCCTTGTCCTTCCCAGATGAGCCCACATCACACCCCACCACAGACAACTCCACTGGTTCCTCATACAGAAGAGATGTCAATTAAAGCTGCTGACCCACACATACAAGGCTCTGCACAACCAATGACCCGCCTACATTAACCACCGTCTGAACTTCCACCAACTGTCGAGAAGACTACTCTCTGACTCCCTCTCACTTGCCCATACTACCAGCATCTACTGAAGCAGAAGCAGAGGATGTTCCTTCTCCCACATTGCAGCAAAGACCTGGAACAGCCTCCCCATGCAACTCTGGACCCTCATCTCACTTCCGGAATTCCAAATGGCCTTCAAGACCTGACTGTTCGAATAAGCCTCTGGGAACTGCAAGTACCTGGATACCCTATCGGGTGATTAGCCACACTTTATAAATCGTGATTGATTAAATACAGACTTTTAAATGTTCGCTTTCATTTTCATGTGTTTATCTCAAGATGCACCTCCCAAGGATCAGTTGTAATATCTTAATGTTTGCATTCCCTGTCTCTGCTTGGTCAGAGTGCACTCTAGGGTTGATGTGCATTGGGTAAGATTCTGTATAAAGGGAAATACGTTTTATATGTTGATACAAGTTCAGGTATAAAGTATATTCTAGCTCCAGAACATGATGTTGCAAAAGTGGCAGTTGCCATGCCTACCTTATGCTCATACATATATTGTCCTCTCAGCTCATGTAGGTTTCTGCATTTAAATCTCTGTAAATGTTGGTTCTTTACATTCCAGTGATTAAAATCTGTTAATTTCATTGAAGGCAGACTCTTGTCTTCATAGCAGGGCTTTAAACAAGGTTGGAGAGCTTTTGAGTCTATATCTCTCACTCTCTCTCACTTGCGTCTACTTTCAGCTGCTGGTTGTATTTCTTGTCTTTCTCATTTCCTCTTCGTGGGATTTCATGTAGTTCACACAGTTACACAAGAGGGTCTTTTTCACCACATCGCTTGTAGGGTAATGATGTGAAAACGTATTTTGAATTAACTGCTTTTAAAGAAAGATTGTGGCATCCCCTTGTAATCCTATTCTCCATTGGTCTATATGGTCATATGACCTTAAATATCACTGAAATAGCCGTAAATACACTATAATATACTTAAGGTATACAGTCTAGTTTTTTTGTTATGGATATGCTTCTTTAGCACTGTTTGGACTATGCTAGCAGCTCGATCTCACATGTAACCAATCAGACTGTTTCTTTCATAAGTATAATATGTTACATACAATGTAATTGGCCTGTGTTGTAGCCCAGTACATCCATGTTTAACTTTCCCACATTCAGTCAGTGTTTCTTGAATGTTTTTGGTAGTATACAAAGAAGTTGGTGTGTGTGTGGATAATTGGACATGGATATCTGTTGGGTTAGAGAGTATGCCAAAAAGCGTGGAATGGAGCATAACGTAGGTTTGGCAAATGTTGAGATCACATGGGTAGCTGAAAGAAGTTTAAGGTGGAATAACATCCTACATCTCATTTCAACTCTTAGTACTTGTCGGCATCCCCATTTTATAATTATTCAATGTGGAGGCAATGATATTGGTCACTTCACAGGTGTACAAATTGAAATACAGATGAAAGCTACGTTCAGATTTTTTATCAGTCTATTTAGTCACCCATTTTGTGTTTTCAAATATTTGCCAAAAGATAAAATGGAAGTACTCATTTGCAAATGTGGACAAGTATGAAAAAACGTGCAGACATATCAATAAAACGCTGCCTGTCTTCCTAATAGATCACAGCATGTCTTATATATATCACCTCAACATTGTGTTTTCCAAACCTTACCTTTATCGTGCAGATGGTGTACATTTTACCTCACATGGCAATAATGTGTTCATTACTAACATCAGCCAATTGCTAATCAACGATTTGTAAAACCAAGGCATGCACTTCAAATCAAAGGCTCTTTTAAGAGGAAACCTAACAGGAGGATGAGTAAATGTGAAAATATGGGTTATTATTTTAAAAATAGTTGTAAGCTACCGTGGTACTCTCTAGAGACCTACGCGATAATACCAAGGTATACTGGATTAAAAAAATAATACATATAGCCATTTCCAAATATTATTCGGTACATATCACTGCAATACTGAACTATTTATAAAAGTGATTGTTAAGGTGTATTGCAAAACACTGTCCAACTGCAGTATAAAACAACATGGCTGCCTTCATGTTTTGGAAAAGAACACATTAGCCAATCAGATAATCACTTGTCATGGCTATGTATCAAAGAAGTACAGCGATGCTACTGTGGCCACATATATACCTAAAAAAAATACCTAGGGGCTTAAGATTTACTTCCTCTACTTGCCTGCACTACCCCACAGACTCACCTACACACCCTTTTATGTAATACTGCCAAATGTCAGAAAAACCCAGCAGGCGGTTTTCGCACTATGCAAAATACAAAAGTCTACAGAAAATGTATTGCATTAGAAACCCAGTTTGGGACCCTCCTTTTTTCTTTGCACCCAGTCACAAAACGGCGATAAACTTTCAGGACTCCAAGGATGAAACGGGGGCACCAGGTCTGAAAAGCTTTGCGGACATTTGTTAAACAGGTGCAAACTTATTAAAGGACAAAAATAAAAAATAAATCCCCTCTCTCTGAACTATAACTACAGAATGGCTACATATATATCACTGCTCCTGTGCACCATTATTGCGGATCACTCGTGGACGGGTGCTTTCTGCGTGGTGGTGCCCCAACGATATATCACAGTGCAACAAATGCGTTTCGGAAGACTCCTTCTTCAGTGTTTACACACCACACTGAGAAGCGCCATATTTAAATGTTATTTCGTTCAAGACATTAACAATGAAAACGGAAGGAGTCTTCCGAAACGCGTTTGTTGCGCTGTAATTAACATCGGTAAACCACCCCCGCGAGTGCTGTTCTCTTTTTCGGAATTGGGAAGGAGTTTTGAGCAGTGATATATATATATATATATATACATATATATATATATGTATATATACATATATATATTCACTGAAAAAACCATAGGTTTCAGGGGCGTTATAGTTAGTTGGACATTTCACTCGTACAAAACCATAGAAATTCCCCCGTTATAGTTAGTTCAGCTAACTATAACTCGCGCTCCCGCAATGCACTGCTGATGACGTCACATATTACATCACTCATGACATGGTCAGTGACATCACTGATGACATCACTGATGACATCTCAAATGACATCACTGATGACATCACTGATGACATCATCCAGGGAATGTGTGTTTTTCTGAAAATTAAATATGTTTTATATATGTATATCTCAAGGTCGATGGAAGAATAATTGGGTATATAAGTGTCAAAATGGATGATTTTTTTTGTAAAATTGATTGTATAACTGACTGATTAAGTGTATCTTAGTGAATACATGGGTTAGTGAGTAATGTTTAAATATGAAAATATCTGTATCAGTCTCTCACTTTGTGTATAAGTGGCTGCATGGGTTGGTGAGTAGCTACATGAGTGTCTATATGGGTTATTAGTTGGTTTTTTGAGTATCAGTATGAGTGTCTGTATGGTTCGGTGGGGGTATTACTTAGTGCATAGATGCATGAATGAGTGACTCACTGTTTGTATGTGTTGAAGACAGCATGTGTGCAGGACTGTATAGGTGGATGAATGTGTGTATGGGTGTGTTAGTGAGTGAATGACTGTCTCAATAGTGTCTTTATGAGCAACTACATATGTTTTAAACTAGTATATGTGAGTATTGGTGTATATAAGTGAGTATATGTGAGAGTGAGAGATTGGAAGAGTTCCTGTACAAATAAGTAGGTGTTTCTATAAGTGATTGTTTAAGAGAGTAAGTATGTGTAAGTTTCTGTAGAAGTAAGTGTGGTAGTGTGTGTATAACTGTATATGTAAGTAAATGGATGTTTGATACTTTGTTTGCATGTGTGACTATGTGTGTGAGTAACTCTAAGGATGAGTGGCGGTGTGTAACAGGATGTATAGGTGTATGAGTACATATGATGAGTGAGTACATGTATGAGTGACTGTATAGGGACTGTTGGTGAATGAGTGGATGTGTGTGTAGATCTTGGAGTAGCGAGGGAGCAGGAGCGGGAGACAAGAACGCCGAAAACGCCGAAAACGCCGAAAGCGCTGCGGGCGGTTTTTCTGACCCATCCGCGCACCCACCAGTTTCCAAACCCTCACTCGGACTCAACCGAGGCTTCTTACCAGCCCAGCGAGCACTGGCACTGGCTCGAGTTGCATCCACGGGTGGTGAGCGGCAGAGCTGAGCTGAGCTGAGAGGGCTCGCCACGGGTTCTCGCCAGCCTGCGGTTCTCCCGACAGTGCAGTTGTGCTGTGGGCCACTATTATCTATTCACCATCCACTGTGTGACCACCGTGACTGCCGGACTACTACCAGGAGTAGAGGTGGGGCGAATCGCCAAGTTGGGAGAGTTTCCTGGAGCTTGGAGCCTCGCCATCAGCTCAGTCAGCAATCACGGAGAGGCAGGTGAGCGAGCTTGTGAGAGCATTGCCCTTCATTAGGGTGGCTATTAAGAGTAAGCCCGTTCTACCGCCAGTGCATCGCCCGTTTGCCTGTTTGTCCAGCTGATACAGGGACCTCAAGTCCCATACTCCCGAGCGGCTGCTGCCGCAAATCATCATCAGGACGTGCCAACAAAATCTTCCGCGGGCTCCCGCAGCCTGTCTGCGCCCGTCAGCGGCCGGATAGAGGCTGGGCTGGGCTGGGCAGGGCTAGGTCCCTAACGCCCAGTGTTTTGGAGAACTGGAGAAGCTGGCAATACTTTGCATACTTTGCACACGATAGAAAGCATATAATAGTGATTGCATGTCGGCCCAATAATCATGGGGAAGCGTAAGCTTATTGGCGCCGCAACTGGCATTAAAAACAAAAACGCCAGACTAAGCGCACCGATCACCAACTATTTAAATACTGCAATGGGCCTAATAAACACTGAAATAGTTAATGTTGAAGAACGTTTAGCAGCGACAAAGATTGCCCTAAACAATGTAGTTGAGGATCCAATGGCAGATATGGCAGATATAATATCGGCACGCCCAGTAATTAATTCTACTTCCCAGAATACCGTTATAGCACCTTGCGTATCGTCGACACCTTTGGAGATATCAGTTTTAGTGGAAGGCCAAGAACAAGCTATTATGACTGAGGGAAAACTACAGCGGAAGGGTAAGCGAAACCACCCACAAATGACATTCATAAAAAACAACAGTCATGTGCCCAAAACCAGAGTGGGCGGGAAAAACAGCCCAATGTTGCAACCACCCTTTAAACTTGGATTTACTTTTTAAAAAGTTACACGGAAAAATTGACACGATCGAAAGAAATTTATTGACTGAAATTTCTGAAATTTATTGACTGAAATTTCTAAAATTAAGGATGATGTTGCTGGTATTGTTAAATTAATTACGGACTCTACAAAGCAAGAAGAAAACAAAATGGGAAATGTACAAACTGTTATAGAACAAGTAAATAATGAAACATGTGGCACTGTAAGAAATTCGCAATTTGGCATAAATGCTTCTGTACAGTCCCGTAATGTACTAACACAATTGCCAAGAGGGGGAAAAAATGGTGATCAAATGAATAAGGAAACACCAGATATTGGGGCACGTCTTAGGTCTCTGGCAAACCAAGATAATAAAATGGTAGTTACATCTAGCCTCACATCGACCCTCAACAGGAACCAAAAACCTCTTCACCTCCCCCCAGAAGCTACACCGTATACAATTGTCCTGAAAAGTGTGCCGGAATTAAAGGATGGCATAAATGAAGATTTTGACGATTTAAAAAACAAAATATTGTCCTGGTTTAGTAACCTTTGTGTATATGATGTGAACACTCTATCAAAAAGTATTATTATGGTAAGAAGAGTATCCTGGGTGGGGAAACACCCAAAGAGATGTAATTGGGATTGTGTTGTAGTTACCTTTCGATATCAGGAGATGGTTAAGACTCTGTTAGACGTGATACGTGAAAATTGGGACACATTATATAGGCAATCAAAAAATGTTATTACTGGAGTCCCATTAGGTTATTTTTATAAACCAGATATTATAAATCATAACCATTACGGCCAGGACCGCACAACAAGGAAAGAACTGAGACCTCTGGTTTTGTCTAATAGATTCTCGCCTCTCATATACTGTAGTGATGTAGATTGACTACCTGAAGTCTCTGTACAAGATTTTAATCCCATTACTGAGTTGTTATTAGAAAAATCACCCGTAAAACATAAACAGAACTATAGGAGATTATCCCTTGTATCTTGGAACATTGCAGGCGTAGATAAGAAACTACTTGAATGGTCATGGCCCGTTTTTTTAAATGACTGTGACTTAATCTGCCTACAAGAGACTTGGCATACGAAATCTTTTTACATTGATGGGTTTTCAATCGTGGATACTCAAGCGATACCCTCACAAAGCGGAAGAGCTAAGGGTGGTCTAGTATTTCTATTGTCGGTAACATGCCCGTTATCGATAAAGAAAGTTTATACTGAGTCTCCCTTTTCCAATTTGTGTGGCTTTTTCTCCTGTTCAATGCTTTGTTGTAATTAATTTTTATAATAATATTTTTAATAATACAAAAATCTGGTGATATTGACACTTGAGAGGGAATTGGATATATTTTTAAAAGAAATAAAGAGGGATTATATCCTGATTTGGGCCGGAGATTTCAATAGTAAAAAATGTAGTGTTTTAGAGGGAAACCGTTGTAGATATGGAAATGAGTCTGGTGATAGTAGCCCCCATTTCCCTCACAATCCTTACGGTGAATCCATAAATGAAGTAATGTCTAAACACAATTTGGATTTATTAGACCAATACCTACCTGATGGATCATCTCAATTGCCTACCTTTGATGGCCATGGTAAATGTTCAATTATTGATCATATTCTAATCTCGAAACAGGCATTAGAACAAATAGAGAATATGGAGGTGAAAATAGTTTGTGTCAGTGATCATCACCCACTCCTCCTAACGGTTAGAATGAATGACATTTACCATAGTGGCCCTTGTCTAGCCCCCTTTGTTTCTACTCAGGGGGAAAATGGTGTGTCTATCAATGGTCGGGAGTAGACCCAAACGTTTTTATGGAGGACTTAATTGGTAAATGTAAACAAGAGGTAGAAATTTGTAATAGGGTTGATTGCACTGATAACCAGATTATGGGCTCTTTTTGTAAGATCACTGCAGAAATTTCAAGAGGTTTGAAAATTAAGAGTAAGAGGAAGACAAAGAAAAAATTGGGTGGTTTGATAGACAATGTACCAAGGCAAATCAATCTTTAAAAAATGCCTTAAAAAGTAAGTCTAGAGATAACGAACTTATTAAAAGATGGAGACTTTTGTATAAACAATCACTAGCAAAAAGAAAACAAGATATTCAGATAGATGCTTGGGAGAAGCTTATTTTGGCTGCAAATACAAAAGATACCTCTTTATTTTGGAAAACTGTAAATCACCCCTTTTTAAAGAAAATTGTGCAACTAAAGTTGAGAGTCTTGTGCAGCCAGAAGAATGGATTTGCCATTTTAGTAACGTTTTTAATGAAGAAAATGAAACGCCCTCTTTCATAGGACAAATTAATATCGAAGGGGTTACGGAATTATCCAAAAATCAAACTTTTATCACTTTTAATTCACCAAAACTATCTTATATCACATTAGATGAAGTGACTCTTTCATTAGCGCGTTGTGCAAATGGGAAGGCACCGGGTGTAGACTTGGTCCCAATAGACTTTTTTAAACAGGACTCCAGCCTCTGGGCCCCCGTTTTACAAAATGTTTTTAATGCGGTTGGTCGAGGTACAATACCCAAATCATGGACAGAGAGTATTATTGTACCAATTTTTAAAAAGGGTAATAGAACTGATGCTAAGTGCTATCGCCCTATTTCCCTTCTTGATACCACCTCAAAACTAATGGGAAGAATACTGCTAGAAAGATTGGAAATTTGGGCGGAAGAAAAAAAGATCCTTACAGAATCGCAGTTTGGGTTCAGGAGGGAAATAGGTACGATAGAACAATGCATCAACCTACATTTATTGATCAGTAAATATACGCTTATAAAAAAGGGGCATCTACACTTATGTTTTATTGATTTAACTAGTGCTTTTGATTTGGTAAACCACAAGAAATTATGGCAGACATTAACTAAAATGGGCGCCCCGGAAGATATTATTATATATCTTTCACAGATATATAGTCATTTGACTACAAGTGTCCGCTATGGGCCAGACGGGGAATGCACTGCCAGTTTTAGAGTGAAACGAGGAATTAGGCAAGGGTGCGTACTCGCGCCACTATTATTTTCACTATATATTAACGGTGTGGATGAAGAACTACAGAAGCTAAATGCGGATGCCCCTATAGTGGCTAAACGTGTCGTCCCGACCTTACTTTATGCGGACGACGCTGTGTTATTATCAAGAACGGCGAATGGGCTACAAACTTTGATCGATAGATTTGCTAAATATATGCAGGATAAGGATTTATTAATTAATTTAAAAAAGACTTTCACAATGGTCTGTGGACAAGGGAAAGCCAAAACCAAGAATCATCATATCGATAATGTCCCTATTAGTAGAACAAATTCTTTTGTATATTTAGGTTTGACTTTTTTCGATAAGGGGGGCTGGAAAGCCCATATTGAGAACAGTAAGTTAAAGTTTATGAGAATAACGGAGTCAATCTTCAGGTTCTCAAAAAAATGGGAAATAAGCCCGTTAGGGAAATAATGACCCTTTATAAAAGTAAGTGCCTTAGTGGAACTTGTTATGGGGCTACATTGTGGGGAGGAGAAAATTGTAACATTCTTTACATACAAGAAAATACATTTTTGCGAAGACTCCTTCCACGCTGGCCTGCCGTGAGGGGAGACACGTCCAAGCGGGCTTATGGGGACTGCGCTACTCCCGATCGCCTCTGGACGCCTGGGAGATCTTGTGACCTTTTAAGAGCAAAGGGAGACTGGCCCATCCTTCCCTTTGAAGTACTGTTGTACCTGGCACACGTATGGTTTGGAGAGGGGTCCCCCTGCACTAGGCAAAATGGTGGCTCCCACCGCGCTGCCCACCGTAATGGGAGATGTGTCACAGCGCGCTTTCAGGGTCTGCGCTACGCCTTGAGCGCCTAGGGACACCGGGGAGATCTTGTGTCCTTTTTAAAAACTAATGGGAGTCTGACCCTTCCCTCCCTACAAAGCTCTGTCGTACTCGGCTCACTCTGGAGATGGAAAAGGGTCCCAGGATGCCTGACCCCAACAAGGCCGACAATGGTGACTTTTTCCCCCTTGCTGAACTTTTACTTACTCAACCCTTCCTGGACTGTGTCTGACCCCAAGAGGACTTCTTGAATTCTTTCGGTCCAATGGCTCCCCCCCCCACTCTGACAATTCTTGAGCACTCATGACCTCTGTCCTGACAGCGGAGTCTGAACATTATGTCCGACGCCCGGTGGAGCTGCTCTGTTCAGCTAATGAGGAGATCGGACTTGGTTCACCCCCTGACCGTCACCTGCCCAGCCGGACCTTGGGCACAGTTTCTCCCCTTCTCCCTGTCTCGCCCACCCTCCCCCTCATCGTATATCTGCTGTTCTGTTTTTGCATTGTCTCCTTTCTATCCACCTTTCTGACTGATACCCGTTGGAGCTTCCTTGAGAGCTATAGGGGAGACTGGCCTTGGACTACCTCCCTGGCCGTCACCTACCCATTCGGTCTTTGGGCTGACTTTACCTCTGTCTCTTATTCTGGCTTCCCCCTCGTCCTCTCCCTTCTCACTCCCCCTCTCCCCCTTCCTCTCTACTGGTCTCTCATTCTCTCCCGTCAATGTATCTCATATATTGGATGTAATATGTAATTGTTATTATTGTTGTAACTTTGCTGACCTTATGTAAAGCGCTCTGATACCTACGGGTCTAGCCAGCGCTATATAAAACTGTTTAAATAAAATAAAATAAAAAATAAATTGTTAGCAGTCCCGAGTTCAACCCCGGTGTTTAGTGTCCATAAAGAATTAGATGCCCCTTATATACATGATTTTATAGGCACAACAAGCGTAAATGTTTGGCATGGTATCTGGAGCAAAGAAGGTACCAAATTTACCCAGGATATTATCAAAGATTGTATCGCACATGAATATGGAACTAAAATACCGTGGTTACTCTATATCAAAAATTTACTAGATGAATGTGACCAAAATCCTGATTTTAAAAATCCCCATCAAATAGCTAGTCATTGTAAAAAGACCTGAAGAATAAATTACTGGAAAAACGGAAATTGTTTAGGGACTTAAAAGCAGACCAGCAACCGATAACTAAAGCTTACATGGACCGGACGTTTGGCCTTGGAATACCTACATATTTATTACAGGTCACCAATATAAGGCACAGATTTTATTTAACTAGATTGAGGATGGGACTTCTGCACTTTTTAATTGCTTTCCCGATAAAGAGAAGATGGAGTCGAAATCTTCCTAAGTGTCCATGTAATGGTTTTTCACAACAGACAACTTTGCACTTTATGTTATTTTGTGGTTTTTATAAGAATCCTAGGAAATGCTTTTTACGACCGCTGTTTTTAAAGGAGAAACTTTTTTCTTATAAGGTAGCATTTGAGTATATTTGTAGTCTTGCAAATATAAGAATCTGTAATGCAGTGGTGACTTACATCAAGACGTCAATTATGATACGTAATAATAACTCTCATCTTGAGGCTTTGAGTTATGAGAACGAAGTTTGTAGCCTGAAATGAATTTGCTTATACCTGAAATAGAATGCATTATGAATTAAGAAAATTGACTTTTTTAAATTATTTTTATTTTTGATATCCTTACAAATATCTAATAACTGTTTATTATGTTTAAAGGTTTTAATGGAATTAATTATTTGATATATTGGGTCTTTCTTTTATCTCGAAAAGATTCCTGAAATATTGAAACTTGTGTTTTTTCAAGGTGGTATTACGGCTTGTTTTGTGTGGGGTTTCTTTTCTTCATCCTTTTCTCTCTTTTTAATGAATTTGGATATTCCTTTTTAGAGTTTGTGATATCTGCAGCAATGTATGATGTATTTTAGATTGCTTTTATGGTTTGTGTATTATCTAACCGAATAAAGCTGATTTGAATTTGAATTTGAGTGAATGACTGTCTCAATAGTGTCTTTATGAGTAACTACATATGTTTTAAACTAGTATATGTGAGTATTGGTGTATATAAGTGAGTATATGTGAGAGTGAGAGATTGGAAGAGTTCCTGTACAAATAAGTAGGTGTTTCTATAAGTGATTGTTTAAGAGAGTAAGTATGTGTAAGTTTCTGTAGAAGTAAGTGTGGTAGTGTGTGTATAACTGTATATGCAAGTAAATGGATGTTTGATACTTTGTTTGCATGTGTGACTATGTGTGTGAGTAACTCTAAGGATGAGTGGCAGTGTGTAATAGGATGTATAGGTATATGAGTACATATGTAATGTAATGTAAATAATTCTTATATAGCGCATACTGTCACCCTACGGGTATCCTGGCGCTGTGACTGACAAAATCGACATTGGAGCCTGTGAGCATCTTACCCAGGAAAAACATTATTGGGAGCCATACCCTACCTGGGAAACAGCCAGGTTTTTAGCTGCTTTCTAAATAGGGGCAAAGATTGAATTTGCCAAATATCTAAGGGGAGTTCGATCCACAGCCGAGCGGCTGTTACACCGAATGCTCTACCCCCCGACTTCATTTTCTTAATTCTTGGGATGTTCGCTAAGTGTGCATTTGCTGACCGAAGGTCTCTCGCAGGAACATACCATAAAAATTTCCTCTTCAAGGGTTTAGGGCCCATTCCGTGCAATGCTCTGAACACGGTGCACAGGGATTTGAATTGTATCCTCTGGCAGATCGGCAGCCAGTGGAGATCTTTCAAGGCCAAAGAAAGTGAGGAACTACGCTGCCTGTTTAGAGCCAGCTTAGCTGCAATTGACTGAATCCTTTGTAGCTTTTGAAGTAGTGACTTTGAGCCCCCCAAATATAGTGAGTTGCAGTAGCCTAATCTGCTCAGGATTATACACCTCACAATTTGGGGTCTGATGGCAGTTGGTAGTAGCGGCAAAATTCTTCTCAGAGCTCTAAGCAGAGAGAAACATGTACCAACTACTTTGGTAACTTGTGATTCTAGCTGGAGATTATCATCCAGCAGAACTCCCAAGTTACGCACCGTTTTAGCTGGCACTACAGGTTTGTCTGTTGGCGTTATTTGGAGCTCTATGGGAAAAGGCCGGGCAATCCTGGACGTGGAGCAGTATACGATCTCCGTTTTTTCTCCGTTAAATTGTAGGGAGTTATTTCTGAGCCAGTTTGCGGTATTCTGCATACACTCCTGAAATATATCCAAGGTGATTGCCTGGTTCCCTTCTAAAGAAAACACCAATTGCGTGTCATCTGCTTAGTTTACAAGATCCACGCCAAAGGATCTAACAATGGAGATGAGAGGGCGCAAGTAGATATTAAACAAAATCGGACTTATCGCCGAACCCTGTGGCACCCCATGACACATGGGGATTTTTGGAGACGTAAAGGGGGGGATTGAGACTGCCTGTTGTCTATCAGTCAGATATGATCGTAGCCATTTCAGTGCCAGCCCTTTCACCCCGATTTTCTCTAGTCTGTCCAGCAGAATGCTGTGGTTCACCGTATCAAATGCGGCTGACATATCCAATAATACCAATATACTCGAGTTACCATTGTCAGCGCGCATCCTCAGGTTATCTAGTACTGTCACTAGAGCGGTCTCCGTTCCGTGTCCCGGGCGAAACCCAAATTGGGCCTCGTCTAGCAGATAGTTTTCTTCAAGAAAAAGAGAGAGATTTGCTAACTGCCCGCTCCAGTATTTTAACCGGATAAGGGAGGAGGGCGATAGGCCTAAAATTGGCTGGGCAGAGGGGTCCAGTGTAGGTTTCTTAAGCAGCGGAGTCACCACTGCCTGCTTCCACCCCTCAGGTACTACTCCCTGTTCTAGGGATTGGCAACAAATATGCCATAGCCGTGGGAAAAGGTCAAGTTTGAATTCTTTCCATATCCTCTGCGGGACAGGGTCCAGAGGTGAACCAGAAGAGACACTCAGCGCTAATAAATTAAAAGCTTCTTCTGTGGGTGTTTGAAAGTACCGGAGTACCGCAGGACAGTCCTTATCACTGTCTTCGACCTGTGGCTTTGTCACTGATGTATCCGATAATACTTTTTCCGGCTCCGGACTGATATTATTGTTAAGCTTCAGCCCACTAATAATCTTTTTAATCTTCTCATCGAAGTGGGTCGCAAGCTCGTTGCATAATGTTTGAGTTGCTCTGATCTTATTACCCACGCACGCCGGGCTGGACAGATCCTTCACTATAGTGAACAGGGTTTTTGTGCTATTCGGTGCATGTAAGATGGTTTGGGCATAGTATTCAGCTTTTGATTTTCCAATCGCTTCCTTGTACAAAGTTTGTTGTATTCTCAAGGCTTTTTTATCTATGTCTGCATAGAGTTTCCTCCATTTTCTTTCCGTTTGTTTACAATTTTTCTGCAGTATCTTTAATTCCTCACTAAACCAGGGAGCAGACGGTTTCTTCCTGTTTCTTAGTTTTTTTACCGGTATTATCTGATCTAGCGTCAAATTTAATGGATCGCAGAAAACTTGATAGTTTTCTTCCACAGGTTTATCAGATTGAAATATATTATGTTCTGACAGCAGCGGCGTCTGTTTACTATTTGAGAGTTTAGCCCAGTCCCTTCCTTGCCGGAAGGTTGATGGATGCGTCAGCTTCCTACTAGCACTAGGTAAAGCTATCAGGAAGTAGATCAGAAAGTGATCAGTCCAACATTGGGGCTGAATATCCACCACCTTTGTGTCCATTTGGTTGCCAAATATTAGGTCTAGTATATGGCCGCCTTGGTGCGTCGATTGATGTACGAGTTGGTGCAGGTGAAGACTCTCACATGCATGCTCCAGGTCTTTTAGGGCGGTGCCAAGATTCCCATTGTCCCATAGGTTAAAATCACCCACTATAATTATCCTAGAGTGTGATAGTGCCAAATTAGTAAAGATATCAATCATAGCCTGGTACTGGGAGTTTATCCCTCCGGGAGGCCTATAGCACACTATTCCTGACAGCACCTGCCCTTTAGCCTCGTTCAATGCGAAGCCTAATAATTCTATACCCGCTACATCGTCAATGTGGAGGGGTGTAAAGTTCAGTTTTTCTTTAAAAATTATTCCCACTCCCCCACCTCTTCCTTCTAATCTTGGTTTATGAAGAATTTTAAACCCTGCTGGGCAGGCTAACCCTAGTTCAATTATCGAGTCGGTTCTTGTCCAAGTCTCCGTCAGAAACAGTCAATCAATCAATCAATCACGGCATTTATAGAGCGCGCTACTCACCCGGGAGGGTCTCAAGGCGCTGGGGGAGGGGGTAAGTTACTGCTCGAACAGCCAGGTCTTGAGCTGCTTCCTGAAGGAGAGATGGTCCTGGGTTCGCCGAAGGTGAGTGGGGAGGGAGTTCCAGGTCTTGGCTGCCAGGTAGGAGAAGGATCTTCCTCCGGCGGTGGCTCTGCGGATGCGTGGTACGGTGGCGAGGGCGTGGCTGGTTGATCGTAGCTGGCGGGTGGGCGTGTAGAAGGTCATGCGGTCGTTGAGGTACTTGGGGCCCAGGTCGTGGAGGGCCTTGTGTGCGTGGGTGAGGAGTCTGAACGTGATTCTCTTGCTGACGGGGAGCCAGTGCAGGTCTTTCAGGTGTCCGGTGATGTGGCTGTGCCGGGGGATGTCCAGGATGAGTCGTGCGGAGGCGTTCTGGATGCGCTGGAGTCTTTTTGAAGTTTGGCTGTGGTCCCGGCGTAGAGGGTGTTCCCATAGTCCAGTCGGCTGGTGACGAGTGCCTGGGTGACGGTCTTCCTGGTTTCAGTGGGGATCCATCTGAAGATCTTGCGGAGCATGCGCAGGGTGTTGAAGCACGAAGATGAGACGGCGTTGACTTGTCTGGTCATCGACAGGGAGGAGTCCAGGATGAAGCCCAGGTTGCGTGCGTGGTCCGTTGGCTTGGGCGCGGTGCCCAGGGCCGGGGGCCACCAAGAGTCGTCCCAGGCGGAGGGTGATGAGCCCAGGATGAGGACTTCCGTCTTGTCTGAGTTCAGTTTAAGGCGGCTGTTCCTCATCCAGTCGGCGACGTCTCTCATCCCGTCGTGTAGGTTGGCTCTGGCGGTGGTGGGGTCGTTGGTGAGGGAGAGGATCAGCTGGGTGTCGTCGGCGTAGGAGATGATGTTGAGGTTGTGTTGGCGTGCGATGGCTGCGAGGGGCTCATGTAGACGTTGAAGAGGGTTGGACTGAGTGAAGATCCTTGTGGAACGCCGCAGATGACTTCGGTGGCCTCGGATCTGAACGGGGAGGCGGACTCTCTGGGTTCTTCCGGCGAGGAACGAGATGATCCATTCCAGTGCTTTCTCTCGGATTCCGATGTTGCTGAGGCGCTTCACTAGGGTGCGGTGGCAGACGGTGTCGAACGCCGCGGAGAGGTCCAAGAGGATGAGGGCTGCTGTTTCCCCATTGTCGGTTAGGGTTCTGATGTCGTCGGTGGCTGCGATAAGGGCGGTCTCGGTGCTGTGGTTGGCCCGAAACCCGGACTGCGAGGGGTCGAGGGATCCATTCGTCTCGAGGAAGGCGGCAAGCTGTCTGTTGATGGTCTTCTCGATGACTTTGGCCGGAAACGGAAGGAGCGAGATGGGACGGTAGTTCTTGAGGTCGGTGGGGTCCGCCGTTGGTTTCTTCAGGAGGGCGGTAAGCTCGGCGTGCTTCCAGCTCTCCGGGAAGGTGGCGGTGTGGAAGGAGGAGTTGATGATGTCCCGGAGATGGGGTGCGATGGTGGCGTCGGCTTTGTTGAAGACGTGGTGTGGGCAGGGGTCGGTTGGTGATCCGGAGTGGATGGAGTTCATCGTGCGGGTGGTGTCTTCGGTGCTGATCGGGGTCCAGTTGCAGAGGGTGGTGGTGGCGGGCGTTGGTTCGGCGGTAGGGTGCGTGGTCTGTGCGTCGAAGCTGTTATGTATGTCGGTGATCTTGCGGTGGAAGAACGCGGCGAGTGAGTTGCAGAGGTCTTGCGAGGGGGTGATGTCGTTGTTTCCGGCGCTGGGGTTGGAGAACTCTTTGACGATGCTGAAAAGTTCCTTGCTGTCGTGGGCGTTGTTGTCCAGTCGTTCTTTGAGTGCCGACTTCTTGGTGGCACGGATCATCTGGTGGTGTTTGCGGGTGGCGTGCTTGAGGGCGGTCCTGTTGTCTGTGGTCTGGTCGAGTCGCCAGGCTTTCTCGAGAGTGCGGCAGTTCTTCTTGGATTCCTTGAGTTCGTTGGTGAACCAAGGGGTTTTCTTGCTTCCGGGTCTGCTGGGAGGGTTTTTAGTGGTGCGAGGTCGTCGGCGCAGGCGGTCAGCCACTTGGCGAGGTTGCTGGCTGCTTCGTTTGGGTCCGTTGTGTTGGTGGGTGTGTTCTGGCTGAGGGAGGCGGTGAGCTGCTCGGCGGTGATCTTGCTCCAGCTCCGGCGGGGAGCCTGTTGCGGGTGGTGATGGGTCGCAGTCTTTCTGAAGCTGAAGTGGACGCAGCTGTGGTCGGTCCAGTGGAGTCCGGTGGCGTGGCTGAAGGAGATGTGCTTGCTGGAAGAGAAGACGGGGTCAAGCGTGTGGCCGGCGTAGTGGGTGGGCGTGTTCACCAGTTGCTTGAGTCCGAGGTTGGCGAGGTTGTCCAGCAGGGCGGTGGTGTTTCTGTCGTTGTTGTTCTCCAGGTGGAAGTTGAGGTCCCCTAGGAGGATGTAGTCGGCGGAGGGCATGGCGTGCGGGCTGATGAAGTCTGCGATGTCTTCGCTGAATAGTGTGCGTGGTCCCGGGGGTCTGTAGATGAGGGTGCCTCGGAGGGTGGTCTTGGGGTCAGTGTGTATCTGGAAGTGTAGGTGTTCGGCGGCGGTGAAGGTCTCGTCGGAGTTAGTCGAGATGCGGATGGTGTTCTTGTGTACGATGGCGATGCCTCCTCCCGTCTGGTTGACGCGGTCCTTCCGGGTGATCTTGTATCCGTCCGGGATGGCTATGGCGATGTCGGGCGCTGAGGAGGCGTTCATCCAGGTTTCGGTGAGGAAGGCGACGTCCGGTGCTGTTGCGTCGAGCAGGTCCCAGAGTTCCACGGCGTGCCTGTGGACGGAGCGGGTGTTCAACAGGATGCATTTCAGGTGGTTGCTGCTGGTGCTCGACTTGGCGGAGGTGGTGCACGTCCGGGGGCAGGTGAATCGGCAGGCTTGGCAGGTGAAGGGTCCGTGGGTGCGTCTCGGTGAGGCTCGGTAGCAGGCAGGGTTCCGGCCGGCATTGAGTGCGGTGAGGGTGGCGGCGTCGTAGGTCCGTCGAGTAGTGTTGCATCGGTGGGATCCAGGGGTCCTGGCGCTGGGCGCGGGCCAGGCGCGGACGGGCGCAGACGGGCTTATCTTTGGCGCACCTTCGGCGCTCCGTCGGTGCTCCCACTGCACGCGGCCGCTGCGCGGTCGCTCAGGGGGCGTCATAAGTAAGGAGCCTGGAGGGAGGAGCAGCTGGGTGGCGGGAGCGGGGCGGCGAATGGAATCACGGGGGGCGGGGCCGCAGGGAGGCAGTGGCGGGAAGTCCCAGGAGCAGCGGGCAGCGGAAAAGTCCCAGGAGCAGCGGGAAAGTCCCAGGAGCAGCGGGCAGCGGGAAAGTCCCAGGAGCAGCGGGAAAGTCCCAGGAGCAGCGGGCAGCGAGCGAAGGAATCTCCAGGCAGGAGGCGGCAAGGCAGGCAGGAGCGGCAGCAGTGAGTGGGGTGACCAAGCCCTGTGGAGGGCTGAGCGGTCACACTCTGTGGTCCCCTACGGTCCCCTTAAGTAAGGAGCCGGGAGGGAGGAGCAGCTGGGTGGCGGGAGCGGGGCGGCGAATGGAATCACGGGGGGGCGGGCCGCAGGGAGGCAGTGGCGGGAAGTCCCAGGAGCAGCGGGCAGCGGGAAAGTCCCAGGAGCAGCGGGAAAGTCCCAGGAGCAGCGGGCAGCGGGAAAGTCCCAGGAGCAGCGGGAAAGTCCCAGGAGCAGTGGGTAGCGAGCGAAGGAATCTCCAGGCAGGAGGCGGCAAGGCAGGCAGGAGCGACAGCAGTGAGTGGGGCGACCAAGCCCTGTGGAGGGCTGAGCACATCCAGCACATCCAGATCAGAATCCTCCAATAGAGTAGATACTTCCTGGAAGTGTTTAACTAAGGATCTGGTGTTGAGTAGGCCACATTTTAAACTACCAACAAAATGATCGATTACTGGGGCCTTAACTCCGCACATAATAGCATTTTGTGTCCCCCCATTATACCTTTTACCTAGATGGAGAAGTTGTTCCCTTGAATAGCACACTCTTCTCCTTTCTGAAGGAAAACCGGCAGCGTAGCTGGCGCTATGCGCGACCGGTGCGCTGACGGGCGCAGACGGGCTTGCCTCTGGCGCGCCTCCGGCACGCCATTGGCGTGCGCGCTGCACGTGCGCGCTGCACGCGCGCGCTGCGCGCTTGCATCACCCTCGTGATATAGGGGAGGGTATGCAAATCTAGGTGTCTAGAACGCTGACCAAGATGGCGTTATCGCGGTGACCCGCTCTTACAGGCAGGGTACACCAGCACACCTTGGCCGGCGGAAAGTGCAGAGTGCAGAGAGGTAGGTGTTTAAAAATACAAGCTTTAAAAACACTAAATACAAGTAATCAGAAAAACATCTTTAAAACGGCAAAAGTAAGCAAATCAGCAATTCAATTCTTTAAAAAACCGCCCCTTTTATCCCAGATCGTATTTAAAAAGAAACGCTCAGCAAACACGCTTTGCTTTCCCCCGCTAAGTTTTCCCTATCACAGCAGCAATTAATATGTCGACTAGCAGTTCTTACAGTCATCTATATGATGAGTGAGTACATGTATGAGTGACTGTATAGGGACTGTTGGTGAATGAGTGGATGTGTGTGTAGATCTTGGAATTACTGAATGGGTGTGTTGTAACTGGTATTGGTATGTCCATTGTTTTGAAAATGTCAGTTTGTATTTTTGAGTGTGTGTATCAAAGGTTATATTAGGGTGAGAGGAGGTCTGCCACTCTATCACAAGGATGATGTCATCAGTGATGTCATCAGTGATGTCATTTGAGATGTCATCAGTGATGTCATGAGTGATGTCACTGACCATGTCATGAGTGATGTAATATGTGACGTCATCAGCAGTGCATTGCGGGCGCGCTGAGTTATAGTTAGCTGAACTAACTATAACGGGGAATTTCTATGGTTTTGTACGAGTGAAATGTCCAACTAACTATAACGCCCCTGAAACCTATGGTTTTTTCAGTGAATTTCTAAGGTTTTTTAAATGCTAATTTCTAACTATAACGTGCCTGAAACCTATGGTTTTTTCAGTGAATTTCTAAGGTTTTTTAAATGCTAATTTCTAACTATAACGTGCCTGAAACCTATGGTTTTTTCAGTGAATATATATATATTTATTATACTATGTATACATGTGAAAATGTCTCGGTCTGCCTGTTTGCCTCGGTGGCACAGAAAAAATGGGTGGAACTGACGTCAGCACGCCGACGAGGTCCTCTTATGGCTCCGATGACGTCATACGGTGTCGCGAGCGGAGCCGTGCTATTATGACGTCCTCGTTGACGTGGGAGAGCTAGGAAAGAATTTCCGTGGAATGCTGGTGCAGGGATATTCACCTAAGTGTTCAGGCTAGTCCTTTGGGAGCAACTGTTTATGTTGCCACTCCAGAAACCAAAACCAGTGATCAGAGGGCAGAGGCCCTGCAGATGGCACACGAGGTGGGGTGCCCAGTCGTGTGCACCGGCGGAGCAGCGAAGTGACAAGCACCACAACCCACAAAAAAGGTAACGAGGGCACTGAATAACACAGGATCTTCTCTTTGTATCTGGCAGGAACAACGAAGTTAAAATGCCCTAGTACCAAAATGTAGAATTAGTGCTACAATGGTCTTCAAGAGGACCTGCGATGCCGCTTCTGCCTCCCGTACCCTGGAGGTGGCACATGGGTCACGCGGTACAGTCATACTGCGGTGGGACGCACACTCGTTGACCTCTCATGGCACTGCTCTACACTTCAGGGAGGACGCTTTCCATTAGCTATGTTTTCTGATGACGTATCGTGCCGGCCCCGTCCAACAACAGAACTCCTTTAGATCCAAACAGACTCTTTCACTCTCTCACCGGAAGTGAAACCAGGCCACGCGGACACTTTCACAATACAACAGCCGGGAATGCACTTTTGGTAAAAACCACATTCCTTCCTCCTAATTAATCAAATAAACGTCTCACTGAAGAACAGGGGCCAGCTTCGATCGGTAAGCAGCCGTTACAACGACTTTTTACTTCGCGATACCATTACAACGCATGCATTACCACGCATGCGTTGTACATCGCGAGTCATTACTACGCATTTTTAGAACGCATGGTCATTTACCACGCATGCCTTTACAACAAATTTTGTTGTAAAGGTATGTATGGTAAATGACCATGCGTTCTAAAAAACATGTAGATGATCCACGTCGTTGTAAGGAAACAGAGGCTGTTCCGTTTCCTCACAACGACGTGCACCGCCCCTCAAAGACGACGTGAAGCAGTAACCACGAGGAGAGAGGAACCACGAGGAGTGAGAGGTAAGGGGGATTGGGCATGGGGTGGGGGTTTCTTTTCTAGGGTTTAGGGTAGTGCAGTGGTGTTTGGGTGGTGTAGGGGGTTGTGCTGGGGGTAGTGTTTTAGGGTTTAGGGTAGTGCAGTGGTGTTTGGGTAGAGTAGGGGGTCATGCTGGGGGTAGTGTTTTAGTGTTTAGGGTAGTGCAGTAGTGTAGGGGGTCGTGCTGGGGGTAGTGTTTTAGGGTTTAGGGTAGTGCAGTGGTGTATGGGTAGTGTAGGGGGTCATGCTGGGGTAGTGTTTTAGGGTTTAGGGTAGTGCAGTGGTGTTTGAGTAGTGTAGGGGGTCATGCTGGTGGTAGTGTTTTAGGGTTTAGGGTAGTGCAGTGGTGTTTGTGTAGTGTAGGAGTCATGCTGGGGGTAGTGTTTTATGGTTTAGGGTAGTGCAGTGGTGTTTGGGTAGTGTAGGGGGTCATGCTGGGGGTAGATTTAGGGTTTAGGGTAGTGCAGTGGTGTTTGGGTAGTGTAGGGAGTCGTATTGGGGGTAGTGTTTTAGGGTTTATGTTAGTGCAGTGGTGTATGGGTAGTGTAGGGGGTAGTGATGGGGTAGTGTTTTAGGGTTTAGGGTAGTGCAGTGGTGTTTGGGTAGTGTAGGGGTTCATGCTGGGGGTAGTGTTTTAGGGTTTAGGGTATGGCAGTGGTGTTTGGGTAGTGTAGGGGGTCGTGCTGGGGGTAGATTTAGGGTTTAGGGTAGTGCAGTGGTGTTTGTGTTGTGAGGGGGTCGTGCTGGGGGTAGTGTTTTAGGGTTTAGAGTAGTGCAGTTGTGTTTGTATAGTGTAGGGGGTTTAGGGTAGTGCAGTGGTGTTTGTGTAGTGTAGGGGGTCATGCTGGGGGTAGTGTTTTAGGGTTTAGGGTAGTGCAGTGGTGTTTGTGTACTGTAGGGGGTAGTGTTTTAGGGTTTAGGGTAGTGCAGTGGTGTTTGTGTAGTGTAGGGGGTCATGCTGTGGGTAGTGTTTTAGGGTTTAGGGTAGTGCAGTCATGTTTGTGTAGTGTAGGGGGTCGTGTTTTAGGGTATAGGGTAGTGCAGTGGTGTTTGGGTAGTGTAGGGGGTCATGCTGGGGTTAGTGTTTTAAGGTTTAGGGCAGTGCAGTGGTGTTTGAGTAGTGTAGGGGGTCGTGCTGGGGGTAGTGTTTTAGGGGTTAGGGTAGTGCAGTGGTGTTTGTGTAGTGTGGGAGGTCATGCTGGGGGTAGATTTAGGGTTTAGTGTAGTGCAGTGGTGTTTGGGTGGTGTAGGGAGTCATGCTGGGGGTAGTGTTTTAGGGTTTAGGGTAGTCCAGTGGTGTTTGTGTAGTGTAGGAGTCGTGCTGGGGGTAGTGTTTTAGGGTTTAGGGTAGTGCAGTGGTGTTTGGGTAGTGTAGGGGGTCGTGCTGGGGTAGTGTTTTGGGTTTACGGTAGTGCAGTGGTGTTTGTGTAGTGTAGGGGGTCGTGCTGGGGGTAGTGTTTTAGGGTTTAGGGTAGTGCAGTGGTGTTTGTGTAGTGTAGGGGGTAGTGTTTTAGGGTTTAGGGTAGTGCAGTGGTGTTGGTGTACTGTAGGGGGTCGTGCTGGGATCTAGTGTTTTAGGGTTTAGGGTAGTGCAGTGGTGTTTGTGTAGTGTAGGGGGTCGTGATTTAGGGTTTAGGGTCGTGCAGTGGTGTTTGGGTAGTGTAGGGGGTCGTGCTGGGGATAGTGTTTTGGGGTTTAGGTTAGTGCAGTGGTGTGTGGGTGGTGTAGGGGGTCGTGCTTGGGTAGTGTTTTAGGGTTTAGGGTAGTGCAGTGGTGTTTGAGTAGTGTAGGGGGTCATGCTGGTGGTAGTGTTTTAGGGTTTAGGGTAGTGCAGTGGTGTTTGTGTAGTGTAGGGGGTCATGCTGGGGGTAGTGTTTTATGGTTTAGGGTAGTGCAGTGGTGTTTATGTAGTGTAGGGGGTCATGCTGGGGGTAGATTTAGGGTTTAGGGTAGTGCAGTGGTGTTTGGGTAGTGTAGGGAGTCGTGCTGGGGGTAGTGTTTTAGAGTTTAGGGTAGTGCAGTGGTGTTTGTGTAGTGTAGGGGGTTGTGCTGGGGTAGTGTTTTAGGGTTTATGTTAGTGCAGTGGTGTTTGGGTAGTGTAGGGGTAGTGCTGGGGTAGTGTTTTAGGGTTTAGGGTAGTGCAGTGGTGTTTGTGTAGTGTAGGGTGTAGTGCTGGGGGTAGTGTTTTAGGGTGTAGGGTAGTGCAGTGGTGTTTGGGTAGTGTAGGGGTTCATGCTGGGGGTAGTGTTTTAGGGTTTAGGGTATGGCAGTGGTGTTTGGGTAGTGTAGGGGGTCGTGCTGGGGGTAGTGTTTTAGGGTTTATGTTAGTGCAGTGGTGTTTGTGTAGTGTAGGGGGTGGTGCTGGAGGTAGTGTTTTAGGGTTTAGGGTAGTGCAGTTGTGTTTAGGTAGTGAAGGGGGTCATGCTGGGGGTAGTGTTTTAGGGTTTAGGGTAGTGCAGTGGTGCTATTGTAGTGTAGGGGGTCGTGCTGGGAATGTTGTTCATTTCTATGGCAAAATGAACCCCCTCATTTTGTTCCTTTTTAAATTAAATGTTTTAAGTGTTACCAGTTTATTCCAATCAAGATGGTGTTATGTTTCTTATGTGTCCCTGCGAGGACACCATATGTTGTCATGCAATTGCGTGTCCTTGATAGGACACCGTACCGCCCTCCTTGTCACCAGATGTCAGTTGTTATGACAGTTGGACAGCTGATGACAACCTTAGCGGCAGCATTCCCACCGCTGCACAAAAAGTGCAAATTCGCATGCACATCAGTGAATTATCTTGGTCATGAGATCACAGGTGAGGGCATAAAACCAAAAAAAGAACTCTTGCACGCAATTGAGAAGTCACCTGTGCCCAGCAACAGGGATGAACTAAGATCCTTCTTGGGACTTGTTGAATTTTATGCAAAATTTGTGAAAAACTTTTCCAGCAAGACATTTGAAATGAGACAATTATTAAAACAAAAAACAAGTTCCTATGGACGGAGGAGAGGCAAAAAGCATTCTGTGCATTAAAAAAGGAAATGTGCTCTGCCCTACCATTGCAAGGTTTTGATCCTTCCCTAGAGAACTTTGTCACTACAGATGCAAGCTCCAAGGGATTAGGAGCCGTGCTTACCCAGAGGGATGGAAAAGGGATGGAGTGTACCATAGCATTTGCTTCACGTGCCCTGACCACATCCGAGGAGAAATTTTCGGTCATTGAGCGTGAGGCACTTGCGTGTGTATGGGCACTGGAACACTTCAGACAATTTGTTTGGGGGAACAAGGTCACGCTGTGCACGGACCACAAACCCCTAACTAAAGTATTCTCTACAAAGGGACTGTATGCAGCGTCACCAAGGCTAGCTAGATTATCAGTGCGCCTGTTTGATTATAATTACAACATTCAGTATGTGCCAGGCGTAAAAAACGTTGTAGCAGACTTTTTGAGCAGAATGCCAGTGGAGCCGAATAACGAAGACGAACAGCAGGAGGTTGATGAGTCATGTGTGGCCACCCTAGATGGTAAGATTGATGGCATTTCAAGGGAAGTATGGTTAAACGAACTGGACAAAGACGAAGACTTAAACCAAGTGATTAAAATGTTAAGAAATGGGTGGTCATGTAAGGGCAAGTTATCCGAGTCCATGAGACACTTCTGGGAGTCAAGGACGATTTATCGCTTGAAAATGGCTTGCTATTAAGAGGTGGTAGAGCCATTCCTCCCATCAGCCTCAGGGGGAGAATACTGGACTTGTGCCACAGAAGGACATTTAGGCATAGGGAAAACTAAAAACAGGGTAAAAACAGCTACTGGTGGCCCGGAATTAGTTTGGCAGTAGAGAGGTTGGTCAGAGATTGCACCTTATGCGTCAATTCTGACAAAACGCAGGTCACCTTCAGACCACCACTCCATCCTATCCCATGCCCTCGATGCCCTGGGAGAGGGTAGGGGTGGACATAATGGGTCCCATACTAGAGCATATGGAGCAATGGTACATCATTGTTATTGTCGACCATTTTTCAAAATGGCCCGAGCTCAAGATTGTAAAGAAAGCAGACTCCACATGCGTAGTCAAATTTTTAGACAATGTGTTCACACATGAAGGTCTTCAAAAACAGATTGTAAGTGACAATGGACCTCAATTCACGTCAGAGGTGTTCAGGGAGTATATGTTGAGAAATCAAATTGAACACAAAACCACCTCTGTGTACCACCCAGCGGGCAACGGAGCCGTTGAACGATTTAACAGAGTGCTCAAGGGTGTAGTGCAGCTGGCCAGCAGCAACGGCCTGAGTTGGAAACAAGAAATTCTAAAAACGATCTGGGCATATCGAATAGCTCCCATGGACTCCCCCGGTCACAGCCCATTTGAACTTATGCGGGGAAGGACACCGTTGTCCAAAGACAATGTTGGTTGGACCCAGTCCGTGAAAAGAGTGCACTGGTCAGCTGTCCAGGTCAAAGAAAGCTTGACACGGACCCAATCTAGTAGCAAGGCCAGATACGACCTAAAGCATGGCTGCAAACCTGTTGAACTTAACATCGGGGACTATGTCAAGGTCAAGAGAAGTGGTCACATAGGCAAGGGACAAAATAGGTACTCCCCACCATTAGCTGTATGTGAGGTGTTCTGTAACTCCGCACGCCTGAGCGATGGTAAAGTGTGGCACTTCTCGGCTCTCTCCTTGTACAAGAAAACGTCAGAGGTGACCACCAACGTGAAGCCCTGCAGTGACTCATGTGAGTTCCCTACCATTAGGAATGATAGAGGTAAACCCTCTAGTTTTTATGACGAGGACTCTGATTTTGAATCCCACACTACTGGAGCCAACTTTTCCAACAGTGCCGTGAAGCCTGCCGATGCGCCCATGCTAGTTTCGGCTGAAGGAAACACTGTGAGCAAGCATGCTAGACAATTACCAGCCACGCCTGTGCATGACACCTCGCATCTCACCTCTACAAGCAGAGCAGGCAGAAGGTTACTGCCTCCTGTCAAATTGGCAGATTACATTTGTCAATCAATCAATCAATCACGGCATTTATAGAGCGCGCTACTCACCCGGGAGGGTCTCAAGGCGCTGGGGGAAGGGGTAAGTTACTGCTCGAACAGCCAGGTCTTGAGCTGCTTCCTGAAGGAGAGATGGTCCTGGGTTCGCCGAAGGTGAGTGGGGAGGGAGTTCCAGGTCTTGGCTGCCAGGTAGGAGAAGGATCTTCCTCCGGCGGTGGCTCTGCGGATGCGTGGTACGGTGGCGAGGGCGTGGCTGGTTGATCGTAGCTGGCGGGTGGGCGTGTAGAAGGTCATGCGGTCGTTGAGGTACTTGGGGCCCAGGTCGTGGAGGGCCTTGTGTGCGTGGGTGAGGAGTCTGAACGTGATTCTCTTGCTGACGGGGAGCCAGTGCAGGTCTTTCAGGTGTCCGGTGATGTGGCTGTGTCGGGGGATGTCCAGGATGAGTCGTGCGGAGGCGTTCTGGATGCGCTGGAGTCTTTTTGAAGTTTGGCTGTGGTTCCGGCGTAGAGGGTGTTCCCATAGTCCAGTCGGCTGGTGACGAGTGCCTGGGTGACGGTCTTCCTGGTTTCAGTGGGGATCCATCTGAAGATCTTGCGGAGCATGCGCAGAGTGTTGAAGCACGAAGATGAGATGGCGTTGACTTGTCTGGTCATCGACAGGGAGGAGTCCAGGATGAAGCCCAGGTTGCGTGCGTGGTCCGTTGGCTTGGGTGCGGTGCCCAGGGCCGGGGGCCACCAAGAGTCGTCCCAGGCGGAAGGTGATGAGCCCAGGATGAGGACTTCCGTCTTGTCTGAGTTCAGTTTAAGGCGGCTGTTCCTCATCCAGTCGGCGACGTCTCTCATCCCGTCGTGTAGGTTGGCTCTGGCGGTGGTGGGGTCGTTGGTGAGGGAGAGGATCAGCTGGGTGTCGTCGGCGTAGGAGATGATGTTGAGGTTGTGTTGGCGTGCGATGGCTGCGAGGGGGCTCATGTAGACGTTGAAGAGGGTTGGACTGAGTGAAGATCCTTGTGGAACGCCGCAGATGACTTCCGGTGGCCTCGGATCTGAACGGGGGAGGCGGACTCTCTGGGTTCTTCCGGCGAGGAACGAGATGATCCATTCCAGTGCTTTCTCTCGGATTCCGATGTTGCTGAGGCGCTTCACTAGGGTGGGGTGGCAGACGGTGTCGAACGCCGCGGAGAGGTCCAAGAGGATGAGGGCTGCTGTTTCCCCGTTGTCGGTTAGGGTTCTGATGTCGCCGGTGGCTGCGATAAGGGCGGTCTCGGTGCTGTGGTTGGCCCGAAACCCGGACTGCGAGGGGTCGAGGGATCCATTCGTCTCGAGGAAGGCGGCAAGCTGTCTGTTGACGGTCTTCTCGATGACTTTGGCCGGAAACGGAAGGAGCGAGATGGGACGGTAGTTCTTGAGGTCGGTGAGTAATTCTGCTCACCCCGCATTCTGGTTAGGCCATTTGTTGATCCTCCCGTTCTCTCTCTCTCTCTCTCACTCTCTCTTTTACCCTTTCTCATCTTTCCTGCTCATCTATCTCTTTCCCTCTCCTCGCCTGTCACCCTTTCCTCCTTCCTCTTTCTAAGGGGGGAGGATGTGTTATGTTTACCTTTTGTGTCCCTGCGAGGACACCATATGTTGTCATGCAATTGTGTGTCCTTGATAGGACACCGTACCGCCCTCCTTGTCACCAGCTGTCAGTTGTTATGACAGTTGGACAGCTGATGACAACCTGAGCGGCAGCATTCCCTGCGCTCCGCGACGCGGAGCCTGTGTTGGTGTACTTACAGAAATAAAGAGTTGTAGAACTTCACTGAGACTAAGTACAATCTTTACAGATGGCTTCAGGTGTGCCATCATTTTGTCATAAGTAAGACTGTTAGCTCTCTAGTTGTTCTTTAGAACACTGTGGGAAGCTGCAGTAGAACACAAAGGCATCAACTGACAGGCTGCTCCTGTTGAAATATAACAGGAAGATATTTGAGATCACACTTGAAACATGTCCTAATTTTTCTTTCTACAGCACTAACCATAATTTCTATGACAAAATGAACCCCTCATTGTGTTCCTTTTTAAATTAAATGTTTTAAGAGTTACCAGTTTATTCCAAACAAGATGGCTTCAGGTGTGCCATAATTATGTCATAAGTAAGGCTGTTAGCACTCTAGTTGTTCTTTAGAACACTCTGGGAAGCTGCAGTAGAACACAAAGGAATCAACTGACAGTCTCTGCCCTTGTTGGATGTACATGTTTTACTGAGAATGTCAGACTTCATTCTCACATGACTGAGAAAGATAATGTGAATTTACAGAAAATATGCTCTCATTTTAGCTTCTGGAGCACCTTCCAAAACTCTATGGGACAAACATGTGAAAATAGTTTTCTCTCAAACATGATTCATGATATCCCAGCAGAAGGTTTTTCACAGGGTATAATCACCTTAGAACACACCACAATTACTGAAATTAGTATGGTACCATCAACAAATGAATTCTAATGTAACTAAAGTCTGTTATCACCCTTTATAGTTCTCCTTTTGGTAACCCTCAAAATCTTTGATTCACTACAATGCATTTCAATGGGGTACTATCATGTATATTGGTCCCAAGATGGCTGCCAGCAATTCCAGGATGAAGTGCTGACAGCCAATCAGATCTCACAATGACATGTGTGGTTAGGCTCCGCCCAGATATATATGTGATTTTACTTTTGATTTTCTCAGGAACTACTGAACGGATTTACACCATTTAACCAAAAGGCACGACTCTGAACCAAGGGCTACCTTTTTGCCAAAGTTGGTGTAATTCCGTTCAGCAGTTCAGGCTGTAGGGGCGATGAAAGGTTCCTAGGGAAAATTGCATGGGGAAAACACGTTTTGGGACCCCCTTTTTTTCTCGGCCCCCACTTGACAAATCACCCTGAGACTTTCAGGATAGGAGTGGACTGGAGCGCCCCACGAATTTTGAAAATTTCGCGAAGATTCGTCAACCGGCGCAAATGTTATTTCAAATAGAATGTTGCGGATTTCCTATGGAAAATAGGTCCTAACTATAACTATCTACTGGCGACCGCCAGTAGATAATGTATATATACATATATATGTATATATATGTATATATATATATATGTATATATATATATATTGTGCAAAAAGAGTTACCTCTAGGTGGGATGCACTCCCAGGTGGAAATTACGCCAAAGCAAGGGCACAAGCCATAAACAAAGTCCTTTTCTGGTTTCCTGCCAGACGCGTTTCGGGCCAACGCTCTCTTCAGTGGCAGACCATGTGACGTGATGGCGTGCGGCAACCACCAGTAAATCCCCGTAATAATTATGCTCAGGTGAACCACCTGAAGCAATGCTTCCTGGGACTGGTAGTTCAGTAAAACCCAAGTAGGTCGCCGCCGCCACTCACATTCAAAAATGTCTTTAAAAGAATTGCCGATGTTCGCGCCGGCACCCCTGCATATAACACGTACCTCCTGTTCCACAGTTAGCTGCCCCAATAAAGCAGCCACGGACCCACAAGTGTTTTGCGGTGGTGCAATCCCGCGACCAGGCAGGCCGCTGTACAAAATGCAAAAAGAGTTGCCTCTAGGTGGGATGCACTACCAGGTGGAAATTACGCCAAAGCAAGGGCACAAGCCATAAACAAAGTCCTTTTCTAGTTTCCTGCCAGACGCGTTTCGGGCCAATGCCCTCTTCAGTGGCAGACCATGTGACGTGACGGCGTGCGGCAACCACCAGTAAATCCCCGTAATAATTATGCTCAGGTGAACCACCTGAAGCAATGCTTCCTGGGACTGGTGGTTCAGTAAAACCAAAGTGGGTCGCCGCCGCCACTCACATTCAAAAATGTCTTTAAAAGGATTGCCGATGTTCGCGCCGGCACCCCTGCATATAACAGGCACCTCCTGTTCCACAGTTCGCTGCTCCAATAAAGCAGCCGCGGACCCACAAGTGTTTCGCGGTGGTGCAATCCCGCGACCAGGCAGGCCGCTGTACAAAATGCAAAAAGAGTTGCCTCTAGGTGGGATGCACTCCCAGGTGGAAATTCCGCCAAAGCAAGGGCACAAGCCATAAACAAAGTCCTTTTCTGGTTTCCTGCCAGACGCGTTTCGGGCCAACGCCCTCTTCAGTGGCAGACCATGTGACGTGACGGCGTGCGGCAACCACCAGTAAATCCCCGTAATAATTATGCTCAGGTGAACCACCTGAAGCAATGCTTCCTGGGACTGGTGGTTCAGTAAAACCCAAGTGGGTCGCCGCCGCCACTAACATTCAAAAATGTCTTTAAAGGATTGCCGATGTTCGCGCGGCACCCCTGCATATAACAGGCACCTCCTGTTCCACAGTTAGCTGCCCCAACAAAGCAGCCGCGGACCCACAAGTGTTTTGCGGTGGTGCAATCCGCGACCAGGCAGGCCGCTGTACAAAATGCAAAAGAGTTGCCTCTAGGTGGGATGCACTACCAGGTGGAAATTACGCCAAAGCAAGGGCACAAGCCATAAACAAAGTCCTTTTCTAGTTTCCTGCCAGACGCGTTCGGGCCAATGCCCTCTTCAGTGGCAGACCATGTGACGTGACGGCGTGCGGCAACCACCAGTAAATCCCGTAATAATTATGCTCAGGTGAACCACCTGAAGCAATGCTTCCTGGGACTGGTGGTTCAGTAAAACCAAAGTGGGTCGCCGCCGCCACTCACATTCAAAAATGTCTTTAAAGGATTGCCGATGTTCGCGCCGGCACCCCTGCATATAACAGGCACCTCCTGTTCCACAGTTCGCTGCTCCAATAAAGCAGCCGCGGACCCACAAGTGTTTCGCGGTGGTGCAATCCCGCGACCAGGCAGGCCGCTGTACAAAATGCAAAAAGAGTTGCCTCTAGGTGGGATGCACTCCCAGGTGGAAATTCCGCCAAAGCAAGGGCACAAGCCATAAACAAAGTCCTTTTCTGGTTTCCTGCCAGACGCGTTTCGGGCCAACGCCCTCTTCAGTGGCAGACCATGTGACGTGACGGCGTGCGGCAACCACCAGTAAATCCCCGTAATAATTATGCTCAGGTGAACCACCTGAAGCAATGCTTCCTGGGACTGGTGGTTCAGTAAAACCCAAGTGGGTCGCCGCCGCCACTAACATTCAAAAATGTCTTTAAAAGGATTGCCGATGTTCGCGCCGGCACCCCTGCATATAACAGGCACCTCCTGTTCCACAGTTAGCTGCCCCAATAAAGCAGCCGCGGACCCGCAAGTGTTTCACGGTGGTGCAATCCCGCGACCAGGCAGGCCGCTGTACAATGGCAGGTAAACCAGAAAAGGACTTTGTTCATGGCGTGTGCCCTTGCTTTGGCGTAATTTCCACCTGGGAGTGCATCCCACCTAGAGGCAAATCTTTTTGTATTTTGTACAGCGGCCTGCCTGGTCGCGGGATTGCACCACCGTGAAACACTTGCGGGTCACGCGGCTGCTTTATTGGGGCAGCTAACTGTGGAACAGGAGGTGCCTGTTATATGCAGGGGTGCCGGCACTGAACATCGGCAATCCTTTCAAAGACATTTTTGAATGTGAGTGCCGGCGGCGACCCACTTGGGTTTTACTGAACCACCAGTCCCAGGAAGCATTGCTTCAGGTGGTTCACCTGAGCGTTATTATTATGGGGATTTTCTGGTGGTTGCCGCATGCTGGCACGTCACATGGTCTGCCACTGAAGAGGGCGTTGGCCCGAAATGCGTCTGGCAGGTAAACCAGAAAAGGACTTTGTTCATGGCGTGTGCCCTTGCTTTGGCGTAATTTCCACCTGGGAATGCATCCCACCTAGAGGCAACTCTTTTTGTATTTTGTACAGCGGCCTGCCTGGTCGCGGGATTGCACCACTGCGAAACACTTGCGGGTCCGCGGCTGCTTTATTGGGGCAGCTAACTGTGGAACAG
Source organism: Calotriton arnoldi (assembly GCA_963921515.1). Classification (NCBI taxonomy): domain Eukaryota; kingdom Metazoa; phylum Chordata; class Amphibia; order Caudata; family Salamandridae; genus Calotriton; species Calotriton arnoldi. The sequence continues at coordinate 1,789,079 of CAWUFW010002692.1, read as the reverse complement.
GAGGTACCTGTTATATGCAGGGGTGCCGGCGCAAACATCGGCAATCCTTTTAAAGACATTTTTGAATGTGAGTGCCGGCGGCGACCCACTTGGGTTTTACTGAACCACCAGTCCCAGGAAGCATTGCTTCAGGTGGTTCACCTGAGCGTTATTATTATGGGGATTTCCTGGTGGTTGCCGCATGCCGGCACGTCACATGGTCTGCCACTGAAGAGGGCGTTGGCCCGAAACGCGTCTGGCAGGTAAACCAGAAAAGGACTTTGTTCATGGCGTGTGCCCTTGCTTTGGCGTAATTTCCACCTGGGAGTGCATCCCACCTAGAGGCAACTCTTTGTATTTTGTACAGCGGCCTGCCTGGTCGCGGGATTGCACCACCGCGAAACACTTGCGGGTCCGTGGCTGCTTTATTGGGGCAGCTAACTGTGGAACAGGAGGTGCCTGTTATATGCAGGGGTGCCGGCGCAAACATCGGCAATCCTTTTAAAGACATTTTTTAATGTGAGTGCCGGCGGCGACCCACTTGGGTTTTACTGAACCACCAGTCCCAGGAAGCATTGCTTCAGATGGTTCACCTGAGCGTTATTATTATGGGGATTTACTGGTGGTTGCCGCATGCCGGCACGTCACATGGTCTGCCACTGAAGAGGGCGTTGGCCCGAAACGCGTCTGGCAGGTAAACCAGAAAAGGACTTTGTTCATGGAGTGTGCACTTGCTTTGGCGTAATTTCCACCTGGGAGTGCATCCCACCTAGAGGCAACTCTTTTTGTATTTTGTACAGCGGCCTGCCTGGTCGCGGGATTGCACCACTGCGAAACACTTGCGGGTCCGCGGCTGCTTTATTGGGGCAGCTAACTGTGGAACAGGAGGGGCCTGTTATATGCAGGGGTGCCAGCGCGAACATCGGCAATCCTTTTAAAGACATTTTTGAATGTGAGTGCCGGCGGCGAGCCACTTGGGTTTTACTGAACCACCAGTCCCAGGAAGCATTGCTTCAGGTGGTTCACCTGAGCGTTATTATTATGGGGATTTACTGGTGGTTGCCGCATGCCGGCACGTCACATGGTCTGCCACTGAAGAGGGCGTTGGCCCGAAACGCGTCTGGCAGGTAAACCAGAAAAGGACTTTGTTCATGGCGTGTGCCCTTGCTTTGGCGTAATTTCCACCTGGCAGTGCATCCCACCTAGAGGCAACTCTTTTTGTATTTTGTACAGCGGCCTGCTTGGGCGCGGGATTGCACCACCGTGAAACACTTGCGGGTCCGCGGCTGCTTTATTGGGGCAGCTAACTGTGGAACAGGAGGTGCCTGTTATATGCAGGGGTGCCGGCGCGAACATCGGCAATCCTTTTAAAGACATTTTTGAATGTGAGTGCCGGCGGCGACCCACTTGGATTTTACTGAACCACCAGTCCCAGGAAGCATTGCTTCAGGTGGTTCACCTGAGCGTTATTATTATGGGGATTTACTGGTGGTTGCCGCATGCTGGCATGTCACATGGTCTGCCACTGTAGAGGGCGTTGGCCCGAAACGCGTCTGGCAGGTAAACCAGAAAAGGACTTTATTCATGGCGTGTACCCTTGCTTTGGCGTAATTTCTACCTGGGAGTGCATCCCACCTAGAGGCAACACTTTTTGTATTTTGTACAGCGGCCTGCCTGGTCGCGGGATTGCACCACCGCGAAAAACTTGCAGGTCCGCGGCTGCTTTATTGGGGCAGCTAACTGTGGAACAGGAGGTGCCTGTTATATGCAGGGGTGCCGGCGCGAACATCGGCAATCCTTTTAAAGAAATTTTTGGGATGTGAGTGCCGGCGGCGACCCACTTGGGTTTTACTGAACCACCAGTCCCAGGAAGCATTGCTTCAGGTGGTTCACCTGAGCATTATTATTATGGGGATTTACTGGTGGTTGCTGCATGCCGGCACGTCACATGGTCTGCCACTGAAGAGGGCGTTGGCCCGAAACGCGTCTGGCAGGTAAACCAGAAAAGGACTTTGTTCATGGGGTGTGCCCTTGCTTTGGCGTAATTTCCACCTGGGAGTGCATCCCACCTAGAGGCAACTCTTTTTGTATTTTGTACAGCAGCCTGCCTGGTTGCGGGATTGCACCACCGCAAAACACTTGCGGGTCCGCGGCTGCTTTATTGGGGCAGCTAACTGTGGAACAGGAGGTGCCTGTTATATGCAGGGGTGCCGGCGCGAACATCAGCAATCCTTTTAAAGACATTTTTGAATGTGAGTGCCGGCGGCGACCCACTTGGGTTTTACTGAACCACCAGTCCCAGGAAGCATTGCTTCAGGTGTTTCACCTGAGCGTTATTATTATGGGGATTTACTGGTAGTTGCCGCATGCCGGCACATCACATGGTCTGCCACTGAAGAGGGCGTTGGCCCGAAACGTGTCTGGCAGGTAAACCAGAAAAGGACTTTGTTCATGGCGTGTGCCCTTGCTTTGGCGTAATTTCCACCTGGAGTGCATCCCACATAGAGGCAACTCTTTTTGTATTTTGTACAGCGGCCTGCCTGGTCGCGGGATTGCACCACCGCGAAACACTTGCGGGTCCGCGGCTGCTTTATTGGGGCAGCTAACTGCGGAACAGGAGGTGCCTGTTATATGCAGGGGTGCCGGCGCGAACATCGGCAATCCTTTTAAAGACATTTTTGAATGTGAGTGCCGGCGGCGACCCACTTGGGTTTTACTGAACCACCAGTCCCAGGAAGCATTGCTTCAGGTGGTTCACCTGAGCGTTATTATTATGGGGATTTACTGGTGGTTGCCGCATGCCGGCACGTCACATGGTCTGCCACTGAAGAGGGCGTTGGCCCGAAATGCGTCTGGCAGGTAAACCAGAAAAGGACTTTGTTCATGGCGTGTGCCCTTGCTTTGGCGTAATTTCCACCTGGGAGTGCATCCCACCTAGAGGCAACTCTTTTTGTATTTTGTACAGCGGCCTGCCTGGTCGCGGGATTGCACCACCGTGAAACACTTGCGGGTCCGCGGCTGCTTTATTGGAGGAGCTAACTGTGGAACAGTGGGTGCCTGTTATATGCAGGGGATGCCGGCGCGAACATCGGCAATCCTTTTAAAGACATTTTTGAATGTGAGTGCCGGCGGCGACCCACTTGGGTTTTACTGAACCACCAGTCCCAGGAAGCATTGCTTCAGGTGGTTCACCTGAGCGTTATTATTATGGGGATTTACTGGTGGTTGCCGCATGCCGGCACGTCACATGGTCTGCCACTGAAGAGGGCGTTGGCCCGAAACGCGTCTGGCAGGTAAACCAGAAAAGGACTTTGTTCATGGCGTGTGCCCTTGCTTTGGCGTAATTTCCACCTGGGAGTGCATCCCACCTAGAGGCAACTCTTTTTGAATTTTGTACAGCGGCCTGCCTGGTCGCCGGATTGCACCACCGCGAAACACTTGCGGGTCCGCGGCTGCTTTATTAGGGCAGCTAACTGTGGAACAGGAGGTGCCTGTTATATGCAGGGGTGCCGGCGCGAACATCGGCAATCCCTTTAAAGACATTTTTGAATGTGAGTGCCGGCGGCGACCCACTTGGGTTTTACTGAACCACCAGTCCCAGGAAGCATTGCTTCAGGTGGTTCACCTGAGCGTTATTATTATGGGGATTTACTGGTGGTTGCCGCATGCCGGCACGTCACATGGTCTGCCACTGAAGAGGGCGTTGGCCCGAAACGCGTCTGGCAGGTAAACCAGAAAAGGACTTTGTTCATGGCGTGTGCCCTTGCTTTGGCGTAATTTCCACCTGGGAGTGCATCCCACCTAGAGGCAACTCTTTTTGTATTTTGTACAGCGGCCTGCCTGGTCGCGGGATTGCACCACCGCGAAACACTTGCTGGGTCCGCGGCTGCTTTATTGGGGCAGCTAACTGTGGAACAGGAGGTGCCTGTTATATGCAGGGGTGCCGGCGCGAACATCGGCAATCCTTTTAAAGACATTTTTGAATGTGAGTGCCGGCGGCGACCCACTTGGGTTTTACTGAACCACCAGTCCCAGGAAGCATTGCTTCAGGTGGTTCACCTGAGCGTTATTATTATGGGGATTTACTGGTGGTTGCCGCATGCCGGCACGTCACATGGTCTGCCACTGAAGAGGGCGTTGGCCCGAAACGCGTCTGGCAGGTAAACCAGAAAAGGACTTTGTTCATGGCGTGTGCCCTTGCTTTGGCGTAATTTCCACCTGGGAGTGCATCCCACCTAGAGGCAACTCTTTTTGTATTTTGTACAGCGGCCTGCCTGGTCGCGGGATTGCACCACCGCGAAACACTTGCGGGTCCGCGGCTGCTTTATTGGGGCAGCTAACTGTGGAACAGGAGGTGCCTGTTATATGCAGGGGTGCCGGCGCGAACATCGGCAATCCTTTTAAAGACATTTTTGAATGTGAGTGCCGGCGGCGACCCACTTGGGTTTTACTGAACCACCAGTCCCAGGAAGCATTGCTTCAGGTGGTTCACCTGAGCGTTATTATTATGGGGATTTACTGGTGGTTGCCGCATGCCGGCACGTCACATGGTCTGCCACTGAAGAGGGCGTTGGCCCGAAACGCGTCTGGCAGGTAAACCAGAAAAGGACTTTGTTCATGGCGTGTGCCCTTGCTTTGGCGTAATTTCCACCTGGGAGTGCATCCCACCTAGAGGCAACTCTTTTTGTATTTTGTACAGCGGCCTGCCTGGTCGCGGGATTGCACCACCGCGAAACACTTGCGGGTCCGCGGCTGCTTTATTGGGGCAGCTAACTGTGGAACAGGAGGTGCCTGTTATATGCAGGGGTGCCGGCGCGAACATCGGCAATCCTTTTAAAGACATTTTTGAATGTGAGTGCCGGCGGCGACCCACTTGGGTTTTACTGAACCACCAGTCCCAGGAAGCATTGCTTCAGGTGGTTCACCTGAGCGTTATTATTATGGGGATTTACTGGTGGTTGCCGCATGCCGGCACGTCACATGGTCTGCCACTGAAGAGGGCGTTGGCCCGAAACGCGTCTGGCAGGTAAACCAGAAAAGGACTTTGTTCATGGCGTGTGCCCTTGCTTTGGCGTAATTTCCACCTGGGAGTGCATCCCACCTAGAGGCAACTCTTTTTGTATTTTGTACAGCGGCCTGCCTGGTCGCGGGATTGCACCACCGCGAAACACTTGCGGGTCCGCGGCTGCTTTATTGGGGCAGCTAACTGTGGAACAGGAGGTGCCTGTTATATGCAGGGGTGCCGGCGCGAACATCGGCAATCCTTTTAAAGACATTTTTGAATGTGAGTGCCGGCGGCGACCCACTTGGGTTTTACTGAACCACCAGTCCCAGGAAGCATTGCTTCAGGTGGTTCACCTGAGCGTTATTATTATGGGGATTTACTGGTGGTTGCCGCATGCCGGCACGTCACATGGTCTGCCACTGAAGAGGGCGTTGGCCCGAAACGCGTCTGGCAGGTAAACCAGAAAAGGACTTTGTTCATGGCGTGTGCCCTTGCTTTGGCGTAATTTCCACCTGGGAGTGCATCCCACCTAGAGGCAACTCTTTTTGTATTTTGTACAGCGGCCTGCCTGGTCGCGGGATTGCACCACCGTGAAACACTTGCGGGTCCGCGGCTGCTTTATTGGGGCAGCTAACTGTGGAACAGGAGGTGCCTGTTATATGCAGGGGTGCCGGCGCGAACATCGGCAATCCTTTTAAAGACATTTTTGAATGTGAGTGCCGGCGGCGACCCACTTGGGTTTTACTGAACCACCAGTCCCAGGAAGCATTGCTTCAGGTGGTTCACCTGAGCGTTATTATTATGGGGATTTACTGGTGGTTGCCGCATGCCGGCACGTCACATGGTCTGCCACTGAAGAGGGCGTTGGCCCGAAACGCGTCTGGCAGGTAAACCAGAAAAGGACTTTGTTCATGGCGTGTGCCCTTGCTTTGGCGTAATTTCCACCTGGGAGTGCATCCCACCTAGAGGCAACTCTTTTTGTATTTTGTACAGCGGCCTGCCTGGTCGCGGGATTGCACCACCGCGAAACACTTGCGGGTCCGCGGCTGCTTTATTGGGGCAGCTAACTGTGGAACAGGAGGTGCCTGTTATATGCAGGGGTGCCGGCGCGAACATCGGCAATCCTTTTAAAGACATTTTTGAATGTGAGTGCCGGCGGCGACCCACTTGGGTTTTACTGAACCACCAGTCCCAGGAAGCATTGCTTCAGGTGGTTCACCTGAGCGTTATTATTATGGGGATTTACTGGTGGTTGCCGCATGCCGGCACGTCACATGGTCTGCCACTGAAGAGGGCGTTGGCCCGAAACGCGTCTGGCAGGTAAACCAGAAAAGGACTTTGTTCATGGCGTGTGCCCTTGCTTTGGCGTAATTTCCACCTGGGAGTGCATCCCACCTAGAGGCAACTCTTTTTGTATTTTGTACAGCGGCCTGCCTGGTCGCGGGATTGCACCACCGCGAAACACTTGCGGGTCCGCGGCTGCTTTATTGGGGCAGCTAACTGTGGAACAGGAGGTGCCTGTTATATGCAGGGGTGCCGGCGCGAACATCGGCAATCCTTTTAAAGACATTTTTGAATGTGAGTGCCGGCGGCGACCCACTTGGGTTTTACTGAACCACCAGTCCCAGGAAGCATTGCTTCAGGTGGTTCACCTGAGCGTTATTATTATGGGGATTTACTGGTGGTTGCCGCATGCCGGCACGTCACATGGTCTGCCACTGAAGAGGGCGTTGGCCCGAAACGCGTCTGGCAGGTAAACCAGAAAAGGACTTTGTTCATGGCGTGTGCCCTTGCTTTGGCGTAATTTCCACCTGGGAGTGCATCCCACCTAGAGGCAACTCTTTTTGTATTTTGTACAGCGGCCTGCCTGGTCGCGGGATTGCACCACCGTGAAACACTTGCGGGTCCGCGGCTGCTTTATTGGGGCAGCTAACTGTGGAACAGGAGGTGCCTGTTATATGCAGGGGTGCCGGCGCGAACATCGGCAATCCTTTTAAAGACATTTTTGAATGTGAGTGCCGGCGGCGACCCACTTGGGTTTTACTGAACCACCAGTCCCAGGAAGCATTGCTTCAGGTGGTTCACCTGAGCGTTATTATTATGGGGATTTACTGGTGGTTGCCGCATGCCGGCATGTCACTAGGTCTGCCACTGAAGAGGGCGTTGGCCTGAAACACGTCTCGCAGGTAAACCAGAAAAGGACTTTGTTCATGGCGTGTGCCCTTGCTTTGGCGTAATTTCCACCTGGGAGTGCATCCCACCTAGAGGCAACTCTTTTTGTATTTTGTACAGCGGCCTGCCTGGTCGCCGGATTGCACCACCGCGAAACACTTGCGGGTCCGCGGCTGCTTTATTGGGGCAGCTAACTGTGGAACAGGAGGTGCCTGTTATATGCAGGGGTGCCGGCGCGAACATCGGCAATCCTTTTAAAGACATTTTTGAATGTGAGTGCCGGCGGCGACCCACTTGGGTTTTACTGAACCACCAGTCCCAGGAAGCATTGCTTCAGGTGGTTCACCTGAGCGTTATTATTATGGGGATTTACTGGTGGTTGCCGCATGCCGGCACGTCACATGGTCTGCCACTGAAGAGGGCGTTGGCCCGAAACGCGTCTGGCAGGTAAACCAGAAAAGGACTTTGTTCATGGCGTGTGCCCTTGCTTTGGCGTAATTTCCACCTGGGAGTGCATCCCACCTAGAGGCAACTCTTTTTGTATTTTGTACAGCGGCCTGCCTGGTCGCGGGATTGCACCACCGCGAAACACTTGCGGGTCCGCGGCTGCTTTATTGGGGCAGCTAACTGTGGAACAGGAGGTGCCTGTTATATGCAGGGGTGCCGGCGCGAACATCGGCAATCCTTTTAAAGACATTTTTGAATGTGAGTGCCGGCGGCGACCCACTTGGGTTTTACTGAACCACCAGTCCCAGGAAGCATTGCTTCAGGTGGTTCACCTGAGCGTTATTATTATGGGGATTTACTGGTGGTTGCCGCATGCCGGCACGTCACATGGTCTGCCACTGAAGAGGGCGTTGGCCCGAAACGCGTCTGGCAGGTAAACCAGAAAAGGACTTTGTTCATGGCGTGTGCCCTTGCTTTGGCGTAATTTCCACCTGGGAGTGCATCCCACCTAGAGGCAACTCTTTTTGTATTTTGTACAGCGGCCTGCCTGGTCGCGGGATTGCACCACCGCGAAACACTTGCGGGTCCGCGGCTGCTTTATTGGGGCAGCTAACTGTGGAACAGGAGGTGCCTGTTATATGCAGGGGTGCCGGCGCGAACATCGGCAATCCTTTTAAAGACATTTTTGAATGTGAGTGCCGGCGGCGACCCACTTGGGTTTTACTGAACCACCAGTCCCAGGAAGCATTGCTTCAGGTGGTTCACCTGAGCGTTATTATTATGGGGATTTACTGGTGGTTGCCGCATGCCGGCACGTCACATGGTCTGCCACTGAAGAGGGCGTTGGCCCGAAACGCGTCTGGCAGGTAAACCAGAAAAGGACTTTGTTCATGGCGTGTGCCCTTGCTTTGGCGTAATTTCCACCTGGGAGTGCATCCCACCTAGAGGCAACTCTTTTTGTATTTTGTACAGCGGCCTGCCTGGTCGCGGGATTGCACCACCGCGAAACACTTGCTGGGTCCGCGGCTGCTTTATTGGGGCAGCTAACTGTGGAACAGGAGGTGCCTGTTATATGCAGGGGTGCCGGCGCGAACATCGGCAATCCTTTTAAAGACATTTTTGAATGTGAGTGCCGGCGGCGACCCACTTGGGTTTTACTGAACCACCAGTCCCAGGAAGCATTGCTTCAGGTGGTTCACCTGAGCGTTATTATTATGGGGATTTACTGGTGGTTGCCGCATGCCGGCACGTCACATGGTCTGCCACTGAAGAGGGCGTTGGCCCGAAACGCGTCTGGCAGGTAAACCAGAAAAGGACTTTGTTCATGGCGTGTGCCCTTGCTTTGGCGTAATTTCCACCTGGGAGTGCATCCCACCTAGAGGCAACTCTTTTTGTATTTTGTACAGCGGCCTGCCTGGTCGCGGGATTGCACCACCGTGAAACACTTGCGGGTCCGCGGCTGCTTTATTGGGGCAGCTAACTGTGGAACAGGAGGTGCCTGTTATATGCAGGGGTGCCGGCGCGAACATCGGCAATCCTTTTAAAGACATTTTTGAATGTGAGTGCCGGCGGCGACCCACTTGGGTTTTACTGAACCACCAGTCCCAGGAAGCATTGCTTCAGGTGGTTCACCTGAGCGTTATTATTATGGGGATTTACTGGTGGTTGCCGCATGCCGGCACGTCACATGGTCTGCCACTGAAGAGGGCGTTGGCCCGAAACGCGTCTGGCAGGTAAACCAGAAAAGGACTTTGTTCATGGCGTGTGCCCTTGCTTTGGCGTAATTTCCACCTGGGAGTGCATCCCACCTAGAGGCAACTCTTTTTGTATTTTGTACAGCGGCCTGCCTGGTCGCGGGATTGCACCACCGCGAAACACTTGCGGGTCCGCGGCTGCTTTATTGGGGCAGCTAACTGTGGAACAGGAGGTGCCTGTTATATGCAGGGGTGCCGGCGCGAACATCGGCAATCCTTTTAAAGACATTTTTGAATGTGAGTGCCGGCGGCGACCCACTTGGGTTTTACTGAACCACCAGTCCCAGGAAGCATTGCTTCAGGTGGTTCACCTGAGCGTTATTATTATGGGGATTTACTGGTGGTTGCCGCATGCCGGCACGTCACATGGTCTGCCACTGAAGAGGGCGTTGGCCCGAAACGCGTCTGGCAGGTAAACCAGAAAAGGACTTTGTTCATGGCGTGTGCCCTTGCTTTGGCGTAATTTCCACCTGGGAGTGCATCCCACCTAGAGGCAACTCTTTTTGTATTTTGTACAGCGGCCTGCCTGGTCGCGGGATTGCACCACCGCGAAACACTTGCGGGTCCGCGGCTGCTTTATTGGGGCAGCTAACTGTGGAACAGGAGGTGCCTGTTATATGCAGGGGTGCCGGCGCGAACATCGGCAATCCTTTTAAAGACATTTTTGAATGTGAGTGCCGGCGGCGACCCACTTGGGTTTTACTGAACCACCAGTCCCAGGAAGCATTGCTTCAGGTGGTTCACCTGAGCGTTATTATTATGGGGATTTACTGGTGGTTGCCGCATGCCGGCACGTCACATGGTCTGCCACTGAAGAGGGCGTTGGCCCGAAACGCGTCTGGCAGGTAAACCAGAAAAGGACTTTGTTCATGGCGTGTGCCCTTGCTTTGGCGTAATTTCCACCTGGGAGTGCATCCCACCTAGAGGCAACTCTTTTTGTATTTTGTACAGCGGCCTGCCTGGTCGCGGGATTGCACCACCGCGAAACACTTGCGGGTCCGCGGCTGCTTTATTGGGGCAGCTAACTGTGGAACAGGAGGTGCCTGTTATATGCAGGGGTGCCGGCGCGAACATCGGCAATCCTTTTAAAGACATTTTTGAATGTGAGTGCCGGCGGCGACCCACTTGGGTTTTACTGAACCACCAGTCCCAGGAAGCATTGCTTCAGGTGGTTCACCTGAGCGTTATTATTATGGGGATTTACTGGTGGTTGCCGCATGCCGGCACGTCACATGGTCTGCCACTGAAGAGGGCGTTGGCCCGAAACGCGTCTGGCAGGTAAACCAGAAAAGGACTTTGTTCATGGCGTGTGCCCTTGCTTTGGCGTAATTTCCACCTGGGAGTGCATCCCACCTAGAGGCAACTCTTTTTGTATTTTGTACAGCGGCCTGCCTGGTCGCGGGATTGCACCACCGTGAAACACTTGCGGGTCCGCGGCTGCTTTATTGGGGCAGCTAACTGTGGAACAGGAGGTGCCTGTTATATGCAGGGGTGCCGGCGCGAACATCGGCAATCCTTTTAAAGACATTTTTGAATGTGAGTGCCGGCGGCGACCCACTTGGGTTTTACTGAACCACCAGTCCCAGGAAGCATTGCTTCAGGTGGTTCACCTGAGCGTTATTATTATGGGGATTTACTGGTGGTTGCCGCATGCCGGCACGTCACATGGTCTGCCACTGAAGAGGGCGTTGGCCCGAAACGCGTCTGGCAGGTAAACCAGAAAAGGACTTTGTTCATGGCGTGTGCCCTTGCTTTGGCGTAATTTCCACCTGGGAGTGCATCCCACCTAGAGGCAACTCTTTTTGTATTTTGTACAGCGGCCTGCCTGGTCGCGGGATTGCACCACCGCGAAACACTTGCGGGTCCGCGGCTGCTTTATTGGGGCAGCTAACTGTGGAACAGGAGGTGCCTGTTATATGCAGGGGTGCCGGCGCGAACATCGGCAATCCTTTTAAAGACATTTTTGAATGTGAGTGCCGGCGGCGACCCACTTGGGTTTTACTGAACCACCAGTCCCAGGAAGCATTGCTTCAGGTGGTTCACCTGAGCGTTATTATTATGGGGATTTACTGGTGGTTGCCGCATGCCGGCACGTCACATGGTCTGCCACTGAAGAGGGCGTTGGCCCGAAACGCGTCTGGCAGGTAAACCAGAAAAGGACTTTGTTCATGGCGTGTGCCCTTGCTTTGGCGTAATTTCCACCTGGGAGTGCATCCCACCTAGAGGCAACTCTTTTTGTATTTTGTACAGCGGCCTGCCTGGTCGCGGGATTGCACCACCGCGAAACACTTGCGGGTCCGCGGCTGCTTTATTGGGGCAGCTAACTGTGGAACAGGAGGTGCCTGTTATATGCAGGGGTGCCGGCGCGAACATCGGCAATCCTTTTAAAGACATTTTTGAATGTGAGTGCCGGCGGCGACCCACTTGGGTTTTACTGAACCACCAGTCCCAGGAAGCATTGCTTCAGGTGGTTCACCTGAGCGTTATTATTATGGGGATTTACTGGTGGTTGCCGCATGCCGGCACGTCACATGGTCTGCCACTGAAGAGGGCGTTGGCCCGAAACGCGTCTGGCAGGTAAACCAGAAAAGGACTTTGTTCATGGCGTGTGCCCTTGCTTTGGCGTAATTTCCACCTGGGAGTGCATCCCACCTAGAGGCAACTCTTTTTGTATTTTGTACAGCGGCCTGCCTGGTCGCGGGATTGCACCACCGTGAAACACTTGCGGGTCCGCGGCTGCTTTATTGGGGCAGCTAACTGTGGAACAGGAGGTGCCTGTTATATGCAGGGGTGCCGGCGCGAACATCGGCAATCCTTTTAAAGACATTTTTGAATGTGAGTGCCGGCGGCGACCCACTTGGGTTTTACTGAACCACCAGTCCCAGGAAGCATTGCTTCAGGTGGTTCACCTGAGCGTTATTATTATGGGGATTTACTGGTGGTTGCCGCATGCCGGCACGTCACATGGTCTGCCACTGAAGAGGGCGTTGGCCCGAAACGCGTCTGGCAGGTAAACCAGAAAAGGACTTTGTTCATGGCGTGTGCCCTTGCTTTGGCGTAATTTCCACCTGGGAGTGCATCCCACCTAGAGGCAACTCTTTTTGTATTTTGTACAGCGGCCTGCCTGGTCGCGGGATTGCACCACCGCGAAACACTTGCGGGTCCGCGGCTGCTTTATTGGGGCAGCTAACTGTGGAACAGGAGGTGCCTGTTATATGCAGGGGTGCCGGCGCGAACATCGGCAATCCTTTTAAAGACATTTTTGAATGTGAGTGCCGGCGGCGACCCACTTGGGTTTTACTGAACCACCAGTCCCAGGAAGCATTGCTTCAGGTGGTTCACCTGAGCGTTATTATTATGGGGATTTACTGGTGGTTGCCGCATGCCGGCACGTCACATGGTCTGCCACTGAAGAGGGCGTTGGCCCGAAACGCGTCTGGCAGGTAAACCAGAAAAGGACTTTGTTCATGGCGTGTGCCCTTGCTTTGGCGTAATTTCCACCTGGGAGTGCATCCCACCTAGAGGCAACTCTTTTTGTATTTTGTACAGCGGCCTGCCTGGTCGCGGGATTGCACCACCGCGAAACACTTGCGGGTCCGCGGCTGCTTTATTGGGGCAGCTAACTGTGGAACAGGAGGTGCCTGTTATATGCAGGGGTGCCGGCGCGAACATCGGCAATCCTTTTAAAGACATTTTTGAATGTGAGTGCCGGCGGCGACCCACTTGGGTTTTACTGAACCACCAGTCCCAGGAAGCATTGCTTCAGGTGGTTCACCTGAGCGTTATTATTATGGGGATTTACTGGTGGTTGCCGCATGCCGGCACGTCACATGGTCTGCCACTGAAGAGGGCGTTGGCCCGAAACGCGTCTGGCAGGTAAACCAGAAAAGGACTTTGTTCATGGCGTGTGCCCTTGCTTTGGCGTAATTTCCACCTGGGAGTGCATCCCACCTAGAGGCAACTCTTTTTGTATTTTGTACAGCGGCCTGCCTGGTCGCGGGATTGCACCACCGCGAAACACTTGCGGGTCCGCGGCTGCTTTATTGGGGCAGCTAACTGTGGAACAGGAGGTGCCTGTTATATGCAGGGGTGCCGGCGCGAACATCGGCAATCCTTTTAAAGACATTTTTGAATGTGAGTGCCGGCGGCGACCCACTTGGGTTTTACTGAACCACCAGTCCCAGGAAGCATTGCTTCAGGTGGTTCACCTGAGCGTTATTATTATGGGGATTTACTGGTGGTTGCCGCATGCCGGCACGTCACATGGTCTGCCACTGAAGAGGGCGTTGGCCCGAAACGCGTCTGGCAGGTAAACCAGAAAAGGACTTTGTTCATGGCGTGTGCCCTTGCTTTGGCGTAATTTCCACCTGGGAGTGCATCCCACCTAGAGGCAACTCTTTTTGTATTTTGTACAGCGGCCTGCCTGGTCGCGGGATTGCACCACCGCGAAACACTTGCGGGTCCGCGGCTGCTTTATTGGGGCAGCTAACTGTGGAACAGGAGGTGCCTGTTATATGCAGGGGTGCCGGCGCGAACATCGGCAATCCTTTTAAAGACATTTTTGAATGTGAGTGCCGGCGGCGACCCACTTGGGTTTTACTGAACCACCAGTCCCAGGAAGCATTGCTTCAGGTGGTTCACCTGAGCGTTATTATTATGGGGATTTACTGGTGGTTGCCGCATGCCGGCACGTCACATGGTCTGCCACTGAAGAGGGCGTTGGCCCGAAACGCGTCTGGCAGGTAAACCAGAAAAGGACTTTGTTCATGGCGTGTGCCCTTGCTTTGGCGTAATTTCCACCTGGGAGTGCATCCCACCTAGAGGCAACTCTTTTTGTATTTTGTACAGCGGCCTGCCTGGTCGCGGGATTGCACCACCGCGAAACACTTGCGGGTCCGCGGCTGCTTTATTGGGGCAGCTAACTGTGGAACAGGAGGTGCCTGTTATATGCAGGGGTGCCGGCGCGAACATCGGCAATCCTTTTAAAGACATTTTTGAATGTGAGTGCCGGCGGCGACCCACTTGGGTTTTACTGAACCACCAGTCCCAGGAAGCATTGCTTCAGGTGGTTCACCTGAGCGTTATTATTATGGGGATTTACTGGTGGTTGCCGCATGCCGGCACGTCACATGGTCTGCCACTGAAGAGGGCGTTGGCCCGAAACGCGTCTGGCAGGTAAACCAGAAAAGGACTTTGTTCATGGCGTGTGCCCTTGCTTTGGCGTAATTTCCACCTGGGAGTGCATCCCACCTAGAGGCAACTCTTTTTGTATTTTGTACAGCGGCCTGCCTGGTCGCGGGATTGCACCACCGCGAAACACTTGCGGGTCCGCGGCTGCTTTATTGGGGCAGCTAACTGTGGAACAGGAGGTGCCTGTTATATGCAGGGGTGCCGGCGCGAACATCGGCAATCCTTTTAAAGACATTTTTGAATGTGAGTGCCGGCGGCGACCCACTTGGGTTTTACTGAACCACCAGTCCCAGGAAGCATTGCTTCAGGTGGTTCACCTGAGCGTTATTATTATGGGGATTTACTGGTGGTTGCCGCATGCCGGCACGTCACATGGTCTGCCACTGAAGAGGGCGTTGGCCCGAAACGCGTCTGGCAGGTAAACCAGAAAAGGACTTTGTTCATGGCGTGTGCCCTTGCTTTGGCGTAATTTCCACCTGGGAGTGCATCCCACCTAGAGGCAACTCTTTTTGTATTTTGTACAGCGGCCTGCCTGGTCGCGGGATTGCACCACCGTGAAACACTTGCGGGTCCGCGGCTGCTTTATTGGGGCAGCTAACTGTGGAACAGGAGGTGCCTGTTATATGCAGGGGTGCCGGCGCGAACATCGGCAATCCTTTTAAAGACATTTTTGAATGTGAGTGCCGGCGGCGACCCACTTGGGTTTTACTGAACCACCAGTCCCAGGAAGCATTGCTTCAGGTGGTTCACCTGAGCGTTATTATTATGGGGATTTACTGGTGGTTGCCGCATGCCGGCACGTCACATGGTCTGCCACTGAAGAGGGCGTTGGCCCGAAACGCGTCTGGCAGGTAAACCAGAAAAGGACTTTGTTCATGGCGTGTGCCCTTGCTTTGGCGTAATTTCCACCTGGGAGTGCATCCCACCTAGAGGCAACTCTTTTTGTATTTTGTACAGCGGCCTGCCTGGTCGCGGGATTGCACCACCGCGAAACACTTGCGGGTCCGCGGCTGCTTTATTGGGGCAGCTAACTGTGGAACAGGAGGTGCCTGTTATATGCAGGGGTGCCGGCGCGAACATCGGCAATCCTTTTAAAGACATTTTTGAATGTGAGTGCCGGCGGCGACCCACTTGGGTTTTACTGAACCACCAGTCCCAGGAAGCATTGCTTCAGGTGGTTCACCTGAGCGTTATTATTATGGGGATTTACTGGTGGTTGCCGCATGCCGGCACGTCACATGGTCTGCCACTGAAGAGGGCGTTGGCCCGAAACGCGTCTGGCAGGTAAACCAGAAAAGGACTTTGTTCATGGCGTGTGCCCTTGCTTTGGCGTAATTTCCACCTGGGAGTGCATCCCACCTAGAGGCAACTCTTTTTGTATTTTGTACAGCGGCCTGCCTGGTCGCGGGATTGCACCACCGCGAAACACTTGCGGGTCCGCGGCTGCTTTATTGGGGCAGCTAACTGTGGAACAGGAGGTGCCTGTTATATGCAGGGGTGCCGGCGCGAACATCGGCAATCCTTTTAAAGACATTTTTGAATGTGAGTGCCGGCGGCGACCCACTTGGGTTTTACTGAACCACCAGTCCCAGGAAGCATTGCTTCAGGTGGTTCACCTGAGCGTTATTATTATGGGGATTTACTGGTGGTTGCCGCATGCCGGCACGTCACATGGTCTGCCACTGAAGAGGGCGTTGGCCCGAAACGCGTCTGGCAGGTAAACCAGAAAAGGACTTTGTTCATGGCGTGTGCCCTTGCTTTGGCGTAATTTCCACCTGGGAGTGCATCCCACCTAGAGGCAACTCTTTTTGTATTTTGTACAGCGGCCTGCCTGGTCGCGGGATTGCACCACCGCGAAACACTTGCGGGTCCGCGGCTGCTTTATTGGGGCAGCTAACTGTGGAACAGGAGGTGCCTGTTATATGCAGGGGTGCCGGCGCGAACATCGGCAATCCTTTTAAAGACATTTTTGAATGTGAGTGCCGGCGGCGACCCACTTGGGTTTTACTGAACCACCAGTCCCAGGAAGCATTGCTTCAGGTGGTTCACCTGAGCGTTATTATTATGGGGATTTACTGGTGGTTGCCGCATGCCGGCACGTCACATGGTCTGCCACTGAAGAGGGCGTTGGCCCGAAACGCGTCTGGCAGGTAAACCAGAAAAGGACTTTGTTCATGGCGTGTGCCCTTGCTTTGGCGTAATTTCCACCTGGGAGTGCATCCCACCTAGAGGCAACTCTTTTTGTATTTTGTACAGCGGCCTGCCTGGTCGCGGGATTGCACCACCGCGAAACACTTGCGGGTCCGCGGCTGCTTTATTGGGGCAGCTAACTGTGGAACAGGAGGTGCCTGTTATATGCAGGGGTGCCGGCGCGAACATCGGCAATCCTTTTAAAGACATTTTTGAATGTGAGTGCCGGCGGCGACCCACTTGGGTTTTACTGAACCACCAGTCCCAGGAAGCATTGCTTCAGGTGGTTCACCTGAGCGTTATTATTATGGGGATTTACTGGTGGTTGCCGCATGCCGGCACGTCACATGGTCTGCCACTGAAGAGGGCGTTGGCCCGAAACGCGTCTGGCAGGTAAACCAGAAAAGGACTTTGTTCATGGCGTGTGCCCTTGCTTTGGCGTAATTTCCACCTGGGAGTGCATCCCACCTAGAGGCAACTCTTTTTGTATTTTGTACAGCGGCCTGCCTGGTCGCGGGATTGCACCACCGCGAAACACTTGCGGGTCCGCGGCTGCTTTATTGGGGCAGCTAACTGTGGAACAGGAGGTGCCTGTTATATGCAGGGGTGCCGGCGCGAACATCGGCAATCCTTTTAAAGACATTTTTGAATGTGAGTGCCGGCGGCGACCCACTTGGGTTTTACTGAACCACCAGTCCCAGGAAGCATTGCTTCAGGTGGTTCACCTGAGCGTTATTATTATGGGGATTTACTGGTGGTTGCCGCATGCCGGCACGTCACATGGTCTGCCACTGAAGAGGGCGTTGGCCCGAAACGCGTCTGGCAGGTAAACCAGAAAAGGACTTTGTTCATGGCGTGTGCCCTTGCTTTGGCGTAATTTCCACCTGGGAGTGCATCCCACCTAGAGGCAACTCTTTTTGTATTTTGTACAGCGGCCTGCCTGGTCGCGGGATTGCACCACCGCGAAACACTTGCGGGTCCGCGGCTGCTTTATTGGGGCAGCTAACTGTGGAACAGGAGGTGCCTGTTATATGCAGGGGTGCCGGCGCGAACATCGGCAATCCTTTTAAAGACATTTTTGAATGTGAGTGCCGGCGGCGACCCACTTGGGTTTTACTGAACCACCAGTCCCAGGAAGCATTGCTTCAGGTGGTTCACCTGAGCGTTATTATTATGGGGATTTACTGGTGGTTGCCGCATGCCGGCACGTCACATGGTCTGCCACTGAAGAGGGCGTTGGCCCGAAACGCGTCTGGCAGGTAAACCAGAAAAGGACTTTGTTCATGGCGTGTGCCCTTGCTTTGGCGTAATTTCCACCTGGGAGTGCATCCCACCTAGAGGCAACTCTTTTTGTATTTTGTACAGCGGCCTGCCTGGTCGCGGGATTGCACCACCGCGAAACACTTGCGGGTCCGCGGCTGCTTTATTGGGGCAGCTAACTGTGGAACAGGAGGTGCCTGTTATATGCAGGGGTGCCGGCGCGAACATCGGCAATCCTTTTAAAGACATTTTTGAATGTGAGTGCCGGCGGCGACCCACTTGGGTTTTACTGAACCACCAGTCCCAGGAAGCATTGCTTCAGGTGGTTCACCTGAGCGTTATTATTATGGGGATTTACTGGTGGTTGCCGCATGCCGGCACGTCACATGGTCTGCCACTGAAGAGGGCGTTGGCCCGAAACGCGTCTGGCAGGTAAACCAGAAAAGGACTTTGTTCATGGCGTGTGCCCTTGCTTTGGCGTAATTTCCACCTGGGAGTGCATCCCACCTAGAGGCAACTCTTTTTGTATTTTGTACAGCGGCCTGCCTGGTCGCGGGATTGCACCACCGCGAAACACTTGCGGGTCCGCGGCTGCTTTATTGGGGCAGCTAACTGTGGAACAGGAGGTGCCTGTTATATGCAGGGGTGCCGGCGCGAACATCGGCAATCCTTTTAAAGACATTTTTGAATGTGAGTGCCGGCGGCGACCCACTTGGGTTTTACTGAACCACCAGTCCCAGGAAGCATTGCTTCAGGTGGTTCACCTGAGCGTTATTATTATGGGGATTTACTGGTGGTTGCCGCATGCCGGCACGTCACATGGTCTGCCACTGAAGAGGGCGTTGGCCCGAAACGCGTCTGGCAGGTAAACCAGAAAAGGACTTTGTTCATGGCGTGTGCCCTTGCTTTGGCGTAATTTCCACCTGGGAGTGCATCCCACCTAGAGGCAACTCTTTTTGTATTTTGTACAGCGGCCTGCCTGGTCGCGGGATTGCACCACCGCGAAACACTTGCGGGTCCGCGGCTGCTTTATTGGGGCAGCTAACTGTGGAACAGGAGGTGCCTGTTATATGCAGGGGTGCCGGCGCGAACATCGGCAATCCTTTTAAAGACATTTTTGAATGTGAGTGCCGGCGGCGACCCACTTGGGTTTTACTGAACCACCAGTCCCAGGAAGCATTGCTTCAGGTGGTTCACCTGAGCGTTATTATTATGGGGATTTACTGGTGGTTGCCGCATGCCGGCACGTCACATGGTCTGCCACTGAAGAGGGCGTTGGCCCGAAACGCGTCTGGCAGGTAAACCAGAAAAGGACTTTGTTCATGGCGTGTGCCCTTGCTTTGGCGTAATTTCCACCTGGGAGTGCATCCCACCTAGAGGCAACTCTTTTTGTATTTTGTACAGCGGCCTGCCTGGTCGCGGGATTGCACCACCGCGAAACACTTGCGGGTCCGCGGCTGCTTTATTGGGGCAGCTAACTGTGGAACAGGAGGTGCCTGTTATATGCAGGGGTGCCGGCGCGAACATCGGCAATCCTTTTAAAGACATTTTTGAATGTGAGTGCCGGCGGCGACCCACTTGGGTTTTACTGAACCACCAGTCCCAGGAAGCATTGCTTCAGGTGGTTCACCTGAGCGTTATTATTATGGGGATTTACTGGTGGTTGCCGCATGCCGGCACGTCACATGGTCTGCCACTGAAGAGGGCGTTGGCCCGAAACGCGTCTGGCAGGTAAACCAGAAAAGGACTTTGTTCATGGCGTGTGCCCTTGCTTTGGCGTAATTTCCACCTGGGAGTGCATCCCACCTAGAGGCAACTCTTTTTGTATTTTGTACAGCGGCCTGCCTGGTCGCGGGATTGCACCACCGCGAAACACTTGCGGGTCCGCGGCTGCTTTATTGGGGCAGCTAACTGTGGAACAGGAGGTGCCTGTTATATGCAGGGGTGCCGGCGCGAACATCGGCAATCCTTTTAAAGACATTTTTGAATGTGAGTGCCGGCGGCGACCCACTTGGGTTTTACTGAACCACCAGTCCCAGGAAGCATTGCTTCAGGTGGTTCACCTGAGCGTTATTATTATGGGGATTTACTGGTGGTTGCCGCATGCCGGCACGTCACATGGTCTGCCACTGAAGAGGGCGTTGGCCCGAAACGCGTCTGGCAGGTAAACCAGAAAAGGACTTTGTTCATGGCGTGTGCCCTTGCTTTGGCGTAATTTCCACCTGGGAGTGCATCCCACCTAGAGGCAACTCTTTTTGTATTTTGTACAGCGGCCTGCCTGGTCGCGGGATTGCACCACCGCGAAACACTTGCGGGTCCGCGGCTGCTTTATTGGGGCAGCTAACTGTGGAACAGGAGGTGCCTGTTATATGCAGGGGTGCCGGCGCGAACATCGGCAATCCTTTTAAAGACATTTTTGAATGTGAGTGCCGGCGGCGACCCACTTGGGTTTTACTGAACCACCAGTCCCAGGAAGCATTGCTTCAGGTGGTTCACCTGAGCGTTATTATTATGGGGATTTACTGGTGGTTGCCGCATGCCGGCACGTCACATGGTCTGCCACTGAAGAGGGCGTTGGCCCGAAACGCGTCTGGCAGGTAAACCAGAAAAGGACTTTGTTCATGGCGTGTGCCCTTGCTTTGGCGTAATTTCCACCTGGGAGTGCATCCCACCTAGAGGCAACTCTTTTTGTATTTTGTACAGCGGCCTGCCTGGTCGCGGGATTGCACCACCGCGAAACACTTGCGGGTCCGCGGCTGCTTTATTGGGGCAGCTAACTGTGGAACAGGAGGTGCCTGTTATATGCAGGGGTGCCGGCGCGAACATCGGCAATCCTTTTAAAGACATTTTTGAATGTGAGTGCCGGCGGCGACCCACTTGGGTTTTACTGAACCACCAGTCCCAGGAAGCATTGCTTCAGGTGGTTCACCTGAGCGTTATTATTATGGGGATTTACTGGTGGTTGCCGCATGCCGGCACGTCACATGGTCTGCCACTGAAGAGGGCGTTGGCCCGAAACGCGTCTGGCAGGTAAACCAGAAAAGGACTTTGTTCATGGCGTGTGCCCTTGCTTTGGCGTAATTTCCACCTGGGAGTGCATCCCACCTAGAGGCAACTCTTTTTGTATTTTGTACAGCGGCCTGCCTGGTCGCGGGATTGCACCACCGCGAAACACTTGCGGGTCCGCGGCTGCTTTATTGGGGCAGCTAACTGTGGAACAGGAGGTGCCTGTTATATGCAGGGGTGCCGGCGCGAACATCGGCAATCCTTTTAAAGACATTTTTGAATGTGAGTGCCGGCGGCGACCCACTTGGGTTTTACTGAACCACCAGTCCCAGGAAGCATTGCTTCAGGTGGTTCACCTGAGCGTTATTATTATGGGGATTTACTGGTGGTTGCCGCATGCCGGCACGTCACATGGTCTGCCACTGAAGAGGGCGTTGGCCCGAAACGCGTCTGGCAGGTAAACCAGAAAAGGACTTTGTTCATGGCGTGTGCCCTTGCTTTGGCGTAATTTCCACCTGGGAGTGCATCCCACCTAGAGGCAACTCTTTTTGTATTTTGTACAGCGGCCTGCCTGGTCGCGGGATTGCACCACCGCGAAACACTTGCGGGTCCGCGGCTGCTTTATTGGGGCAGCTAACTGTGGAACAGGAGGTGCCTGTTATATGCAGGGGTGCCGGCGCGAACATCGGCAATCCTTTTAAAGACATTTTTGAATGTGAGTGCCGGCGGCGACCCACTTGGGTTTTACTGAACCACCAGTCCCAGGAAGCATTGCTTCAGGTGGTTCACCTGAGCGTTATTATTATGGGGATTTACTGGTGGTTGCTGCATGCCGGCACGTCACATGGTCTGCCACTGAAGAGGGCGTTGGCCCGAAACGCGTCTGGCAGGTAAACCAGAAAAGGACTTTGTTCATGGCGTGTGCCCTTGCTTTGGCGTAATTTCCACCTGGGAGTGCATCCCACCTAGAGGCAACTCTTTTTGTATTTTGTACAGCGGCCTGCCTGGTCGCGGGATTGCACCACCGCGAAACACTTGCGGGTCCGCGGCTGCTTTATTGGGGCAGCTAACTGTGGAACAGGAGGTGCCTGTTATATGCAGGGGTGCCGGCGCGAACATCGGCAATCCTTTTAAAGACATTTTTGAATGTGAGTGCCGGCGGCGACCCACTTGGGTTTTACTGAACCACCAGTCCCAGGAAGCATTGCTTCAGGTGGTTCACCTGAGCGTTATTATTATGGGGATTTACTGGTGGTTGCCGCATGCCGGCACGTCACATGGTCTGCCACTGAAGAGGGCGTTGGCCCGAAACGCGTCTGGCAGGTAAACCAGAAAAGGACTTTGTTCATGGCGTGTGCCCTTGCTTTGGCGTAATTTCCACCTGGGAGTGCATCCCACCTAGAGGCAACTCTTTTTGTATTTTGTACAGCGGCCTGCCTGGTCGCGGGATTGCACCACCGCGAAACACTTGCGGGTCCGCGGCTGCTTTATTGGGGCAGCTAACTGTGGAACAGGAGGTGCCTGTTATATGCAGGGGTGCCGGCGCGAACATCGGCAATCCTTTTAAAGACATTTTTGAATGTGAGTGCCGGCGGCGACCCACTTGGGTTTTACTGAACCACCAGTCCCAGGAAGCATTGCTTCAGGTGGTTCACCTGAGCGTTATTATTATGGGGATTTACTGGTGGTTGCCGCATGCCGGCACGTCACATGGTCTGCCACTGAAGAGGGCGTTGGCCCGAAACGCGTCTGGCAGGTAAACCAGAAAAGGACTTTGTTCATGGCGTGTGCCCTTGCTTTGGCGTAATTTCCACCTGGGAGTGCATCCCACCTAGAGGCAACTCTTTTTGTATTTTGTACAGCGGCCTGCCTGGTCGCGGGATTGCACCACCGCGAAACACTTGCGGGTCCGCGGCTGCTTTATTGGGGCAGCTAACTGTGGAACAGGAGGTGCCTGTTATATGCAGGGGTGCCGGCGCGAACATCGGCAATCCTTTTAAAGACATTTTTGAATGTGAGTGCCGGCGGCGACCCACTTGGGTTTTACTGAACCACCAGTCCCAGGAAACATTGCTTCAGGTGGTTCACCTGAGCATTATTATTATGGGGATTTACTGGTGGTTGCCGCATGCCGGCACGTCACATGGTCTGCCACTGAAGAGGGCGTTGGCCCGAAACGCGTCTGGCAGGTAAACCAGAAAAGGACTTTGTTCATGGCGTGTGCCCTTGCTTTGGCGTAATTTCCACCTGGGAGTGCATCCCACCTAGAGGCAACTCTTTTTGTATTTTGTACAGCGGCCTGCCTGGTCGCGGGATTGCACCACCGCGAAACACTTGCGGGTCCGCGGCTGCTTTATTGGGGCAGCTAACTGTGGAACAGGAGGTGCCTGTTATATGCAGGGGTGCCGGCGCGAACATCGGCAATCCTTTTAAAGACATTTTTGAATGTGAGTGCCGGCGGCGACCCACTTGGGTTTTACTGAACCACCAGTCCCAGGAAGCATTGCTTCAGGTGGTTCACCTGAGCGTTATTATTATGGGGATTTACTGGTGGTTGCCGCATGCCGGCACGTCACATGGTCTGCCACTGAAGAGGGCGTTGGCCCGAAACGCGTCTGGCAGGTAAACCAGAAAAGGACTTTGTTCATGGCGTGTGCCCTTGCTTTGGCGTAATTTCCACCTGGGAGTGCATCCCACCTAGAGGCAACTCTTTTTGTATTTTGTACAGCGGCCTGCCTGGTCGCGGGATTGCACCACCGCGAAACACTTGCGGGTCCGCGGCTGCTTTATTGGGGCAGCTAACTGTGGAACAGGAGGTGCCTGTTATATGCAGGGGTGCCGGCGCGAACATCGGCAATCCTTTTAAAGACATTTTTGAATGTGAGTGCCGGCGGCGACCCACTTGGGTTTTACTGAACCACCAGTCCCAGGAAGCATTGCTTCAGGTGGTTCACCTGAGCGTTATTATTATGGGGATTTACTGGTGGTTGCCGCATGCCGGCACGTCACATGGTCTGCCACTGAAGAGGGCGTTGGCCCGAAACGCGTCTGGCAGGTAAACCAGAAAAGGACTTTGTTCATGGCGTGTGCCCTTGCTTTGGCGTAATTTCCACCTGGGAGTGCATCCCACCTAGAGGCAACTCTTTTTGTATTTTGTACAGCGGCCTGCCTGGTCGCGGGATTGCACCACCGCGAAACACTTGCGGGTCCGCGGCTGCTTTATTGGGGCAGCTAACTGTGGAACAGGAGGTGCCTGTTATATGCAGGGGTGCCGGCGCGAACATCGGCAATCCTTTTAAAGACATTTTTGAATGTGAGTGCCGGCGGCGACCCACTTGGGTTTTACTGAACCACCAGTCCCAGGAAGCATTGCTTCAGGTGGTTCACCTGAGCGTTATTATTATGGGGATTTACTGGTGGTTGCCGCATGCCGGCACGTCACATGGTCTGCCACTGAAGAGGGCGTTGGCCCGAAACGCGTCTGGCAGGTAAACCAGAAAAGGACTTTGTTCATGGCGTGTGCCCTTGCTTTGGCGTAATTTCCACCTGGGAGTGCATCCCACCTAGAGGCAACTCTTTTTGTATTTTGTACAGCGGCCTGCCTGGTCGCGGGATTGCACCACCGTGAAACACTTGCTGGTCCGCGGCTGCTTTATTGGGGCAGCTAACTGTGGAACAGGAGGTGCCTGTTATATGCAGGGGTGCCGGCGCGAACATCGGCAATCCTTTTAAAGACATTTTTGAATGTGAGTGCCGGCGGCGACCCACTTGGGTTTTACTGAACCACCAGTCCCAGGAAGCATTGCTTCAGGTGGTTCACCTGAGCGTTATTATTATGGGGATTTACTGGTGGTTGCCGCATGCCGGCACGTCACATGGTCTGCCACTGAAGAGGGCGTTGGCCCGAAACGCGTCTGGCAGGTAAACCAGAAAAGGACTTTGTTCATGGCGTGTGCCCTTGCTTTGGCGTAATTTCCACCTGGGAGTGCATCCCACCTAGAGGCAACTCTTTTTGTATTTTGTACAGCGGCCTGCCTGGTCGCGGGATTGCACCACCGCGAAACACTTGCGGGTCCGCGGCTGCTTTATTGGGGCAGCTAACTGTGGAACAGGAGGTGCCTGTTATATGCAGGGGTGCCGGCGCGAACATCGGCAATCCCTTTAAAGACATTTTTGAATGTGAGTGCCGGCGGCGACCCACTTGGGTTTTACTGAACCACCAGTCCCAGGAAGCATTGCTTCAGGTGGTTCACCTGAGCGTTATTATTATGGGGATTTACTGGTGGTTGCCGCATGCCGGCACGTCACATGGTCTGCCACTGAAGAGGGCGTTGGCCCGAAACGCGTCTGGCAGGTAAACCAGAAAAGGACTTTGTTCATGGCGTGTGCCCTTGCTTTGGCGTAATTTCCACCTGGGAGTGCATCCCACCTAGAGGCAACTCTTTTTGTATTTTGTACAGCGGCCTGCCTGGTCGCGGGATTGCACCACCGCGAAACACTTGCGGGTCCGCGGCTGCTTTATTGGGGCAGCTAACTGTGGAACAGGAGGTGCCTGTTATATGCAGGGGTGCCGGCGCGAACATCGGCAATCCTTTTAAAGACATTTTTGAATGTGAGTGCCGGCGGCGACCCACTTGGGTTTTACTGAACCACCAGTCCCAGGAAGCATTGCTTCAGGTGGTTCACCTGAGCGTTATTATTATGGGGATTTACTGGTGGTTGCCGCATGCCGGCACGTCACATGGTCTGCCACTGAAGAGGGCGTTGGCCCGAAACGCGTCTGGCAGGTAAACCAGAAAAGGACTTTGTTCATGGCGTGTGCCCTTGCTTTGGCGTAATTTCCACCTGGGAGTGCATCCCACCTAGAGGCAACTCTTTTTGTATTTTGTACAGCGGCCTGCCTGGTCGCAGGATTGCACCACCGTGAAACACTTGCGGGTCCGCGGCTGCTTTATTGGGGCAGCTAACTGTGGAACAGGAGGTGCCTGTTATATGCAGGGGTGCCGGCGCGAACATCGGCAATCCTTTTAAAGACATTTTTGAATGTGAGTGCCGGCGGCGACCCACTTGGGTTTTACTGAACCACCAGTCCCAGGAAGCATTGCTTCAGGTGGTTCACCTGAGCATTATTATTATGGGGATTTACTGGTGGTTGCTGCATGCCGGCACGTCACATGGTCTGCCACTGAAGAGGGCGTTGGCCCGAAACGCGTCTGGCAGGTAAACCAGAAAAGGACTTTGTTCATGGCGTGTGCCCTTGCTTTGGCGTAATTTCCACCTGGGAGTGCATCCCACCTAGAGGCAACTCTTTTTGTATTTTGTACAGCGGCCTGCCTGGTTGCGGGATTGAACCACCGCAAAACACTTGCGGGTCCGCGGCTGCTTTATTGGGGCAGCTAACTGTGGAACAGGAGGTGCCTGTTATATGCAGGGGTGCCGGCGCGAACATCGGCAATCCTTTTAAAGACATTTTTGAAAGTGAGTGCCGGCGGCGACCCACTTGGGTTTTACTGAACCACCAGTCCCAGGAAGCATTGCTTCAGGTGGTTCACCTGAGCGTTAATATTATGGGGATTTACTGGTGGTTGCCGCATGCCGGCACGTCACATGGTCTGCCACTGAAGAGGGCGTTGGCCCGAAACGCGTCTGGCAGGTAAACCAGAAAAGGACTTTGTTCATGGCGTGTACCCTTGCTTTGGCGTAATTTCCACCTGGGAGTGCATCCCACCTAGAGGCAACTCTTTTTGTATTTTGTACAGCGGCCTGCCTGGTCGCGGGATTGCACCACCGCGAAAAACTTGCAGGTCCGCGGCTGCTTTATTGGGGCAGCTAACTGTGGAACAGGAGGTGCCTGTTATATGCAGGGGTGCCGGCGCGAACATCGGCAATCCTTTTAAAGACATTTTTGGATGTGAGTGCCGGCGGCGACCCACTTGGGTTTTACTGAACCACCAGTCCCAGGAAGCATTGCTTCAGGTGGTTCACCTGAGCATTATTATTATGGGGATTTACTAGTGGTTGCTGCATGCCGGCACGTCACATGGTCTGCCACTGAAGAGGGCGTTGGCCCGAAACGCGTCTGGCAGGTAAACCAGAAAAGGACTTTGTTCATGGGGTGTGCCCTTGCTTTGGCGTAATTTCCACCTGGGAGTGCATCCCACCTAGAGGCAACTCTTTTTGTATTTTGTACAGCAGCCTGCCTGGTTGCGGGATTGCACCACCGCAAAACACTTGCGGGTCCGCGGCTGCTTTATTGGGGCAGCTAACTGTGGAACAGGAGGTGCCTGTTATATGCAGGGGTGCCGGCGCGAACATCGGCAATCCTTTTAAAGACATTTTTGAAAGTGAGTGCCGGCGGCGACCCACTTGGGTTTTACTGAACCACCAGTCCCAGGAAGCATTGCTTCAGGTGGTTCACCTGAGCGTTAATATTATGGGGATTTACTGGTGGTTGCCGCATGCCAGCACGTCACATGGTCTGCCACTGAAGAGGGCGTTGGCCCAAAACGCGTCTGGCAGGTAAACCAGAAAAGGACTTTGTTCATGGCGTGTGCCCTTGCTTTGGCGTAATTTCCACCTGGGAGTGCATCCCACCTAGAGGCAACTCTTTTTGTATTTTGCACAGCGGCCTGCCTGGTCGCGGGATTGCACCACCGCGAAACACTTGCGGGTCCGCGGCTGCTTTATTGGGGCAGCTAACTGTGGAACAGGAGGTGCCTGTTATATGCAGGGGTGCCGGCGCGAACATCGGCAATCCTTTTAAAGACATTTTTGAATGTGAGTGCCGGCGGCGACCCACTTGGGTTTTACTGAACCACCAGTCCCAGGAAGCATTGCGTCAGGTGGTTCACCTGAGCGTTATTATTATGGGGATTTACTGGTGGTTGCCGCATGCCGGCACGTCACATGGTCTGCCACTGAAGAGGGCGTTGGCCCGAAACGCGTCTGGCAAGTAAACTAGAAAAGGACTTTGTTCATGGCGTGTGCCCTTGCTTTGGCGTAATTTCCACCTGGGAGTGCATCCCACCTAGAGGCAACTCTTTTTGTATTTTGTATAGCGGCCTGCCTGGTCGCGGGATTGCACCACCGCGAAACACTTGCGGGTCCGCGGCTGCTTTATTGGGGCAGCTAACTATGGAACAGGAGGTGCCTGTTATAAGCAGGGGTGCCGGTGCGAACATCGGCAATCCTTTTAAAGACATTTTTGAATGTGAGTGCCGGCGGCGACCCACTTGGGTTTTACTGAACCACCAGTCCCAGGAAGCATTGCTTCAGGTGTTTCACCTGAGCGTTATTATTATGGGGATTTACTGGTAGTTGCCGCATGCCGGCACATCACATGGTCTGCCACTGAAGAGGGCGTTGGCCCGAAACGCGTCTGGCAGGTAAACCAGAAAAGGACTTTGTTCATGGCGTGTGCCCTTGCTTTGGCGTAATTTCCACCTGGAGTGCATCCCACATAGAGGCAACTCTTTTTGTATTTTGTACAGCGGCCTGCCTGGTCGCGGGATTGCACCACCGTGAAACACTTGCGGGTCCGCGGCTGCTTTATTGGAGCAGCTAACTATGGAACAGGAGGTGCCTGTTATATGCAGGGGTGCCGGCGCGAACATCGGCAATCCTTTTAAAGACATTTTTAAATGTGAGTGCCGGCGGCGACCCACTTGGGTTTTACTGAACCACCAGTCCCAGGAAGCATTGCTTCAGGTGGTTCACCTGAGCGTTATTATTATGGGGATTTACTGGTGGTTGCCGCATGCCGGCATGTCACTAGGTCTGCCACTGAAGAGGGCGTTGGCCCGAAACGCGTCTGGCAGGTAAACCAGAAAAGGACTTTGTTCATGGCGTGTGACCTTGCTTTGGCCTAATTTCCACCTGGGAGTGCATCCCACCTAGAGGCAACTCTTTTTGAATTTTGTACAGCGGCCTGCCTGGTCGCCGGATTGCACCACCGCGAAACACTTGCGGGTCCGCGGCTGCTTTATTGGGGCAGCTAACTGTGGAACAGGAGGTGCCTGTTATATGCAGGGGTGCCGGCGCGAACATCGGCAATCCCTTTAAAGACATTTTTGAATGTGAGTGCCGGCGGCGACCCACTTGGGTTTTACTGAACCACCAGTCCCAGGAAGCATTGCTTCAGGTGGTTCACCTGAGCGTTATTATTATGGGGATTTACTGGTGGTTGCCGCATGCTGGCACGTCACATGGTCTGCCACTGAAGAGGACGTTGGCCCGAAACGCATCTGGCAGGTAAACCAGAAAAGGACTTTGTTCATGGCGTGTGCCCTTGCTTTGGCGTAATTTCCACCTGGGAGTGCATTCCACCTAGAGGCAACTCTTTTTGTATTTTGTACAGTGGCCTGCCTGGTCGCGGTATTGCACCACCGCGAAACACTTCTGGGTCCGCGGCTGCTTTATTGGGGCAGCTAACTGTGGAACAGGAGGAGCCTGTTATATGCAGGGGTGCCGGCGCGAACATCGGCAATCCTTTTAAAGACATTTTTGAATGTGAGTGCCGGCGGCGACCCACTTGGATTTTACTGAACCACCAGTCCCAGGAAGCATTGCTTCAGGTGGTTCACCTGAGCGTTATTATTATGGGGATTTACTGGTGGTTGCCGCATGCTGGCATGTCACATGGTCTGCCACTGAAGAGGGCGTTGGCCCGAAACGCGTCTGGCAGGTAAACCAGAAAAGGACTTTATTCATGGCGTGTACCCTTGCTTTGGCGTAATTTCTACCTGGGAGTGCATCCCACCTAGAGGCAACTCTTTTTGTATTTTGTACAGCGGCCTGCCTGGTCGCGGGATTGCACCACCGCGAAAAACTTGCAGGTCCGCGGCTGCTTTATTGGGGCAGCTAACTGTGGAACAGGAGGTGCCTGTTATATGCAGGGGTGCCGGCGCGAACATCGGCAATCCTTTTAAAGACATTTTTTGGATGTGAGTGCCGGCGGCGACCCACTTGGGTTTTACTGAACCACCAGTCCCAGGAAGCATTGCTTCAGGTGGTTCACCTGAGCATTATTATTATGGGGATTTACTAGTGGTTGCTGCATGCCGGCACGTCACATGGTCTGCCACTGAAGAGGGCGTTGGCCCGAAACGCGTCTGGCAGGTAAACCAGAAAAGGACTTTGTTCATGGGGTGTGCCCTTGCTTTGGCGTAATTTCCACCTGGGAGTGCATCCCACCTAGAGGCAACTCTTTTTGTATTTTGTACAGCAGCCTGCCTGGTTGCGGGATTGCACCACCGCAAAACACTTGCGGGTCCGCGGCTGCTTTATTGGGGCAGCTAACTGTGGAACAGGAGGTGCCTGTTATATGCAGGGGTGCCGGCGCGAACATCAGCAATCCTTTTAAAGACATTTTTTAATGTGAGTGCCGGCGGCGACCCACTTGGGTTTTACTAAACCACCAGTCCCAGGAAGCATTGCTTCAGGTGTTTCACCTGAGCGTTATTATTATGGGGATTTACTGGTAGTTGCCGCATGCCGGCACATCACATGGTCTGCCACTGAAGAGGGCGTTGGCCCGAAACGCGTCTGGCAGGTAAACCAGAAAAGGACTTTGTTCATGGCGTGTGCCCTTGCTTTGGCGTAATTTCCACCTGGAGTGCATCCCACATAGAGGCAACTCTTTTTGTATTTTGTACAGCGGCCTGCCTGGTCGCGGGATTGCACCACCGTGAAACACTTGCGGGTCCGCGGCTGCTTTATTGGAGCAGCTAACTATGGAACAGGAGGTGCCTGTTATATGCAGGGGTGCCGGCGCGAACATCGGCAATCCTTTTAAAGACATTTTTAAATGTGCGTGCCGGCGGCGACAAACTTGGGTTTTACTGAACCACCAGTCCCAGGAAGCATTGCTTCAGGTGGTTCACCTGAGCGTTATTATTATGGGGATTTACTGGTGGTTGCCGCATGCCGGCATGTCACTAGGTCTGCCACTGAAGAGGGCGTTGGCCCGAAACGCGTCTGGCAGGTAAACCAGAAAAGGACTTTGTTCATGGCGTGTGACCTTGCTTTGGCCTAATTTCCACCTGGGAGTGCATCCCACCTAGAGGCAACTCTTTTTGAATTTTGTACAGCGGCCTGCCTGGTCGCCGGATTGCACCACCGCGAAACACTTGCGGGTCCGCGGCTGCTTTATTGGGGCAGCTAACTGTGGAACAGGAGGTGCCTGTTATATGCAGGGGTGCCGGCGCGAACATCGGCAATCCCTTTAAAGACATTTTTGAATGTGAGTGCCGGCGGCGACCCACTTGGGTTTTACTGAACCACCAGTCCCAGGAAGCATTGCTTCAGGTGGTTCACCTGAGCGTTATTATTATGGGGATTTACTGGTGGTTGCCGCATGCTGGCACGTCACATGGTCTGCCACTGAAGAGGGCGTTGGCCCGAAACGCATCTGGCAGGTAAACCAGAAAAGGACTTTGTTCATGGCGTGTGCCCTTGCTTTGGCGTAATTTCCACCTGGGAGTGCATTCCACCTAGAGGCAACTCTTTTTGTATTTTGTACAGTGGCCTGCCTGGTCGCGGTATTGCACCACCGCGAAACACTTCTGGGTCCGCGGCTGCTTTATTGGGGCAGCTAACTGTGGAACAGGAGGTGCCTGTTATATGCAGGGGTGCCGGCGCGAACATCGGCAATCCTTTTAAAGACATTTTTGAATGTGAGTGCCGGCGGCGACCCACTTGGGTTTTACTGAACCACCAGTCCCAGGAAGCATTGCTTCAGGTTGTTCACCTGAGCGTTATTATTATGGGGATTTACTGGTGGTTGCCGCATGCCGGCACGTCACATGGTCTGCCACTGAAGAGGGCGTTGGCCCGAAACGCGTCTGGCAGGTAAACCAGAAAAGGACTTTGTTCATGGCGTGTGCCCTTGCTTTGGCGTAATTTCCACCTGGGAGTGCATCCCACCTAGAGGCAACTCTTTTTGTATTTTGTACAGCGGCCTGCCTGGTCGCGGGATTGCACCACCGCGAAACACTTGCGGGTCCGCGGCTGCTTTATTGGGGCAGCTAACTGTGGAACAGGAGGTGCCTGTTATATGCAGGGGTGCCGGCGCGAACATCGGCAATCCTTTTAAAGACATTTTTGAATGTGAGTGCCGGCGGCGACCCACTTGGGTTTTACTGAACCACCAGTCCCAGGAAGCATTGCGTCAGGTGGTTCACCTGAGCGTTATTATTAAGGGGATTTACTGGTGGTTGCCGCATGCCGGCACGTCACATGGTCTGCCACTGAAGAGGGCGTTGGCCCGAAACGCGTCTGGCAAGTAAACCAGAAAAGGACTTTGTTCATGGCGTGTGCCCTTGCTTTGGCGTAATTTCCACCTGGGAGTGCATCCCACCTAGAGGCAACTCTTTTTGTATTTTGTACAGCGGCCTGCCTGGTCGCGGATTGCACCACCGCGAAACACTTGCGGGTCCGCGGCTGCTTTATTGGGGCAGCTAACTATGGAACAGGAGGTGCCTGTTATAGCAGGGGTGCCGGTGCGAACATCGGCAATCCTTTTAAAGACATTTTTGAATGTGAGTGCCGGCGGAGACCCACTTGGGTTTTACTGAACCACCAGTCCCAGGAAGCATTGCTTCAGGTGGTTCACCTGAGCGTTATTATTATGAGGATTTACTGGTGGTTGCCGGATGCCGGCACGTCACATGGTCTGCCACTGAAGAGGGCGTTGGCCTGAAACACGTCTCGCAGGTAAACCAGAAAAGGACTTTGTTCATGGCGTGTGTCCTTGCTTTGGCGTAATTTCCACCTGGGAGTGCATCCCACCTAGAGGCAACTCTTTTGTATTTTGTACAGCGGCCTGCTTGGTCGCGGGATTGCACCACCGCGAAACACTTGCGGGTACGCGGCTGCTTTATTGGGGCAGCTAACTGTGGAACAGG
The DNA here is from genome assembly GCA_963921515.1 of Calotriton arnoldi. NCBI lineage: Eukaryota > Metazoa > Chordata > Amphibia > Caudata > Salamandridae > Calotriton > Calotriton arnoldi. The sequence goes on along the minus strand of CAWUFW010002692.1, from coordinate 1,756,173 downwards.
AGGTGCCTGTTATATGCAGGGGTGCCGGCGCGAACATCAGCAATCCTTTTAAAGACATTTTTGAATGTTAGTGCCGGCGGCGACCCACTTGGGTTTTACTGAACCACCAGTCCCAGGAAGCATTGCTTCAGGTGTTTCACCTGAGCGTTATTATTATGGGGATTTACTGGTAGTTGCCGCATGCCGGCACATCACATGGTCTGCCACTGAAGAGGGCGTTGGCCCGAAACGCGTCTGGCAGGTAAACCAGAAAAGGACTTTGTTCATGGCGTGTGCCCTTGCTTTGGCGTAATTTCCACCTGGGAGTGCATCCCACCTAGAGGCAACTCTTTTTGTATTTTGTACAGCGGCCTGCCTGGTCGCGGGATTGCACCACCGCGAAACACTTGCGGGTCCGCGGCTGCTTTATTGGGGCAGCTAACTGTGGAACAGGAGGTGCCTGTTATATGCAGGGGTGCCGGCGCGAACATCGGCAATCCTTTTAAAGACATTTTTGAATGTGAGTGCCGGCGGCGACCCACTTGGGTTTTACTGAACCACCAGTCCCAGGAAGCATTGCGTCAGGTGGTTCACCTGAGCGTTATTATTAAGGGGATTTACTGGTGGTTGCCGCATGCCGGCACGTCACATGGTCTGCCACTGAAGAGGGCGTTGGCCCGAAACGCGTCTGGCAAGTAAACCAGAAAAGGACTTTGTTCATGGCGTGTGCCCTTGCTTTGGCGTAATTTCCACCTGGGAGTGCATCCCACCTAGAGGCAACTCTTTTTGTATTTTGTACAGCGGCCTGCCTGGTCGCGGGATTGCACCACCGCGAAACACTTGCGGGTCCGCGGCTGCTTTATTGGGGCAGCTAACTATGGAACAGGAGGTGCCTGTTATAAGCAGGGGTGCCGGTGCGAACATCGGCAATCCTTTTAAAGACATTTTTGAATGTGAGTGCCGGCGGAGACCCACTTGGGTTTTACTGAACCACCAGTCCCAGGAAGCATTGCTTCAGGTGGTTCACCTGAGCGTTATTATTATGAGGATTTACTGGTGGTTGCCGGATGCCGGCACGTCACATGGTCTGCCACTGAAGAGGGCGTTGGCCTGAAACACGTCTCGCAGGTAAACCAGAAAAGGACTTTGTTCATGGCGTGTGTCCTTGCTTTGGCGTAATTTCCACCTGGGAGTGCATCCCACCTAGAGGCAACTCTTTTTGTATTTTGTACAGCGGCCTGCTTGGTCGCGGGATTGCACCACCGCGAAACACTTGCGGGTACGCGGCTGCTTTATTGGGGCAGCTAACTGTGGAACAGGAGGTGCCTGTTATATGCAGGGGTGCCGGCGCGAACATCAGCAATCCTTTTAAAGACATTTTTGAATGTTAGTGCCGGCGGCGACCCACTTGGGTTTTACTGAACCACCAGTCCCAGGAAGCATTGCTTCAGGTGTTTCACCTGAGCGTTATTATTATGGGGATTTACTGGTAGTTGCCGCATGCCGGCACATCACATGGTCTGCCACTGAAGAGGGCGTTGGCCCGAAACGCGTCTGGCAGGTAAACCAGAAAAGGACTTTGTTCATGGCGTGTGCCCTTGCTTTGGCGTAATTTCCACCTGGAGTGCATCCCACATAGAGGCAACTCTTTTGTATTTTGTACAGCGGCCTGCCTGGTCGCGGGATTGCACCACCGTGAAACACTTGCGGGTCCGCGGCTGCTTTATTGGGGCAGCTAACTGTGGAACAGGAGGTGCCTGTTATATGCAGGGGTGCCGGCGCGAACATCGGCAATCCTTTTAAAGACATTTTTGAATGTGGGTGCCGGCGGCGACCCACTTGGGTTTTACTGAACCACCAGTCCCAGGAAGCATTGCTTCAGGTGGTTCACCTGAGCGTTATTATTATGGGGATTTACTGGTGGTTGCCGCATGCCGGCACGTCACATGGTCTGCCACTGAAGAGGGCGTTGGCCCGAAACGCGTCTGGCAGGTAAACCAGAAAAGTACTTTGTTCATGGCGTGTGCCCTTGCTTTGGCGTAATTTCCACCTGGGAGTGCATCCCACCTAGAGGCAACTCTTTTTGTATTTTGTACAGCGGCCTGCCTGGTCGCGGGATTGCACCACCGTGAAACACTTGCGGGTCCGCGGCTGCTTTATTGGAGCAGCTAACTATGGAACAGGAGGTGCCTGTTATATGCAGGGGTGCCGGCGCGAACATCGGCAATCCTTTTAAAGACATTTTTAAATGTGAGTGCCGGCGGCGACCCACTTGGGTTTTACTGAACCACCAGTCCCAGGAAGCATTGCTTCAGGTGGTTCACCTGAGCGTTATTATTATGGGGATTTACTGGTGGTTGCCGCATGCCGGCATGTCACTTGGTCCGCCACTGAAGAGGGCTTTGGCCCGAAACGCGTCTGGCAGGTAAACCAGAAAAGGACTTTGTTCATGGCGTGTGACCTTGCTTTGGCGTAATTTCCACCTGGGAGTGCATCCCACCTAGAGGCAACTCTTTTTGTATTTTGTACAGCGGCCTGCCTGGTCGCCGGATTGCACCACCGCGAAACACTTGCGGGTCCGCGGCTGCTTTATTGGGGCAGCTAACTGTGGAACAGGAGGTGCTTGTTATATGCAGGGGTGCCGGCGCGAACATCGGCAATCCCTTTAAAGACATTTTTGAATGTGAGTGCCGGCGGCGACCCACTTGGGTTTTACTGAACCACCAGTCCCAGGAAGCATTGCTTCAGGTGGTTCACCTGAGCGTTATTATTATGGGGATTTACTGGTGGTTGCCGCATGCCGGCACGTCACATGGTCTGCCACTGAAGAGGGCGTTGGCCCGAAACGCATCTGGCAGGTAAACCAGAAAAGGACTTTGTTCATGGCGTGTGCCCTTGCTTTGGCGTAATTTCCACCTGGGAGTGCATTCCACCTAGAGGCAACTCTTTTTGTATTTTGTACAGTGGCCTGCCTGGTTGCGGTATTGCACCACCGCGAAACACTTCTGGGTCCGCGGCTGCTTTATTGGGGCAGCTAACTGTGGAACAGGAGGTGCCTGTTATATGCAGGGGTGCCGGCGCGAACATCGGCAATCTTGAATGTGAGTGCCGGCGGCGACCCACTTGGGTTTTACTGAACCACCAGTCCCAGGAAGCATTGCTTCAGGTGGTTCACCTGAGCGTTATTATTATGGGGATTTACTGGTGGTTGCCGCATGCCGGCACGTCACATGGTCTGCCACTGAAGAGGGCGTTGGCCCGAAACGCGTCTGGCAGGTAAACTAGAAAAGGACTTTGTTCATGGCGTGTGCCCTTGCTTTGGCGTAATTTCCACCTGGGAGTGCATCCCACCTAGAGGCAACTCTTTTTGTATTTTGTACAGCGGCCTGCCTGGTCGCGGGATTGCACCACCGTGAAACACTTGCGGGTCCGCGGCTGCTTTATTGGGGCAGCTAACTGTGGAACAGGAGGTGCCTGTTATATGCAGGGGTGCCGGCGCGAACATCGGCAATCCTTTTAAAGACATTTTTTAAAGTGAGTGCCGGCGGCGACCCACTTGGGTTTTACTGAACCACCAGTCCCAGGAAGCATTGCTTCAGGTGGTTCACCTGAGCGTTAATATTATGGGGATTTACTGGTGGTTGCCGCATGCCAGCACGTCACATGGTCTGCCACTGAAGAGGGCGTTGGCCCAAAACGCGTCTGGCAGGTAAACCAGAAAAGGACTTTGTTCATGGCGTGTGCCCTTGCTTTGGCGTAATTTCCACCTGGGAGTGCATCCCACCTAGAGGCAACTCTTTTTGTATTTTGCACAGCGGCCTGCCTGGTCGCGGGATTGCACCACCGCGAAACATTCGCGGGTCCGCGGCTGCTTTATTGGGGCAGCTAACTGTGGAACAGGAGGTGCCGGTTATATGCAGGGGTGCCGGCGCGAAGATCGGCAATCCTTTTAAAGACATTTTTGAATGTGAGTGCCGGCGGCGACCCACTTGGGTTTTACTGAACCACCAGTCCCAGGAAGCATTGCGTCAGGTGGTTCACCTGAGCGTTATTATTAAGGGGATTTACTGGTGGTTGCCGCATGCCGGCACGTCACATGGTCTGCCACTGAAGAGGGCGTTGGCCCGAAACGCGTCTGGCAAGTAAACTAGAAAAGGACTTTGTTCATGGCGTGTGCCCTTGCTTTGGCGTAATTTCCACCTGGGAGTGCATCCCACCTAGAGGCAACTCTTTTGTATTTTGTATAGCGGCCTGCCTGGTCGCGGGATTGCACCACCGCGAAACACTTGCGGGTCCGCGGCTGCTTTATTGGGGCAGCTAACTATGGAACAGGAGGTGCCTGTTATAAGCAGGGGTGCCGGTGCGAACATCGGCAATCCTTTTTAAAGACATTTTTGAATGTGAGTGCCGGCGGCGACCCACTTGGGTTTTACTGAACCACCAGTGCCAGGAAGCATTGCTTCAGGTGGTTCACCTGAGCGTTATTATTATGAGGATTTACTGTTGGTTGCCGGATGCCGGCACGTCACATGGTCTGCCACTGAAGAGGGCGTTGGCCTGAAACACGTCTGGCAGGTAAACCAGAAAAGGACTTTGTTCATGGCGTGTGCCCTTGCTTTGGCGTAATTTCCACCTGGGAGTGCATCCCACCTAGAGGCAACTCTTTTTGTATTTTGTACAGCGGCCTGCCTGGTCGCGGGATTGCACCACCGCGAAACACTTGCGGGTCCGCGGCTGCTTTATTGGGGCAGCTAACTGTGGAACAGGAGGTGCCTGTTATATGCAGGGGTGCCGGCGCGAACATCGGCAATCCTTTTAAAGACATTTTTGAATGTGAGTGCCGGCGGCGACCCAATTGGGTTTTACTGAACTACCAGTCCCAGGAAGCATTGCTTCAGGTGGTTCACCTGAGCGTTATTATTATGGGGATTTACTGGTGGTTGCCGCATGCCGGCACGTCACATGGTCTGCCACTGAAGAGGGCGTTGGCCCGAAACGCGTCTAGCAGGTAAACCAGAAAAGGACTTTGTTCATGGCGTGTGCCCTTGCTTTGGCGTAATTTCCACCTGGGAGTGCATCCCACCTAGAGGCAACTCTTTTTGTATTTTGTACAGCGGCCTGCCTGGTCGCGGGATTGCACCACCGCGAAACACTTGCGGGTCCGCGGCTGCTTTATTGGGGCAGCTAACTGTGGAACAGGAGGTGCCTGTTATATGCAGGGGTGCCGGCGCGAACATCGGCAATCCTTTTAAAGACATTTTTGAATGTGAGTGCCGGCGGCGACCCACTTGGGTTTTACTGAACCACCAGTCCCAGGAAGCATTGCCTCAGGTGGTTCACCTGAGCGTTATTATCATGGGGATTTCCTGGTGGTTGCCGCATGCCGGCACGTCACATGGTCTGCCACTGAAGAGAGCGTTGGCCCAAAACGCGTCTGGCAGGTAAACCAGAAAAGGACTTTGTTCATGGCGTGTGCCCTTGCTTTGGCGTAATTTCCACCTGGAGTGCATCCCACATAGAGGCAACTCTTTTTGTATTTTGTACAGCGGCCTGCCTGGTCGCGGGATTGCACCACCGCGAAACACTTGCGGGTCCACGGCTGCTTTATTGTGGCAGCTAACTGTGGAACAGGAGGTGACTGTTATATGCAGGGGTGCCGGTGCGAACATCGGCAATCCTTTTTTTTTTTTTTTTTTAAAACAATTTTTATTATTCATCAAAATTTATACCGATACAGTGCAGAAGCGTCATAATATTATACAGTCACAATATAGTCTCCTTACATTCTCATAGGTCTGCCATAGTACATTATTACATAGATAATTTCACCACCTTACGTGTCGTCCTCCGAGTCCGTCTCATCTTCTGGGGGGTACAGATGTCCCCTCTATGCGTGTTCCACTTTCCCCACACCTTAGCCCACTTGCGAGGGCATTTCCTACTTATAAACGTGGCTTTCTCCGCTACCATGGTCGTATCCATATCTCTCTCCCACTGTATTATTGTTGGTTTCATTCCTGCTCCCCACTTCTGCGCTATGTTTCGTTTAGCTATCATCATGCCAGTCGTGGCCCAGAGGCGCTCTGTATGGGTGAGGTTTGTCGGGCCCCAGACATTAAGAAGGCAGCACTGGGGTTCGAGTGGAACCTGTTTCCCCGTGACTTCTGCAAGTGTACCCACTACTGCCTCCCAGTAAGACAGCAATTTAGGGCATTCCCACAAGGTGTGGGAAAAAGTGCCTATATCCCCGCAGAGGCGAAGGCAGCTTGGGTCAGGAGCTCTCCCCATCTTATTTAATACCGTCCGGGTATAGTATGTTCTATGTAATATTTTGAACTGCACCAGACGTAGTCTGGAGGAGATTGCTGCCTCTTTAGGCGATGCTAGTGCCTCACCCCAGTCCGGGTCATCCATATCTCCAACGTCGGACTGCCAGAGTTCCCTGAGTCTGAGCAGTGGGTCTGGTCGATTATTAACGATTTTTTTATATGTCAGTGAAGTCGCTTTTTTATCAAGATAATCAGTAAGTAGTCGGTCCTCTAGGGGGGAGGCCTCCGGGAGCATCGTGGCTTCCGGAAGGGCTGCCTCAATTGCATGTTTGATTTGGAGATATCGGAATTTTTCGCCTGGAGCCATAGAGTACTGCTCTTGTAAGTGGGCGAAGCTGACTACTTTTCCAGTCTGCCAGAGATCCCCAAGCTGGGAAATACCAATTAGGTCCCATTTATGGAATCCTTTGCTATTGCCCAGTGTCCCCAGTCTATGTGCGTCCCACAGGGGTGTGTGTGTTTCGTGAGTTTTCTGGTCCAGCCCAAATGCCTGTTCACTGTGTGCCAGACACGGACAGCATGCGCCGCTGGGCCAATAAGGTGTCGGACTTTCTGAGTGTTGTACAGCGCTCTATTGAAACCTCCCTTTCCCAAAGTCATTCTGTCAAGGTGGTAAGCTGGGTCTGAGTCTGGCATGTGAAGCCACTGATTAATAACCGTAAGCTGTGCGGCCCAATAGTAGGTCTTGATATCCGGGAGGGCAATCCCGCCGTCATACCAACTTCTCACCATTTTTTTTCCCGCCACTCTCGCTGGTTTGCTGTCCCATAGAAGGGCTGCCACCTCTGAGTCTACCGCTCTGAAGTATGAGTCAGGGACTGGGTAGGGGGTATTATGTAGGGCATATAGAAACCTGGGCAAGGCCATCATTTTAAATAGAGCCGCTCTTCCTAAAAGGGAGAGTGGCAGCGTCTTCCAATGCCGTATATCTTTTTTAAGTCGTTGCAGGGGGGGTTGTAAATTAAGTGTCAAGAATGTGTCGCAGTCAGAGGTTATATAAATTCCGAGGTATTGAAAACTGTCCGTGATTATTTGAACCTTACATCCTCTTGGGAGACGTGGGGGCTGGCCATGTAGTATGTAGAGCACCGACTTATCCCAGTTGATGGCATATCCGGAGACAGAGCCGTACTTTGCGCATATATTAAGTATCACTTGTAGTGATCTCGTAGGTGAGGAAATATATAATAATACATCGTCCGCATATAGGGAAATACGATCTTCCCAGTCCTCCCTCCATTTTAGCCCGCGAATCATGGGGTCCCATCGTATCCACGCCGCCAGCGGTTCAAGAAAGAGCGCAAACAGCAAGGGTGACAATGGGCAGCCCTGCCTCGTCCCCCTGCCCAGGGTGAATTCCCTTGAGATGTGACCATTGGCCACGACATGTGCCACCGGATCAGTATATAATAAACGTACCCAAGAGCAGAACTTCGGTCCGAAACCCAGGTGTTGAAGGACCGCAAAAAGAAAGGCCCACTCCACCGAGTCAAAGGCCATTCGCGCGTCTAGGGAAAGGACCGCAGCGTCCTCCTGGATAGTATGTTTACGACCTAATACTCCATGGAGACGTCGAAGATTCAGGGCCGTGTTTCTGCCGGGCATAAAGCCCGATTGATCCGGGTGTACTAATGTACGAAGATGCGGAGTCAGTCTGAGCGCTAGTGTCTTGGCTAAAATTTTCCCTCTGCGTTAAGTAAGGAGATTGGGCGATATGACATACATTCCTCTGCTGGTTTTCCAGGCTTATGGATGGCTACTATAGTGGCCAGCCGTTGATCTTTAGGGAGCCTTCCTACATCGCGACTGGTTTCGAACATTTTTAGCAGATGTGGGGCTATTGTCTCCGACGTTTGTTTGTATAGCTCTATCGGGATCCCATTGGGACCCGTGGCCTTGCCCGATTGTATTTTAGAAATGGCCATTTTAAGTTCGTCCACTGTGATGTCTGCTTCTAAGTTGTCGGCTTCCTGCAGCGTGAGCCGAGGCATCCGAATGTCATGAATGAAAGCCAATGCGTCTTGTACTGTAGCAGTATTTGTGGAGGTGTAGATGTGTTCATAGTGTTGTGCTAGCGTGTCGACTATGTGTTGCGGGTCCATTGTGAGTGAACCGTCGTTGGTTCTGATCTGTGCTATCCATCTACGTGCCCGTTCTTTTTTTCCCAGCCAGGCAATCAGTTTACCTGCTTTGTCTCCGAACTCATACACCCTATGCTGGAACGCTTGCAAACGGCACTGGGCAGCAGCCCTAAGCTGTTCTTTGTAGTCTTGTGTTTTAATGCGTAGGGCATGTGTTGTCTCGTCAGTGGGATCGGCTACATGTTGGGATTCCAGGCGCTGCACTTCCCGCTCCAAGGTCTCTATGTCTTTTCGTTTTTCCCGTTTGTGTCCCTCAATAATGGAGATCGCTTGACCTCTTATTACTGTTTGTAAGCTTCCCACAGCGTCAGAGAAGAGGAGACCGATGCCTCATTTTCTAGAAAATATTGTGTGGTCGTCTTTGTTAAGGATTTCTTGATCTTAGTATTTAGGAGGAACCCTGGACAGATGGGATAAATGCGTCTCTGAATAGCAGAGTGTGTACGTATCTCCGTCTTTACCGGGGAGTGATCAGATATTCCCCTGGGCAGGTGTTTGGTCGCCCCCATCCTCCCTATATCATTCATGGCCGTTAGTATATAGTCTATACGGGAGAGGCTATTATGCGCTCCCGAGTGAAATGTATATTGTCTCATCGTCGGGTTCTGAAGCCGCCATACGTCTAGTAAGCCGTGTGCCTCCAGAAAATCGGTCAGTGGGGAACTGGTACGATGCTGCGGTCGGCTAGGTGTGCGGTCTAGTACGTCATTTGCTGTCATATTGAAGTCCCCTCCTAGTAGTAGATCTCCGTCTGGTAGGTTAAGGAGGAATTTGCCCAGATCCCGGAAAGCGGGGGAGTGCAGCGCCGTAGGAATGTAAACCGATACTATATTAAACATTCGACCCTCCCATTGAATCGATAAGGCCGCGAATCGTCCTTGGTCATCTTTGAAGGTGCGGTGAACAATAAGGGGAAATTGTTTTCTCACTAAGATTCCCACTCCCGGGATCCCGTGGTGAACTCCGAATGAATCACTAATTGGAACCCCCACCGGTCAAGGGTCTTACATATGGGACCCATCAAATGTGTCTCCTGGAGCAATACAACCGCTGGGGAGTTGCGCTTTAAATATTGGAGTACTAGCCCTCGCTTGATCTTATCTCCTAGACCATTGACATTCCAGGAGATGAGTGATAGTATTGGTGTTTTGGTGTGGGGTGGCGTTGAGTCAGAGGAAGCCATTGAGTGTACAGCACCATGTGGCATATCGGATATCATAGGACATTGTGAACCAATTACTACAGTGACCGTATATTGACTTCTGCAAATAAATAACTATTGAAACATCAACAAACCAAACTTTCTCGCATTGTAGATCCGCATTCCTTGCGACTGGAACCTTCATCCCGCCTCCCCGGCTCGGTCCGAATATCTTTATACCCAACTTATTGCATTTTACGTCTACATTGGGGTTCAGCATGGGATTATTTTCTGTCAATGTAAGTAAACTCCCTACCCCCCCACCCCCCCTACCTCCCAACAATTCTACCCCCCTCCCTGCATCCCTGCCCAGTAGGTTTAAAACTACCCACCACCCCAAAAGCAGAGTGCTTACAAGCCCTAGAAACAAACCCATTAAACGTACGGCTGCGTGGTGTTAGCGCCCAGTAGCTCTCTCCTCCCGGGCCCACGGCCACAACCAGTTACATTGAGGGACAGTGGTAATTCTATAAGTTGTTCTATTCAGTGACCTGCTACCTCTGCCACTTTAAATAGGCAGAGAAGGCTCTTATATGGTCCCACGCGGGAGTTTTTACCACTATTTCTATTCACCCCATATAACAACAATAAGAGAGACGGTTACCGACCAGCACGGCCATGCAGTCCATCATTTCCCCCACGTGCAGTTTCACTACCAGGACTGGCAGAGCGAGAGCTTCTGGATCTTGATGGCGAGCGTTGCCCTCCCCGCGCCTGTGTGAGTAGTCCCTGGGGTGAGGTTCAGCGTTTCGATGTTCCGATTTCTCCCTCCGGCGCTGTGGCTTGAGTGGACCCTCCTCCAGCCAGCGTTGTGCTTCCTCCGGCGTCGTAAAGAACCAGGATTTCTCACCGTCGAGGACTTTAAGCTTGGCTGGGAAGAACATCATGTACCTCAGTCCCTTGTCTCGGAGAGCCCGTTTGATGCCTTCGAAGGAGCCGTCGTTCCCGTTGCACCTTCAAGGTGAAGTCAGGGAAAAATCTGATAGTCGCATTGTCATACTGAAGATCCCCGGTGACTCTTGCTGCCTGTAAGATCGCGTCTCGATCACGAAAATTCAGGATACGCGCTATTATAGTGCGAGGTGGTGCTCCAGGTTTTGGCTTCGGGATTGGGGCTCTGTGTGCCCTTTCAATAGAGAATAATGGGGAGAGTCTCTTGGGCTTTAAATGACTCAGGATAAGGTCTTCAAGGAAGAGGTCCACACTGGGCCCCTCCGTCCCCTCCGGCACCCCCACCACCCGTATGTTATTGCGACGGGCTCTTCCTTCCTGATCATCCAAGTGGAGTGCCATTTCTTTATGACGTTGGATTAATTGTTGGACCTTGTCTTCCAATTTGCGTGTCGCAGTCTGAAGCTCTACAACATTCCCTCCGTAGCCGTAACCCTGTCGGAGGTTTTCCGCATGTCCGCTCTCATTAAGTTCATCTCAATTGTGACCTTATCTATTTTTGTCTCCAGATTTGTGCCGACTGCCTGTATCGCCGCCATGATAGATCCTAGAGATGGTTCCACTGCGGACGCGTTTTCATCATTTGTTCCATCCGCCGCCGGAAGTTGGCGGGGGACCGCATACTTGTCCATCTTGTTGAGTTGGACGGACGTTGCCGTGCCTTTAGGTTTTGTCATGATGTCGCGTAGGCCTCTACCTCCGGTGGTTTGGGGTCGATAGGGAGAATTTCAAAATCTTAGATCCTTAACTGGTGGCACTATGTGGGTTATCGTGGTCCGGGGGGTCGCTTCACTCCAATGTGCGTCGCACGGTGGTCTTATCCGTAGTTGTGGCTTCTGATCAATTCAGACTCTCCCCCGATATTATTTGACCCCCGCTGGGTCACGCTCAGGTCCGTTCGCTGCCCTCCTCCGCCTCGCGTTCAACTCTTCATGTATACGGGGCGTCCGCGTCGTATGATCGTAGTTGCACGACGTGGGGGTCGTGTGCAATGCCTTTTTTTGCGGACTTGACGTATTGGATCTCCCTGCCGTATCCGTGCAGCACCGGGGATAGGAGGGGGGGGGGACGGACGCACTTGCACACTGTTCCCCCAAACGCTTTTTTCACTGGCAGTCAGCTCGGCATTGACCTTCAGACCTCCAATGGCAATTCCTCAGTGTCCAGAAAGAATATTGTTCGCTGCACTGGCTCCCTGTCGTTATGGCATCTCTGAAGATGTCTCCAGTTTGTGGATGCCACCGGCCTTTCTCAGGGATTGCAGCCACGTACCTGTCCGTATCCCCACAGTCCTCCTGGGTCACCTCGAAGGAGGGTCTCTATCCCTGCAGCCGGGCGCCGCTCTTAGGGGAGGGGGGGCCGACAGTGCGCGTCGCGCCATCCCAGGGGAGGCCCTCAGCCGCGGCTCTCTCGTGAGCGCAGTCCCGGCTTTTGTTGAGCGCCGCGGGCCACTGGGTTACGGGACTCTGCCCACCTCCTCCAGGGCCAGCCCGCCGCACCCGGCCTCGATGCCGCTCCGCTATTCCCGGCTGCCGTCGTCAGCGGGAGTCGGGACGACGATTACTCACAGGCGCCTCGGCTCCCGGAGCCCTGTACTGTGTATTACTGCCCTCCAATTGTCGGATTATTGGCGGATGTGAAGGTTGCGCCGCAGGCCCAGACGGAGCTCCGGAGCTACGCCGCCATTACAGTCGGCGCTAAGCCACGCCCCCCCTCGGCAATCCTTTTAAAGACATTTTTGAATGTGGGTGCCGGCGGCGACCCACTTGGGTTTTACTGAACCACCAGTCCCAGGAAGCATTGCTTCAGGTGGTTCACCTGAGCGTTATTATTATGGGGATTTACTGGTGGTTGCCGCATGCCGGCACGTCAGATGGTCTGCCACTGAAGAGGGCGTGGCCCGAAACGCGTCTGGCAGGTAAACCAGAAAAGGACTTTGTTCATGGCGTGTGCCCTTGCTTTGGCGTAATTTCCACCTGGGAGTGCATCCCACCTAGAGGCAACTCTTTTTGTATTTTGTACAGCGGCCTGCCTGGTCGCGGGATTGCACCACCGTGAAACACTTGCGGGTCCGCGGCTGCTTTATTGGAGCAGCTAACTATGGAACAGGAGGTGCCTGTTATATGCAGGGGTGCCGGCGCGAACATCGGCAATCCTTTTAAAGACATTTTTAAATGTGAGTGCCGGCGGCGACCACTTGGGTTTTACTGAACCACCAGTCCCAGGAAGCATTGCTTCAGGTGGTTCACCTGAGCGTTATTATTATGGGGATTTACTGGTGGTTGCCGCATGCCGGCATGTCACTTGGTCTGCCACTGAAGAGGGCGTTGGCCCGAAACGCGTCTGGCAGGTAAACCAGAAAAGGACTTTGTTCACGGCGTGTGACCTTGCTTTGGCGTAATTTCCACCTGGGAGTGCATCCCACCTAGAGGCAACTCTTTTTGTATTTTGTACAGCGGCCTGCCTGGTCGCAGGATTGCACCACCGCGAAACACTTGCAGGTCCGCGGCTGCTTTATTGGGGCAGCTAACTGTGGAACAGGAGGTGCCTGTTATATGCAGGGGTGCCGGCGCGAACATCGGCAATCCCTTTAAAGACATTTTTGAATGTGAGTGCCGGCGGCGACCCACTTGGGTTTTACTGAACCACCAGTCCCAGGAAGCATTGCTTCAGGTGGTTCACCTGAGCGTTATTATTATGGGGATTTACTGGTGGTTGCCGCATGCCGGCACGTCACATGGTCTGCCACTGAAGAGGACGTTGGTCCGAAACGCATCTGGCAGGTAAACCAGAAAAGGACTTTGTTCATGGCGTGTGCCCTTGCTTTGGCGTAATTTCCACCTGGGAGTGCATTCCACCTAGAGGCAACTCTTTTTGTATTTTGTACAGTGGCCTGCCTGGTCGCGTGTATTGCACCACCGCGAAACACTTCTGGGTCCGCGGCTGCTTTATTGGGGCAGCTAACTGTGGAACAGGAGGTGCCTGTTATATGCAGGGGTGCCGGCGCGAACATCGGCAATCCTTTTAAAGACATTTTTGAATGTGGGTGCCGGCGGCGACCCACTTGGGTTTTACTGAACCACCAGTCCCAGGAAGCATTGCTTCAGGTGGTTCACCTGAGCGTTATTATTATGGGGATTTACTGGTGGTTGCCGCATGCCGGCACGTCACATGGTCTGCCACTGAAGAGGGCGTTGGCCCGAAACGCGTCTGGCAGGTAAACCAGAAAAGGACTTTGTTCATGGCGTGTGCCCTTGCTTTGGCGTAATTTCCACCTGGGAGTGCATCCCACCTAGAGGCAACTCTTTTTGTATTTTGTACAGCGGCCTGCCTGGTCGCGGGATTGCACCACCGCGAAACACTTGCGGGTCCGCGGCTGCTTTATTGGGGCAGCTAACTGTGGAACAGGAGGTGCCTGTTATATGCAGGGGTGCCGGCGCGAACATCGGCAATCCTTTTAAAGACATTTTTGAAAGTGAGTGCCGGCGGCGACCCACTTGGGTTTTACTGAACCACCAGTCCCAGGAAGCATTGCTTCAGGTGGTTCACCTGAGCGTTAATATTATGGGGATTTACTGGTGGTTGCCGCATGCCAGCACGTCACATGGTCTGCCACTGAAGAGGGCGTTGGCCCAAAACGCGTCTGGCAGGTAAACCAGAAAAGGACTTTGTTCATGGCGATTGCCCTTGCTTTGGCGTAATTTCCACCTAGGAGTGCATCCCACCTAGAGGCAACTCTTTTTGTATTTTGCACAGCGGCCTGCCTGGTCGCGGGATTGCACCACCGCGAAACACTTGCGGGTCCGCGGCTGCTTTATTGGGGCAGCTAACTGTGGAACAGGAGGTGCCTGTTATATGCAGGGGTGCCGGCGCGAACATCGGCAATCCTTTTAAAGACATTTTTTAATGTGAGTGCCGGCGGCGACCCACTTGGGTTTTACTGAACCACCAGTCCCAGGAAGCATTGCTTCAGGTGGTTCACCTGAGCGTTATTATTAAGGGGATTTACTGGTGGTTGCCGCATGCCGGCACGTCACATGGTCTGCCACTGAAGAGGGCGTTGGCCCGAAACGCGTCTGGCAAGTAAACCAGAAAAGGACTTTGTTCATGGCGTGTGCCCTTGCTTTGGCGTAATTTCCACCTGGGAGTGCATCCCACCTAGAGGCAACTCTTTTTGTATTTTTTACAGCGGCCTGCCTGGTTGCGGGATTGCACCACCGCGAAACACTTGCGGGTCCGCGGCTGCTTTATTGGGGCAGCTAACTATGGAACAGGAGGTGCCTGTTATAAGCAGGGGTGCCGGTGCGAACATCGGCAATCCTTTTAAAGACATTTTTGAATGTGAGTGCCGGCGGCGACCCACTTGGGTTTTACTGAACCACCAGTCCCAGGAAGCATTTCTTCAGGTGGTTCACCTGAGCGTTATTATTATGAGGATTTACTGGTGGTTGCCGGATGCCGGCACGTCACATGGTCTGCCACTGAAGAGGGCGTTGGCCTGAAAGACGTCTGGGAGGTAAACCAGAAAAGGACTTTGTTCATGGCGTGTGCCCTTGCTTTGGCGTAATTTCCACCTGGGAGTGCATCCCACCTAGAGGCAACTCTTTTTGTATTTTGTACAGCGGCCTGCCTGGTCGCGGGATTGCACCACCGCGAAACACTTGCGGGTCCGCGGCTGCTTTATTGGGGCAGCTAACTGTGGAACAGGAGGTGCCTGTTATATGCAGGGGTGCCGGCGCGAACATCGGCAATCCTTTTAAAGACATTTTTGAATGTGAGTGCCGGCGGCGACCCACTTGGGTTTTACTGAACTACCAGTCCCAGGAAGCATTGCTTCAGGTGGTTCACCTGAGCGTTATTATTATGGGGATTTACTGGTGGTTGCCGCATGCCGGCACGTCACATGGTCTGCCACTGAAGAGGGCGTTGGCCCGAAACGCGTCTAGCAGGTAAACCAGAAAAGGACTTTGTTCATGGCGTGTGCCCTTGCTTTGGCGTAATTTCCACCTGGGAGTGCATCCCACCTAGAGGCAACTCTTTTTGTATTTTGTACAGCGGCCTGCCTGGTCGCGGGATTGCACCACCGCGAAACACTTGCGGGTCCGCGGCTGCTTTATTGGGGCAGCTAACTGTGGAACAGGAGGTGCCTGTTATATGCAGGGGTGCCGGCGCGAACATCGGCAATCCTTTTAAAGACATTTTTGAATGTGAGTGCCGGCGGCGACCCACTTGGGTTTTACTGAACCACCAGTCCCAGGAAGCATTGCCTCAGGTGGTTCACCTGAGCGTTATTATTATGGGGATTTACTGGTGGCTGCCGCATGCCGGCACGTCACATGGTCTGCCACTGAAGAGGGCGTTGGCCCGAAACGCGTCTGGCAGGTAAACCAGAAAAGGACTTTGTTCATGGCGTGTGCCCTTGCTTTGGCGTAATTTCCACCTGGGAGTGCATCCCACCTAGAGGCAACTCTTTTTGTATTTTGTACAGCGGCCTGCCTGGTCGCGGGATTGCACCACCGTGAAACACTTGCGGGTCCGCGGCTGCTTTATTGGAGCAGCTAACTATGGAACAGGAGGTGCCTGTTATATGCAGGGGTGCCGGCGCGAACATCGGCAATCCTTTTAAAGACATTTTTAAATGTGAGTGCCGGCGGCGACCCACTTGGGTTTTACTGAACCACCAGTCCCAGGAAGCATTGCTTCAGGTGGTTCACCTGAGCGTTATTATTATGGGGATTTACTGGTGGTTGCCGCATGCCGGCATGTCACTTGGTCTGCCACTGAAGAGGGCGTTGGCCCGAAACGCGTCTGGCAGGTAAACCAGAAAAGGACTTTGTTCACGGCGTGTGACCTTGCTTTGGCGTAATTTCCACCTGGGAGTGCATCCCACCTAGAGGCAACTCTTTTTGTATTTTGTACAGCGGCCTGCCTGGTCGCAGGATTGCACCACCGCGAAACACTTGCAGGTCCGCGGCTGCTTTATTTGGGCAGCTAACTGTGGAACAGGAGGTGCCTGTTATATGCAGGGGTGCCGGCGCGAACATCGGCAATCCCTTTAAAGACATTTTTGAATGTGAGTGCCGGCGGCGACCCACTTGGGTTTTACTGAACCACCAGTCCCAGGAAGCATTGCTTCAGGTGGTTCACCTGAGCGTTATTATTATGGGGATTTACTGGTGGTTGCCGCATGCCGGCACGTCACATGGTCTGCCACTGAAGAGGACGTTGGCCCGAAACGCATCTGGCAGGTAAACCAGAAAAGGACTTTGTTCATGGCGTGTGCCCTTGCTTTGGCGTAATTTCCACCTGGGAGTGCATTCCACCTAGAGGCAACTCTTTTTGTATTTTGTACAGTGGCCTGCCTGGTCGCGGTATTGCACCACCGCGAAACACTTCTGGGTCCGCGGCTGCTTTATTGGGGCAGCTAACTGTGGAACAGGAGGTGCCTGTTATATGCAGGGGTGCCGGCGCGAACATCGGCAATCCTTTTAAAGACATTTTTGAATGTGGGTGCCGGCAGCGACCCACTTGGGTTTTACTGAACCACCAGTCCCAGGAAGCATTGCTTCAGGTGGTTCACCTGAGCGTTATTATTATGGGGATTTACTGGTGGTTGCCGCATGCCGGCACGTCACATGGTCTGCCACTGAAGAGGGCGTTGGCCCGAAACGCGTCTGGCAGGTAAACCAGAAAAGGACTTTGTTCATGGCGTGTGCCCTTGCTTTGGCGTAATTTCCACCTGGGAGTGCATCCCACCTAGAGGCAACTCTTTTTGTATTTTGTACAGCGGCCTGCCTGGTCGCGGGATTGCACCACCGCGAAACACTTGCGGGTCCGCGGCTGCTTTATTGGGGCAGCTAACTGTGGAACAGGAGGTGCCTGTTATATGCAGGGGTGCCGGCGCGAACATCGGCAATCCTTTTAAAGACATTTTTGAAAGTGAGTGCCGGCGGCGACCCACTTGGGTTTTACTGAACCACCAGTCCCAGGAAGCATTGCTTCAGGTGGTTCACCTGAGCGTTAATATTATGGGGATTTACTGGTGGCTGCCGCATGCCAGCACGTCACATGGTCTGCCACTGAAGAGGGCGTTGGCCCAAAACGCGTCTGGCAGGTAAACCAGAAAAGGACTTTGTTCATGGCGATTGCCCTTGCTTTGGCGTAATTTCCACCTGGGAGTGCATCCCACCTAGAGGCAACTCTTTTTGTATTTTGCACAGCGGCCTGCCTGGTCGCGGGATTGCACCACCGCGAAACACTTGCGGGTCCGCGGCTGCTTTATTGGGGCAGCTAACTGTGGAACAGGAGGTGCCTGTTATATGCAGGGGTGCCGGCGCGAACATCGGCAATCCTTTTAAAGACATTTTTAATGTGAGTGCCGGCGGCGACCCACTTGGGTTTTACTGAACCACCAGTCCCAGGAAGCATTGCTTCAGGTGGTTCACCTGAGCGTTATTATTAAGGGGATTTACTGGTGGTTGCCGCATGCCGGCACGTCACATGGTCTGCCACTGAAGAGGGCGTTGGCCCGAAACGCGTCTGGCAAGTAAACCAGAAAAGGACTTTGTTCATGGCGTGTGCCCTTGCTTTGGCGTAATTTCCACCTGGGAGTGCATCCCACCTAGAGGCAACTCTTTTTGTATTTTTTACAGCGGCCTGCCTGGTTGCGGGATTGCACCACCGCGAAACACTTGCGGGTTCGCGGCTGCTTTATTGGGGCAGCTAACTATGGAACAGGAGGTGCCTGTTATAAGCAGGGGTGCCGGTGCGAACATCGGCAATCCTTTTAAAGACATTTTTGAATGTGAGTGCCGGCGGCGACCCACTTGGGTTTTACTGAACCACCAGTCCCAGGAAGCATTTCTTCAGGTGGTTCACCTGAGCGTTATTATTATGAGGATTTACTGGTGGTTGCCGGATGCCGGCACGTCACATGGTCTGCCACTGAAGAGGGCGTTGGCCTGAAACACGCCTGGGAGGTAAACCAGAAAAGGACTTTGTTCATGGCGTGTGCCCTTGCTTTGGCGTAATTTCCACCTGGGAGTGCATCCCACCTAGAGGCAACTCTTTTTGTATTTTGTACAGCGGCCTGCCTGGTCGCGGATTGCACCACCGCGAAACACTTGCGGGTCCGCGGCTGCTTTATTGGGGCAGCTAACTGTGGAACAGGAGGTGCCTGTTATATGCAGGGGTGCCGGCGCGAACATCGGCAATCCTTTTAAAGACATTTTTGAATGTGAGTGCCGGCGGCGACCCACTTGGGTTTTACTGAACTACCAATCCCAGGAAGCATTGCTTCAGGTGGTTCACCTGAGCGTTATTATTATGGGGATTTACTGGTGGTTGCCGCATGCCGGCACGTCACATGGTCTGCCACTGAAGAGGGCGTTGGCCCGAAACGCGTCTAGCAGGTAAACCAGAAAAGGACTTTGTTCATGGCGTGTGCCCTTGCTTTGGCGTAATTTCCACCTGGGAGTGCATCCCACCTAGAGGCAACTCTTTTGTATTTTGTACAGCGGCCTGCCTGGTCGCGGATTGCACCACCGCGAAACACTTGCGGGTCCGCGGCTGCTTTATTGGGGCAGCTAACTGTGGAACAGGAGGTGCCTGTTATATGCAGGGGTGCCGGCGCGAACATCGGCAATCCTTTTAAAGACATTTTTGAATGTGAGTGCCGGCGGCGACCCACTTGGGTTTTACTGAACCACCAGTCCCAGGAAGCATTGCCTCAGGTGGTTCACCTGAGCGTTATTATTATGGGGATTTACTGGTGGTTGCCGCATGCCGGCACGTCACATGGTCTGCCACTGAAGAGGGCGTTGGCCCGAAACGCGTCTGGCAGGTAAACCAGAAAAGGACTTTGTTCATGGCGTGTGCCCTTGCTTTGGCGTAATTTCCACCTGGGAGTGCATCCCACCTAGAGGCAACTCTTTTTGTATTATATATTAATGGCGATATTAATAAAACATATTGAAGTTGCGCTACAAAAAATTAAAGATAAATTGTCTGAACTTGAGAAGGAATTAGCCACAGCAGATTTATCCCCTGAAATGAGGAAGTTCAAGTTGGAACTAGAAAAACAAATTGAAGGCCATGAAGAGTCTGTACAAATGCGCAAACGCACGAAATTTCAACGTGACAAAGAAGATTACTCTGAAGGTAGAATCTTCACTTATGCACGCAAATTCGATCTTTTAAAACAGCAAGACACTATGAGTAATACAGCAAGTACCTCAGGCAGCATCACCTCTCTATCTTCAACAGATCAGAGTGATGGAGAAATGGCCCAAAGATCGGGAATGACTAAATAGTCTTTTTTAGGGGATATTCGACTGGTCCTGCAACAGGGTCAGTGGGAACAAACAATGGGGTTCCAGTCGCAGAACCAGAGAGGCCGTGGAAGAGGAAAGGGAAAGGCACGGTCAAATCCAAACAGACAAGGAGAGGAAGGAGGGGCCAACAGCGGGGAAAAAATTGGAACAATGACACGGAGTATGCGGATGAAAAAACCTTTTAGATAATACTCAAGAACTAACGATTGTCAATTTATCAAGCAGACAAATTTCAACATCAGAAACTTCTCTTTGAAGCGAGGTCTAAATTTTTGTCCAAGTGCACACATGGATGTAGCCCAAACTCGCATTGATCTGTACAGATATATACGAAAGATTAAACTGGCAAAAATATTTGAAGAAAAAGAAAGTATACAACAAAAAATACAGAGGGAGAAACCCACCTTAACTTTGCAAGCAAAAGATTCGGATGGTTTTTTAACATTAATGAACCTAGAGGCAAGCACGGAACAAGATCAAGTAGATCTGGAAGAGGTATGCGTGCAATTAGGAGCAGGCCTAAGTCAGAAAAAAACGAAATCTCGTTTTTACCCCCAAATGCCGGCCGGCAATAAGATAGATATCTTTCATGATGCAATTATACAAGATATCTACAAAATTAAAAGACAAAAATATGTGGATAACTTGAATGGAGAAGAAAGGAAAGCTTTAGCAAATTTAACACAAGATGAAACAATAGAAATAAAAATGGCAGATAAAGGTGCAAATATAATCATTTGGGATAAACAAGATTACATAAATGTGGCACATGACCAACTCAAAGACACGGCCTACTATGAGAAATTACAAATGGATCCTACCTTAAGGATTAAAACAATAGTGGACAAAAAATTAAAGGAATGGATGGACGCAGAGTTAATAGATCAAGATGAATGGAAATATCTAACGGTTCAACATCCTGTTACAGCCACTATGTACTTCCTTCCGAAAGTCCACAAAAATCGCACAAGGCCGCCAGGTCGACCAATAGTGTCGGCATTAGGATCACTATTAGAACCAATGGCAAATTATATAGATTTTTTTCTTTTACCTTTTGTTTCAAAGTTAAGTTCCTACATTAAGGATACAAGTGACATGTTGAGACACCTTAATGGCACTCCATGGCAAGCATCCTACAAACTGATAACGATGGACGTTGTGTCGTTATATACAAACATAGACCATGAAATTGGAGTGTCAGCCTGTAAATTCTTTTTAAAAGAGAGGAACATCCATTTTACCCAACACAACAACATGCTGGAGGAAATGATCAGATTGTGCCTTACACAAAATGTATTTTATTTTGGAGAAGAAATCTTTTGTCAGACGAAAGGCACTGCAATGGGTTTTTCATTTAGCCCAAGTTTCGCCTGCCTCACAATGGGGTGGTGGGAACAAAAGTGGGCATGGCAATCGGAGAATGACAAATTCCTAAACAAGATAATTCTGTGGTTACGTTTTATTGATGACCTTCTAATTGTATGGGACGGGTCAGATCAAGAATTTAAGGAATATTTCAATATACTCAATCAAACACCAGCAAATTTCAAGTTTACTTATGAGCTGAGCAAAATAAAAGTAACTTTTTTGGATACTGAAATTTACATCTCAGAAAATCAAATCCATACAACGTTGCATAGAAAAATTACTGCGACAAATGCCACTTTACATGCAAGCAGCTTTCACCAACAAAGTTTATTTCAAAATATTCCCTACGGAGAATTTTTAAGATTAAGAAGAATTTGTTCAGAACAAAAAGAGTGGGTGAAAAACAGTATGCAAACTTCAAAAAGATTTGAAAAAGAGGGTACCCGAAAAGACAAATCAGAAAAGGATGGGAAAAAGCAAACAAAAAAAACAGAAAAGATTTATTGCAGTTAAAATCAACAAATGAGGGAAATATTTCAAAATCTGAACCCATAAGATTTATAACAACTTTTTCCCAGGAATCTAAACAAATAAAGCAGATTATCAAAAGAAATTGGAAAATCTTACAATTAGATACTACTGCCAGTAAAATAATGGGTAAGACTCCAAATATAACATACAGAAGGGCGAAAAATCTGAAAGACCGATTAACACATAGTCATTTCCAAAAAGAGAAAAACAAAACATGGCTACAAAGTAAAGGTTTCAAGAAATGTTTCAACTGCAAAGTTTGTCAAATTGCCAAAAACATTGAATCAGTACAAATGGCGGACGGAAAAACATGGAACATACAAGATCTTATTACATGTAAAAGTCAATATGTTGTTTATGTAATTGAGTGTCCATGCCCACTACGGTATGTAGGCAGTACCATTTGTGAACTAAAAAACGTATACTTGAACATGTAAGAGCAACCATACACAAAGACAGAAGCAATGCAGTTGCTAAACATATGGAAACGAACCACGAAAGCAACTGGAAATTGCTAAAGTTTTATGGAATTGACTATATAAAAAACAAGAAAGAGGAGGTGACAGGGAAAGAAAACTGAGACAAAGAGAATCCCGTCACATTGTGAATTTACGAACTCTCACCCCGTATGGTCTTAACCAAAGTGAAGAACTTTATATTCATTTGTAAAATTTAGTGACATTACATGAAAACGTCCCGTTAGCCTCTCATTCTCTAAGGAGAATTTTATTTTATTATTTCAATTTTTTTGGTTTATTTTCAACTTTTTCTTTAAATTTAGTTGTTTGGATTATTTGTGAGAATGTGGATTTTATTAACAAAATTATATATCTAAAGGAAATGGTGTTTCTGGAAAAGAAAGTGTTTGGTTAAAAAATCATTCTCCACTTGAGGAGTATAAATGGGTAATGAAGTCAAATTACCATAAAAACATAAAATGTGAGACTAACATGCTATATGTAAAGGAAAATCCAGTTTACACATGAAATCAACCCACATTCATGTATATAGGAGGAGGAAAAAAAAGTTTAAAATTATATATAAAAAAATATTTGAAATATTTATGATGTAAGAAAAAGTATTTAGTTTTAATGGCAAAATGTGATATATTTTTGTACTACAACACCCATAATGCCCCATTTATGAGACACAGGAAATGATGTAATGACTAGAGGAAAGGTTAAAAACATGTGTCCGGAAAGGGGGCGTTACCGTGAGCAAGGTCTCAGTGGAGACCGAAACGCGTCGGTTTTGGTTGTTTGCCATATGAAGTAATTGCTACTTGGTAAAATAAAAGCTCTGCAAGCTTTTTTAAGAAAAACACAAACCAGAGTGCGACCTATTATTTCCCCTGGGGAAGTGTGTGGAGGATTAATGGCGACCGGGCTCGGCCGCGAGGTAACGCACAGCTAATCAGAGCGCCATGCCAGCGAAAGGAGCCAAAGGAGAAGGATATATATATATATATATATATAACCAAGGATTGAAGGCGCTAAAGGTAATATTACCTGTAGCCTTCATACTGTGGTGAAAACCTTACAGATAGTCCATCTTCTGAAGCAAAACAAGCACATGTACATAGGTTAGTACCTGGTGCACATAGTCTTGTGTGGCTTTTCCCTAAGAATTAGCGTTACAAGCATACCGTATAGACTATCTTTATGCACAATGTCATCTGGGCAAGTCACAGCGCCAGGATACCCGTAGGGTGACAGTTTTGCGCTATATAAATTCAAAAAATAAATAAATGTTAAGTAGAAATTGGCATGCTGTGACAATTCTGTCTAATAATTCAAGGCTGCTTACAATACTTAGTATGTAGAAATGTTTCCTGCTAAAAACTCTTTCTGCAATACTAAAAACTTGTGTGGAACATAATGAACACACGTCAACTGTCACCTGCATGCTCTTACTCTTCAATACAAAGATTTATAACGTGTTCAATACCTCTACACACCTATGGTGCAATAGGAGTACGTGCGTTTTGTAAACACTTATACCGATTAGCTAGACACTGGCTGTACAAAATTAGGTTGAAAAGTAATATGGTAGTTACTTCCCACTTTGTAAAGTATAAAAGAAACTAACACACGCAACCCAGTGAAATTGAGCAGTTATAGTTACCTGACCTGACTATAACTTACGCCCCCGCAATTCACTGCTTATGACCTCACATAGTACATCACTCATGACATAGTCAGTGACATCACTGATGACATCTCAAATGATATCACTGATGACATCATTCACAGAACCACTCACACACCAACTCACACCCCCACACAACTTCTCGCATGCCCACTCACACACCCATACATCCACTCACATAACCATTCACAGTCCCATACCAGTACTCACATACCTACACACTCCTCCACAGAGGCACTCACACACCCACTCACTCAATCATACAGCCACTCATACAACCATTCACTCACCCATACAGCCACTCATACAACCACTCACTCACCCATATAGCCACTCACATAGCCACACACTCAACCATACAGTCACTCACACACCCACTCACTCACCCATAAAGCCATTCAACACAGCCACTCACTCACCCATACAAGAACTCTCACACACTCACTTATCCATGCAACCACTTACATACCCATTCACACATCCATACAAGCACTCACACATCTGCTCACTCACCCATACAGCCATTCAAACAGACACTTATTCTCCAATACAGCCACTCACACACCAACTCGCATAACCAAACACCCACTCAAACAGCCACTCACTCATTCATACAGCCACTTACACATTGAGTCATTCACTCATACAACCATTCAGACACCTACTCACTCAGCCATACAGCCACTGCCACACCCACTCACTCACCAATACAGCCACTCACACAGCATATCACTCACCCACACAGCTACTCACGCATCCACTTATACACCCATACAGCCACTTACACACACATAGACACAAGGATACAGTCACACAGCCACTCACATAATATATGTTAGAAGTAGTATCACTCAGTAGTAGTGCATCTAGTATACTAATTTAACGTTTGTAGTAGGTTACTATATATCTTTAACACCCATAAACTCTTAAAACACTTACACTCACTTGATGATGTCATCAGTGATGTCATTTGAGATGTCATCAGTGATGTCATCAGTGATGTCACTGACCATGTCATGAGTGATGTAATATGTGAGGTCATAACCAGTGCATTGCAGGGGCATACGTTATAGTTAGCTCAGGTAACTATAACTGCTGAATTTCACTGATTTTGTGCAAAATAAATCTGAGCCTAACTATAATGTCCCTGCAACCTTTGCTTTTTTCAGTGAATACATATATATTCATTGAAAAAACCAAAGGTTACAGGGGAGATATAGTTAAAAAAAAACTTACAAATTCACTGAGAAAAACAAAGGTTACAGGGACATTATAGTTAGGCTGACATTCACTGAAACCAGAGAAATTCAGCAGTTATATTACCTGAGTTTACTATAACTCGCGCCCCCGCAATGCACTGCTTATGACCTCACATATTACATCACTCATGACATGGTCAGTGACACCACTGATGACATCACTCATGATACCTCAAATGATATCACTGATGACAGCATCCAGTGATTCTAAGTTTCTTCAAAAACTTAGTCAGTGTTATATATAGATAGTAAAGTAAGTGGCTGAAGGAGTGGTTGTATGGGTGAGTCAGTGACTGTGTACATGGGGTATAGAAGAGTGAGTGGGTATGTGAGAGACTGTAAATATGAGTGAATGGGTGTGTGTGAGTTTTTTTTATGGGTGAGCAAGTGGTGTCTCAGTGGATGAGGCAAGTGAGGGTTTGCCTAAAACGTTTTTTGGAATGGATTGGTTTTGCCGGTAAGGTTGAATCTATAAATGATGGACACTCAATCTCTGAGTTTGTTTGCCTGGTCTCATCTTAGAATGTGATAGTTGGCAAGGAGGAGTTCATCTAGTATACAATCTGATTTTTCCCGTAAACATGTTTTTATTAGACAGCACATGTCTAGATTTAAAGTGATCAGAGATCTGTAGTCTATGTTTTCCTGCTGATCTCACACTCTGCTAAAACTTTCAGATTAAATGGTGGTCTCAAGAGAGATAAGTATTGGTTCCCATAAGATGATACTTTGTACAACGCAACAGTATGGTATAGGCTCTCTGTTTTAAAGCGAGTTATGTAGCCTCTGAGAGTGAATGAGTTGATGAGATTAATTTGAATAACTGTTTGACAAGAAGAAGGCATCAGGAGGATCCTTCCTCCCATTTAGTGCCCTTGCTGGGAAGAAAAAAACTGTGTCAAACCATAGCATCTGAACCTCTGCAAGACATGGAAAACAAGGTATGGCGGAATAGGAACCACCTGGCTTGCAACAGATCCTGGTTAAGGAAGCACTATTTCATAATGCACCACTTAGTTCCATCTTTGTTTGTGCATTGTGATGCTGGGCAGAAATATCAAACCTCTTAATACTTCCCATAGTGGTGTAAAATTGATTCTGAAGTTCCTAATATCACAATATTCGTTTTTTCTTATTCACAATAAATACATTTGATCAAATTAATTATTCTACGTACAAAGAGTTTCAAGCTGTTTTTGTCAGAGGGTAGCGATAGCCATTGACTCAGTTTGGCTATTGTAGTATTTTATGGTGGTTCCCTTCTGATTTAAGGCCACGCCACTGTTTGTTCTGTGGGGCTATTAGCATCTTGGACGGATTGTCCCAACAGCTATGTTCACCAGCATATTTTCTGTGCTGTAGCCTATCCTTGCCAGCTGTTTTGCAGCAAATGCTAGCCCCTTAGAGGAATCTCAGCACCGCTGTAAGGAGGGCATCCAGCCTGAGCCACCTCTCTTGAATGTCTCCCATTACAACCCGCTACGAAACCACAAGTCATGCCTAAACTTCAGTGCCTCATCTCTATGACAGATACTTCTGCCCACGCAAAACGGAACTTTTTACACCTCTGTCATAGAACTGACTCTGAAATAAAGGTGGCTAATCTTGTCTCAGTGTGGGAATCCATTTCTTTCCCTTAACTCTATGGATTTATCCATCACTGGTTCATCTACCCTCTAAAGGAGTCAGCCCGCACTACTTGTCACTCACAAAGTTCTTGTCCCTTTGTCTCTGGCAAAGTCTAAGTCAGTTGACCCTTCCTGCTGTCTTTGTTACAGAGCGCAGGGCCGGTGTCCACAAAGCCATTGATCATGAGATAAAGCACTTTAGAACAGGGGTTCTGGACGTATCTGGCTTCTTTTTCCCGCTTTGACATTTTTTTATTACTATTCCTTCCTTAAGATTGGTTAATTGGTCCAGGGCAGATCTCATCTTAATCTGTGCTTCTGTTTTATTTGTTGGGCCTATTTATTTTCCAACCCTTATCATCTATTGTGATAGATTTTAGGCAGTTTTTTTGTCCTCTGTGAACCAGATTTTGGGCCTTTAGCTTCTCACATTTCTAGTATTGCTTATATTCCCTGGGGACTATTAAGCCTCCTATTAGTCTAAGTTCCTCCTTTCTGGTCTTGGCCTCCTTTCACCTCCAAATCTAAGGAGATCACCTGCGGTGTCCCTCAGAGCTCCCACTCTTCAATGCATATATGACCCTGCTGGCCAACATCATCAGATTCCACAGTCTCCACATAATTTCGTAAGCAGATGACACCCAACTCATTCTCACACTCACCAATGACCCCACCACCACCAGAACCAACTTCCACATATGCATGCCAAGCGTTGCCAACTGGATGAAGAACAACTGCCTGCAGCTGAACACAGACAAGACGGACGTACTGATCTTTAGCAACAGCAGCAACACATAGAACAACTCCTGGAGGCCATCAGACCTAGGACCTGCACCCACTCCCTCTGACCATGCCAGAAGCATCGGAATCACCATTCACAACATGCTCACCATGAAATCACAGATCAAAGTTGTCTTCTCCGCCTGCTTCCTCACTCTGTGCATGCTACATAAGCTCTTCAAATGGCTACCCCTACCCACAAGACGCACAGTGACACAGACCCTCATCACCAGCCGACTGGACTATGGCAACGCCCTCTACATTGGAATCGACGCACACCTCCTACAGAGACTTCAGACCATAAAGAACGCGTCAGCCAGACTCTTCCTTGTCCTACCCAGATGAGCCCACATCACACCCCACCACAGACAACTCCACTGGTTCCTCGTACAGAAGATATGTCAATTAAAGTTGCTGACCCACACATACAAGGCTCTACACAACCAATGACCCGCCTACATTAACCACCGCCTGAACTTCCACCAACTGTCGAGAAGACTACTCTCTGACTCCCTCTCACTTGCCCATACTACCAGCATCTACTGAAGCAGAAGCAGAGGATGTTCCTTCTCCCACATTGCAGCAAAGACCTGGAACAGCCTCCCCATGCAACTCTGGACCCTCATCTCACTTCCGGAATTCCAAATGGCCTTCAAGACCTGGCTGTTCGAATAAGCCTCTGGGAACTGCAAGTACCTGGATACCCTATCGGGTGATTAGCCACACTTTATAATTCGTGATTGATTAAATACAGACTTTTAAATGTTCGCTCTCATCTTCATGTGTTTATCTCAAGATGCACCTCCCAAGGATCAGTTGTAATATCTTAATGTTTGCATTCCCTTTCTCTGCTTGGTCAGAGTGCAGTCTAGTGTTGATGTGCATTGGGTAAGATTCTGTATAAAGGGAAATAGGTTTTATATGTTGAAACAAGTTCAGGTATAAAGTATATTCTAACTCCAGAACATGATGTTGCAAAAGTGGCAGTTGCCATGCCTACCTTATGCTCATACATATATTGTCCTCTCAGCTCATGTAGGTTTCTGCATTTAAATCTCTGTAAATGTTGGTTCTTTACATTCCAGTGATTCAAATCTGTTAATTTCATTGAAGGTAGACTCTTGTCTTCATAGCAGGGCTTTAAACAAGGTTGGAGAGCTTTTGAGTCTATATCTCTCACTCTCTCTCACTTGCGTCTACTTTCAGCTGCTGGTTGTATTTCTTGTCTTTCTCATTTCCTCTTCGTGGGATTTCATGTAGTTCACACAGTTACACAAGAGGGTCTTTTTCACCACATTGCTTGTAGGGTAATGATGTAAAAACGTATTTTGAATTAACTGCTTTTAAATGTATTTGGAGCAGACTAGATGATTGTGGTGACTCCTTAGTGGCTTTCAAAGTCTATTCTAGTTTAGGTTTTGGCAACTTTCCTAGCAAATTCTGTTGCGATTTGAACTGGTTTGTAAGTGAAGCTGCAGCTATCGTGTTACCTTCAGATGGTGAAATTAAGAATGAAGTATGAGTTATGTCCGATTAATACCC
Source organism: Calotriton arnoldi (assembly GCA_963921515.1). NCBI lineage: Eukaryota > Metazoa > Chordata > Amphibia > Caudata > Salamandridae > Calotriton > Calotriton arnoldi. The sequence goes on along the minus strand of CAWUFW010002692.1, from coordinate 1,726,984 downwards.
TTCCAGCATAGTGCATGCACTTTGGAAATCATGAATTGTAAGGCCTGTCAGAAGTACTGCAGTCCTCATCTTACCCAGAAATACTCCAAGGGCTAACAAGGTCCTCAGCGGTGCCAAGAAATGTTCCAATTTGTAACAAAATATGGCAAGGTGCAAGTTACTGCAACTGAGTGCTGGTGGGGGGGGGAGTGGTAGAACCTTAAAGGTTTCAGGTATATTCTAATAGCAAGGTGAATAATGTGTGCACAGGATGTGGTGGCCCGCTACAGTCTTTCTTTCGGCACTAAAATTGTGCGTCGTAATATTGGTGCTATAAGGGCCATTGGAGTATCAAAGGGTAAGGAGCAGGCTAGACCCTGACCTCTGAGCAAAGGTGTTACCTCTCCCCGGGTGTACTCCTTCCTTCTCAAAGTTATTCTGCAGGGAGAAAGTGATGCATCAGCTGGTGTTTGCTTTGGTTTGAGCCAAAAGAAGGGAGATCATGGGGTGTATCATCACCATGTTTCAATTATAACCGTAAATAGACAGCGGAGTCTCTGCAATTCACTTAGACTCGAGTGGCTGAACCAGAACACCAGCAACCCAGGACCGGTTTCACCCTTATTTGGGCATATTAGCCGGGTATATCCTGGTTCCAGTGGCACTAGGCATACCCGTCACACTGAAATATACCAAAAAGTGATGGATGGAATGCTCAAATTAATCTCAGCCACTGGCAACTACTTTTAGCCGCATCCCAATTCATCATTATTTTGCACACCATGCCACATCAACTTGGAACCGGCCACATGCAACTCAGGCTTCACCCTGCTCCAAAGGGAACAGGACTTATGAGCCCTAATAAGGGCAAAATATTTCTTGGGTTGCTTCTGTTTTGGATCAGGGCAGACCTGGCCTGGCAGTCCGGGCTCAACTGATCCTACTGAAGCAGGGTCAAGGCTGATTCGCATATAGCTGAATCCAAAGTGATGTATCATGGTGGGCGAAAAACGATGGACTGGGATGCTGCCTCGAACGATGACCAGTGGCTGAGAATAATTAATGCATTCCATCCATTACCTCTGATGTAAATAGGTGTTCCATAAAGAAACTTCACTTATCTCTACTAAACATTGATCAACTACAGAATAATCTAACCAGGGTCTCTATTTAGGAGCCTAGAAGGTGTCAGCATAGTACAGACTACTGTAAAAGCCTTGAAAAGAGGAATACGTGTTTAGCCTAAAGCTTCACACTTGTAGGAAAGGTAAGCAGAGAGGACTGTCCCTCGAGAAAGAATCTGCCCAACTAACTATAAGAACACCAATTAAAATAACAGGAGCTACAAAAACATCCTTATTTCCTCCTAAGCCACCACTAGGCATACCCGTCACACTGAAATGTACCAAAAAGTGATGGATGGAATGCTCAAATTAATCTCAGCCACTGGCAACTACTTTTAGCCGCATCCCAATTCATCATTATTTTGCACACCATGCCACATCAACTTGGAACCGGCCACATGCAACTCAGGCTTCACCCTGCTCCAAAGGGAACAAGACTTATGAGCCCTAATAAGGGCAAAATATTTCTTGGGTTGCTTGTGTTTTGGATCAGGGCAGACCTGGCCTGGCAGTCCGGGCTCAACTGATCCTACTGAAGCAGGGTCAAGGCTGATTCGCATATAGCTGAATCCAAAGTGATGTATCATGGTGGGCGAAAAACGATGGACTGGGATGCTGCCTCGAACGATGACCAGTGGCTGAGAATAATTAACGCATTCCATCCATTACCTCTGATGTAAATAGGTGTTCCATAAAGAAACTTCACTTATCTCTACTAAACATTGATCAACTACAGAATAATCTAACCAGGGTCTCTATTTAGGGAGCCTAGAAGGTGTCAGCAAAGTACAGACTATTGTAAAAGCCTTGGAAAAAGAGAAATACGTGTTTAGCCTAAAGCTTCACACTTGTAGGAAAGGTAAGCAGAGAGGACTGTCCCTCTCAAAGTCGAGAAAGAATCTGCCCAACTAACTATAAGAACACCAATTAAAATAACAGGAGCTACAAAAACATCCTTATTTCCTCCTAAGCCACCAGACACCAACCAAATTATCAACTGAGGGAAGTATCCGCACCCTCCCTTAAGTTTCCCATCTCATCGAAACTGGGACTGCAGACCACAACCTTGAGCGTCCCACTGTCCTGGTACATGATAAACAGAAGGCCTCCGAGTTCGCCGCCAGGTTCCTCCCTGCAGGCCTCACTATCGACAGTCTAATACAAACAATAAGCCTTTCTCTAGCTAACGAGAAGCATGATAATGCACCGGCAAGAGAAAGAAATAACATACTGACAAGGCTAAACACATTTCAATAGATGCCTGTAGTCAGGCTAAGTTATTTCAGTAGTCAACATGTACGTCAAATACATGATTATACACACACACGCACACACACACATACGTATGATTTTAAGAGTAAATGCAAAATGTGAATAAGAGAAACATGATTACATGGTTCAATTGTACATTTGTGCACTAAGATGCGCATCCCTAGTCTCTACGATGATTACATTCCAATAATACATTTAAATGCGTCACACACGTTAAGGAAATCAAGTCACACAGTGACTATAATGTCCAAATTGTGATATCTAAATGGGTGGAGCCTAAATTACGCTGCCACATCTTGTTGTTTCATGCATTTTGGAAATGCCAGATTCTTATGTGAACTACCAAGCATGGCCCTAAGATATTTGGCTTGACCAGGTCTTATGGGAAATTGCAACGTTCTGATAGGAAGAAATATGTAGGATTCCATTTTAAAATCTCCTTATTGTATGTTAGCAGGTTTCTCAAGTTCATAATGGACACTTTTTTTTTCATTCTATTCAATTGTAACAAAGGAATCTTTGCATTTTTCCCGTCTCAATACACCCGAGACTAACTTGTTTTTATCTCACAGAGTAGAAAATGCTGGTTGCAGGAATCTTATTTTTCTGATCAAGGGGACAACTCACAAACTGTAGAAAGCAGTCTTTTCTCTAAAACCTTCCACATCTTAGTTCACTAGACACATCTTTGTGATTCCTGAAGAGGGAGGAGCCGACGAAATACCTATTCAAATAGTGACCACTCCGATACAAAGATAGTTTTTGTCATAGTTGGGAAGAGATGATGGAAGTCTCACCCTCTCGATAACCCTTATTTAGGACAAATAGCAGGACCGTACCTGAAAGATCAATGACGGTTCCACTGACAGGGCTCATACTGGGGTAATCAGGGTGTATGTTCTAGAGACTTCGATGGTACCAACCAACTTCTTAAAGTTCATAAAGTAGATAAGTTCTCTTGAACCGATCACAGGAGTTAGCACTGACCTGCAGCTGAGAAGACTGTACTTTTTTCAAACTAAACAGAACCATACACTGAAAGGAAGGGGCATATCACCTAACCCAGTTTAAATTGAGAGTCAAAAATGGTACACCCCGGTATTTAGGGGCATATTTACAAGCCCTTTGCGCTGCAAAGTGACGCACCGGCGGCGCAATTTGGTGCTCTATATTTACAAGGACACGTAAAGCCACCCTGCATGGCTTTTCGTGTCCTTGTAAATATGCCCCCTTTTCACGCAGCACTTTGCCTGAAAGGGTGCGTTCCTTGGGTATTGCTGTGTGTGTTTCCACGCAACACCCATGGATTCTGCCGCATTCCCAGATTTACAAGGTTTCGTAAACCTGGGAATGTGTCAGAATCCTACGCCTCCCCAGGGGGGCATAAGCAAGTGCAACGAGGAGAAATACTTTTATTTCTCCTCGTTTTTTTCCTCTTTCTATGCGTGCTGCATTCTGCAGCACACATAGGAAGAGGAAAATACCCCTTGTGATTGTTTTTGTTCAGGAAGGTGTCCTTTCTTGCACAAATTCTATCATCCCCGCAACGCAGGTACCCGTGCACCATGGTGCAAGAGTGCCTGCATTGGCGCATGGCAGCCAATTGTGCGCCAGCATTGGGGAGAGTACAGGGATCCGTCATATTGTTGTAAATATGATGCATCCCTCTGCTCTGAAACTAACGCAGCACGGCGCAGCCAAATGGCTTGTGGCACCGCGCTGCTTTACTTTCTCGAAAATGAGGCCCTTAGTTTCTCAACACTGACACTAGAGTGAGAAGACACAGTAGGGCACGAAATCCATCTTCTTGGAATCCTTACAGAACTTATGGACAGGAGCATCAAAATCAATCAATGCAACTAACTAAAAGAAAAAGCTATTAAAGTTTCCTCTGGCTCATTATGACCCCTGTATATTGGGGAAGGGCTGTTCCTGCAGTCTTCGAGAACTGCTGGAAGGTCCCTGGCCAAGAGGAACCAGTTGTCCATATTTCATATCTCTATTGTGTGTGGCTGTCCAGGAGGAATACTCAAAGTCCAACTGTCAGCTACACCCACTCATGTGACCCAGAGGCAGACTACAGGCACTAAATGGCTAAGGCAGGAAAATGCCAACTTTCTAAAAGTCGAAAACAGAAAACAAGGGAACCCTACTCACTACGGAACCAGGGTGATTGAACAATACAAGAAAACAACGGTTCCTGTGGAATGGTATACATATATATAGATATATTAATGCGCAATCGCGATACTAAAGGGTTAGAGTGATGTCAGAAAGAAAAAACCAAAAACACCAAAGATCTCATTGAACACATATGTATGTATTACTCAAATAATATACATAAAATATATAAACAATTGTGCGAAGTGTCCCAAGTGCTACAAGAACCTAAAAGTTACGTGACATAGAGTGACAATATTTACAAGGTTTCAAGGATTCTTTCTACAGAAAACGACCATTTCTGAATTTGTACAAAATATACAGCGACTTTATACAATAATAAGTGCTGAATCAGTGGTTCACTTTCATCATTACTGTCGACGGCGTTTCTACCCTTTCTAGAGTATAGGGTCTCATCAGGACCTATGTATATAGGGACATCTAGGGAAAGGAAGAATAAAAATAGTGTGAGGTGAGCATATGGCCCGTATACCAACACAATATACGATATATTCGATCATGTAGGCAAGAAGAAGTGGTTAAGGTACCTGAATTTTAAATCGCTCAGCTGAGTGAAGAGAAATGTGCCAACCGTGGTTAATAGTGAAAGAAAGATACTCACAGGGAGACCCAGCCAGGTTCTTGTATTGTGAGGGATAGAGAAAAAATAGATAAAGATTAGAGAGTGAATGGGCTACTACTTAGAGAAACTACAGGAGTGGCGCAAATGAGAGACTTACCCCTGGTGAGGGTGTGGGCTGGCGATCAAAGGGATGATGTGGCGCTGATGCAGAGGATGAAACTCGGCGTGTATAGGCCGGTGTCAGTGATGGAACTCTGGGGGAAAGCATGACAGTCAGGACCAGTGTGGCGGGGCACACACGTGGTGAAGCATAGTTGGGATAGTATCTTGCGAAATTGAGCAATGTAAACAGCTAGATGGAAGAGCACGATTAAAGTCTTACCTGGGCGTGGTTCATGGACGATAAAGTGTAGAGAGACGAAATACGGCAGGAAGTCTGCTTCTCTGTGGAGTAGTATGACGATTCCTATGTGGTGAGGAATTAGAATATTAGCAGCATCGAGTATAACTCACGATGCGTTCAAATTGTATACGAGTCCTCGGGGTGCCAGGCGTGTGTCTTACCTAATTAAGGATGAGGTTGCAGGGGGCACGTGCGGTGTGTGCTTACAGCAAGACTGCAGTTGTCTGCTTGCTGGAGGTCGATGACACCGAGCGGATGCTCGTGATGTCTTAAATAGTTCTCGAAGTCGAAAACCGGAATGGTACGCAGGCATCAGGGATGATTGCCGTGACCAGGAGTTATCCGGTTTTCGGTGATGGGAACCCAAGGTAAAGTGAAAAAAGACCTCGCGGTGTGTTACAGATAGCCGGGGGGAATGATCATTAGAGGAAAGACGGACATAGTGTGTCCAAGAATAATAGTAGAAGGAGAACAGAGGTTGGCACAATGTATAGATTGCTGAGCAAAAAACGGTGATCACGGATTAACGTGACACGGCAGACAAGGTGTGCGTCTGGGATAGCTAGTACAGGAATGACAAATCTGGGCACATTATGTGAGTGGCTGAAAGACGATAAACATGGAATCCTGTTACACGTATTGTTGTCGCCCAGTATGGTAATATTGTAAATCGAAGTCGCATACGACGTCTAGTTGCGAATGCCCCACTGGTCTCTCATTTTAATGAGAAACATCACACAGCCGATGAGATCAGGTGGCAAGTGATTGATATTGCCGTGGTCCCTGAGAGAGGGGGGGACATCACACAAATTCTGCAGAGGCGTGAATGTCACTGGATAGACAGAATTAATTCGATAAACCAGGGACTCAATTCCACGGAAGAATGGCGTGGCTTTGTAGCTACACTGACATGACACTGCCACACCATACCCCAGACCTAAACCTGCATGTGTATACTATTGGACAAGTTTCCTTCGACACAATTGCTTAGACTTGACTATGCCAGCACATAACATAGCCATGTACAACAATTGACCCTGTTCACATCACATGACGACAATACGCCGAATATATGTCGAATATATTCACGCACACAGCCTATTGGAGCACGATTTACAATATTAATGTACATCACCCTAATATTTATCCATGTTGTTGGTAACTGACAATTGTACAATTATACATAATTACTGCAGCCGCTTGATTATGTGATCATAGATTGCTCTAGTATTTATCCTTGTAGATATTAACTTATACTTGAAACTTTTACGTATTCGTTTTTGTCTAAGATGTTCATGTTGCTCCCCTATTCAATATTGCTTGTCATAAACAATTACGTGTTCCTGCTGCCATACGGGGCGACAACAATACGTGTAACAGGATTCCATGTTTATCGTCTTTCAGCCACTCACATAATGTGCCCAGATTTGTCATTCTTGTACTAGCTATCCCAGATGCACACCTTGTCTGCTGTGTCACGTTAATCCGTGATCACTGTTTTTTGCTCAGCAATCTATACATTGTGCCAACCTCTGTTCTCCTTCTACTATTATTCTTGGACACACATTATGTCCGTCTTTCCTCTAATGATCATTGCCCCCGGCTATCTGTAACACACCGCAAGGTCTTTTTTCACTTTTCCTTGGGTTCCCATCACCGAAAACCGGATAACTCCTGGTCGCGGCAATCATCCCTGATGCCTGCGTACCGTTCCGGTTTTCAACTTCGAGAACTATTTAAGACATCACGAGCATCCGCTCAGTGTCATCGACCTCCAGCAAGCAGACGACTGCAGTCTTGCTGTAAGCACACACCGCACGTGCCCCCTGGAACCTCATCCTTAATTAGGTAAGACACACGCCTGGCACCCCGAGGACTCGTATACAATTTGAATGCATCATGAGTTATACTCGATGCTGCTAATATTCTAATTCCTCACCACATAGGAATCGTCATACTACTCCACAGAGAAGCAGACTTCCTGCCATATTTCGGCTCTCTACACTTTATCGTCCATGAACCACGAGCCACGCCCAGGTAAGACTTTAATCGTGCTCTTCCATCTAGCTGTTTACATTGCTCAATTTCGCAAGATACTATCCCAACTAGGCTACACCGCGTGTGTGCCCCGCCACACAGGTCCTGACTGTCACGCTTTTCCCCAGAGTTCCATCACTGACACCGGCCTATACACGCCGAGTTTCATCCTCTGCATCAGCGCCACATCATCCCTTTGATCGCCAGCCCACACCCTCACCAGGGGTAAGTCTCTCATTTGCGCCACTCCTGTAGTTTCTCTAAGTAGTAGCCCATTCACTCTCTAATCTTTATCTATTTTTTCTCTATCCCTCACAATACAAGAACCCGGCTGGGTCTCCCTGTGAGTATCTTTCTTTCACTATTAACCACGGTTGGCACATTTCTCTTCACTCAGCTGAGCGATTTAAAATTCAGGTACCTTAACCACTTCTTCTTGCCTACATGATCGAATATATCGCATATTGTGTTGGTATACGGGCCATATGCTCACCTCACACTATTTTTATTCTTCCTTTCCCTAGATGTCCCTATATACCTCGGTCCTGATGAGACCCTATACTTTAGAAAGGGTTGAAACGCCGTCGACAGTAATGATGAAAGCGAACCACTGATTCAGCACTTATTATTGTATAAAGTCGCTGAATATTTTGTACAAATTCAGAAATGGTCGTTTTCTGTAGAAAGAATCCTTGAAACCTTGAAAATATTGTCACTCTATGTCACGTAACTTTTAGGTTCTTGTAGCACTTGGGACACTTCGCACAATTGTTTATATATTTTATGTATATTATTGGAGTAATACATACATATGTGTTCAATGAGATCTTTGGTGTTTTTGGATTTTTCTTTCTGACATCACTCTAACCCTTTAGTATCGCGATTGCGCATTAATATATCTATATATATGTATACCATTCCACAGGAACCGTTGTTTTCTTGTAACTTTCTAAAAGTGGCATTTTCAAAATTGTAATTTAAAATCCAACTTTACCATAAGAGAGAATTTTTCATTACAATTCCAAAGACACCAAACATAAACTCGTTACCTGTTCCCATTTGGTACGTATAGCTTATTAAAAAAAAAAGTAATAAGGTAACTCCAATGTTATCTAATGGGAGAGATAGGCCTTACAGTAGTGAAAAACGAATTTAAAAGTTTTTCACTACCAGGACATGTAAAACTTAGGCTGTAGACCCACTTGTAGCATTTAATTTACAGACTCTGGGTACATGTAATACCACTTTACTAGGGACTTATAAGTAAATAAAATATAGCATTACAATTGCTAAACATTAGATCCAGTGTATGGCCAACTGAATGTGTGCAGCCTGACACTCGTTGGGTTAGCTCAGCTGCCTCCATTATCTCCTTCAATTTTTGAGCATGATGGTCTTCAGGATCTTCATAAGGGACATTAAAATTGTTTACCACTAAAAAGTCGTTAGAAACAGTCATATTGGGGGCAAACAAACCATTTGTTTCAGACTAAAATCTCTGGAGGGGCCAGGAGTTCTGTATACTAAAGGGCCTTTCCTACCATTGAACAAGGAAATGTCCAGTTTAAAAATGAGTGTCTCAAATTGCTCTGCTAGATAAATGTCTAATATTGTACAGCTCATCTTTTATTTAAATAAAATTGGCACCTCACTACCTGCCTTTCCCTTCTGGTCCAATTTGCTACCTTATAACCCAAAGGGATGGCTACATCATAATTAGTATCTGAGTGAAGCCGTGTTTCTGTAATAAAACAATGATCAGACCTTTAAGAAGAAACTTAGGACCTGCTTTAGAGTTCAGCCGATGGGTTACTCCATCACAAAGGTGACAGATATCCTGTCCGCAGTATTACAAGTGCCATAGGATATAATGCACTTGTAATACGTCGGACGGGATATCTGTCACGTTTGTGACAGAGTATTCCATCCGTTAAAACCTCAACCAGCCTCTCATTAGGCAACCGCCTATTTAGGCAGTGATCTGGCATTTAAATAAATTAATTTCACATCAAGCCTTTCAGCTCGACTGCAGAACTTATCCGGCTTCCTCTCTGATCCTATAATATCATTTAGGTACACTTCCTGCTCCTTGTCTTCCCCGTCAGAGGCACTATGAGAGTGCATAATTACTAGGCTGGCAAGAAAACCCACATGACCGGCAGGAGAATGGGCCCAAAGTGTAGTTAGGCGAATGCTTACAACATGAATTGTACTCCAGTGGCGGCCGGCACAGGTAAGCGTGATGGGGCGGGGTGTGGCGGGATGGGAGGGGGTAAGTTGACGGAATAGGTATAATTAAATAAATAAATAATACTTATTCTGTCATCTGTTGACTTCACCCCTGCCGTGATCCGCCCCCCACCGCCCTACTGCACTTACCTGTGCCTGCCTCAGCTGTTGTACTCATTTTCTGTCCGATGTAGAGAAACCAGAGTGTTGTATGTGTAAGTAATTTCTACAGCTCTGCCACAGCAAAGAGATCCTGTGGTCTTGGTGACTGGCTGACATCCAGGCGCGGATGGGCACAGACAGGCTTGCCCAGGGCTTCAAGTGGACTAAAAAAAAATGGGGGGTCTCCAGAAGGGGTGTGCCAAAGAGGCGTGGCCAAAGAGGCGTTACCAAGAGTCCTTTACAAGGGGCATGGCCTATGTAATAAGGACCTGACAAATCAAATGAGTTTAGAATGCTCACAATTTCATGAAGTCAATCAATAAATGATAACTGAAATTAGCAAGCAACAACATATTTATAACAAATTGGGCCATACTCCCTACTCACAGGCCAGTGTTTCCACAAATTAGTGTAATTTATACACTGTAGTTTTAAAATCAGGATCCTTTCCGTCTAATCACATCACACACAGAATTCTGTTCAATATTAAATCAAGATTTCCACAAATCCTATTTCAGTGCCTTTTCAGGGGCAATAAGCACAATATAAATGGAAATAAAATGCAGTACACTTTCGGAGCTGTACTTTGGATAATGTGGAAAGAATTTCCCTAGAGCTGACACTCTCCCCAAAAGCGGCATTAAGGCTAAAATAATATACGACCAAGGGTCAGAGAAGAAAGGTAGCTTTTCTCCATTTAAGAAAAAAGGCAGATTTGCAATGTGTTCTTTCTACTCGAGCCCAGTCCTGCTGCAGATCTGGTTAAAGAAATCATGCAAACAAAAAAATACACACTCAACTTCAATTACTGCATTTCCCTGTTGCTGATCTGATGAGCAGAGCAGAGCACTTTTTTTGCAAATATATTATTTTGATTCCTGTTGAATAGAAGGCCCAGGACAGGACAGGTCCGCCTGCTTCCCGTTGCAGCTGTAAACAAAAAAGTCCCAAGAGGTGAGTCCATCGGGAGTGTCGTGTTGTGTGAAAAAGATCCTTGGATCGAAAACTAACAGAAAAGTAAGCATGGTAGGCCTGGGTTAGCCACCATGCTTTTCCACCCCCCTTGCAGAGGTTGTTCAAGCTCCTGGATCAGGCTGGAGTGATAATGCCAGGAATTGCTGTGAAGCACAAGGTTAACGCCTACCCAGGGCTTTAAGTGTGCCTGGTACTGCCAGGTCTGAGCACCGGCAGTAATTAACAAGCACTGGCAAAGCCAATAGGTCTCGCCTTTGGGGCATATTGACAGTGCTTAATTTGAGACTGTAATTGCAGGTGTGGCCCACCAACACTTCTTATTTTTCCTCATCTGAGTTTGACTAGGAGCAGCACAGTACAAAACACACAAGAGGGAAAGAAGGAGGAAGGGAAAGATGGAAAAAACGTGACAAAGGGAAAAAGGTAGAAAGTAGGAAAATGCAAGGGTGAAAGAAAGAGGTAGGGAGTGTATGGGGGTGGATTAAAGAGGCATCAGGTGGAATAAAGACTACACAGCCTGAGTATTCGGTACACCAACTCACAGCAGTGCCATAGAGCAAAACCGATTACAGTATCCTGAAGTTGTGCAGCATGGATAATAAAGAATAAAAAAAGTTGATGATATGGCCACGGAAGTCATGTTGCAGGCATGAGCCCCAAACACGCACATGTCTACAAAATGCTGTGGGTGTTTTTTCCATTTTATTTACCAATCTTAGTTGGATTGGTAATTAAAATGAAAAAATGCAGTAAAGCATTTTTTTTTTAAAGTGGGAGGGGAAGCAGCCCAGTGGGGTCTAACAATATGGGATGGGGCAGAACCAACACAGGGAGTTGGAGCGCAAGCAACACGAGGGGTACGGGTATGGAAAGGCAATGCGGAGGATGTGAGTGGAGGTGGAAAAAAATGTAATTGGTGAGAGAGATCAATTTGGAGCGCGGGAGAGAAAATCAAATGGGTGAGAGAGAGTATAGTGGAGCTGAGGGAGATGCACACAAACAAGATACAGTGTAGGGTGAGAAGCCCACAAGGGCGTCCGTATCATGGAGAGGGCAGGGGAGAAGCACACAGGCAAGAGATAGAGGCAGTTGGAGCACAGACAGGGAAAGAGAAGTGCACTAGGAAGACAGATGGAAAACACATGCACTCTTGTGGAATGAGTGAGACAAAACAAAAACAAAAGTGGGCAGTGAAAGGACAAAAGAAAAAATAGTTCCCTAAAATTGAGCAGTGGAAGGACACACGTAAATTGGAGGGGGCTCCATAATTACAGTAATGTATAAGTCACACATTAACTCTACATATAACAAGTTTTGTTAGTAAAATATTATGCATCTTTATTTGTATTTACCTTTAATACAAGTAAATGATGTTATTATTTTCCTAATAATACAACTCTATGAAATAAATAGGTGTATCACCAAGGTTTACTTGAACTTCAGTTCTAGTATAGCAATTCACCTAATGTAAATAGTGTTTGAATAAGTCTAGTAGTATTGGCCTACGTTTGTAGCCGAATGATCATTCTAATGCAATAGCATTGAGGGTTAAAGCTAAATTGCACTTATTACAAAGCATACTATTTGTTAATTTGGTCATGCCATTAAAGTTAGTCTCTCTTTCACATGTGTTTTAAACAAATCACCAAGTACATAACAGAAAGATTGTGGCCACCCTTTTAATCCTATTCTCCATTGGTTTATATGGTCATATGACCTTAAATATCACTGAAATAGCCGTAGATACACTATAATATACTTAAGGTATACAGTCTAGTTTTTTTTTGTTATGGATGTGCTTCTTTAGCACTGTTTGGGCTATGCTAGCAGCTCGATCTCACATATAACCAATCAGACTGTTTCTTTCATAAGTATAATATGTTACATACAATGTAATTGGCCTGTGTTGTAGCCCAGTACATCCATGTTTAACTTTCCCACATTCAGTCAGTGTTTCTTGAATGTTTTTGGTAGTCTACAAAGAAGTTGGTGTGTGTGTGGATAATTGAACACAGATATCTGTTGGGCTAGAGAGTATTCCAAAAAGCGTGGAATGGAGCATAACTTAGGTTTGGCAAATGTTGAGATCACATGGGTAGCTGAAAGAAGAATAAGGTGGAATAACATCCTACATCTCATTTCAACTCTTAGTACTTGTCGGCATCCACATTTTATAATTATTCAATGTGGAGGCAATGATATTGGTCACTTCACAGGTGTACAAATTGAAATACAGATGAAAGCTACGTTCAGATTTTTTATCAGTCTATTTAGTCACCCATTTTGTGTTTTCAAATACTTGCCAAAAGATAAAATGGAAGTACTCATTTACAAATGTGGACAAGTATGAAAAAATGTGCAGACATATCAATAAAACGCTGCCTGACTTCCTAATAGATCACAGCATGTCTTATATATATCACCTCAACATTGTCTTTTCCAAACCTTACCTTTATCGTGCAGATGGTGTACATTTTACCTCACATGGCAATAATGTGTTCATTACTAACATCAGCCAATTGCTAATCAACGATTTGTAAAACCAAGGTACGCACTTCAAATCAAAGGCTCTTTTAAGAGGAAACCTAACAGGAGGATGAGTAAATGTGAAAATATGGGTTATTATTTTAAAAATAGTTTTATGCTACCGTGGTACTCTCTAGAGACCTACGCGATAATACCAAGGTATTCTGGATTTTTAAAAAAATACATATAGCCATTTCCAAATATTATTCGGTACATATCACTGCAATACTGAACTATTTATAAAAGTGATTGTTAAGGTGTATTGCAAAACACTGTCCAACTGCAGTATAAAACAAAATGGCTGCCTTCATGTTTTGGAAAAGAACACATTAGCCAATCAGATAATCACTTGTCATGGCTATGTATCAAAGAAGTACAGCGGTGCTACTGTGGCCACATATGTACCTAAAAAAAATACCTTGGGGCTTAAGATTTACTTCCTCTACTTGCCTGCACTACCCCACAGACTCATCTACACACCCTTTTATGTAATACTGCCAAATGTCAGAAAAACCCAGCAGACGGTTTTCGCACTATGCAAAATACAAAAGTCTATAGAAAATGTATTGGATTAGAAGCCCAGTTTGGGACCCTCCTTTTTTCTTTGCACCCAGTCACAAAACGGCGAGAAACTTTCAGGACTCCAAGGATGAAACGGGGGCACCAGGTCTGAAAAGCTTTGCAGACATTTGTCAAACAGGTGCAAACTTATTAAGGGACAAAAATAAAAAAATCCCCTCTCTCTGAACTAGAACTACAGAATACATATATATATATATATATATATATATATATATATATATATATATATATATATATATATATATATATATATATATATATATATATAGAAAAAGAAGCAAAAGCGTTCCCCGTATATATATGTGTAGCCATTCTGTAGTTCTAGTTCAATCCTTGGCTACACATATATATATATATATATATATATATATATATATATATATATATATATATATATATATACATATAACCAAGGATTGAAGGCGCTAAAGGTAATATTACCTGCAGCCTTCATACTGTGGTGGAAACCTTACAGATAGTCCATCTTCTGAAGCAAAACAATTCATAAGGGTGGGCGTAGTTGGCGGAATTCCACGAAGTTGAACAACAACTCAGTGAATTCTGCAACTTCACTCGTTTAATAAAACAGAGACCATATATATTTTTGGTAAATTAACAAGTATCTCTGTCTTTACATGCTAAAATGCATATAGTCATTTCACAAAAGTGAAAATGAAAATTTAGCAAGCAGTGAGAGAGGTGATGATTTTGAGATCCTCCCTAACCTAGGGGGAAAACCAAGCAGATGCCTTGAAAACAAAGAGCACATCTTGCTGAACGATTCGGTGGTGGTCCCATCCTCTTAGGACCACCCCAAGCACAGTTATGGGCAAAAATACAATCCCAACCAAAGGCCCTGCAAAGCATTATGGGACAAGATTAGCAGTGGGCAGTGAATATTATAGTATCCAATATCAAAATAATTCTACAAAGAGCTGCAGTTCAACTCGTCGTTACTAGGTGTCCCTCAGGAGTCAAATGCAAAAGCATTGAAATTATTACATCAAGCTGCAGTTCCACTAGTCGTTACTAGATGTCCCTCACAAGTTAAACGCAAAAGCAACACTTTTCCTAAGGAAACATGGTCATAACTATAACTACCTACTGGCGACCGTATATATACAAAAAATACTGAGAAGAAATAACATTCAGCAGTTGAGTCACTTCTATCACGACTTCTTTTTCTCAAATGAAATTATTTCAAACAGCCAACATGTATTTCGCTTCTTCAGGGCTGTAACAAATGTAGAAAAGTACATATAAATGCCAACATCATGAAATCATTGTAACTGGGCATCTTATTCCTAAAGAAATGCATAGTTTCACAAATCTGCAAAAATGTGCGCCGGCACTGCATGTATATTGGGTGAAAAATCACACATGTTCATTCATTTATGGATTTTTTATGTGAATTTCTATGATAGTTATTAACAAAGGAAAGTCATAAAAATGAATGAATAAGTTTCATACAAAGTTGTCTCTCTCATGTATATTTTCTTTTACATGTAGACATCATATGCTTGTTTACTTGCTATGTCTCAGTAGCTGTTTGCTCACTTCATTTGTTGTTGCCTGCAAATATATATCAACGTACCAATTATAATCTAAATTACCCATATAGTAACTAATTAATTTCAGAGATATTTGGTGAATTGACACTTACTTTCAAAGTCGTGCTGAGGCTGTAGTTCCGTTTTGAATATTCTTGTTTTACTTGACGTTCTTCAATACTCTTTAAGCAACTTCATCCTCAATCTTCATAGTAGATTATTAAAGTTTATTCTGACAAATCACACATTTATTGTCATTTCCTTGAGTCTTAAATGATATTACTACCAGGACCCAAACTATTTTAAGATCTTCTACTAGGTTTTCTCACCTGTCAAAAAGTAGCATATAAACCAGATGAATTGTCATCTAAGGTTGCATCTCCTTCACACAAACTTCATAGGCGCCTCATGATACGGGAATCTAAAAATGAATCACATCAGATGTTCAGTCCAATTTATTTTATATATCTGTAACTTTATCAGATATACATCGCTAAATTGCGCGTTTGTATTATTTTTTTTAATTTAGATGCAAAACGTAAAGGCTGCCTACTTTCTAGGTTCTATGCCCAGCTATGTTGGTTGTCCTAAGTCTGTTTGTTTTTAAAACTATGGCTGTGCACCTTAATTAGAATAGGACACTTTACCCCGCATTTTTTACTCCGCATGCCATTACCCCGCATTGTTTACTCCACAAAAACTTTTACAGCGCAGGGCTTTACAACGCAATATGTTACAACGCATTCCCCATTCCAACGCAATCACTATTCCAACTCCAGGGGGGCATTACTTTGGGGAATGCGTTGTAAAAGTTTTTACGGAGTAAAAACCGCGGGGTAATAGCATGCGGAGTAAAGCATGTGGGGTAAAGGATGTTTCCCCTTAATTATGATTCTTTATACAATTACAGCGCTCGCATACCAATATTGACCTTAGAATTGCACACTAATTTTAGATATTTCTACCAGTTAAACAACATCTTACGGCATGCATTTTGTTCGCTTGACATTTCGTATCAACCATTGTTGTTCCATTGCCTAGATTGGGTTTACAGTGTTCAATGAATCAATCAATCAATCAATCAAGAGCTTTCAAAGCTTAATCTGCTTGCGCTACAACTTCTACTTCGCCCACATTGCTATATTAACCTCTGACCTCGTGGCCAGAGTCCCACTCTCCGCCCCAGCAGCTCCGCTGTTGCTTCGCCTGCCGCTGACACCTCCTCCCGGTAGGTGTTCGAGGCCCGCCTGCTGCCTGCCTGCGTGTTGTTCCCTGGTTTTTCTGTCAATCGCCAGCCTCATTGTGACTGTTATTGTGCTATTGTGTTGACCCTTATGACTGTTATTGTAGTATTGTGTTGACCCGTATTTTTTCCCATTTTTCGTTTTTTCATTTTCGGTGCCTGTTGCCATTGGTTTGTTCCTAGTGTCCGTTCTTGCCGCACTTTTCCCATCGCTGACCCCCAATGGCCCCTCCCCCCTGCCGATTCCCGCTCCCACCTCCCAGCTGCACCTCCCTCCCCCATTTAATGGTGGCCGCTGTGCGGCCACGAAGCGGACACGCCCAGTGGGCGTGCCGCTGGCACGCCTAACGTGCGCCAAAGGCACGCTCGGCTGCGCCCGTCCGCTACCCGACCGTGACCAGCGCCAGGAACCCTGGATCTTCGACCATCCACCACTATGACTCTGCCGCCCTCCTCGCACTCAACCCCAGAAGAAACAACAACTGCCACCGGTCTACACCGAAATCCACCCACGGCCAGTTCTCATGCTGGCACTGCCGCCGAACCTTCACCACCCTCTTCACCCCCACGGCCATCGCCTCCACGCCAGACACCAACACCTCCGTAGCCCTGAAGTGCATCCTCCTCAACATGTGCTCCCTGCACAGACACGCTATAGAGATCTGGGACCTCCTCGACACCATCTCGCCTGACGTCACCTTCTTCACGGAAACCTGGACCAACTCCACCTCCGCCCCCGACATCACCACCGCAACTCTGACGCATACATGATCCAGAGGAAAGACCAGCCCAACCCCCCATGAGGAGGACTCCCCATCTCACCAAGAACTCCCTCTGACTCACCACTTCCAGCAGAAACGTCTCTCCGTCCACCACCGAACACCTCCATTTCCAGATACACACCAGCCCCAGATCCACCCTACACGGCACTCTCGCCTACAGGCTCCCCGGACCCCGAACAGCTTTCACAACTTCCATTGCTGACCTCGTCACCCCACGCCATTGCCTCCATGGACTACATACTCATTGGTGACCTCAACTTCCACCTCGACAACCTTGACGACCCCAATTCCTCCACCCTCCTGGACAACCTCGGTCTGAAACAGCTCATCACCCCCTCCCCCCAAGGCAGGGCACACCCTCGACCCCATCTTCGCAGGAGGAAACAACATCCACTTCAGCCAAACCACGCAACCCCTCTGGACAGACCACCACTGCGTACACTTCCACATCGACAAACCCTCCGCCCCCAAACTTGCACCCTGCCCACCATGAAGGAAGTGAAACAGAATCACTGAGGAGCACCTCAACTCCACCTTCAACCGCAATGCCTCCTCCACCTCGACCGACGCCAACCTCGCAGCCAAAGAACTACACACATGGATCTCCAACTGCGCCGACGAACTCGCACCCCTTCGCAACCCCAACAGACAGAGCCCCAGAAAGGCCACCTGGTTCATCGCCGACCTCCAAGAATCCAGACACACCTGCAGACGTCTCGATAAGAATTGGTGAAACAGCAAAACTTCGGAAGACCGCACCACATACAGAAATGCCATGGCAGAATACCACCAACTCGTCAGATCAACCAAACGAACCTTTATCCAGCGCAAGATCACCGCCAACTCCAGCAACTCAAAGAAACTCTTCAGCATCATCCAAGAATTCACCAAACACCCCAGCGAGCCCCCTCCAAGGACCTCTGCAACAAGCTCAGCTCCTACTTCCACCTGAAAATCAAGTCCCTTTACGACAACTTCAATGAACAGACACCAGACTCCGAAACCACTCCCCCCTCCAACAATGCCAACCAACCCACCATCTCCGCCTGGACCCCAGCCACCACCGAAGACACGGAATCGACCATAAAAAGGCATCCACTCAGGAGCTCCCATGGACCCCTGCCCTCCGCACATCTTCCACAGAGCCACCACCTCCATTGCACCCGAAACTACGACACACCATCAACACCACATTCGAAACCGGCACCTTCCCCAACGATTGGAAACGAGCAGAAGTCAAGCCCCTGCTCAAAAAGCCCTCGGCAGACCCTTCGGACCTCAAGAACTACCGACCCATCTCCCTCCTCCCCTTCGCAGCCAAAGTCACCGAGATGACCGTCAACACCCAACTAACGAAGTTCATCAAAGAGAACTCCATACTCAACCCCTCCCAATCTGGATTCCGCAGCAACCGCAGCACCAAGACCGCACTACTCGCTGCCACAGATGACATCCGCACCCTCCTCGACCAAGGCCACACTGCGGGCCTGATCCTACTCGACCTCTCCGCAGCCTTCAACACCGTCTCCCACCGCACACTCGCCGCCAGACTCCACAACGCCGGCATACAGGGAACCGCCCTCAAATGGCTCCGCTCCTTCCTCACCGGCAGAACCCAAAGGATCAGAATGCACCCTTCCTCTCGGAATCCACAGAGATGAACTGCGTAGGACCCCAAGGATCGTCACTCAGCCCAACGCTCATCAACATCTACATGGCCCCCCTCGCCGCCATTGTCAGACAGCATAGACTCAACATAGTCTCCTACACCGATGACACCCAGCTCATCGTCTCCCTCACCAAGGATCCCGTCATCACCAGACTCATTTTCCAGGAAGGAATGAAGGACGTCACATCCTGGACGAGCAGCAGCTGCCTGAAGCTCAACTCTGGGAAGACAGAGGTCCTTGTCCTCGGACTCTCTTCCACCGCATGGGACAACACCTGTTGGCCCACCACACTCGGAAGCCCCCCCACCCCCACAGACCACGCTCGGAACCTCGGCATCGTACTTAACTCCTCCCTCTCCATGACCCAACAGATCAACGGCGTCGCCTCCACGTGCTTCAACACCCTCTGCATCCTTCGCAAGATCTTCAAATGGATCCCCCCGAATCAAGAAAGATCATCACCCACGCGCTCATAACCAGCAGGCTGCACTACGGAAATGCCCTCTACGCCAGAATCAACAAGTCTCTGCTCCGCAAACTCCAGACCATACAGAACACCGCAGCCAGACTCATCCTTGGCATCCCTCGACATGAACACATCATCCAACACCTGTAAGACCTCCACTGGCTCCCCGTCGAGAAGACGGTAACCTTCAAGATACTCACCCACGCCTACAAATCCCTCCACAACTCCGGGCCCATTACCTCAACGAGAGAATCTCCTTCCACATACCCAAGAGAAACCTCCAATCCGCCGACCTCGCCCTCGCCGAAACCCCGCACATCCACAGAGCCAGAACGGGCAGAAGAGCCTTCTGCTACATCGCGGCCAAGACCTGGAACACGCTCCCGATCGACATCAGGCATGCCCCCTCTCTGAACATCTTCAGGAAGACCCTCAAGACCTGGCTCTTCGACTGAACAGAGCTGCTTGCCCCCCGCACCCAACCCCAGCACCTTGAGACCCTCACGGGTGAGTAGCGCGCTTGACAATTCCCTGATTAAACCTTAAACTTGCATGCTACTTTTGAATATTATAACTATTGATAGAGTGACATTTTACGGCATGCATTTTGTTAGCTTGGCATTTTGTATCAGCCACTGTTGCCACGTTAACCTAGATTAGGTTTACGGTGGCATGTTTATTTGGTAATTTTGGAACCGCTACAGAGCTTAAAAGCTCACAAAGCTTACTCTGCTTGCGGGTCAGCTTTCACACCGGTAAAATCTGTTTACGATTAAATTGGCACTTGAGTAATAGATTGAGACACTCTGTCTCTCTATTTATTGCTTCATCCGTCCATAATCTTACCTTCTACTTCCTCCAGCACTCCTCTTATCTACAGAGGCGTAGCTTCAGAGGGGTTGTCTGGGGTGTTACACCCCCCTAATAAATGTATTTGCTGGTAAATAGTTGGATACAAGTGATTTCAGCCAGATATGGTGATTTTACCAGGAATTTGTACATACACACAGACAAAAACACACACGCTCTCCCTTTCTCTGTTTTGAAAGTCTTCAAAAATGTTCGAAAGTTTACAAAATACTATGTTTTACCTCACTTAGGGGCCCATTACGATACCCGGCGTAAATAAATCCGCCAGGCATGGAAGCGGCAAAATTCCGCCCGCATACACCGTCTGAACACCGACCACGCCATTACGATAACACAAACCGAAAACCGCCATCGGCGGAAAAATCACACAAAATACCGCCGGCCATCGTCCGAGTCGGAGTCAAACCGCCCGCCACGGACGGAAACACGCACGACAACACAAAACCGCCCGCCCTCACGGCCGACACACCGCACGTGAAATTACGATCGCACCGCCATGAGCGCGGGAAAACCACAAATATACCGCCCGCCAGCGCAAACAACGCCGATGCCAATCGACACGGCAGAAACCATGGCGCCCACGTCCCTGCACAGAAACCATCCGCTCACAAAACCAATAGCACACAACATGGCCAATAAGTCCACACAGCAAGGCACGCACAAATGCACAAGCACAGTACACATCCCGAAAACACCCCCTGGACAAACAAAAACTACAAAGGCCAGAACACCAGACACAACACACCTGAAAACAACAGACCATGAGGACACACCCACATAGGTAAGTACAAAAGCAGAACTCCCACAGACCACAACCCCTTGCAACATCGCAAACCAGAGAGGAGAGGAGAGGACACAGTGACACAGCAAGGACAGCAGCACACCACAGAAACGCACACATCACAACCACCACCACCACCACCACCAAACACCGGCACCACAAACCCCCTGCACATTACACAACACACACCGCACCAGCACCACAAACATCATGGCACCACAAAGAATGCCCAAGTTCACGCCCATTGAGTTGACGGTCATGGTCGACGAGATCATCAAGGTGCACCCACAAATCTATGGCAACATGGTCCAACACACACCACTAGCCACCAGAAACAGAATGTGGAACCGGATCGTAGACCAGGTCAATGCAGTCGGGACCCTGCCCAGGAACAGAGTCGAAATTAACAAACGGTGGAATGACGTCAAGAGCCTGGTCAAGAAGAAGGAGGGCAAAAACAGAGAGCTGGCTGCCGTCACTGGCGGAGGGAATCCCGCGCTCTTCAAGACCTTCAAAGCGTGGGAGGAGAAGGTGCGAGTCATCATACATCCCGAGATCCTCGCCGGATTAGCAGGGGGAGTGGAGGCTGGTAAGTACAAACTAATGTATACCAGCACACCGCTATGTACTCACATGCACTACCACCATGCCACAGCTCCCAGGGACAAACACCCCCATGTCCAGCACACAATACACAACACATCACACACACATGCAACAGACACCACCACACACAGCCCAAACAGAACAACTGTAAGATGCGTGGGGACATGTGTACACTCAGCCAGCCACGTAACCACCAACAGGTCCCCAAATATGCCAGAAGCGCCACAACGAGCACCCACCACACCCATGTGTCCGCCATAGCTGCACTAACCGACAAGTAACAGTTAAGTGGCAGGAACACAAAGTGCAGTGGGTGGGAGGGTGGACAGCCCAAGTACAAAACACACCAGGCCCCTAGTCCCACAGTACAGCAAGGAGGAGCATCCCCCACACCCCACAGCCACGTGTCAGCCACCGCAGTGCACAACGACAGCCGAAAGGTAGACATCACGGTCCACAGCAATCGGTGTCAGTGGGTGTCCAGCCACCACTACGATCCACAACACCCCCCACCCCCACAGACCTGCAACATGGAGCACCCCCGCTTAGAACCATGTGGCATCCAGTACAGTGCACGCCCGAACAACCTGCAGGTGGGAAACTGGACAGGGCTGGATTACTGGAGGCATGAGGGCCGTAACACGACCAACACATGGGACATGTCACGTAGCAGACGAACACGCAGCACCGCCCACCGTCACGAACAAGTGAACAATGTGCACACGGACATGAACCACAGACTCACACCCCACATGACCCATCACAAACACAGCAACACCCAAGGAGCCACGTCTGCATGCACAAGCCACACTGAACATAGTACCACACGGCAGCCACTGTGCAACCCATCACACACAACCGAAACACCATTGAAGTCCAGTCCATGTAGCCCCTACTGCCTGTCAACCACACACCCCACAACTACGCCTATGTAAGACAAACAACACTAGACGCAACAGAGCGGAACAACATAAATGCACACGAACACCACTGAACCCATCAAACACACAGACACACCATGCACATACAACATACCATCCATCCCATCCGTCAGCCCCAGTCTCATGAAAGGCATGTCATCCGCACAGCTGCCACATATACAGCAGTCACGCTAAGACACATGCCCATGACCAACCATGTGCCAGAAGTCAATGAAGCGCACGACACACTGTGAGCAACAACACACAACATGGGCCCCCCCCGAGCACTGCAGTGATGCACATGGCACAGGGCAGCACGCACACCAAGGAGATGGGACAACTGCAATACGTTGGCTGGCACACAACCAACACTCACTCATAACGATGCGTCCAATGCCATGTCCAGTAATCACAACAGACAGCAAATATGCAGGCCATGTCAAGCATGCACACACCTCAAACCATGCACTGTCATGCTGCCACAACACATGTCACGTTCGGCACCCATGGCTTACAGCATGTACCCCAAAAGCATATCCCCTCCCAAATGCGAATCTGGGGCATGGCCCCCATGTTGCCATATGCGTTCCTAAGCGTTCCATTTGAACCCCAAAAGCATATTCCCTCCCAAATGTGAATCTGGGGCATGGCCCCCATGTTGCCATATGCGTTCCTAAGCGTTCCATTTGAACCCCAAAAGCATATTCCCTCCCAAATGTGAATCTGGGGCATGGCCCCCATGTTGCCATATGCGTTCCTAAGCGTCCCATTTGAACCCCAAAAGCATATTCCCTCCCAAATGCGAATCTGGGGCATGGCCCCCATGTTGCCATATGGGTGCCTAAGCGTTCCATATGAACCCCAAAAGCAAAGTACAAACCAGACCCAGGATGGGCCAGGAGCCCGCATACACCAGAGTCACAATGAGTAGGGGCACAGCAACACACCCATCGGCATGGCCAATTCGTCCCATGCCACATGTGCACAGCACACAGTCCCATTGCCTAGCACACACAACTACAGATGCCACAGCCACACACTCGCCTCCGGGAAACCCATGTACGAGATTGCACGAACTGCCAATGTCAGACGACAAATACATACTTCGCCAGGTGCAACACAATAACAAATCTCATTCTCTCCACAGGTGACGAACTGCCGGATGCTGGGGATGGAGACAGCAGCCAGCACAGCCAGCCCACAAGCCCCCAACGAGGACACACGGATCTGGAGGATCTGTCCTCCTCTTCGGACACGGACCACCAAGCAGGCCCATCTGGTGTGGCAGGGCCCAGCCGCTCCCCAGGACCCCTCCTACCCACCAACCCATCATCCAGGGATGCTGAACAGTCCCAGCCCCCTGCTGCCACTGTCGTTGCGGCCACACCCACGGTCATTGCGGCCACTACCACTGCCGCAACCGCCACCATCGCCGCACCGACCACCACCGCCACCACCACCACCACGTCTTCGCTGGCACCAGCCCCAGCGCAGGTGGTGGCCCGGCCGACTGGATCCACCCTGGGAGCCACAGCGAGGACCGTGGTGTGCAATGTGGCTAGTGGGCAGGCCGGTGGCAGCAGGACTGGTAGGAGGAGCAGGGTCAGGGAAACGCCAGCCTCCCCTGGGAGCCATGCCCTGCCTCAAATGGCCAGAGTCCTTGGGGCCTATGAGGAGGCCCAAGAACAATGGGTCAGGTCTGCTACAGACACGCGGGAGGTGCTGGGGGTGCTGAGGTCCATGGACGCCCATATGGGCCAATTCGTTTTCCGTATGGACCAACTCGTGGACCTCATGGGCCAGCTGGTGGTGGCGGTGGGGTCACAGGCAAGGCCAGCTACACCACCTCCGCCACCACCTGCTAGGGCGCAGGGTCGGGCAGCAGTGTCCACTTCCCCTGCGTCCACAGCCAGTGAGCACACCTCACCCACCACCAGCAGGTCGCCACCACACACCCCCCTCCCAAACGTGGAAGGGGCCGTCCGAAGAGGAAACAGATCTCCCGGGAGGACTTCGCACGCTCCAGTCGCAAGTGAGGCAGCCAGCCAGCCTTCCGCCAGCCTTCCTTGACCAGCCACTGCATTGACTTGCTCTACGATCCGACTCCACACAGCCAGCTGGATGGCATGTGTGTGTTGGACTATGGACATAGAACCAGTGGGTACACCCTGAGCTTCACGCAGCCATGACCGACAGCTCATTGTCACTGCACGCACCACTTTTGTCATCACCTTACACACAATCACATGTCACAGTTTGGAATAAATGCACCTTTTTCACTAACTGCTGTTTGTGCCCTGTGTTTTATTTGTACGGAATACAACGGCCACCTTGGGCGGAAAGGCACCTGATGCGTGGCATGGCAATGGAATCCGGAGGGCCTGTAGGGACCTAGGGGTGGGAGACAGAACAGGAGCACATTCAATGAGTGTGTCACACACCCATCACACAGTACATGTCAACAACTACAAGCAATGTACACACATCGCACAGAGCAATAGGGCACAATGCCACAGTCACCAACAGTGGCATACTACCCTGGCCATGGAGCGTTGACACACTGCACGCAGTGAACATACGGCCACCCTGACACAGCACACACACACCTGCACAGATACAGACACATCATCCGTCGTACATGGACACTCACCGTCAAGTGAAGTAGCGGGCGATGAGCTGCTGGCGCACATTCCCAGCTTCCTCCTCTCCGCTGTCCACCTCACTCGAGCTGTCCTGGTCTGCGGGCTGGGGCCCTGGTTGATCTCCGTCATCCACAATGAGGGGGATCTGCTTCCGAATGGCCAGATTGTGCAGCATGCAGCACGCCACCACTATCTGGCACACCTTCTGTGGGGAGTACGCCAGTGCACCCTCGGTGCGGTCCAGGCACCTGAACCTGGACTTGAGGAGGCCAAAGGTACGCTCGACCACACGTCTGGTCCTCCCATGTGCCTCATTGTATCGATCGTCTGCTGGGGTGCGAGGATTCCTCAATGGACTGAGCAGCCATGCCCCATTCGGATACGCAGAGTCACCTGGGTGTGAGGGACACAGAGAACCGTTGCTATTCCAACTGGACAGGGGACAGCATCGCACAACCAGCACGCTACACCACTCCACATACTCACCGACAATACAGCCACGATCCTGTTGCAGATTGGCCATCAGTCGTGGCAAGATGCTGTTGCGCATTATGTGTGCGTCATGTGCCGAGCCTGGAAACTTGGCACACACGTGGGTGATCACCATGTCCGCAAGGCACACCACTTGCACATTCAGGGAGTGCGTGTGCTTCCTGTTGCGGTACAGGTGCTCAGTGGCCTGTGGTGGAACAAGGCCAACATGTGTGCAGTCAATGGCTCCCACGACGTGTGGGATTCTGCCAAGGGCATAGAATGCACCCTTCACTGCCGGCAATTCACGAGCCCTGGGGAATCTGATGTACCTGTTTCGGTACAGCATCATGGCTGCCAGTACATCCCTCAGCACCTTGCTGAACATGGGCTGGGACATCCCTCCTCCACTGCCCACTGTGTGCTGGAATGACCCAGTGGCGAAGAAATGCATGGCGGCCATCACCTTAGCCGTGGGGGTGACAGCAGTCGGATACACCCTGCGGGGACGGAGATGGGGCTCTAACATGGCACACAGTCGATGCAGGGTTGGCCTGTCCAGCCGAAACTTCCTGATAACCTCTGTATCGTCCATGTCCGCCAGCAATTGGTATGGGCGGTCAATGTTCGGTCTCCGCCTGGGGTAAATGGCAGAGGACACATGTCAAAGCAACACGGCACATAGCAATTTCGCATACACATCACTGACATGACTGAGCAAGCACATGAGCCACAGCCCAGCTGTCAAGCTGGGACGGCACGGCCACAATACACTTACACAGGTCTCCCAACAATGGCAATGGCAAGTGAGACATACCACTGCCATGTGCATGCACATGGGGATCTAGGCCCCAATGACTTGCGGGGCGTGCTGATGGGGACTGACTGCATATTCGTCAAGCGGCAACGCCACGGCAACATGAGTGTCTGCTGAGCATGGAACTGCTTCCGAGGCTGGATGAGTATGGCACACGACGACGACGATGTGGGCACGGGCTGAGCGGCCAATACAAGTGGGACCTGTGGCACGAGGGGATATGAGACAGTAGTAGGTGTCAGCACTGCACCCTATGTACAGCACTGTACGGATCACAGCTCCCGAAACATTGACTGGTGTCCACATTGACAGCCCCATGCCAAGACGGCTGTGTGCTTGCAGTCACACGTCACAGGTGAGAGGTTACATTGCACGTGCCAGGTGGCAGACGTACATAGTGGGAGCTGGCATGTGTGTGCATGTGTCTCCTGTTCAGGATCCACCAGATGGGCGCTGACTCTGTACTGACCATTGGACACAGCATGTTCCGTGGAAGGCTTGTGTGTGTGGGATGGTGGCACTGGATGTGCCTCCGTTGGGTGGGGGGCCATGCACAGGGCGGGTACGTCGATGATTGCGCATTGTTGGTCACGGTGGGTGCACCAACTAAGATGTGTTGCCCTGTGTTCAATTCCTATGTCCGCATGATGATGGACTGTGGATGTGGGCAGACTACACATTGGTCGATGTGCTGTCTATATGCATGTGCCTTCACACCAGGCACCGCTGCCCCTGCACATGTGACCCCTGCTGGACTCGCTGCTGGGTCTGTGGAGCTGATGCACCTTCTGTGCGTGGGGCGGACAGCTCTCCTCACTTCCCTCATTGCGCATGTCATGTCTTTGCCGCAGGTGACATGGATCATGGAGGGCCCACATGTACGCGTGGGTAGGCTACACATGATTGTTCACTGGTCGCCACCCCAGTCAGTGTTTCGAATGGGAAGGTTGTCGTGCTGGTGGTATGTTCGATGTGGCGGATGGGCGAGCCTAGGTGCGGGCTTACGTTCCGGACATGGGGGGTAGTTGGATTGGCGACTAGTTGCAGTACACACGGGACACGTCTCTTCCTTTCCACATCTGGGTCATCCCTTGTACTAACTGACAGTGATACGGTCATCTTCGCCCCAGCCCTCATGTCCTCCCCTCGCCCCCCAATATGCATGCTCACCTGCGTGGCTAGCGCTTGCACAGGCAGCCCCAAGCTCGCACCAGAGAGGGCAAGGAGTGTATGTGTGGGTCCAGTTGCACGAGTGGGCTGTCTCAGGGTATGATGTGTGGCGGGACGCCGTCCACCTGCGTGGTGCCCCAAATGGAGACCCGGCCTGCATGGACTATGCATCACAGTCTTCGCCTTCCGGATCCGCCACCTGCGACACCCAGTGGCTGTGGCTGCCCTTGCGGCCAGGCCGCGTCCGTCTGTGACTGGTGGCCCACACATTCACTCTTTGGCCTCTCTGGGGAGGGCTCGGGGTGGTGGCGCACGCGCTTGCACTTAGTCGCAATGGCATGTGGCGTGGTTGGTATGATGGGCAATGGATGGGATGGTGCGAGCCACCTCCCGTGACGTCAGTGCTGCTCGTGCTGTGGTGCGTCCCCCTACACTTCCATTTGACTTTTTGCCATGCTAGACGTTGAGGTTCTATTGCCTGCGTGATATGACCAGGAGGAGCGCGAGGAGACCTCTCACACACCATGCTCCACTGCCATCCCGTGCCCTGTATCGCCTGTGCGGATTGACTATGTTGGGGTTACACCTGGTCGACTGGGGCTGTGTGTGCCTTGCATGGCGGGCGCACAACAGGATCCAGCTTGTCCACAGAGGGTGGGCTGAGGTGCGCCTGGTACCGCTTTGTACGTGTGCCCGGCTGCTGTGCACACACGTGTTCACTCCCCCCCCCGACAGGTGTCCTCTCACAATGCCCAGGGAAGCGGTGGTGTACTGTTCATGACCCCTCCCAACACGGCGTGCTCCAACTTGGCATGTGCGCATCTACCCGTCGCACCCACCCACCTGAGCACTGCGTCCATACGACTTCACACGACACATGTGTGTCTTCCACAGTAGTGCTACTCATTTGCGTTGACATCCAATACCAGTGGACTACATGGTCATGTCACGACTGCCGTGTACTTCACATACTCTCATCCTCTCTCATTCGTACTTGTGAAATGAGTCAGCGGAGACAGTTTTGGTTTCAAACATTATATTGAGTCTTCTGTCCTCTGTGATGCAGTATAGTGGACACTACTGGCAGCGGAATACATGTTGAGGATATACTGAGCATGATTGCAAATGGGATAGGGTGTGGGGTTACATGTGATTGGCTGTTGCATGTGGGATGTGGGCTTCAGAGTGACATCTGCTTGGCCAAGGCTGTGCTAATGTACATTTACGTATAGCTGCGGAGCTGCGGACTTTGACACAGACGGTATACATGTAGCCTACCAGACCGCTTGGCATCATGGGCACAGTCCATCTCAGTTCCATGTGACAGGTTTGCTGCGGTTGTTCCTCATGCACGCGTGCATGTGAGATGACATCAGGGCATGTGCTTGCGTGCATGCAGCGGCGTGCCACTTGTTGTTGCACTGTGGTGGTTACTGGACATGTCACAGTCACTGGGGTCGTGTTGTTGTTGTATGCACTTGTCGTCCATGCAAAGGTCCTGGTATGGGATTCCCGGGGCGGGGGTGGGAGGGGTGCAGCACCCACAGACTCCAGGCGACCTATTCATGTCCACTGAGCGGTGTGTGTGTCCATGTGCGCTGGATCCATGTCGTGTCCTGGTTGTTCGTGCAGTTCCGTCCATGTGGGTGCGATACACAGAGCCCATGCCACTGCCTCCCACGATGCATGCGGTGTTCCTGGATGTGATGGGGAACAGTGTGCATGTCCGGGTCATATCCGATGTCATGGCGATGTCGTTGATGGTGTGGTTACAGTTGCCGGTCGTTTGGTATGGCTGTTGTGGTGGTGACTGGCCAGTCCGTGCGGAAGCTAAGCATGGGTGCGGGGTTGGACATCATAGGTCACTCGGGGAACCTGCGTTGTGGTCCGACGTATTTACAGGTTGTCAGGTATGCGATGCCATCCAGCAGGGCTTCCATGTCATTGGTGGTGTACATGTTTGCCAGCCAATGAAGCGGATGGTGGCTGTCAAGGTGTTGTTCGTAAGTTGTCCCTTGGAGGACCATGATGGGGCATGCTGGGTGACATTCGATGTAGCTGTTCTCGATGATCCGTCGTGTGGAGGCACAGTGGTCCCATTTCAGTGCGGGTGCGATGTTGGCCACATACGCCATGCCCCCATAGGCAGAGCAGGCCCTGTCGTGTGCGTCCAGAGGGAGGAGTAGTGGTAGCAGGTCCGCCTTCAGACATGCCGGGTTGGAGAGGCATATCTCGACGGGATGCTGGTAGGGACACCTCCGACAGTAGAAGACGGGCATGACGCAGCTGAACAATGTGATGCGGTAAGTCAGTCGGTAACTTACGTTCAGCAGGGACAGGAGATCGCATCCCAATGTATGTATCAGGTTGGTTTTGTACAGCTTGAGCTGTTCGGCGTAGTTGGGTAGGTGTGTTGTGGTTGCCATTTCGCAGCGGTTCGTTGAGGTGGCGTGCTCCGGCTGTGTGTGCAGTCTGCAATGTGCACGCTCCGGGGTTGCTGTGAGCTCTGTGTAGTCGTAGGGAGACAGGACTTGTGTTCTGTTGGCTTGTTTGGAGGA
This sequence comes from Calotriton arnoldi, assembly GCA_963921515.1. Taxonomy (NCBI): domain Eukaryota; kingdom Metazoa; phylum Chordata; class Amphibia; order Caudata; family Salamandridae; genus Calotriton; species Calotriton arnoldi. Next base: position 1,696,406 of record CAWUFW010002692.1, on the reverse strand, counting down.
CACGGGCCCTCTTCCCACATGCTTCTCAGACAGTTCAAGGTCAGTGCTGTGTGACTCCTTCCAATTAACATTGCATGTGGCCGACATGGGGGAGTGTTTTCTTCTTTCTTCCCCGTCCGTTGTGTGCTTCTGTGATATGCGCTATCTGCCCTGTGGTCGGTCTCCTCGGCATGCCTGTGTTGGTCTATTCTTGGACAATGGCTGTATTCACCGGCTTCTGTCGTAGGGCTGTGGTTTCGGAGTTGGAATGGAAGGTCATTCAGTGCTGTCTGCTCTCCCTTGTGTGGGCGGCAGGCTGCCTTTCCGCTCTGCGTTGGGCCTTGTGTGTGAATGTTATTCTTGGGCCACCTGTTGTCGGTCCCCGTGCTCTTTGGTGTTCCGTTTTATATGTCTTGTTCATATGTGCAGGGTGGTATGGGTTTTTCAGTGTGGTACTGGCGTTCCTCTTCCCGAAGGGGCCCTGCTTCTCCTAGTTGGTGTTGCCGCCGCTGTGTGCTACGCCATGTTTGTTACACTGGGGTGTGTCCTGCTGTTGCGTGACTTCACTGACATGTGTGCGTCGGTTGTGTGGCGTTGGGTGTTGTCCGTGAATTGGGCGTTGGGGACATGTCTGTGGCAGGCCTGTCACGTGTCATGTGCGTTCGGGGTGGGGCTGATGTGTGTGCTGCTTGGTTGTGTCCCTGTGTCTGTGTGCGACGCATGCATGGCGCTGCGGTTGGCCTCTGCGTTGTGCGCATGTGTGGCGGTGTCATCGGCGCTTTGGGGCCGTGACGGGGTGGTTGGTTCCTAGTCCCAGGTGGTGTGTACACATGTGTTCCGCGATGTTAGGATTTGGCCTGTGTGTCATATGTGGATGCAATGGTGGATGTGTAGTGTACACGCGCTGGTGGGGGTTGTCCGCTTTTTCCGCCCTTGCACTGTGTGTGCTGTTTGCGTGCACTTGTTGTGTGTGTGCCTACCTGCGTCTCCGCGGTACGTTGCGTCCTTGGTGGTGCATCAGCAGAAGCATGGGAAGGGCCTGCAGTGCTGGATTCATGCTCGGGGTGCCGCTTCTTCGTTGTCCGTGCTCTGCGTCCGTGTTACCGCCTCTCTTTCACGTGCGGTGTCTCTTAGCCGTGGGAGCCGTTTGTTTGCGGCATCGTAATTTATACGCCGGGCGGGACGTGTTTCGTCGGACGGTGTGTGTCAGTTGGGCTGCGCCGCTACGTGTACGGGCGCACTTTGATGGCAGACGGTGTTGCTGGCTTGCCGGCGGTGTTTGGCCTGCTTTTCGCATCGTAATTGGGCGAGCGTGTGGACTGCTGCGTGCCGGCGGTAACTGGTGGTTTTTGCATCCGCCAGCACGGCGGTTGTGCTTCCGCCCGCCATCGTAATGAGCCCCTAAGTACCCCTACCAATCTACATTCCTTTCCCTTTCCTCTGCCTCTTAAACCCCCATCTTGCTCCCCGCCAACGCATAATGTATTTTAACATTATATGCCAGCATGATTGTTTGAAAATTTGAAGCTCACATCCCCCAATTTTACTGACCAAGCTACACCACTGCTTATCTCCCTTTCTGCTCATCACAAACATGCATTATTCCTGCTGGTATATATATATACCTCGCTAATTGGTAATTAAAAGCACCTGTGCTGATCCTCTGTGTTTTTTAAATAGCCGTTTCTTGTAATAAGAAATCTAGCATAGTGCTCATTATTATATTTTTAGTTTCTAAATATAAAAAGCACGGAAAAAATAGTATTGGTTTTGTTATCATAGGCTTGTTATTTTTTAAATTACTCATAAACAAGAAAAATAACTAACTTATAATAAATTAATTTGTACAAAAGTTATCTGCAGTACGTAACCTTTGAAGGTGCTTTTGTGCACCTCATTTACTCTGTCATTATGCTAACTCTCTTCCTATACGCAGACCTTCATCTTGGTAGTTATCTCTTACTCATGTATTTTTTGTCTTAACTTAAATGGGGCACAGTAGTATAGTTTGCATACCATCATCTTAAAATTAATCCAATTTGGCTAATTACTAAATATTGGAAATAATAAACACAAAGGCCAAAAAATAAACTAATGTATTAATTCCTCAGATTCACAGCAGTATTGAACCCTAGGTGATACTGTTGTACAACACATCTCCTTTGCCATTGTGTTATCCCTTTTTCAATGCTATTCACTTCGTATCTGATACTTATAAGCCACCGTTAATTAATTTGTGCAATTCTTATTAGGAGGGTCAAATCATATGTAAAATTATGCACTTCTCACATGTAACAAAATATATTCTTTTATACTTTAGAAATTATATTAAAAAAAAAATCCTTATAAAAAATGAGACCGTATCTATGAAGCAGTTATTAAGAGATCATCAGCAGAATTTAACCCTTAGGGTTTTCTTCTGCTCCCTGGCTATAGCTTTCCTTATAGTCTGTAATCCTTATGCTTTGAAAACATATTACATATGAAATATGTTTAGTTTTAAGTTAGTGACAGTCATAATGAACTATGTCAATATTCATTTATACTTGTATAGCTTAACTCAATTTCTATTAAACTCTCTCTGCTTATCTATTGATAGAGTCAAAATGTTATCATAGCAATAGCAGAGTAAAAAGTTCTTGGTCTACTTTGAGTACATACTGTACTGTCTGTAATTTGTTTATCCAAAACGCTTTTTTTCCTAACTTTTTTTATAAATCACTGCCTCTCCTATCTAGTGTGACATGTTCAATGCCAATAAAGCAAATTCCATCTATTTCTGATGTCTTGTGTGTGTCTCTAAAGTGTACGGCCATGGGATACTTATTGTCACGGTTATGAATTGCTCTTATGTGTTCCTTCCACCTGGTCCTAAGTTTTCTCACCGTGGAACCAATGCATTGTTTTCCACATATGCAAATCATTATGTATATGCAACTGCAAGTATTGCAGTTGATAAATGAGGTAATATTGCACTGGACTGACTCTTTACTATCTTGAAATATTTTTAGTGTGATCTGTTACATATTTACAGCAAATGCAGTTGCCACATCTATGTGAGCCTTCAGGAAGCATGGATAGCCATGTTTGTTCCACTTTTACTCCTTTCCTGGTGTCATTATAAAGTGCAGTGTCACTGGGACTCAAAATTGTTCTGAGTGTGGCCGCCTTCCTGTATACTAATAATAGCTTGGGAGGTAAAATTTCTTTCATATCTCTGTCCAGACCTAAGATTCGCCAATGCTTGTTGAGACTGTTGTATACGTTCCTGATTTCCTCACTGTACATAGTGATGAATTTTAGAGTTTTACTCTTGGTAGTTTTTTTTTTATTTTATCTCTGAGTAGGTCTTCCCTTGTGATATTTTGTACTCTCTTTCTTGCTTTATAGATAACCTGTGTGTCAAAGCCTCTTTTTTGTAAATATTTCTGTAATGTCACAGACCACTTTCTCAAATTCTTCTCGATTGCTGCAGTTTCATTTTGCACGCAGAGATTCCGCAAATGGGATATTGTCTATTTGTCTCCTCAGGTGACCTGAGCCTGTGTGTAGAATAGAATTGACAGATGTCGGTTTTCTATATAACATTGATTCAATCTTCTCTTCTGCTATATAAAATTCTAAATCTAAGAAGCAGATTTTAGCCTTGCTGTATTTTAGACTCAGTGTGATGTTGTAGTGATTGTTATTCAGGAACTCTTGAAAGGTTTTCAATGCATCTTCACTCCCTTTCCAAACTATAGAGATGCCATCTATATACCGATCCCAGTATATCAAATTCTCATCTGTGTTGTCATTACAGATCCAGGCATGCTCCCTTTCAAACAACCCCGTAAATAAATTTGCATAAAAGGGAGCAAACCTAGAACTTATTGCAGTCCGAGGAGTCTGGTGATATAGATGATTTCTGTACCAAAAATAGTTATTGGTAAGTACTATATCTACTAGGTCTAAAATCATGTTAGAATGTTTCAGAAAACTGGCAGATTTAGTGAATAAGAAATATTTGATAGCTTCTAGACCTTTTGAGTGTTCTTTACTTGTGTAGAGGCTATTTATGTCCATAGCCACCATATAGTTTTATTATAATAATTATTTTTATGATTAATAAATTATTATTAAAAAAGTTTATAAAGCACACAGATACCCATCTGGGTGTATCCCGGTGCTAGCGTCAGATAGGTACCACCAGAACAAACAACTCAGAACAGCCATGTTTTCATCTTTCTTCAAAAGATCGTGAGTGAGGGACATTGTCTCAGCTGTTCTGGGAGGGAGTTCAACAGCTTGGGGACCTGATTTGCAAATGAACACCCTCCCATACGTGACCATATTACTGTTTATATCCCACATAAGGACCGGCCACTGGAACGCAGAGAGCAGGCCGGCTGAGACGCACTCAAAAAGTCCTGTAGATAGCGTGGGTTCACCCCTGCTCTTGCTCTGTGCACATAACACAAAGTTTTCAAACAAATTCGCTTCTCTATTGAGAGCCAGTGAAACTCCTGCAACAGACCCTCTGCTGAGCTCCTCTTCGGAAGCCTGTAGAGCATCCTTGCTGCAGAGTTTTGGACCACCTGCTACCGTCTAATTGAGGATTTGTCCATCCCAAATAGAGTATGTTGCCGTAATCCAATCTCACCATGATAAGTGCCTGTACCACCGTCCATTGAGCTGAACATGGGAGCAACCAGATGATCTTTCGCAACAATTTCAAACAGTAAAACAAGTGGTAGCCACCTTTATCACCTGAGGCTTCATTGACAGCTTGTCATTGAGCACAAACCCCAGGTTCTTAACCTTAGGGGTGGCTCTGGCAAAGGTATTCCTTATTCCAAGTTATACCATTGATTTGATTGTCTTAGAGAATCCTTACTATGACAGTCAGGGTTCGAACAAAATATGCTAAATACATGTTTACGTATTCTGACACATGGTCTGTGTGACTACCTATCCCTAAAATTATTGGTCGATCGGGAGGAACCCTAACTCCTTTATGGATTTTTGGTAGAAAATAAATTATTGGGGTCTTTGCATTGTCCACCCATATATAATTGTATTCTTCAATATAAAGCAAATGTTTATCAACATAACTTTTCAGTTTCTTTTTGATCAGCATTTTAGACATTTCAAGTTTAGACATATTTACCTTTTGATAGTTACATTGGTCTGTCAATTGTCAAAGTGCTTCATTGTGATAGTCTCTATGATTCAAAACCACAACATTGCTGACTTTGGAGGCCTGTCTAATTATAATGGATTTATATTGCTTAATCTTCCCGACGGCCCCCAGCGCCGGGATGCCTTCGGGTAGCTGTTCGCGCTTTACAAATACTGGATTTACTGGATTTACATTTTTACAAAATAATCTTGTAGTGCTTTGAATTCCTCTTTATTCAGATTTGAATCATAATTAGACAATACACATGTATCAAAATCTCGAATCTCTATATTCTGAAAGATGTCCATGACATTATCTGCTTTCGTAGGAGGTATACATTTTGACTGAGGTTTAAGACCACTTGTCACACATACGTCTGTATCTCTTTAAAGTTCTTGCGTAAAATCTTCAATATCACATTCTATAAGTTCTTCTAAACTAATTAATACACCAATTTCATGTAGTTCTTTTATAGAAATGTGACTGGCGTCTTTACTGATACATATGGCGAGCTTAGTCTTTTATTTAGTGTAATTCATTTTTTGATTCCTGTATCATGGGGTACCTATAAGGTTTGTGTGAAGAAGATGCAACCTTAGATGACAATTCATCTGGTTTATATGCTACATTTTGGTAGGTGAGAAAACCTAGTAGAATATCTTAAAATAGTTTGGGTCATGGTAGTGAAATCATTTAAGACTTGGGGAAGTGACAACAAACATATGATTTTCCAGAATAACCTTTAATAATCTCCTATGTAAATTGAGGATGAGGTTGCTTAGAGAGTATTGAAGAATGTCAAGTAAAACAAGAATTTTAAAATGGAACTACAGCCTCAGCATGACTAACGTTTATTGAAAGTAAGTGTCAATTCACCAAATATCTCTGAAATTAAATAGTTACTATATGAGTAATTTTGATTTTAATTGGGTGCATTGATATATATTTGTAGACAGCAACATATGAAGTGAACAAACAGCTACTGAGACATAGCAAGGAAACAAGCATGTGAGGTCTACATATAAAAGAAAATATACATGAGACAGACAACTTGTACAAAAGGTATTCATTCCTTTTTATGACTTTAGTTTGTTAATAATTATCATAGAAACACACATATAAAATCCATTTACACATGAATATGTGTGATTTTTCACATGATGTACATGGTTGGGTACTAGTGTACTAGTGTACTGAGATTTCAGTGCCGCTCATTATTCCTGATGCCCACAAGAGTACATATATATATATATCCACATGAAAATCCAAGAGTGTCCAGTCACACCGGCACTACACAAGGACACAGACTCCACAGCAATTGAAGTGGCAAGGTGTTTATTAATTAACCATCATTGTCCAAAGACGCGTTTCGGCCGCCAGACATGCGGCCTTGTTCACATAGTGCACTGCAAGTGAAGGTGATCTATATATACATGGTGAGTAAGCAGTAGTCTTTCTACAGTGGTATTCGTTCAGATAAGCACTTTACAACATGATGTGGCACTTTTACTGCAGTGTCATTGCTTTACTGCAGTGTCATATTACTGTAATCTAAGTGCTGACCAATGACTGCATACATGGTGCTATAATGATATGGAGGTTGAAGGCATCTGTAATGTCATTCTCCTAAAGGCTAGCGCTGGTGTGGTAACTCGCGCTCGCTCTTGCCATTGCAAATATTACAGCGTTGGAAAATCCAAAAGTAGCTGCGAGCTTGTGAGTATAAAATGAATCCTAAAACGAAGGATAAAGTATTTAATCAGTCGCGCAAGTCGCATAACTAAATTTGATTGACCATTAAATCGGCCAGCCTGTATTAAGTATTAAAATGCGGGGCTGAAGGGCGCAAGATCAGCAAAGAGATAGATAAAAAAAATACCACGAGTGAATTGTAGTGCCTGTTAGTATTGTAGCGAGTACATGCTGTTGCTGTTACTCATGAGTGATTAAATTTGTGTGTGTGTTCTGTGAAAGGGAGGGAGGTGTTTGGAAATGTGAGTGAGCCCGTGAGTGCATCTGGTCGCGCAAAAATGTGCTAAACCCAATGGTTAATGTGACAACATCTGCACACGGGGTGTTATTTAAAACAAAAGACACAAAAATTATAATCATTATAGTGCCTCTACAGTACATATACACATGGGTGTATACATATATATATATGTATAGTAGGGCATTTTTTCTGATACCCACAAGAGAACATATATATATATATATATATATATATATATATATATATATATATAATCTACTGGCGGTCGCCAGTAGATAGTTATAGTTAAAACCTATTATCCATAGGAAATCCGCGACATTCTATTTGAAATAACGTTGGCGCCGGTTGACGAATCTTCGCGAAAGTTTCCAACTTGTTGGGGCGCTCCGGTCCGCTCCTATCCTGAAAGTCTCGGGGTGATACGTCAAGCGGGGGCCGAGAAAAAGGGGGTCCCAAAACGCGTTTTCCCCATTCATTATTCCATAGGAACCTTTAGTCGCAGCTACAGCCCGAACTGCTGAACGGAATTACACCAAATTTGGCAAAGAGGTAGCCCTTGGTTCAGTGTCGTGCCTTTTGCTTAAATGGTGTAAATCCATTCAGTAGTTCCTGAGAAAATCAAAAGTAAAGTCACATATATATCTGGGTGGAGCCTAACCACACATGTCATTGTGAGATCTGATTGGCTGTCAGCACTTCATCCTGGAATGGCTGGCAGCCATCTTGGGACCAATATAAATGATAGTACCTCATTGAAATGCATTGTAGTGAATAGAAGATTTTGAGGGTCACCAAAAGGAGAACTATAAAGGGTGATAACAGGCTTTAGTTACATTAGAATTTATTTGTTGATGGTACCATACTAATTTTAGGAATTGTGGTGTATTCTAAGGTGATTTTACCATGTGAAAAACCTTCTGCTGGGATATCATGAATCATGTTTGAGAGAACACTATTTTCTCATGCTTGTCCCATGGAGGTTTGGAAGGTGCTCCAGAAGCTAAAATGAGAGCATATTTTCTGTAAATTCACATTATCTTTCTCACTCATGTGAGAATGAAGTCTGACATTCTCAGTAAAACATGTACATCCAACAAGGGCAGAGACTGTCAGTTGATTCCTTTGTGTTCTACTGCAGCTTCCCAGAGTGTTCTAAAGAACAACTAGAGTGCTAACAGCCTTACTTATGACAAAAGTATGGCACACCTGAAGCCATCTTGATTGGAATAAACTGGTAACACTTAAACAATTTAATTTAAAAAGGAACAAAATGATGGGGTTCATTTTGTCATAGAAATTATGGTTAGTGCTGTAGAAAGAAAGATTAGGACATGTTTCAAGTGTGATCTCAAATATCTTCCTGTTATATTTCAACAGGAGCAGCCTGCCAGTTGATGCCTTTGTGTTCTACTGCAGCTTCCCAGAGTGTTCTAAAGAACAACTAGAGTGCTAACAGCCTTACTTATGACAAACGTATGGCACACCTGAAGCCATCTTGATTGGAATAAACTGGTAACACTTAAAACATTTAATTTAAAAAGGAACAAAATGATGGGGTTCATTTTGTCATAGAAAGTATGGTTAGTGCTGTAGAAAGAAAAATTAGGACATATTTCAAGTGTGATCTCAAATATCTTCCTGTTATATTTCAACAGGAGCAGCCTGCCAGTTGATGCCTTTGTGTTCTACTGCAGCTTCCCAGAGTGTTCTAAAGAACAACTAGAGCGCTAACAGCCTTACTTATGACAAAAGTATGGCACACCTGAAGCCATCTTGATTGGAATAAACCGGTAACACTTAAAACATTTAATTTAAAAAGGAACAAAATGAGGGTTCTTTTTGAAATAGAAATTATGGTTAGTGCTGCAGAAAGAAAAATTAGGGCATGTTTTAAGTGAGATCTGAAATCCTCTTCTATTTCATTAGAAAATTCTGACATGCAGACTGAAACAATCACTTTCAATACCAGCAGCAGACTACCAGTTAACTCCCTGGTGAGCAGTAGCTTTACTCCAGTGATCTAATGAGCAACTAGAGTGCTAACATTCTGAATTTATGGCAGATGTGAGACACATCTGAATGCCTTCTTGATGGAATCAAAGTAAAAAACTGAAAGCATTTCCTACTGAGGAGACTGCAGTAAATGAAGAAATTAGGAAACTTCATAACAAAGAAGTCTTCCAAGATGGCCACCAGTGAAAAAAGAGCCCAAATGTAGCACAAATATTACCCAGATGTAGCCCACATATAGCCCAATGACAAAAGTGTGCAAAACACTTTTTATTTTTAGTTTTTTTGCAGTTTTATGTAGTGCAGACTGGTCAGGTATTGGAGCATTGCATCTTAAAACATGACCCCCTACACTACAAAAACACCACTGCACTACCTTAAACCCTAAAACACTACCCCCAGCACGACCCCCTACACTACACAAGCACCACTGCACTATCCTAAACCCTCAAACACTACCCCCAGCACGACCCCCTACACTACCCAAACACCACTGCACTAACCTAAATCCTAAAACACTACCACCAGCACGACCCCCTACACTACCCAAACACCACTGCACTACCCTAAAACATGACCCCCTACACTACACAAACACCACTGCACTACCCTAAACCCTAAAACACTACCCCCAGCACGACCCCCTAAACTACACAAGCACCACTGCACTACCCTAAACCCTAAAACACTACCCCCAGCACGACCCCTACACTACACAAACACCACTGCACTACCCTAAACCCTAAAACACTACCCCCAGCACGACCCCCTACACTACCCAAACACTACTGCACTACCCTAAAACATGACCCCCTACACTACACAAACACCACTGCACTATCCTAAACCCTAAAACACTACCCCCAGCACGACCCCCTACACTACACAAGCACCACTGCACTACCCTAAACCCTAAAACACTACCCCCAGCACGACCCCCTACACTGCCCGAACACCACTGCACTGCCCTAAACCCTGAAACACCAGCCCCTGCATGACCCCCTACACTGCCCGAACACCACTGCACTGCCCTAAACCCTGAAACACCACCCCTAGCACGACCCCCTACACTGCCCGAACACCACTGCACTGCCCTAAACCCTGAAACACCACCCCTTCACGACCCCCTACACTGCCCGAACACCACTGCACTGCCCTAAACCCTGAAACACCACCCCCAGCATGACCCCCTACACTGCCCGAACACCACTGCACTACCCTAAACCCTAAAACACTACCCCCAGCACGACCCCCTACACTACACAAGCACCACTGCTCTACCCTAAACCCTAAAACACTACCCCCAGCACGACCCCATACACTACACAAACACCACTGCACTACCCTAAACCCTAAAACACTACCCACAGCACGACCCCTACACTACCCAAACACCACTGCACTAACCTAAATCCTAAAACACTACCCCCAGCACGACCCCTACACTACCCAAACACTACTGCACTACCCTAAAACATGACCCCTACACTACACAAACACCACTGCACTACCCTAAACCCTAAAACACTACCCCCAGCACGACCCCTACACTACACAAGCACCACTGCACTACCCTAAACCCTAAAACACTACCCCCAGCACGACCCCTACACTGCCCGAACACCACTGCACTGCCCTAAACCCTGAAACACCAGCCCCTGCATGACCCCCTACACTGCCCGAACACCACTGCACTGCCCTAAACCCTGAAACACCACCCCTAGCACGACCCCTACACTGCCCGAACACCACTGCACTGCCCTAAACCCTGAAACACCACCCCTTCATGACCCCCTACACTGCCCGAACACCACTGCACTGCCCTAAACCCTGAAACACCACCCCCAGCATGACCCCTACACTGCCCGAACACCACTGCACTGCCCTAAACCCTGAAACACTACCCCCAGCAAGACCCCCTACACTGCCCGAACACCACTGCACTGCCCTAAACCCTGAAATATCACCCCCAGCAAGACCCCCTACACTGCCCGAACACCAATGACCTAAACCCTGAAACACCACCCCCAGCACGACCCCTACACTGCCCGAACACCACTGCACTGCCCTAAACCCTGAAACACTACCCCCAGCATGACCCCCTACACTGCCCGAACACCACTGCTCTGCCCAAAACCCTGAAACACCAGCCCCAGCACGACCCCCTACACTGCCCGAACACCACTGCACTGCCCTAAACCTTGAAACACCAGCCCCTGCACGACCCCCTACACTGCCCGAACACCACTGCACTACCCTAAACCCTGAAACATCACCCCCAGCACGACCCCCTACACTGCCCGAACACCACTGCACTACCCTAAACCCTAAAACACCAGCCCCAGCACGACCCCCTACACTGCCCGAACACCACTGCACTGCCCTAAACCCTGAAACACCAGCCCCAGCACGACCCCCTACACTGCCCGAACACCACTGCACTGCCCTAAACCCTGAAACACCAGCCCCAGCACGACCGCCTACAGTGCCCGAACACCACTGCACTGCCCTAAACCCTGAAACACCAGCCCCAGCACGACCCCTTACACTGCCCGAACACCACTGCACTGCCCTAAACCGTGAAACACCAGCCTCAGCACGACCCCCTACACTGCCCAAACACCACTGCACTGCCCTGAACCCTGAAACACCAGCCCCAGCACAACACCCTACACTGCCCGAACACCACTGCACTGCCCTAAACCCTGAAACACCAGCCCCAGCACGACCCCCTACACTGCCCAAACACCACTGCACTGCCCTAAACCCTGAAACACCAGCCCCAGAACGACCCCCTACACTGCCCGAAAACCACTGCACTGCCCTAAACCCTGAAACACCAGCCCCAGCACCACCCCTACAATGCCCGAACACCACTGTACTGCCCTAAACCCTGAAACACCACCCCCTGCACCGCTCCCTACACTGCCCGAACACCACTGCACTGCCCTAAACCCTGAAACACCACCCCCTGCATGACCCCCTACACTGCCCGAACACCACTGCACTGCCCTAAACCCTGAAACACCACCCCTGCACCACCCCCTACACTGCCCGAACACCACTGCACTGCCCTAAACCCTGAAACACCACCCCTGCACCACCCCCTACACTGCCCGAACACCACTGCACTGCCCTAAACCCTGAAACACCACCCCCAGCATGACCCCCTTTACTGCTCGAACACCACTGCACTGCCCCAAACCCTGAAACACCACCCCCAGCATGACCCCCTACACTGCCCGAACACCACTGCACTGCCCTAAACCCTGAAACACCACCCCTAGCATGACCCCCTACACTGCCCGAACACCACTGCACTGCCCTAAACCCTGAAACACCACCCCCTTCACGACCCCCTACACTGCCCGAACACCACTGCACTGCCCTAAACCCTGAAACACCACCCCCAGCACGACCCCCTACACTGCCCGAACACCACTGCACTGCCCTAAACCCTAAAACACCACCCCCAGCACGACCCCCTACACTGCCCGAACACCACTGCACTGCCCTAAACCCTAGAACACTACCCCCAGCATGACCCCCTACACTACCCGAACACCACTGCACTACCATAAACCCTAAAATACTCCCCCAGCACGACCCCCTACACTACCCGAACACCACTGCACTGCCCTAAACCCTAAAACACTCCCCCAGCACGACCCCTACACTACCCGAACACCACTGCACTGCCCTAAACCCTAAAACACTCCCCCCAGCATGACCCCCTACACTACCTAAACACCACTGCACTGCCCTAAACCCTAAAACACTACCCCCGCATGACCCCTACACTACCCAAATACCAATGCACTACCCTAATCCCTAAAACACTACCCCCGCACAACCCCCTACACTACCCAAAGACCACTGCACTACCCTAAACTCTAAAACAATACCCCCGCACGACTCCCTGCACTACCCAAAGACCACTGCACTACCCTAAACCCTAAAACACGACCTCCTACACTACACAAACACCACTGCACTACCCTAAACCCTAAAACACTACCCCCAGCACGAACCCCTACACTACCCAAACACCACTGCACTACCCTAAACCATAAAACACTACCCCCAACAGTACCCCCTACGCTACCCAAACACCACTGCACTACCCTAAACCCTAAAACACTACCCCCAGCAGTAACCCCTACACTACCCAAACACCATTGCACTACCCTAAACCCTAAAACACTACCCCCAGCAGTATCCCCTACACTACCCAAACACCACTGCACTACCCTAAACCCCTAAAACACTAACCCCAGCACGACCCCTACACTACCCAAACACCACTGTACTACCCTAAACCCTAAAACACTCCCCCCAGCACGACTCCCTACACTACCCAAACACCACTGCACTACCCTAAACCCTAAATCTACCCCCAGCATGACCCCCTACACTACACAAACACCACTGCACTACCCTAAACCCTAAAACACTACCCCTGCACGACCCTCTTCACTACCTAAACACAACTGCACAATTTGTTACAGGCGTTGCAACGCAGGCCTGTGGTGCTTACTGGAAGTACCTGGTGGGCTAGTTGGGCCCCAGGGACTCTCAGGATTCAAGGTGACCTAATCCCCCAACTTAAAACGCGCCACGGGGCGCGTTTGCACAGTGGTGAAGGGAGGGGCGGGGCCTCAGGTGACATGTGCGCAAACACGCCCTGTGGTGCGTTTTAAGTTGGGGAGTTAATTCCCTTTGAATCCTGGGGGCCAACTAGCCCACCAGGTACCTTCAGTAAGCACAACAGAGTTGCGTTGCAGAGAGGTGAAAAAAGTGCGTGGCCTCGGAACGCCTCTCTGCAACTCAGCTCTGTGGTCCTAACTGTAGGTACCTGGGGGCTAGTTGGGCCCCAGGGACCCTCAGGATTCAAGGGGACTTAATCCCGCAACTTAAAACGCGCCACGGGGCGCGTTTGCACACATGTCACCTCAGGCCCCCTCCCTTCACCACTGTGCAAACGCGCACTGGCTCTGGTTAGTCAGAGTCAGTTACCACCAGTACCCGTCTGAAAAAGTTGTGGGCACAGGATGATTTTGCAACAAGGCCTCTTTCTGCTCCTCTGTTGGTTCTTTCTGCACATCTTTTGCTTCTTTCTGTGCGTTTTTTCTTCTTTCTTCACATGTCCTACCTCTGTTGGCATAGTTAGAAACTAGCATTTAAAAAACCTTTGAAATTCACTTAAAAAATCATAGGTTTCAGGCACGTTATGGTTAGAAATTAGCATTTAAAAAACCTTTGAAATTCACAGAAAAAACCATAGGGTTCAGGCACGTTATAGTTAGAAATTAGCATTTAAAAAACCTTTGAAATTCACTGAAAAAACCATAGGTTTCAGGCACGTTATAGTTAGAAATTAGCATTTAAAAAACCTTTGAAATTCACTGAAAAAACCATAGGTTTCAGACACGTTATAGTTAGAAATTAGCATTTAAAAAACCTTTGAAATTCACTGAAAAAACCATAGGTTTTAGGGACAGTTATAGTTAGTTGGACATTTCACCCGTACAAAACCCGTGAAATTCCCCTGTTATAGTTAGTTCAGCTAACTATAACTCGCGCCCCGCAATGCACTGCTCATGACGTCACATATTACATCACTCATGACATGGTCAGTGACATCACTGATGACATCTCAAATGACATCACTGATGACATCATCCATGTGATAATTTCATGCATCTTCTCACACCCTAATATAACTTTTGATACACCCACTCTAAATTACAGACTGCCATTCTCAAAACCATAGACACTCCAACACCAAAAACTACATACCCACTCACTGATTCTTAGGTCTACACACATATCCACTCACTCACCTGTACAGTCACTCATACTTACAGTAACTCAGTACAGGACTATCATATGCACTCATACACCTATATAAACACTCACACACTGCCACTCATCCATAGAGGTACTCACACACCTAGTCAGTCATGCAAAAAATTAATCACACACCCATTTACTCACCTATACAGTTATACACACACCAGCTCACTTACTCATACAAATACTAGCACATTCTTACGCTCTTATACAATAACTGATACAAGCACACACGCATCCATACAGCCACTCTCACAATAACACACTCTCACTTATAGCCATTTAAATACTCTAACACACATATATACTGCCTTTTACATATGTAGTTACTCGCACATGTACCACTGAGATATACATTCACTCACTAACACACCCATACACACACTCACCCACCCAAGCAGTCATCACAGATGCACTCTTGAAATCATGCACCCAGTGAATCACCCACTCACACATCTATGTATAGAGTCACACACACCCCACCCACACAAACACTCAGGCAGCCATACAGATACTCAGAGAACCAATCAATAACCCATATAGACACTCATGTAGCTATTCGCAAATCCATGCATCCACTTACACACCAACAAACAGACGGATACAGACATTCACACAGTTTAGTCACTAACCCATGCATTCAGTAAGATACGTTTAATCACTCACTTGTAGAGTCAGTCACTCACGTACTAAATCATCCATTCAGACACTTATACACCCACTCATTTTTCAATACGCCTTTCCCTATATATATTAAACATATTTAAACTTTACAGAAACACACAGTCACTGGATGATGTCATCAGTGATGTCATCAGTGATATCATTTGAGATGTCATCAGTGATGTCATCAGTGATGTCACTGACCATGTCATGAGTGATGTAATATGTGACGTCATCAGCAGTGCATTGCGTGGGCGCGAGTTATAGTTAGCTGAACTAACTATAACAGGGAATTTCACGGGTTTTGTACGGGTGAAATGTCCAACTAACTATAACTGTCCCTAAAACCTATGGTTTTTTCAGTGAATATATATATATATATATATATATATATATATATATATATGTGTGTGTGTGTATATATATATATATATATATGTGTATATAGATATATGTGTGTATATATATATAGTAGATAGTATATATAGTGTAACGTAATTACGTAATTAATAAAAATATTTATTTTACACTATAATAATTTTTTAATTGAAATTTATTTATGAATATATTAAATATATATATATTACATACAAAATAAAACCAATAAAAAAGCAATTCAATTACAAAAAATATAATTAATTTAGGTACTAAATAAAATGAAATTTCAAACTCCAAAAATGCATTTACTAAAGCTAGTATAAACATTAAAATAAATTTAAAAATAGCAAATAGTATATAATATTAAAAAAAACTATTAATTGTATAAAATCTATTTAACCAATATTATGAAAACTAATGGAGTCTAAGAATATTAAATATAGTAACAGTACGGAAAGCATTGGAATTCGGAGGGTTTAGATTTTTCTATTCCTACTCCGGTTACCACAATAGTAGTGAACGTGTTGGACTTCAGAGGGTTTAGATCTACTATTCCTGCTCCAGTCAGTGATACAGTAGGGAAAGGGTTGCACTTCGGAGGGCTTAAATTTACTATTCCCACTCCAGTCTAAGCAGCAGCAGGGAATGCACTGGACTTCAGAGGAGTGAAATTTACTAGTCCCACTCCAGTCTAAACAGTAGTAGGGAAAGTGTTGGACTTCGGATGGGTTAAATTTTTCTGTCTACTGAACTTTGGGGGTAAACTTTTCTATTCCCACTCCAGTCTGTACAACAGCAGGGAAACCATTGGATTTTGGAGGGATTACATTTATTATTCCCACTCCAAACAGTGAAGCAGTAGGGAAAGTGTTGAACATCAGAGGGGTAACATTTAGTATTCTCACTCTAGTCTGTACAACAGTAGGGAAATCATTGGACTTCAAAGGGGTTAAATTTACTATTCCCACTCCAAACAATGCAAACGTAGGAAAAGTGTTGAACTTTGGTGGGGGTAAAATGTTCTATTGCCACTTCAAACAACACAACAGTAGGAAAAGTGTTGGACTTCAGATGGGTTAGATTTAGTATTCACACTTGAAATAGGGCAACAGTAGAGATAACATTGGATTTCTAAGGGGTAGAATTTACTATTCACACACCAAACAGTGCAACCGTAGGGAAAGTGTTGGACTTATGAGAGGTAAAGTTTACTATTCACACTACAGTCTAAGCAATAGTAGGGAAATTATGTTACTTCCAAACACCTTGCATATATGAGTAACCGCATGTATGTAGAAAAAATATTAAACTCTTAATATAAAAATTAATAATTAACATGAAAAATATATAATATATATTAAAAAAGCTATAAACAATCAATTTACATAATTGTTATTCAATAAAATAGCTATCAATTAATAAATAATTGTTATTCAAGTACTAATTAATTAACCTCCCACCCTATACCCATACAAACCTAGTAGCCCACACCCAAAATATAACTAAAAGAAATAGGTATTCCATAATTTACATATTTAAAATCAATTAAATAATTAATTAACAATTAATACTTAATTGTTAATAATTAATACTTAACTTACCACTCTAGACCCCTACAAAACTAGCACCCTGCAAATGAACTATAAATAAAATAAATCAGTATTCTATATTTTACATAATTAAATATCAACAAAATAACTAATTAATAATAAATTAGTAATTATTTATTACTTAATTAACTTCCCACCCTCGACCCCTACAAACCTAGCAGCACCCAACTAAAATATAAGGAAAATAAGTAAGCATTCCATAAATTACATAATTAAAAATCAATTAAATAATTAATCAACAATTCATAATTAATTGTTAAATAATTATTACTTAATTTCCCTGTAAACCCAACAAATCACTGACACTATGACACTATAAATTACTATTACTAATTAAATACAACATTTCAAATCACTTAAAATTACAAGCTATATTCTAAAAATATATTAACTAAAACACATTAAAATAATTTAAAAAACAATATTTTTAACAACTGTATTACTGAAAACGATAATAAAAACATTGTGTTTTTTTTAAACGATATTACTTCCCTCAAAAAATGATATTCTTGTCAGTGATATTAGTGCATCATGATATTTGTGTCTCATAATATTTAATTTCCAGAATGTATGTCTCTCAATATTTTAAACTCAATATTTTGTCTAAATACCTCTAATGTGACATGGAGGCTCGTCCCAAAAGATGGGAGCTGAAATAAAAGGAATCTTTATCCTACTGATAATGGTGGTCTATTAAAATATTACATTCTTCTCAAACTAATATATATATAAGAAGCACAGGATCCAGTCTCGCAATGAAAGCCAGGCTAATGTACAAACTGTTGGTTAGGACAAAAATAGCATAAATTAAAATCACAAGCAATGTGGGGAACAATTTCAGAAAGTCCATAATCTTTAAGGCAAGTAAGAGTGGAGTATCAAGAAAGGGAAAGAAAGAGACGATACAGGGGAGCCTCGATGACCTTTGAGTCTTTTTCTCTTGTCATGTTATAGGAATCTGTAAGTCAAAAAGTAAATGAGTGCAGTGCCTTGAAATGGACCTATAATAAAGATAAACCATCACTGCATAGGAGAAAATGTATTGTAGGTGTGATCTGCAGTATAGCATGAAAGAATACTATCTTTATATCAAAACCTGCTGCAACTGATGGTAACCATTTGTACTTTGAACAGAGAAATTCAATGACACCTCCTGTGCTCTTTGTGATATAGTAGCCTGTGATCATAAATGACTAAGTTGTAAAACTGAGGTAATCGTTATATTTATCCCAGCTTTGAATAATCTTTAACCTGCCATTAGTGAAAAAGGATAATTAACTGATCTGATATAGGCAGTTTTAAAGCATTCAAATACATGTTTTTGCAGCATTGTTATATTGTAGGGGGCATATAAAAAATGGCCTTACACTTTACTTTTTTTAGAGTCATTTTTGGAGCAATCCCATGAAGTCTTGTGTGATGTTCTTTATTGTACTTAGGGGCTCATTATGATGGCGGTGTTTGGGACCGCCCGCCAGACATGCGGCGGTCCCACCACTGCTATTAGGATGCGCCCGCCATACTGGCGGGCGCATCCTGGGCCTTTATCATTGCAGGCGGTGCTGCTGGCTGCAGCACCGTCCGCAATGATAAAGGTGCATACCCCGCATTTCCCTGCACCACGTGGCAGGCACCACGCTGTGCCTGCCACTTGGTGCATGGAACTGCAGGGGGGTACCATGGGTACCCCCCAGTGCACCCCCCCACACAGAGGGGACCCGCAACGGGCCCCCAAAGCCAGTCTCCGCCTGTCTTTTTGCGGGTGGATATCCGCCGCAAAAAGACAGGCGGAAAGGGATACCGTAATCCCTACGGCGGGCCTGCACGGCACCGCCGCAATGTTGCCCTGGTTCCTGGTTCCGCAAGGCGGCCGGAAAAGGACCGCCTTGCGGAACCATGGCGGACGGACTTTCCGTCCGCCGCGGAACCATTGTGATTCCCACCGCCATCCTAATTTGGCGGTGAGAATTTTCTGTATGATGGCGGAAGGACCGCCACCGCCGGCCCGGTGGTGGCGGTCCTTCCGCCATCATAATGAGCCCCTTAGGTTCTAAAAAGATTGTGAATGTAAATTCAGAGTCAGGATTTGTGGAATTTAACAATCCTCAAGGGCACTTATGACAGTTAAAAATCTTGCAGTTTGGCAGCTATCCAACTCACGTAAATTGAGCGTTAGGGATGGGACACAGGATTTATCAGGGTGAAACAACCTGCAGAAGTGAGTGTAAAAAGAACTGGAAATTTGCAGCTATTCAAATAAGGGTTGAGCAGGTGCCTTATTCTAGATGGGAATGACAAGGAAATAATCCTGCATTTTTGGGGGGTGTAGGCAAAGTAATTTCACCAGAATAAAAAAATACTTTACCTGTACTAGACAAAGAGCTGTTTGTTCAAATGCCCACTTCCATCTATATGTAGAAATCTGTGTGAAAATGTGAATTTGAGTAATTCTGGAAATTTACATTTGTTGTAGATTTACAGGAGAACTGGGATTCTTTCTCAATCCAGCAAAAGTTACAAATCCAATCCAAGCATATATGAGTAGATTATTGCCTTTCAAAATTCTGCTTTTGTGAATCGAGCTTTAGGAATGTATATATGCTGTCTAATCTTAACACTTCTTCAGATAATTGAGTGATAACGATGTGGATTCGGATTTTCATTGGCAAGGATCCTAACTCTGCAAACAAACCATGAGAGAACACCTGCAAGTGTTGCATTTTTTCAGTATTGGCCTACTGTTCATTTGTCTTAGTGATGAGCTAGTGCTGAATGCTCCATTTACCACATTGGGGCCCCTGCCAAGAGGAATCCCAGTAGAACCCACCTCTGGAGGTGCTTCACCATCTCCAGAGGCTTCAGGTTTGCACACCTCTTTTTCTTAACTGAGGATATTCTGGCCAAGGAAGACTTCAGGCATGTCCATCCATCCACTGGCCAATCACACTATCCACTGTGCACAGTGGGAGCTAGGGCCTGTCTAGAAAGTCCAGGAAACTGGCCTCCCATTGTAAGGGAGGTATCTACAGTTAGGCTGTTCCCAAGTTACACGTAGACCTGTAGTTAAGGAAACCAACAGGTGGATAGGCTTTCTTCATACACTATCTGTATTGTGACCTGGACACTACATTCATTCTGCAAGAAGGCAACCCTACATGATTAAGTGGCTCCAGCCTCATGGGTGCTATTGGGGGCTTGCGGTTGCCCCATATCATAGTTAAATTAGTAAAATTCTGTATGCTCATCATTATTTTTGCTCACGCATGACAAGAGGATCTTTGCATCACAACAATTGCTCCCTACTTGATAAAAATACTCCCTCACCAATATTTGAAAATGGCTACACATTCATACGCCAAATGGAACACATTGCAACTCTACTTTTTTAAACATGTACAGTGACCTACCAGGCTCAGTGCTATTCCTTGAAAGTTATTTTAAGTAAATTCAATTGAATGATTCAAAAATATATTTAGCCAAGCTTATTTATGAAGTCAGAGTACCTTATAAAACAATTTGTAAAGTTTTTTGCTGCTTCATTTACTACCCTTATGAAAAAACAATAAAGTGAGATATGAATGTTTTACATAGAAGAATTTTTAAAGTAGTGAAACCTAAAAATCCTCTTTGAAAATGGTGTGGTCAAATCAAAGAAATTTGAGAAAAAAAACACCAACATAAGATTTGAGGAATATTCTGTCCTCAATAACCACCAAAATAATAGTTAGAAACATGTTAAAGGCAAATTGTGGTAAGCATATTGTTGAATTACACTCATAGAGTACTTTGACCTACTTGAGAGGCCATTTTTATGGAATTCCTCAAACTCTTAATTAATTGTGGAGAAATAATTATTTTCAATTTATGAACTTAAACACTGTTGATAGTTACAGTGCTTCTTATTTTGTACATAGTTGCACCTCACATACATTGATATTGAAAAGTATGCCAGGGCGGTAAACTCCACTCCGCTCACAGAATTTTCTGAATTCTAGCACTCCGCGCTGGAGTTCCTGGATTCCACCTTCCGGGTGTAAAGCAAAGTTTTTGTTTCCATTTGCGCACTCGAGGTTTGTTTTGGGGGTCGCAAGCGCCACAATATTCTCGGGCCGCTTGCAAGCACGCGTGAGACTTCACACATGCGAGACTTCGCGCCTGCTCGCACGGCTTAAAGGCCGCGACAGTGCCAATGAAGTGCCACTCGCAAACACACCACTCGAGTAGTTTTTGTGCTTGAGAAGACGCTAAATCTACAATAAGAGGTTTATGAGTGGATTTTCTTCTCCAGTTGACCGTTCAAGTTGTTTTTTTGTGCGAAAAGCCTTTTTTGTACTTTTTTTCCAACAGTAAGGAAGTGCACCAGAGAATCCAACTTTCTGTTCCTCTCCAGCAGGCTCCTCCCAGTGCTTTGTCCATCTCCTGGTCAATTTTCATTTGGATTTGGAGCTGGTAGGATCACACTCTTTGTCTGCTTCATATATACCATTGGATTTAAGGATTTTGTGTTTGAGATTTCACAAGTAAGTTCAAAAACTCTTGTATAAGGGTGTTGTTTGTTTGATAGAGGGCATGCACCAGTATTTATTTGTACTTTTATTCAAATTTTGAAATGTATTGTGGTGGGTGGCCTGCAGTTTCAGTAGGGGCCTAGTTATATTTTAGCAATTCATTTTTCTTCTTTTGAAAAGAAACAATGTTGCACAGTTCGGTACATTTTCTCCATGTTTGTTAAATTTGCAATATTTATTGATTTTACTATGTGGCCTAGTCTGCCAAGGGACCATCCAGTCAATAGGCCCAGGCAAGTGCTAGTCAAGGGTGAATGTAACAGCTGTTTCTGTGGTATATGTTATTTTAAAACATCAATTCGGGTTGGGATGGTATTGGATTAAATTAAGGGTGTGGTGGAGTTTTATTTGCATTTAACTTTTTTTGTGTACAAAAATTGTATATGTGGGGTAATATTTGATGCTTCGGGAGAATGTGTATTGTTTTATAGCTCAGTTAATTTTCGTTTTTGGCATTGCTGAATTGATGGTAGTGTTTTCTTCAGTGTTACCATGCCTCTTTTGTCTTGTGAGTGTGCTTGCCATAGGCAACCATTTGTCTTTGATCTACATGCCATGTGGCCAAAGTCCATTTTATGGAGTCTTTGTCCATAGGCCTGAATGTGTTCTCTTTGTTCCCCATGCGGCTATTCAGCTTCCTTAATTGGAAAAGCACTCTACTGAATTACCTCTGCTCTATTTTAATTTCCTTGTATGCCAACTGTAGTTGGATTTTTATGGAGAAGCCTGGTTCCAAATATGCGTCATGATACAGGCGCTACCAGTTTATTTTAATTTTACTATTTCCCTTCTTCACTTTTGTTTTAGTTAGTTTTGATTTACCAGTAGGTCACCGGAGTTCAAGTGAGCTTGAACCTGTGATCAGGGTTCATGTTTTCATTTGCCCAATCACAGTTTCCCGCTAGCACTGACTCGCGTTGCTGGCATTGGTTAACAACCCGGCCACGCCCCATGCCGGAACTAAAATTCAAGCACAGACCGCATCCGCACAGCGGCTGCACAGCTTACTTAATTGGAAAAACACTCTACTGAATTACTGCTGCTCGTTTTTAATTTCTTTGTATGCCGACCGTTGTCGTACTTTTATGGAGATGCCTGGCTCCAAATATGCGGTGTGATACAGGCGCTGCCTGTTTATTTTTATTTTATTATTTCTCTTCTTCACTTTTGTTTTGGTTAGTTTTGATTTACCTGTAGGTCACCAGAGTTCAAAGGAGCTTGAACCGGTGATC
This sequence comes from Calotriton arnoldi, assembly GCA_963921515.1. NCBI lineage: Eukaryota > Metazoa > Chordata > Amphibia > Caudata > Salamandridae > Calotriton > Calotriton arnoldi. The sequence continues at coordinate 1,672,959 of CAWUFW010002692.1, read as the reverse complement.
GGGGTTGCTGGACCCCGGTTGTATGTTATCATTTGCCCAATCACAGTTTCCAGCTATTGCTGACTCCCATTGCTGGCATTGGTTAACAAATCGACCACGCCCCATGCCAAAACTCAAATTCAAGCACAGACCCTGTCCAGGCAGCGGCTGCACAGCTTGCTTAATTGGAAAAGCACTCTACTGAATTACTGCTGCTCGATTTTAATTACCTTGTATGCCGACCGTTGACAGACTTTTATGGAGATGTCTGACTCCAAATATGTGGTGTGATACAGGCGCTGCCTGTTTATTTTAATTTTCTTATTTCCATTCTTCACTTTTGCTTTAGTTAGTTTTGATTTACCAGTAGGTCTCCAGAGTTCAAGGGAGCTTGAACCGGTGATTGGGGTTGTTGCTGGACCCCGGTTTTGTGTTTTCATTTGCCCAATCACATTTTCCAGCTAGTGCTGACTCAGGCTGCTGGCATTGGTTAACAACCCGGCCATGCCCCGTGCCAGAACTCAAATTCAAGCACAGACTGCATCCACGCAGCAGGCGTGCCGACAGCGTGCCAAAGGCACTCCAAAGGCAAGCCTGTCCACTTCCAGACAGTGGCCAGCGCCAGAACCCCAGGCCTATTTTTTAACGATTCCAGAGACCTTCCACAGCTTGCGCCTGGAGGTAAGGACCCTGCCTGTAAGCTTTTTAATTTTAACCTGACAGATTCTAACTATTGTTGCACTAATTGTAAGCTCACTCAAGAGAGCTTGTGGGAAATTCTCTCCCTCCAAGCTCGATTGCTTTCCCTAGCAAGCTGCTAGTATTGCTACTAAATTAAGCTGTATCCTGCTGAACACAAGTTTAGCGATAAAACATAAGTATGAGGTCTTTCAATATCTGAACGAATACAGCCCAGATATTTGTTTTTTAACAGAAACATTGGCTGATAAATCATCGGACCCGGACATAGTAGCCGCACGTCCACCAGGTTATGTAGCTTCTAGGTTGGGCAGGGTGGAGAAACGTGGTGGTCTTGGCTCTTATCTATAAAAATAACCTTGGTATTAAATGGGAACCTTTTGATTTAGCTGAGGCAGAGGCTCTCATGTTTAATGGCAAATTGAATGACCATACTAGGTTTCACAGCTTCCCGGTTTACCGACCACCAGGCCCCAATGTAAAATTCCTGGAAACCATATGGGAGCTGCTAGATAATTGAATCCATTCACCATCTAAGGTGATTTTAATTTTTACTTGGAGGAGGTGAACAATAATGATGCAAGGCAATTAATCGACAATCTGTCAAACCTAGATCTTAACCTATTAATCACAACTCCAATGCACAGTGCTGGACATACTTTAGATGTAATCATCTCTAATTTTCCAGAACTTTCAATTGATAGTATCCTGCCGATCACATGGTCAGACCGCTCGCTGATTAATTTTACCATTCAGGTTCCTTCCTGCAAGCAGAAGAGGATGGGCAGGGGATTAGATAAAACATTTTGAGCCTGGAATAAATTGGACAGACATGAGCTAGCAGCGACTCTGGACTTATCTCCCCTGGAAATATTTGGGGAGGTTAATGCATCAGCACATAAATTCTCCATTTGGATTGAGGAAGCATCAACAGTGCTGGCACCTCTTAAACAGGCTAGAAGTCACAGTACTCTTCCTACAGCAGGATGATACCACCCCAGCTTAAGAAGCTAAAGAGACTATACAGGAGACAAGAAAAAATATGGAGGACTAGTTATCTAGAGGAGGAGAAAGTAAAATATAAGGAGCTTTTATCAGAATATAAATCTGAAATAATAGTTGACAAGAATACATTCTTTACAGCTAAGAATAAAACTGCTAGTAATTCCCCTAAGGAACTTTTTAAAACAGTCAATCTGCTCCCCTGTCCCCCGATTGCAAACCTTTCGACCCCTACTCAAATCTTCTGCGACAATCTAGCGAACTTTTTCAAGAACAAGGTGGAAGATGTCTGTAGAGTTTTTAACTCTGGAAAATGCCCTAAGCCTGTGAACTGTGGTTCCCACTGATAAAATACCAACCTTAATTAATTTTCCCCCCTGACAGCTGATGAGGTGGTTCAGTTGAACAAACTCACCACATCTGTGGCCCCAACAGATCCCTGTCCAGTAAATATCTTCCATGATATGGCCTATAGCTTAGCCCTCACACTCACAAATCTATTCAATATTATCTTGATTACGGGTGTATTCCCCACAGACTGGAAAAGAGTCTCAATCCTTCCTTTACTAAAAAAAGACACCTGTGACCCTAGTGTACTGAAAAACTATTGTCCAATTCCCAGACTCTCAGTTCCAGCAAACATTCTCGAAAAACACCTCAATGTGGCTCTCTCTAATGTTCTGGAGCAGAATGGGATCCTGGATGGATCACAATTTGGTTTCAGGAAGTCCCATAGTACAGAATACACCCTAGTGGTGGTAACCAAGGAAATTCGTGGAATAATGGATGGAGGGGGAAGGCTGCTGTGGTCCTTCTGGACCTATCTGCAGCCTTTTACACCATAAGTCACAAAGTTTTGAGACAGTGTCCCATAGAGATAGGTATTAAGGACAATGCACTTGATCTCCTGGCCTCTTTTCTGAGCAACAGAAGTAAATCTGTCTCATGTGGAGATTTCCTTTTCAACTCTTTTTCTCTGCAGTGTGTGGTCCAACAGGGATCTTCAGTAAGCCCCACACTTTTCAACATCTATTTTGCCCCTTTAGCCACTGTAATTAGATCTTTTGGTTTCAATACAGTATCATAAGCAGATGATACACAACTTGTAATCTCCTTTCACACTAATATTGACAAGGTAGCCATGAGCTTCAGAAACTGCATGTCAGCCATTGTCAGTTGGATGGATAGCCAATGCCTGAAGCTGAACTCCAATAAAATGGAGGTGCTCCTCTTTGGGGCGGATTTGTCTTTTTGGAATCCTTCGTGGTGGCCAGAAAATCTTGGCCCGTTACCCACCCCTGTCTCCAAAGTAAGAATTCTAGGAGTGATTTTCTACTTGAAACTCACTTTTAAAGAGCATATCAACCAGTTGATCTCTTCTTGGTTCTATCCACTGAAAATACTAAAAAAAGGTGTTACCTTTCACCCCCGATCTTCAGCCAACAGTGGTGGTCTCAATTGTACTCTCACGCTTAGACTATTGCAATGCCATCTATTTAGGCATGCAACACGGGCGGATAAAAAAGAATCAGAGACTACAAAATGCAGCTGCTCTGCTCTTGAACATTTTGAAGAAAAATTAATCAATGACTAAGGTGCTCAAGTAGCTACACTGGTTGCCAATCAACAGCAGGGTGGCTTTTAAAGCTCTCTGTACGGTGCGCAAAGCCCTGCGTGAAATGGGCCCAGCCTATCTGAGGGAAAAAATGTCATGGCACATCCCAGAAGAAACCTAGGTCCTACCTACTCTAAAACTATGGCAGTTCCTAAGATCCGTAAAGCCTCCTGGGGAGGCAGAAATTTTGGTCATGCTACTCCCATTCTTTGGAACCAAATGCCTTTTCACTTAAGATCCCAGGCTAATCTGATGATCTTCTGAAAGCATTTAAAAACTTGTCTTTTTGCATCAGCGGCTTAAACGATTCTTGTACTGCTTTGTGGTCTTTTCCAATTAGTAAGAAGTGCAGACACAGCACCAAGACACCTTAGGTTATACGTCACACTTTACAAATATAAATCAAATCAATTCAAACCATGCCTCCTTGCTCACTGTTGTTGTTTGGCCATGTGGCTGGCAGTCATTTTGTGCATCCAGCCAGTGTGTTTTTTGCTATAGGCTTGCATGTGTTCTTTGTTCCCCATGCCCCTGTGCTCGCTGTTGTTGTTTGACTGTGTGGCACTGGCTGGCAGACGTTTTGTGTATCCAGCCAATGTGCCTTTGCCATAGGCTTGCATGTGTTCTTTGTTCTTCCTACCTCCTTGCTCGCTGCTGTTGTTGTTTGACCATGTGGCACATGCTGGCAGCCGTTTTGTGCATCTAGCCAGTGTGCCTTTGCCATAGGCTTGCATGTGTTCTTTATTCCCCATGCCTCCTTGCTCTCTGTTGTTGTTTGACCATGTGGCACTTCCTGGCAGCCGTTTTGTACATCCAGCCAGTGTGCCTTTGCCACAGGCTTGCACGTGTTCTTTGTTTCCCATGCCTCCTTGCTCGCTGATGTTGGTTGACCATGTGGCACTAGCTGGTAACTATTTTGTGCATCCAACCAGTGTGCCTTTGCCATAAACTCACATGTGTTCTTTGTTCCCATGCCTCCTTGCTCACTGTAGTTGTTTGACCATGTGGCAATGGCTGGCAGTCATTTTGTGCATCCAGCCAGTGTGCCTTTACCATGAACTCACATGTGTTCTTTGTTCCCCATGCCTCCTTGCTCGCTGTTGTTGTTTGACCATTTGGCACTGGCAGGTAGCCATTTTGTGCATCCAGCCTGTGTGCCTTTGCCATAGGCTTTCGTGTGTTCTTTGTTCCCCATGCCTCCTTGCTTGCTGCTGTTGTTTGACCATGTGGCTGGCAGCCATTTTGTGCATCCAGCCAATGTGCCTTGCAAATGCAGCAATTGTAAAAATGCCAGTACTCCCTCGCTGTCTGTATGTGTTACAAAACACGCTATATGACATGCCTAGCCACTATTTTCTGGAACTGGATTGCCTACTCCTGAGTCTCCTATGGGCTAACACGAGAAAGAGAGCTAACTTACCTATGCTGTGACAAACTTGGGAATTGAGATTCCCCATATAGAGCTTTACTATATGGCAGCACATCTGCAGCATGCCATCCACTAGATGGATCCAGATGATAATTGGGAGAAGCGGTTACTGAAAGGATCCCATGGGAACCAGTCCTTACCAACTATACTTATGGAGAGGAGATGGGTGCCACCAGATACTCCATACATAGTGAGGCAGGTGTGTTATATTGTGTACCATATGCACAAGACATGTCGATCTGGGACCAAAAACCCTTCGCACAGATTGCAGAGGGGATTTCTTTACAACAATGGAGGGAGGGCGGCTGTGATGTGCTTGGTGACTTATACCTAGGGGGACGATTTATAACCCGAGGGGATGCCTTTGACTCCTTTGCATTAGATAAGCGACAATACTGACAGTATATGAAGCTGTCTGTGACAGCCAGAGAAATATGGCATTGTTTTCCAGAAGAACCAGAACCCTCCCATACATTGACATCGCTTCTGTCCCTTGCGAGTGGACGCAGGCTGATATCCCATATGTACTGAGCACTTCATGAAGAAAAACCTACACTGATACCAAAGGCATGTGCTAAGTGGGGAAAGTTTCTGGGGAACCTCTGTCGGGCCAACAGTGGAAGAAAATTCCTGTTGGGGTACAATCGGTCAGCTCAAATACTCAGTTTAAACTAATCCAATACAATTTTATCCACCAAACCTAACTCCCACCAAAAACACTACATTACATTTATGAACAAAGATCAGATAGGTACAGTAGGTGCGGAAGCCCTGCTGCAAGCTTTATTCATGTGGTGTGGCACTGCCCATTTATAGTACCGTACTGTGATGGAAGGCCTTAATGTGGCAACGGGGTGGGAGTTACAGCTTACCCTACAAGCGGGGCTGCTGGGCCTGGTGCCAACCCCAGAAGGTAAAAAACTAAGTAGGAAATTCTTTTTACTGGGTCTCCTGCACGCTAAAGACTGCATCGTGATAAAATGGCTGGATGCCCCTCCCCACCCTCCCCCCCATCACACAGACTGGCTTTGGGATGTATCGGAGTGGGCTGTAGCGGAAGAAGTATGCCTGAAACATGTCAGACGTGATGAGAAAGTGGAAGATGATCTGGCCGCTTGGGCCGCAATGTTAGTGGACCTGCAAAATGCACAGGAGAATGATAGGGAACTGGAAGCTTTGTCGGATGATGGTGTTGGGTAACAGCCTTACTGAGCAATGGCGAATTGTATACTGGAATAAAGAACTAAGCGAGCTAAGATCTGACCCTGATGGAATATAGGGGACCTGTGACAGCCTGAATGATCAATGGGGTTTCTGGAACAGGGTACCCCCTGGGTTGTGGAACCAAGGCCTTGATCCGATGTTTCGAGGGAAAGTCAAAACACTGGAGAATGATTGTTATTTCGTCCATAAGGGTAATGAGAGCGATGTGGGAGGGAGGAGGAAGGGGTTGGGGAATGTTCCTTTCTTTTGTTTTTATTAATTGTCGAAATTCCTTCCATTAATTGGGATATGCAAACCCGGGGAAGATTTCTACTACCTTTAGTGCTTCACGTGAAAGTTAATAAAAAATATATATAAAAAAGCGAAGCCCAGACACCTTGAAAGAAGAAAAGTACATCTTTCATCAGAAATAAAATACATAATGATCATACTTTGTAAATACCTCCAGTATTAGATTTATTCAGATAAACCATCATATTTGTAAAGGATGAGGAGAAGAGAGGGATATATTGAAAAACATATAAATACTAAAAAATTAAGAGCTATCAAAAAGCCTAAACTCAGTAACAGGAGCATAAAAACAATCTACTAGAGTATCTTGGCGACATGAAGACAACTTGCTCAAAGCTCAGCTAGGGACATTATAAATACTGAGACACCTTACGGCAAATACATATAAGTATCTATATTTTACATCCTGAGACCTCGATTTACTAAGGATTGTGTCAGGCATGGTGTTGGGCTGTACCATTTTGGACTGTACCAGCAGGTCCTTTTTAAAGGAAAGTGCATTGATGCACATTGTATCAATTTGTGTCAAGTGAGCACCTGTGCAATACTTTAGTAAATAACCGCCTCAATTTTCTCATCAATTATTTAATCTTATCTAGATTATCAAAAGACTATTGCTGTGATTATGAGTTCCCAGGCTTTTTACAATTGCTGCACAGACATCTGTTTGTGCAGGAATTGCAATAACTAGTTATGGAAAGTTTATCGTGCCCCATAATTTCTGGCTACGATAAAGTCTGTACCGCTTGGATACATTTCAGCAGGTCAAACCTGCCGAAATTTACGGTGGGAATAAACCTGGAAAATACTGGGATGTGCAGATTTTGGCATACTTAGCAATAAAATATCCATGTTATGCCTAATTTTTGGACAAAACTTGAATAAGTGCCATTTATTGCAACAAATAAAATACAGATCCTGTGGGTTTGAATGTAAAAAATATCAAAACACCCTCGGTGGCATTGTAATCATGGCCATGTCTTACCTTTGTGGGTGATCTTGAAGAAGAAGGATGAACAAGACTATATCTATAATTCATATAAATAAGGGCTGGCTTTCCAGCTGCTATAGGCCTAGTTGAGTCTTAAGAACTGTAAACTTGTGACCACTTCAATTGAACTCTTTAGACACTTTATTTTACCAGCATTAATTCAGTGTATTCCAACAACAGAATTAATTCTCCTGGGCCTGCCATTTTTTGGCTCATTACTGAGATCACTTGCCTAGTGATGGTGCGTCTAACAATTTAGAGCACAATTTCTTTACATAATTCCAAGGATCATCTCTATCTACCCCTCTTTCCGTCTCTTCTGACTGTTTTTAAAAAAAAAGATACATTCTATACAAAATCATGATCCTTGCCAGATAAGCCTTGTCGACTGCTGAATGTTGTAAACTCTTTTTCCATTGCCAGTTACCAGTCTTCGGTCTCTTAACTTCTTCTCGGTGGTGTCAGTAAACTGATGCAAGGCCAGTTTTTGATTCTTGTAGGCTATGATGAGATTAGAATCTTAGTAGAACTTACAGGGAAGTTTGTGTTCCTTTTTTCCATTGCACTTACAGTATGATGTGCCCATAGGTTGTCAAGTCTTATATATTCAATGATGATTTCATACGAAGTTTAGTAGCTCTGAGATTGTTTGGAAACCTTCTTCTGAAATCAGAACTGAATCTTTACAATCAGTACCAAAATGTGTGTGAATCCTAACATGTATACACCTACGCCAAAGTCAGGACATAATTGTCAATTGGCAGCCTGTAGCTACCTAGTGAATTATAAGAGGGTATTTCTTCCTTTATTGATAATCAAGTAGAATGCAGGCAACCTAATGATTTGTGTGAAATTTAACAATGCCGCTCCTGTCCCAATCCACAATCCACAATCCAAATTGTACATCTTTTCTCATAGGGCCTGATTACGATGCGGTTAGGAATGGCTCCGACCCTCGGTCGGAGCCATGCTAAATGCATCGTAATCACCTGTTTGTAACAATTTATGACCGACCCATTTCGATGGAGTCGGTTGTAAATTATTACACAGGGAAGTTCTGAATGGCTGAGCCCGTTCGCCATTCGGAAGGCCTACAGTAATCCCTCGGCCGGCTCTTTCTGGCCAAGGGGTTACGATGGCAGCTTCCCACTGCCTTTCTGTGCCGGCCTTTCCGACACAGAAAGGGATTGGGAGCCTGTGTTTGGGGGCCCCCAGCAGGGCCCCAATGGGTGCAAGGCTGCCGAATGGTGGCCTAGGGGGCACCTATGGTGCCACCTGTTGATCCCTGCACCCTGGGGCAGGCACCTTGAGATGCCTGCCACGGGGTGCAGGGATGAACTGCACCTCTGCTCTTTCCTATGAGAGCATGATTTCCGTTCGGAATGCATGCTCCCAAAGCAAAGTATAGGATTGCGACCGAACAGGGTTTGGTCGCATCCTAATCGCTGGGCTGGAACCGACGACAGGAGGTCGTTCGGTTCCACTTCCAGGGCAATGTCGGACGGACTCCGGTCTGTCCGACATCGCAATCGGGCCCATAGTTGTATGCCTATAGTTGGAGTAGATTTCCGATTTGTTTGGAATTTGCAAAGGTTTCCAGGAGTACACCTTAACAGTTCCAATTGTTTCCTTCAGTATTATTGAAGTCCCTTTGTAAATTCCATTTTCACATGAACAATTATACATGTACATATTTGCTACTGACCAATACAATTGCTCTTGCTATCTTTTCATTTCTTTTTTCTCCATGTGAAAGATATTGGGACCTGATACGTTCTCCCATGTCCCGACCCTCCCCAGAGCCACAGGGATCAGTTTTCTAACACCCTGACACAGGGACTTAGTTAATACGCCAATACAAATTAGAAATCCAGTTGGACTGCAACCCACTGAGCAATATTGCACAGGAAGTGTTTCTTGGTAACAATCAGTCTCACAGGATGAGTTTATGGGCACAGGGGAACTCCAAACCCTGATTAGTAATGAATAACATGCTCAAAACAGCACTAGGAAACAGGACACGTATTTTAAATTGTATACTTTAATATCTTAACCTAACCTACCTAAAGTTATTGTCATTATTTCTGGTCTTCTTTTCCTTGCCACATCATTATGTCTCATCCTCACTCCCTATCAGGACAGGTATTTCGGCATTGTGATGAATTTCCAAATTGAAGAAAGTCAGCATGATGAAATCAGGCTGACTAAACTTCTATTTGGGGAAATGCTACAATGAATACATATATATTGTATGAAAATAGATTGTTATCTTAGAAAAGGTATACTGGGCCCAGGATTGAATCTCAGGTTCTGAAAAAAACATAAACCTACAATTGCTAATACTATAAGAAAAAAGGGGGTAGGGTAGTCCTTCTTTTATGTCACTGCAACCAGGTGGTTAAAAACAACACAGGAAGAGCAAAAGACGAGACAGAGCTAAGACGGGAAACAGGGGTGGAAAAGGAGGGTGGGGGTGGTGTGGATGGAGTGCGGGAGATATTTAGGAAGGGGTCAAGCAGAAGATGGAGCACCACTAAGGGGTTTTTAAGGCAGGGGAGGGGGTGATTGGGATGGGGTTAAAGGTGAGGAGTGCACTCCCCCTTTAAAGAAAAAAAAGCAACTGGATTAATCAGAGGGTTAAGGGAGTGAAACACTTTTAAGGACACAAAAGAAAAACCAGCTTGAAGAAAATAGTTTTTCTTCAAGAAAGGCTTTTACCAGGTTGATTTCTTCACCTTGGAGAGAGCCATTCACGAAGCCAAGTATGGTTCAACAATAACATTTTATCTGAACCTCATAAAACACTATGGAAAGTCTGACTTTAAGGCTCTGCACACTCACTCACTGTGTCAGTTATCCTTCTGACATATACTTCAACATGATAACAAGGGGTTGTGGGGAGTAAAAGGTTACACACAAATCAACAGTACATCCAAATTTGTTTTCGTCATACAAAGTTGTATTCGAAAAATGTGAAACGAGTAGCTCTCACACACAAAACATGTCAATCGTATCAACATGATATGGACATAGGTCTTGAAGTTATACAAACACTGAAGTTGCCAACACGTGTTTCGGGGACTCGTATCAGCTTCTTCAGGGCATAAGAATTTCTAGACAGGTGTCTTTACCCAGAATGTCTACTATCAGTGCACAGGGCCTCCTTAAGGGTGTCAAAAGCGTTCTGGCACTCCTCTGTCCAGAACACCTGACATGGCTGCTTCTTGGAACTCAGCTCTGTCAAGGTGCAACATTGGTGCCATACCCCTTGACAAATCTCCTGTAATAACCAGTGAGTCCTAGGAAGGCTCCCACTTCTGTCTGGATCTTGGAGGTTTCCCAAGCCAGAATGGTTTAGATTTTGGCCTGTAGGGACTGCACCTTGTTTCCTCCCACTTGATGACCCAAATAGACCGCTGAACCCTGCCCTATTTGGCACACAAAGACCTTGATAGTCAGGTCTGCCCTCTGCAAACCATAAAGCACTTCTCTGAGGTGGCACAAATGGTCCTCCCAGCTACAACTGAAGACTGCAATGTTGTCTAGATAGGCAGCACTAAAGTTCTCCAACCCAGACAGAGCCTGTTTGACCAACCTCTGGAAGGTGGCAGGGGCATTCTTTAACCCAAAGGGCATAACCCGGAACTAGAAGTGTCCTTCTGGCATAGAGAATGCAGACCTCTCTTTAGCCTCCTTGGTTAAGGTGATCTGCCAGTACCCAGACGTTGTATCAAACGTGCTAAGGAACTAGGCAGCTCCCAACCGGTCTATGAGCTTATCAGCTCTGGAGATGGGGTGTGCGTCAGTCTTGGTGACTGCATTGAGCCCCCGGTAATCCACATAGAACCTTAGTTCTGGAGTGGCACCTGGAAGGGCAGCCTCGGTGACCAGCACCACTGGGCTGGACCAAGGGCTTTTTGAGGGCTCAATAATCCCTAACTTCAGCATCTTGGAGACCTCCTCCTTAATGCTGACTGTCACCTTATCAGACAACCAGTATATTTTACTCTTCACTGGTGTGCTGTCCCCAGTGTCAATATTATGGGTACACCATGTAGTGAGTCCTGTCATAAGGGACAATAAAGAGGCAAACTGCCCCAACAACTGGTGGGAGTCTCTCTGTTGTTCTAGCATCTAGCTTACACCCTCCACCGACCCATCCTACTACTTGGAAAAAAGGAGGTCGGGAGATGTTCACTCTCTTTCTCCACTATCCGCGACCAGAGCATGGTTACCACAGACCTGTCAGAGTGGGGTTTTTTGGGCGATTGATGTGCAAAACCCTTAAAGATTTCCTGGGAGTTTTGAGGTTCACCAGGTAGGTGACCTGACTCTTGCGCATTTTCACCTCATAGGGTCCAGGCCAATGGTCTTGCAGGGCACTGGGCTCCGCAGGCTCCATCACCCACATTTTTTGGCCAGGCTGAAACTGGACCAGAGAGGCCTCCTGCTCATACCACTGTTTCATGACCGCCTGGCTGGGTTCTAGATTCACCTTAGTTTGTTTCCAGAAGCGCTTCATCTGGGTCCGGAGTGCCAGCATGCTCCCACCCCTCCATGACAAATTGAGAGATCCTTGCACCGGGTGCCCATACAGGAGTTCAAAGGGGCTGAAACCAGCTACCTTTTGAGGCACCTCCCGGTGTGCAAACAACAGGCATGGCAAGAGCTCTGACAGACCCATGATCATGCCTTTATGGGTCTTGTTGAACCTCTCAACAAGCCCATTGGTTTGAGGGTAGTAAGGAGTACAGAACTTGCAGCTTACCCCACACTCCTTCCACATTGCCTTCATGTACGCCAACATGAACTTGGTACCACAGTCTGACACCACCTTCTTTGGGAACCCCACACGGTTGAAGATCCCAATCAGTGCCTTGGCCACTGCAGGCGCAGTCACAGTCCTCAGAGGGATAACCTCCGGGTACCGGGTGGCATGGTCCACCAAGACCAGGATGAACCTGTTGCCCATGGCTGTCTTGGGGTCCAGAGGCCCGACAATGTCAATGCCCACCCTTTCAAAGGGGGTGCCAACAACAGGAAATGGTTGCAGGGAAGCCTTGCGCTTCCCTCCTGACTTGCCACTGGCCTGGAAGGTAGGACAGGACCTGCAGAAAACATCTGAGACCCTCCACATTTGAGGCCAATAGGAGTTGGTGACAAGCCTGTCAAAAGTCTTGTCCTGCCCCAAATGACTGGCATGGGGTACATCATGAGCCAGCTCCAGTAGGAAGGCCCTGTAGCACTAAGGCCAGGAACCTTAGGCTCACTATACAGGAGACCCATCTCCCAGTAGATTAGGTGATCACTAGAGGTGTTACCAGCTGCCTGGGCCTCGGTCTGCTGCTGAAGGCCCACAAGTGTAGGGCACTCCATCTGCGCCTTGCAGAACACCTCTCTGGAGGGCCCCTTTGCTGCTGTGAGTTGGCCACCTCAGGTAGGTTTCCCAGGGCAGCAACATCCTCCCCTGTAAGCTCTGGGGCACCCCTCAGGTTCACACCCCTTCCGGACTGAGGGAGTTCCAGGAGTGGGTTACCCGCGCCCCTTGCCCTCCCGCTTTTTGTCAGGCCCATAGGGCCATTCTTCCAGGCTCCAAGAACTCCTGGCTACTCTCTCAGGCATCCATGCAACGTGTAGTCAGGCAAACCCACTCAGGCAACCCTAACATCTCCGAGTGGGACTTGAGCTCCACCTCCTTCCAGATGGTGTGCTCTAGGTGATTGCCAAACAGACAATCCACAGACATGAACGATTTGCAGCTACCCTCAAGGAACCTGAGACCCCCCACTCAGAAGAGAAATAGAAAAACTGGGTAGTGACTCTGATGGATGTCAGCAGCACCAACTTGATTGAACACATTAGGGAATACCTGATCTGAGGTACCCAGATGACATCTGACGGTTGTCATGCTGGCTCCAGTGTCTCTCAGAGCATCCACCCTCTGCCAATTGATGCTGACTCATTGCTGGTACTTCCTAGTGTTATTAGGCATGTGAGTTCTCTGCACCAAGGGACACTAGGATAACCTCTACACTGCCCCCCCCAATAACTGGAATAATCTCTTTCCCAAGCGATACACTAGCCAACCCCCGTGACTGCCCACCGGTGGGGGGCTGTGCCCGCTTGGGACATTTGGCACCCCCTTGAAGTGCCCTTCCTGTTGGCACTCATAACACTGGGGGGTGCCTTGTCAGGGTACGCTCCGCGGAATCCAGTTGCAGCAAGAAAGGGTCCACCTCCTGATCTCACCAACACCCTAATCATGCCACAGAGTATTCGAGTGATCAGGCGAGGGAAAGGATAGGGAAGGAACAGCGGGGAAAAGAACCTGTAACAAAAACAACAAGGTTATAAACACTGCATGTGAATGGCTACTCTCATAAGGTCTCACTACGTCCCTTTCTGTACCTTGAATAAACAACCGTGATTCCTTGGAACTGGACCAACAAGGACATCCCTCTGGACAATCACGGTATCTATAATACAGAACGTACACTGTTAGTAAACCTAGGTATGTTGTTACCATTCAAGCATTTCCCTTCAGGCATACCCATACATACCTAGGGCTTCCTATGCCAAGCTTGTAAGATAACACCAATCCAAATTACAAGAAACTAGATCCCCCTGTTCTGGAGTTCAATCCCATGAAACAAACAAAAAAAAAACAACGCTGTTCCCAAATACGTTCCTTTAGATATGTTCTTGCCCTAAGGTTTGTTTGAAGAAACCACAAAGTTAAATTGGAACAAAGTACTCCTGAATGAATGGCAGTCTCGGCAAGACGTGGTTAACCTAACCACTGTCTTCCGCTCATGGACGGGAGATCTATGCCAGACATGTAGAAAAACCCACACACGGCAAAGCGTGGTTCCCTCACCACCGCTTTCCGCTCTGGTATTGAGGCGAACTGTAGAAACAACAGAAACTCCCAGACACTGCAAAGCGTGGTTAACTCACCACCGCTTTCTGCTCTGGTACTCACCAGAAAGAGTGCACTCTTGAAACGGCAATGCGTGGTTAAACCACCACCGCATTCCGCTCACGATAGCAAGGAATAGTCAATTGGTACCGTAGCACCTGAACAATATATGACACGGAACACGGCGTGTTACGGGAAGCCTCACTGCAAAACACACCGTTTACCTCACGATGCAGAAGCCGCCGAAATCCTGACATGGGAAGGCCGTTCTCCCAAACTGTCCAAGAACAGGAATGTGGCGACTAACAGCCACAGACTTCCCCTCGTCCGAGACAAAGCAGGAACTCTGAATTCCGCACGTCGTCCTACGTGCGTCACTCCTTAATGTATCCCCTCCCAGATCCAGGCATCCTGGGATATGTAGTTTTGGAATCGGCACTGTAGGCGCCGCTAGGCTCAGTTCCTGACAGTAGGCCCTCCCGCCAAGCGCCTCCTAGGTCCAGGCTTGACTGGGAACCTCCTATGGAAGGAGTGTACTGCCACCGGCACGTGCACATTCTGCCAAGGCTCCCAGGAATCGTCTTCCACAGAATACCCCTTCCAAGAGACCAGATACCATAGGACTCCCCTCCTCATTTCTGAGTCCCGAATGCACTTGACTTCATATTCAAGCCCTCCATCACATAACACTGGCGGAGTAACACGCCGCCGAGCAGTCAGAGCAGGTTTCAGAAGGTTGCAGTGGAACACAGGGTGTATCCGAAGAGAACCAGGCAACTTCAGTTTATAGGCAAATGGATTAATTTGTTTTACTATCTGGTACGGACCAATATACCTAGGGTGGAACACACTACGGAGTTTAAATCGGATGTTCTTGGTGGACAACCATACTCGGTCACCCACCTGATATTGGGGCCCGTTTATTCTGTGATGATCCTCCCACCGCTTGTACACCTGCTTGGCCCGCAACAAATGCTTCCTTACACAACGATGGACCGTTTGTAGCCTTTTCACCTGTTCCTGTACTGTGGGCTGATTCGTTATGTCCTCTGGCAGGCTGCAGGGTTTTGGCGTCATAACCAAAGTTCGCTCGAAAGGGGGATACTCCTATTGAACAATGCCAAGCATTGTTATACGCCAGTTCCGCCATCCACAGTAGTTCCACCCACGAGTCTTGGGCCTCTTTTGCGTAACACCTGAGGTATTTCTTCAAGGTCTGGTTTAATCGTTCCGTCTGACCATCAGTCTGTGGGTGGAAACTTGTAGAGAGCGTTGAATCTATATGCAAGGCTCGGCACCACATTTTCCAGAATCTGGCTATAAATTGAGGGCCTCTGTCTGACACTATCACTTCCGGCACCCCATGTATACGGATGATGTTACTGGTTAGTAGCTGTGCTGTCTGTCCTGCTGTAGGAAGGTTCTTACAAGGGATGAAATGTCCCATTTTCGTGAGGCTGTCCACCACCACCATGATGGCTGAACTTCCCTGATCTAGAGGTAACCCAGTTACAAAATCTAGACTAATGTTCTGCCAGGGCCGCTGAGGGGTAGGCATGGGTAGAAGCTTTCCTTTCTTCCTGGTGTTTTCGCCTTTTGCTCTCGCACAATCTTCACAATGAGCCACCCAAGCCGAGACATCTTTGCTTATGGTCCTCCACCAGAAGTGCCGTTGTATTAACTGTGTGGTCTTACGTATACCCGGATGTCCAGCCAATAGAGATACATGGCACCAGGTAAAGGCTTTCTTCTGCAATTCCTGCGTGGGCAGATACAGTTTGTTTCTGTGAAATGGCAGACCCTGCTTCACTGTGCGTTCGTCATCTCGTTCCGCCCATGCCTCCCACACTGAGCTGGTTTTGTGACTTCTTACCTCATCCAAAAAGTTTTCCACTCTGATAGCACATATCACCTTTGAGGGCTCGATGATTGCCTCGGTGTTCTTGTCGCTGGGGACTTCTAACGATTCCAGTCTGGACAAAGCGTCTGCCTTACGATTCTCGACACCAGGCCTAAAGGTAACCACAAAATTATACTCGGCAAAAAACAGCATCCACCTCATCTGTCTTTGTGAGAGGTGCCGTGCCGACTTCATATACTGCAGATTACGGTGGTCTGTATAGACGGTAATGGGGTAACAGGCCCCCCTCAGATATTGCCTCCATTCCTGAAACGCCTTTTTTATAGCCAAGAGTTCTTTCTCGGCGATGGTATAGTTCTTTTCAGCCGAGTTCAATTTCTTGGACAGGTAGGCTACCGGATGAAATTGTCCTGTACTCTGGTTTCTTTGTGAAAGGATGGCACCGATGGCCTCATCTGAGGCATCCGCCTCCACCACAAAAGGATGTTCTAGTTTAGGATGGGAAAGCACCGGAGCGGTTGTAAAAGCTCTCTTCAGGTAGGTAAATGCTTCCTCTGCCTCCCTTGACCAAACGAAAGGCACTCCTTTTCTGAGTAACCATGTGATAGGAACTGCTACCTGGGAGAAGTGGAGGATGAACCTGCGATAATAGTTTGCAAACCCAAGGAAGCATTGCACATCTCTCATGTTCTTTGGAGTCGGCCATTCTTGCACTGCCTGCACCTTACGCTCTGCCATGTGCAACCCTTCCGGACAAAGCATCACCCCTAGAAACTCTACTTCCCTCACACCAAACTCACACTTGCTCAGTTTACAAAACAAGCTGTGTTCACGCAACTTATCTAACACCATTATGACCTGGTCCTTATGGCTTTTACTGTTGTCTGAGTAAATCAAGATGTCGTCAATATAGACCACTACGAAGTGATCCACATACTCCTTTAAGACATCGTTAAGGAAGTACTGGAATGCCGCCGGGGCGTTGCAGAGGCCGAACGGCATAACCATGTACTCATACAATCCATAACGAGTCTTAAAGGCAGTCTTCCACTCGTCCCCCTCACGGATACGCACCAAGTGGTAAGTCCCTCTCAGGTCCAACCTGGTATAGATCTTAGCCTCCCTCACCTGATCAAGTAACACCGATATGAGGGTAAAGGGTATCGGTTATGTATGGTGTTTTTATTCAACATTCGATAGTCTACACAGGCCCTCAGATCGCCGTTGGCCTTGGCAATGAAAAATAGTGGAGAGGCCGCAGGTGAACGAGATGGCCTGATAAATCCTATCTCCAGGTAGTGATCCAAGTATTCCCGCAAAGGTTTCGTTTCGGGCACAGACAACGCATACACTCTGCATGCAGGGATGGTTGTCCCTTCCGCCAAGTCTATGCGACAATCGTACTCTCGGTGAGGTGGTAACTGTTCTGCCTTGGTTTCACTGAATACATCCATGTACTGATTATACTTTAACGGTAATACCGTTTCCTTCTCAGCGGCGGTAGCCACGACAAATGGATACGTCAAAGCGACAGCCTGCGAAAGAGGGTACGGAACCAAGTGACTATGACATTCCTCTGATAGGAAGTGAACCAATTTAGTTCTCCAGTCTATGGTGGGATTATGGTGACACAACCAAGGCATCCCTAAAATCACTTCATACTGAGGTGCCTCTATGATATTTAACGTCAGCTCCTCCACATGTCTTCCTTTCGCAACTGCTATAGACAACACAACTACCTCTGTTCGTTCAACAATAAGACCTGACTTCAGAGGCTTGCCATCAACGGCCAAGACTTCTTCTGGTGTCTCCCTAGGTATTCTAGATAAATCAAGACTTGTTACCAACCCGCTGTCTATGAAGTTACCTGTCGCCCCTGAGTCCAACATAACCAAAACCTGATGGAACTGCTGATTACACTCAAGACCCATGGGGAGCACAATATGCGACTCAGAATCCTGCAAGACCTTGGTTGATAATGAGGGAAGTTTCCAACCCTGGTTGTCTTCCCCCTCTGTTTCTGAGCACACCGTTTTTCCTGACTCAGGACTAGTGGTAGACACCGCCACCCTTTTATTCCTGGACCAGGCACTGGAAGTCTTGGGTTTAGAAGGACAGTCTCTAACATAGTGACCCTTTTTACCGCAGTACATGCACAATCCCTGCACTCTTCGGCTCTCCCTTTCTTCTCTCGTAAGTGGTGCTCTGACGGCTCCGATCTCCATAGGTTCAGCCACTGCCTCTGTATTACCCGCTAGTCTGCGAGGAAGTCTATCAGACCTATAATAGCCTCTCTCCCACCTTTTTCTCTCTCCTCCTCTCTCAGACATCCGACTATCCAATCTTAGTGTTAGGTTTATCATGTCTATGCATGTAGTCGGTTGAGGATCGATCTGTGCCAGCACGTCTTTCATATCATCTCGCAACCCCTGATAAAACAGCGACATCCTTTTTTCTTCTGGCCAGGCTGTTTCTGCCACTAACCTATTAAAGGTAGTCAGGTAGGTTACCAAATCATTCTTCCCTTGTTTCAGGTCTAGTAGTTCCCTGTCAGCGCTGAACGTAGTAGCCCTTCGATCAAAAACTCTTTCAAATTCGGCCCTAAAAGCCGACCAATCAGACAATACCATGTCATTATTCCTAACTAAAGAGACGGCCCAATTCGCAGCGTCACCCACCAAATACGAAATAGCAAACGCTACCCTAGAATGATTATTGGGGAAAGAGGCAGGTTTACATGAGAAGTGTAGCATAATCTGTGTCAGGAACACCTGAACCTTTGGCGGGTCCCCCGCATATCTCTCCGGGCTAGCCAATGGTATGGGAGGTGGCACTGTAACTTGTATTTGTGAAGCTGCAGAGGAAGCATCAAAGGGATTCCTAGACAACTTTTCTACCTTCTCTCTTAATGCGGCGGTTTCCGCCTTGGAAGATGCCAGTTCCTGTTGGAGCAGGACTAAGGCCTGGAAAACGTCTTCCAGGGACGCCATAACTTGATACACCTGGATCGGGCGGAGCGCTTTATACTTGGGTGCGCAATTCTCCGCGGAATCCAGTTGCAGCAAGAAAGGGTCCACCTCCTGATCTCACCAACACCCAAATCATGCCACAGAGTATTCGAGTGATCAGGCGAGGGAAAGGATAGGGAAGGAACAGCGGGGAAAAGAACCTGTAACAAAAACAAGGTTATAAACACTGCATGTGAATGGCTACTCTCATATGGTCTCACTACGTCCCTTTCTGTACCTTGAATAAACAACCGTGATTCCTTGGAACTGGACCAACAAGGACATCCCTCTGGACAATCACGGTATCTATAATACAGAACGTACACTGTTAGTAAACCTAGGTATGTTGTTACCATTCAAGCATTTCCCTTCAGGCATACCCATACATACCTAGGGCTTCCTATGCCAAGCTTGTAAGATAACACCAATCCAAAAAACGAGAAACTAGATCCCCCTGTTCTGGAGTTCAATCCCATGAAACAAACAAAAAAAAAACAACGCTGTTTCCAAATACGTTCCTTTAGATATGTTCTTGCCCTAAGGTTTGTTTGAAGAAACCACAAAGTTAAATCGGAACAAAGTACTCCTGAATGAATGGCAGTCTCGGCAAGACGTGGTTAACCTAACCACTGTCTTCCACTCATGGACGGGAGATCTATGCCAGACATGTAGAAAAACCCAGACACGGCAAAGCGTGGTTCCCTCACCACCGCTTTCCGCTCTGGTATTGAGGCGAACTGTAGAAACGACAGAAACTCCCAGACACGGTAAAGCGCGGTTAACTCACCACCGCTTTCCGCTCTGGTACTCGCCAGAAAGAGTGCACTCTTGAAACGGCAATGCGTGGTTAAACACCACCGCATTCCGCTCACGATAACAAGGAATAGTCAATTGGTACCGTAGCCCCTGAACAATATATGACACGGAACACGGCGTGTTACGGGAAGCCTCACCGCAACACACACCGTTTACCTCACGATGCAGAAGCCGCCGAAATCCTGACGTTGGAAGGCCGTTCTCCCAAACTGTCCAAGAACAGGAATGTGGCGACTAACAGCCACAGACTTCCCCTTGTCCGAGAGAAAGCAGGAACTCTGAATTACGCACGTCGTTCTACGTGAGTCACTCCTTAATGTATCCCCACCCAGATCCAGGCATCCTGGGATATGTAGTTTCGGAATCGGCACTGTAGGCACCACTAGGCTCAGTTCCTGACATGCCTTGCCTGATGACTTACTATCAGGGAACCATTTTTCTCAGTTGGGGGATGGTAATCCCGACCCATGGAACTTTTATGGGGGATTTTAAAGAACTCCTAAGTTCTATTTTTGTCTGGTGGGAACCCTGTTCAACCTTGTGGTCATCCCCCCCAGATTCCTTTTTGTGAACCTTGGTGCTGGTCCAACGCTCTGCCTCCTCAGCAGGCACCCTGTGCTCAGTAAGCTTACTATCAATCAGGTGTTGGAGTGCATCTGCAAAACAAAGACTGAAAATATGCTGTTTTGCAATCAAATTGTACAGCCCCTGATAATCCTTTACTTCACTGCCCTTCACCCAACCATCCAGTTCCCTGCTAAAGGAATCCACACAATCCTCCTAGGTCTGCTGGGGCAGCTTCTGGCTGTCCCTAAACTTCTGCCTATACTTCTCTGGGATAAGACAATTCTTCCTCACAAGGGCTTCCTTCATGGAGGGATACCTCATCCTGTCCCCTGTCTCTAGGGCCAGTAGGTTGTCTCTCCCTTTGCTAGGAATATGCTAGCCCTCCAATCCTCCTCCAATCTCATAAGCCTCAAACTACTTGTCAATGTTGCCCCCCACAACAAAGTAAGGCACCAGACCTTTGGGAATATGGACCCCCTTGTCTCCGGAGAGCTCTGTAGAAATGCTGCCACCATTACTGCTGGACTCTGCCTGTCTGGCCTTGATGACAAGCTCCTTAAGGCTCCTCTCATGAGCCAAACCCTCCAATGTAATTTTCCCCTTCCATGGCCAGTTTCCTTTCATCTATAGCCAGTTTCCTTTCCTCCATTCTCAACTGGGCCGTTGGCTGCTTGAATTCCCTCTCCTCCCTCCTCTTCTCCAGCTCCTCTGTGGTAAGAGACACTGCTCTGGCAGGAGGCTCTACATCAGGGGTAAAGTCACCCCCTCAACAGCAGGTGGTACCACAGGAAGGTTCTCTTCAGGCTCTTCCATTCCATTATTCTCTCCTGTGGCTTCAACCAGTGACTGATGGGCTTCTTTCCAGGCCCTCAGCGCCTTTTGGAGATCCACCTTCCTGGCAGTGCCCATAGCTGGCAATCCCCTCTCCTTGCAGAACCCATTGAGCTAGAACAGGGCAGGACTCCATGTTAGCCAATTCAAACTCCATACTTGTAGAGGTGGATTCAGGCTCAACAGTCAGAGAGAGAATTTAGAAAATACAAAAAGGCCAATCAGGAAGAAATTACACTCAAATTGGTCTTTGATATGGGATGGTAGTGTACACCAAATCACTGTATGGCACTGCACAAACACAAGTCCTAATCCCACCGCTGCCACCAATGTGAGAAATTGGGTTGCTGGTTTACTGGGGTGTGAGCCCTGGTCAAGCAGCAACCACAATCCTTGTCAGGGTAAGGCTCAAGCAAACCCCAAATTAACCTGTGCTCAACCCCCTGGTAGCTTGGCACAGAGCAGTCAGGCTTAACTGAGAGGCAACGTATAAAGTGTTTGTGCAACACTTCAGTAAACAGTAAAACAGTGAAACCACCACACAAAAGGGATCCCACACCAGGTTAGACAAATAGAGCAACATTTAATAAATAAAACAAGACCAAAATGACAAAAATCCAATCAGTAGACCCGGAGAAATGAATTTTTAAAGAATTTAGTGAAAATAGCGCCAAAAAGCACAAAGCGCCAGTTTGGGATATATGGTCACACTAGACCGGGGCAAAGTCAAGAGTTTAGGCTGACCACAATGGAGCGCAGGTCGGATACAGTCCCAGGTTAGTCCTGCTGAAGTTTTACCTTTTCAAGTTTGTGCCAAGTGTACCGTTCGTGTTGAAGAGGGCTACAAGGAGCAGGGAGTGTGTCGTGGGAGGGTGCTGATGAAGCGAAAAGAGCCGTCCAGTGTCCTGGGTGGGCGTTGCTGGAGCTGCGCATTGGCAGTCCCCGCAAGCGGTCGATGCTGCAGATCTTTGCGCTGATTTGCAGTGCACGCGACAAGGTCTCGGTGCAAACAGGCCTGTTTGCGGTCGCTAAGAGCCCAAAAGCTTGATTTCAGCACCCTTGCGCCACACTAAGGGTACAGGACCTGAGAGGCACCACTTGGGGGTCAGGAACGTGCTGCAGCTGTGTCCAATGGCTGGTGCAGGATGTTGGGGAGCGTTTTATGTCCCTGAGGTTCAGCCCTTGGAGTCTCTCTGGGGTCCTGGGTTCAAGATGAAGTTGCAGGTCCAGCTCTTCTTCCCCAGGCAAGAGGGAGGCAGGCAGCAGGTCAGCACAGCAGGGCAGCAGTTCCTTTAAAGCAGCAGTCCAGCAGAGTGGCAGTCCTTGTAGCAGCACAGCAGTCCTTCTTCCTAGCAGACTGTCCACAGGTCCAGAAGTGTACTGTAGAGTTAGTGTCTGCGGTCCAGTATTTATACACAGTTGTGCCTTTGAAGTGGGGAGAAGCTTCTAGAGGTATGCCTTTGAAGCGCACAGGTCCAGTATTTATACACAGTTGTGCCTTTGAAGTGGGGAGAAGCTTCTAGATGTATGCCTTTGAAGCGCACAGGTGCCCTGCCTTCTTGGCCCTGGCTCCAGACTAACAACAGGGGGAATGCAGCCCTTTGTGTGGATACAGGACACAGCTTATTAAAGTGTGAGTGGGAATGGGCCCAGCTCCTCCCTCCCATCCTGCCAGTGATGGCCCATCCAGTCACACCTAAGCTCCCCATTGTGTGTGGTTGTCTAGAGGTATACACAAAGCCCAACTGTCACTCACATCCAGTCATGTGACCCAGAGACAGGCTTTAGGCACCAATTAACTAAGGCAATAAAATGGCAACTTTTTAAAAGTGGCATTTTAAGAATTGCAATTTAAAATCCGACTTCACCATAAGTTAGGATTTTAAATTGTGATTCCAACTACACCAAACATAAACTGGTTACCTATTCCCATTTGGAAATTACACTTATAAAATGTAACAAGGTAATTCCCATGTTATCCTATGGGAGCCTTATCGCAAAGTCGGATCTCTGAGATCCATTAACCACAAACTTTTCCAACTACCTCAGATTCGTAGGGCCAGTAGAGGCTGTAGATCTTTTGTTTTTTCCTTCTAAGCTGTAGAATGCTCTTCCTCTGAGCTTGTGATGTAGTCCCTCTGAATTTGCTTTCAGAAAGAATCTCAAAACTCTGCTCCTTGACTCTTTTTTGGAGGCCATTTAAGCCAGCGGTTATATGTTCCACTGTTCTCAAACCTCTACCGCTAGCACCGGGACGTCGCTTTGGAGGCAGTTGTGTACTCTATAAATGGCTTGTATTGTACTGGGAGAGTTAGGCCTTGCAGTAGTGAAAAACGAATTTAAGAATTTTTCACTACCAGGACATGTAAAACTTAAAAGTACATGTCCAACTTTTTAAATACACTGCACCCTGCCCTTGGGGCTGTCTAGTGTCTACCTTAGGGGTGACTTATATGTATGAAAAAGGAAGATTTAGGCCTGGCAAACAGTTTGCCAGGTTCAAATGGCAGTTTAAAACTGCACACACACAGGCTGCCATGGCAGGCCTGAGAAATGTTTAGAGTACTACTTAAGTGGGTGGCATAACCTCTGCACATTCACTAGTAGCATTTAATTTACAGGCTCTGGGCACATGTAGTGCACTTTACTAGGGGCTTATAAGTAAATTAAATATGCCAATTGGGTACAAGCCAATTTTACTATGTTTTATGCAGGGGGCACAAGCACTTTAGCACTGGTTAGCAGTGGTAAAGTGCGCAGAGTCCTAAGACCAGACAAAACAAAGTCAGTAAAAACAGGAGATCTGAAGACAAAATGTTAGTGGCAAATCACGACAAGCATGCCAGGTCTAACAGGGACCTCAAGAACTGCAAATGGGAATTTCTATGGGGCACCCTTTTACTGTACCGAGAGAGGGGATACTCTAAGCTGTTCACCCTACCCTTGTATCTAAATGGGGGAGTGCTCCTTTACTCCCCCTTACACATACCCTGTTTGTTGACAGCTTATGCATAGGTTTTAGGGAGCATTTTTCCACCAATGGGAGCAATCTACTCACCTCTCTTTTAAATTAAGCCAGTAGTCTTGGGTAGATGGGAGCCCATTCATGCTCATTATTTTTTTATGTTTGATGTTTGCTATATTCGCAAAGAGTGTGAACATACATTTTGCAATATTGCGGCCATCTGAATGTTTGCTCATCGTATAGCCTTCGTGAACGCTACTGCTGCACTTGTTGTTAGTGTCACCTATGGCCATTTGCAGTTTTATTTTGTTGACATGATTTGCACAATAGAGGATGAATGTTGCTCATAGACTACAACCCCATCACCCACATCTTCTTCCACAGCTGTAATTTTTTTTCCTAGGCAATACTCAAGATTTTTCTCCAGAGCAGCTTTACTGCATCTGCAAGAAGGCAGTTATCCCTGCATTACATTCTGGGGAGAAGCCCTTCCCAGAATCCTAGGGTAACAGTGTCCCAGCATTATTGGTTGGGCCCTTTGAATGTGATTGGCAGCTCATGACCAACTTGTTGAATGTGGACATGGATGATGGGACTTCCCTTCAATTTGGTGAACAGCTTTTGGACTTTGAGCTCTGTGGTCTCCATCACTGTTGGTGCTTCAGGGTCTGGAGCTAAGTGTGGATCACTTCTTCTTTGATGGACACAGCTGAAGATATTCAAGCCTTCTCTGAAGGTGACCTTGCTTGAGCGGAATCCTCCAGCTGGCCCAATGAGTTCATAGCGACAGTGCCTTGAAGCACCATCTACCCGTCACCAAAGACTGGAGGACGACTGCCCGAGAAATCTATTGCTTCATAGTGTAGATAAGCTGAGCAATTACTGTAAGTGGTGAGTAAATCCCTTATTGCACCAAGGCTTGTATTTTTATGTTCTTTATTTACTCTGCCAATGCGGTGGCCTAGCAGCTGCTTGATTTCAAAGGTAGCCGAATCGAGAGAGGGCTGAGTGGTCTGTGAGAAGCCCAATGGTGGCTAAGAACCCATTTGTACATGCGGCTTTCAATCGATTTCGGGGAGCCAGGGTCTGTTCGTCTAGTTTCACCATCCAGACTGGTTCCCTGTGAGTGTGGTGCCACTGACCCAGAGCTTCTGTAGCCCCTAGGTAGCAAGACATTCTCATATTGAGAGAGCGGCATCGCTAATCCTAAACCTCGGACACAGGAGTACCTACCTAGAACCATGAAAGGCGCCTTATGCACTCTGAGACACCACCCCCTTTCTTTGAAGAATATGTTTGCTATTATTTTTGCTTCCTTCCTGTCTTATTTTAGGTGTTTGTGAATATTAGGATTACTGGCAGTTAGTGTTACTGGTGCATAACAAGCAATTATTTTTATAGGAATTCGAATTGTTTAGTGTAATGAACACAGTCAGTTAGTGATCACAAATGTATTGGCTTGTGGGCATTCACAAACTTTTCCATTGACCTCTAACACTCTGGAAATGGTCATAAACTTACTTCTGTCAGAGGCAGGAACAAATCTGTTTTTTGATATATCGGAAAGCGAAAGGAATACCAGTAGAAGTGGTAGGTATGAATCAGCCTCCCCCCCCCACCTTCCCCCACCGACCCCCGTCGCCAGTAGCGAAGGCGGCTCATTAGTCGATCCAGGGCTAAGGGTTATTCCAGTGTGGCTTGGACTGGGCTACTGTACCTTTCCCATGTGGGGTTTCCCAACATCCTGTGCTTCCTCGCAAGACTGTCAACTGGTGGTGGGCAAGTGACCAGAAATGGTTAAAAGAAAGGATAGAGGGGGACGGGGGCATAAAAGGCTGAGTTGGCCGGAGGGGATCCTCTTTGTTAATTTGGGCTAAAAAATGGTACCCAAATGCTACATTGCCCTTGATTTTATTATCAAACCCCTCTTCCAGAGAGGTTGTTTGGAAATGGGGTAGAGTAGATGGAGGACTGACCGGCCGTGGTCCTGGCTTCCCAGCCCTCCCTCTGGTGCCCATGATGTTTCTTGGGACATGACCAGATTGTTACGGGGTGCCCTAGAAGGGACAATGCACTAAGCAGCTTCCTGGTGTTTGCCTTATAAAGACTGAATGTGTCACTCCTCTGAACGCTCTATTTGTTTTGAGTAAACCTTGTTCGTCTGGCTTTTGTTCTCTGCCTGACTCAAGGGGGATGTAATATGCAATGTATGTACATTCAAGTTTCATTTTTTATAATTTTTTTAAATTATTTTTATTTATTAATCTCAGAGAGGTATTGCACAAATATTTACGACCATTGCTCATTCACAATACAATATCAATTACTTTCATTAATATCATAATTCATTTCCTACTTTAAATAAATAAAAAATCCAGTAATAACAGATCAAACATACATACATAATTTCATTATAGCCCAATTTCTAATATTCCTAATACATTTACCCTACCCCGACCAACCATTTCATTATTGGGGACCAGAGTTTCTTCCCCCACCGTTTAGCCTGATGACCCTTAGACTCACAGAGTGCTTGCTCCAGTTTATAAATGGCGATTAAGCGGGCCAGCCACTCATGGAACCCAGGGGGCTCCAAGTCCTTCCATCTATTTGCGATTATAAGCCTGATAATCGTGACTGAGATAAATACAATACCGATCTGGCCTTGGTCCAGCCCTATACTGTTGTCATGCCCCACCATCATAAGCGAGGGAGTTAGGCCAACACTTCTACCTAAGGTCTTCTCCCAAAATGTTTCCAATTCCCTTTTTAACAGATCTAACTTGGGGCAACCGTAAAACATATGTATCGCCTCAGCCGGTCCAACCCCACACCTGGGGCATTTATCTTCCTCCCTTTTTCCCCAATTGAATAATTTAGCAGGGGTATAATATAGGTTAAAAATTGTCTTAAAATGTTGGGCCTTTAGGTTGGCTGATAGAAGCGTTCTTTTGGCCAGCACCAATGACATGTCTATATCTATATCCTCATTCTCTAATTGGCTGGCCCATTTCATCTCCGTTTTCTCCATGTCATCAGGGGCTTCCTCCATCATAATACTATAAAAGTGTTTTATTTTATAGCCAGATCCCCCCAGGATCTCAAACAATGGGATCTTTGCCATTGAAATCGCCTGCCTCCGTTTCCCAAAAAATCCCTTAATTTGTAAATATTTAAAATAATGCCTGTCAGGGATTCCATACTCTATCTGTAGGTCGGGTAAGAGTTTTAGTTGATCTACTGCCTGAATATCTCCCACTATCCTCAATCCAAATTGTTCCCATTGCTTGCCGATAGCATCATAAAACCCCAGGGGAAAAAAGGACGACCGCCAAATGGGTGTATACCTTGTAAATTTTTCGATGCTCAAGTGTTTTTGAATTTTTCCCCAAGTTTTCCAGGCGTTCCTAATAATTTTAAATCGTACCTTTTTAAAATAGCTGGGTTCGAGCTGGCGAAGCAACAGCGCTCTGGCACCATTCCCCAGTGTCAACTCATAAATTGTTGGGAGACCCTCAACCCCTACAGCTCTATCTCTGCCATCCTTTTCTAAGAAAAGTATACTCATATATTGCAGTAACGCTGCCCAGTGGTAAAACGTAAGATTAGGAGCGGCCCAGCCACCCCGTTTTTGCGGCAGAGTGGGAAATTTCAGAGACCTCCTAATCTTACCATATTGCCAAATAAAATTGCTAAATATAGAGTCTAGCGCTTTAATTATTGACCCTTCAATTTCCACTGGAAGTGCCCTAAATAAATATAATATCTTGGGAAGCTTTACCATCTTGAAGACGTTAATTCTCCCTATGATAGTCAGATGTAATGAGTTCATCCGCCTGAGGTCTGATGCTATTTTATTGATCATTGTATCAAAGTTAATTTGTGCAATCCGATCTATATCTGAATTGATCCTGACCCCAAGGTAAGTGGCCGTGGGTTCTCGCCGGTTATCCTGAAAAATGATATTTTCGGTGCATATTATTTGGGTCTTAGACTTATTCAGTAGATACCCCGACTCTCTACCATATATGATAGCCATGGCTTCTATTTCCTTTATTGCCATATCCGGGTTAGATGTTAATACCGCAATATCGTCTGCGTAAGCTAGCAATTTAGTTTCAAACCCCTGGGTTACTGCTGGGATGATGGCCTGATTTTCTATGATCTGTTGAATGAACGGATCAATATATAAAGATTGGGGAGCATGGGCACCCCTGCCTTGTTCCCCTTGCCACTCTTATGATATCAGATTCTTTGCCCATCAACTGGAGCTTTGCATATGGTGCCTTATACATTGCTTTGATTGATGTAATGGTCCGTGGGCCGAATCCCTTGGCGGCCAAAGATCTCCATAGATATTTCCATGCCACCCGATCAAACACCTTTTCCGTGTCCAGGAGGATCATAGCCAGTTTCCTGTTGGTTTCCTTGGTAATATCAAACAGAGCCACGGCTCTCCTTATATGATCTGTTGTATCTCTGCCGGGAATGAAACCATGCTGCCAGGGCGATGCAAGACTGGCTATGACCCCCCCGAAGGCGAATTGCAAAGATTTTGGAATAGATTTTTGCATCTGTATTAATTAAAGAGATGGGTCTATATGAAGTGGGGATGTCGGGTGGCTTATCTTTCTTTGGGAAGATAACAATATTGGTACCCCTCCAAGACTCCGGCGGGCTTCCAGAGTATGGGACCCCCAAGAATAAATCCAGCAGCAAGGGAGCTAGCTCTACTTGAAAGATTTTATAAAATTCCACCGGTATCTTATCGGGGCCCGTTGCCTTTCCCAAAGCCAGCTGCTGTATTGCTATTTGCACCTCATCCAATACCAATTCAGCCTCCAATTTGTCTCTCTCGACCCCACCCAGTCTCCTACCCTCATCATTTTGAGACCTCGCCTGTGGACTTCCCTGGGGGCCCTGTTCCTCCTCAGTGTATAGATCTTGATAGAATTTATGAAACACAGTAATTATATCATCCGGATCTGTATATGTGGCCCCCGCTTACTATAGAAGATATCTGGCTCTTCGCTGCTTTTTGTCTTGTCTTTAGAGCAAGATGTCTCCCTGCTTTCTCCCCAAACTCATAACTCTCAGCCCTGTGAGTCTGATACTCTGCTGCTGCTTTCTGGGAGTAATACGCGCCTATCTCCGCTTTGGTTACTGTAATATCTAGCTGCATTGTAGCCACATCCCCCCCCCGCAATATCTTAGCGAGGTGTTCTCTTTCTAAGTCCTGAAGCTTGGCTCGCAGCTGCTTGCTCTTCAGCTCCTGTAGTTGATTTTGGTGCGAGACAAAGCTAACCATCTCCCCCCTCAACCCGGCCTTGAACGCATCCCAAACCATATTGCGCGAGGTACTATATCTATTTATATTAAAGAGTTCTATTATCTACTTTTTAAAGTGTCCAATGAATTCCTGATCTACCAACAACTTCCGATCAAATGTCCATTGGCGCTGCTGCGATTGCCTTTGCTGAACCTTTATCTCTAAGATCAAAGGATTATGATCCGACATTATTTTCGGCAATATCTCTATCTCTGCCCCCCACCAAAATCTGGTTTGAGATAAAAAAATAATCCAACCGGACATATTTTTGATGAGGGCATGAAAAATAGGTATATCCAGGGTCCTGAGAAAAATTTGAGTCCCATACGTCTATTAATCCATGACTTTTCATAAGTGATGATATGGCTCTATAGACTTTGGGCTTCCGTCCTTGATATCTGTTTGACCCAGAACTCCCAACTCCTAAGTGAATATAAAAATCCCCACACATGATCAGGGGGGTGGGCCAAGATGCAAGCTCCAATTCTAACTCCTCTAGTAGCTCTGGCTCATCCTGATTTGAGCCGTAAACCTTATCTATCGTTATACCCAATTCTAGTTCTACCAAGGCCCATCTTCCCCTTGCATCAACCAATCTCCGTTTAGCTGATCCTATTTTATTTTTGGCTAAAATAGCCACCCCTCTAATGTTGGAGCTTTGAGAAGAGCAGGCCAATAAAGAGTACCCCTTTACCATGATTAAACCCCTTTTATCCCATGATATATGCGTCTCTTGGAGACAAACAACATCCGTGGCGATAGATTTTATTATCTCCATGACCCTAGACCGCTTGTTCCTATCCACTAGGCCCCCAACGTTCACGGAGCAAATAGTGATCTTACCCATTTGGTCTTAATAAATGAGCCTTCTTAATTTTAGCTCCCGGCCTTTTCCCCCAACCCTGGAGGGAACAATTCATTGCATTTTCTGTAGTTGCCCTTGTTAATTTACAATCCTGCTTTGATACCTTCCTAGTTTCCTCTCTGAGCTTTTTGCCCCAATTTTTCCCCCTTCTCCCCCGTGCCCTCACCCAACGAAAGCCCTTACTCTCCCGCCCCCCACCTCCCCTCTCCCCCGCCCACCCTGGCCTCTCCCTTTCACCCCCCCCCAAGCCCGCCCGCCCTCCCCCCTCTCTTCGGGAAGAATCCAGACAGCTAATCGGTCTGTTGGGAGATGAGGAGCGAGTTGCCAACACCGTGAACTATCGTGTATACTATATTACTATAATAAGGTGAAGGGAAAAAAAAAGGATACAAATAGACAAATAAATGGCAGAAAACACTCCCCCATCCGACTACAGGTAAAGCTACCCAGATGTCAAGATCCCATCCTGAACTTTCCTGATTTCTCTTAGTCTGATTTTAGCCTAAGCCATTAGGATGTTCTGCCTTCAGCCCTATCAAAAACTCTTTGGCTTTTATCTCTGACGTAAAAAACCTTGTTACACCTTGCCAGACCACTTTTAGAGATGCCGGATTGTTCAGAAATGCATTGGCACCCTTATCCTGGAAGGGTTTGATTAACTGCCGAAGTCGCCATCTTCTCTCAACGGTGGCGTGGCAGAAGTCCAGTCTGACAAAAAATGAGACATCCCCTACATTTCTCCTAGCCTCAGGTCTTGCTTTTTCAAATAATGCCTGCCTTAAAAGAAAATTCCCGAAAAAGACTAGGACGGCCCTTGGCTTGGCCCCTTCCCTGACAGGATGTCTCAAAGTAAAAGGTGTCCTATGGACTCGCTGGCCCTCTTGCTGCCAGCTCCAGTCCGAGAGCTCCGGGAATGCTTGACGAAAGAGATCTAGCATATAGCCCCTAATGTCCATCCCCTCCTTCTCTTCTGGAATTCCCAGGACCCTCAGGTTATTACGCCGCTGGCGATTCTCATTGTCCTCCAGCTTCCACTGAATATCCGTTATCTGCTTCTCTTGTTCTTTGGATTGCATAAGTTTGGCAGCCACCTCCGTCTCAACATTGCTGATTCTAGTTTCCAGTTCTGTCATGCTCTCCCCTATAGTATTGCAGGTTTTGGTCAATTTTCTCACTGCACCTTGTACTTTCCGTGCTGCGTTCTGGGCTTTACGAGCATCTGCCCGGGTCTCCTCCCGGTGTTGCATGATCGTTTGGAGTACTGTTTCTAATGTCGGGGGTGAGAGCCAAGAACATCCTGAGGTGTTGTAGTTTGGCCGGTATTTATAAAGTCAGTCAAGGAATAATCCCATTTCAGACTAGCGGCCCTCACTTTCTTTCCCCCGGTTCGCCGTGCAGTCGTAAAGAGGGTACCCCCAGCCGCATCTGTGTCACTGTCATGTTCACTTGACACAATAGAGGATCCGGAGCCATCAGCCGACCACTCTGGGCCATCAGAGAGAGAAAAGAAACAATCGCTAGGGTCTATCTCAGCCTCAAGATTAGCATATGCATGTAAGGTGCTTTGATCTTGAAGTTGGGACGAAGCTTCCACTCGGTGAGCCGATCTAGATGCTATGGGGCTTTTGCCCATTGTATGTCCCCTTAGCTCTCCTCCCTCTGCCTGCTGTCCTCCCTCCTTCTTCTTATCCTGATTTAAGGATGTGACCTGACCTTGTTCCACCTGCTGACATATAGCAATAGTAGGGTTCAATACATTCCCCTCATTTGAAGTACTTACACTCTGGGTCCCCGAGTGTAGCTCTTCCACCATACTTGTATGAAGACCAGTATCTTCTGCAGCCACTGGTCCACTCCCTCGAACCAATCCTTGGGAGAGACCTGTTACCTCTGCCTCCGCTGCAGCAGCCACAGCTTGTTTTCCACTCGGAGCACACAGCAGCTCTAACACTGTAGTCCCCGGGAGGCGTCGTCCTGAGGAGACCCCGCCTCCTCCCTTCCCTGCTGCCAGCTCATTCTCCAGCGCTGGCCTCAGTGAGAGAGGCATTCGTTTCGAGCCTTGTCTGCCTTTGCCGCCTGCTGTGTCCACAGTCCGGGGTACAGCAGGCATTCCCCGTGTAGCGCTGGCGACTTTGGGCCCCATGAGTGTGGACGCTCTTACTCTGCAGCACCGGCAGCCTGTAGAGGAGAGAATCAGCTTCGTCAGCCTCGTCAATTGATCGAGCACCAGGCAGCACTCCCGCAACAGCGCAGCCCACGGGCAGCTTCCAGATCCCGATCGGGAGTCGGCGACGGCACCAAAAACTACGGCGTCCAGGGACATCCAGTATGTATATGCCTTTAATCCTTTTCTTTCCTCGCCGTTATTCCAGATCCATTTTCACGGTGCTTAGTGGCAGGTTCGCTACTACGGCCTCAGGCGGCCGCCATCTTGCTACATTCAAGTTTCAAGCTTAATATCTGTCTTAGGATGTTCACAGGGTCGGGCTGGCCTATAAGGCATTCAGGCAGTGCCTGACGGGCTGGTCTGACAGGTCAGTGTTTGCGTTGTTTTTTTCTCCGTTTGTGGGCCTGTTTTCTGGTCTACTGATCCGGTTTTTACTGTTTATTTCCAAATATTGCCTGCAGCAAGCTCAATACATGCAGTAATGATATACCTTGCAAAACCCTTATACAGTGTGTCTTAACAAGTTCAAATCTGTCCCATTTTGCTTATATGGTCATGAAAAAGTGGGATTCTTATCTTATCTTACCATCACTAAGAATCCTCAGGTCGACTGAACCTTTTTACCTGCTGAATAGTGTGAAGGGAGAAAACTCAGTTCTTTTATACATCAATTTAGGATTCAACTTTGACTCCAAAGATCACTGACTCCGAATTCAAATTTTTAGGGGTTTTATTACAAAGCAAAAAAAAAATGCACATACAAGCACCTCAACACGAGGTTAAAGAAATAGATGGGCACTAATACAGACATCATCCTACGCAGGAGTCTCATCCGACTCAGAATAAGA
The DNA here is from genome assembly GCA_963921515.1 of Calotriton arnoldi. Classification (NCBI taxonomy): domain Eukaryota; kingdom Metazoa; phylum Chordata; class Amphibia; order Caudata; family Salamandridae; genus Calotriton; species Calotriton arnoldi. The sequence continues at coordinate 1,639,553 of CAWUFW010002692.1, read as the reverse complement.
AGAATCGTTAGCTCCAAAAGCATTAAACTAGCAATGACGGCTCCAATCTCTATTTTATTCTTCATTTACCTAATAAAAGAAAGCGTTAAATCTGTCCCTACTCTGCCACTAAGGTGACATCCCTACTTAACAAATTTCCCCAGGCAAGAGTAGAATAAGGTAAAGGTGTCAGCTGTGAAGACTTTCTAAGAAGTGCACTCACTTAGCATTTGAGCTCGTTCTTAAGATGCTCCTTCCTAACTAGATCTCTCTCTTCTTCGCCCTTCTCTCAGGTCTCCTCTACCTCCACTCTGCTCTCCCTCCCCGGGGCACTATCCCTAATACAAAATCCACATACAATAGAACACGCCCTTGTCACGCCTTTTCGGCCAGGTCTTCCTTCTCGTACTTTTCCATCGAAACTCTTACTTCATCCAGGACGGTTACAGTGACCTTGGGTCCCAGGCACCTTCTCCACTGAAAGTATCATCCCTGCATTCCAGTATACTCCCATCTCAGTGTCTCCCACCATCCTAACTCCTAAAACAAAGAGCCAGTCTTTCACTAACGAGGCATGTGTCCTTGCACCTGCAACAGAAAATACATTCAACAGAAACTTTCCACTGTGATAATCTACCGTCGGTGCCCAGAGAGCCTTCCCAAGAGAACACATTCTCAGCCTACAAAATAAGCTAACATAGGAACGAACAGGCCTTTCTTTGACGTATATGCAGTCAGGCCTTTACACGATTTAAACACACAATTCTAATCATTTCTGTAAGCATTGGTTCATTACATTTCATATGCGAAAGTGAACTACACGTGCAACTTAATATGGTACACGTTTAAACTACTGCGTCTCGATTACACATGGGCTAATTCATTTATGCATCATTTTGAACACGTTTCAGTTAAGCATTACATTTGCATGATTATAATAGCACAATTACTCTTCTATTCACTTCTAATAAATGCGGTTTAGAACTACATTTTACTGGCCATTCATTGATATATAACTGGATATATGCGGGTGCAGACTAACAGTGATTATGATGCACCCCTACAATTTCTCGAGAACATAGCGCTCTATCAGTTCCCCCCTTTGATGACTCCTGTCATCACACTTTTCAACTCTCTTGGAGAAAGAACCGATCTAAACAGAACTTGTTGCCATTCTCCCCTGTCGGAATCTCTCCAGACTCTTAATATTTCGATAGTGACTGTCCTGCAGTCTAGCCATTCTCGTCTTATTTTCTCTCTAAGCTCTCTCAACTCTGCTTGCTTTATGCCACTTGTATGCTCTGATAAAACCCCACAAGCAAACCAAGCAAACCACAACGATAATGAGAGGTCTCAGAACATAGCCAAGGAAACCCTTTCCCAAATTCGCAAACCAGCTTCCCACTTGGCCAAATCCCTTGCCAACTTTCTCCCAAACTCCCTCTTCAGTCAAATCCTCTATCTCAGTATGGATCGTAGTGATGTTACTTATATATTTCTCCAGATCTTTGCTGTTGTCTGGTATATAAGTGCAGCTCTCTTGAACCTTCAACATTTTACAGACTCCGCCCTCTTTTGCCAAGAGGACATCTAAAGCAAGACGGTTCTGCAAAACCATTGTCCTTATCGACAGCATCTCTCCATCCACCAGTATCAACGACTTTGCTGTATTCATTGACAATTCATCAACCACAGTCGCCAATCTCCGGATCTTCACATCATTCAGGATCACTCCCAAACTCGGTATCATTGCTCCAAAGATATCTCCTACTACCGCTCCTGCACTTGCACCTCTTTTTACTCTCGAATGCTTTCCACCTTCCAAAAATTCCAAATCCTCTGCATGGTAAATCTTTGGAAATATAATTCCCAAATAACACGTACCATACCAGTTCGCTGGCAATCTCACATAAGCATTCCTTCCACACACATAATACACCGTAGGTATCACTTGTACAGGACCTTGCAGAAAATTATTTGCTGATTCCTCCATAGTGAAAACATGATCACATTCACTCTGTCCCACAAAGACCTTGTCATAATAGATCTGCACACGTCTCACGCACAACTTCCCCCTTTGCACCATGTCCAATGCTATAGGGCCATAACTTCCCTTCGCTCTGTGTGATCTCTCCTCGTCTGTCCAATCTACAGGACTGTCTCCAGTATGACGTGTTTGTGTTAGTTTTCTATATCTATCTTCTTCCTGATCTACAAACTTTTTCTCTACTTCTGTTAATGCACATATTAAGTTGTGTCTATGGGCATAGGCTGTACCTAAGTTCGAAGTCGGTATGAAGTACTTTCCAAGTCTATCTTCCGCCTTGTAATAATCGTACTTGTTCAAATGTTTATGGGCAGGAACCTCTGAAAGCACGGCATCATAGTTGGAAAAGAAATACTTTAATAGTGACCTCTCCCATAAAACATACTAAGTAACAAGCTACACGAAATTCCATAAGTCAGTGGAAGATGGTGGTATCTAATACCCTCATCCACTGAAGCTGGCAACTGCATACACACATAACAATCTTTCGCATCCATCGCATCCACGTACTCATATAGCAGCTTGGCATATGCGTTAAGCTTAAAATCACCTCTAGACAAATCTACATGCAACCTACGACTTTCTTCTATCAGCAAAGCTCTTTCATCTCCTATGCCTCCCTCCTTTCTGCTAGGTGTAGTGGGTATAGGAGTCCCTTGTACACCCCCCACCGCTAGCTCGTGTGGAACTAAATATGAAACTACAACCACTATGATTATAGAAACTTTCACACCCCCTACCAATGTGCCTACTAGCAGTTTGGATCTACGGTGTGAATCTCCAGCCTCCATGATTTCGAAAAGCTCTCAAAGTTCTTGGTTTCAGCAACGAACACTCAAAAGTCTCTGTCTTCTTCACACGTGACTTGCTTAACCAGTTCAAACAACACTCCGAAACAGCTGGAAATCCCCTTTCAGCCGCAGTTCTTTATTTACATAGTCCAGAAAAGACTTCCCTAAGTTTTCGTTTCTCTTCTGTGGAAAATCCCTAAGTTTTTTCTTCTTCCACTCGGACCTAGGTTATCTTCTTCTTTAGACTTTTATTTACAACAGCTTATACTCAGTCCAAAATAAGATCAGCTTCAAGCGCTTCTAAAACATACTGCAAAAGTTCAAGACGAAGAATTATAGTTTCATGTGAAGGTGGCTCAAACCCAAATGACGGAAATTCAAGTCGATGCAGAACCAATTGTCGAACTTTACTCAGAAGTGGGGGATTCGGAACCGTGAGGGTCAGTACTCCTTCGATTTCGAGCCCTGGTACTAACAGCACCACATCCAACACCACGTTCGGGCTCATGCTGACCACCAGCACGGACCTCAGCCTCCCTGATCTCACTACACCCGGCATCAGTTACTGCGTAAGTCCACTCCGGGGTAGCGTATCTCTGGCAAGGTACTCTCATTCTTTTCGACCTTCTCCAACCTTCTTGAGCCTGCTCTCCGTCACTTGCTTCCGATTCAGACGTCTCAGACACTGGAGCAAGATCTCTTTCGGGTGCCAATCTCAGATTCAGTCGCCTCTGTCTTTCAGGCCAAGTCTCCTCTGCTCTGGTTGTTCTTCTACTTCTTCCCTGAATACCCTGTGCACCACTTCCTTCTTTTGCTGAATTTGACTCTACTCCACCCACAGCAACACCTCCGTCATCCGAGTCATAGTCGGGGTTCTGGTTGTCGGAACCCTCTTCTGCTTGTTCCGGTGCACAACCAGCTGCATCAGCGGCCCTCACAGCTTGACTTGTCCTCTCATGTGGCCCTGCCACATCAGCTGGATTTTCATTCACGAGCGGAGCTGTTTCTTCCGAGGGTGCTGAAATCTGCGAGTATGGGAAGCATGCACCCAGTTCGGCAAACCTCCACACTTCACTGCTGTGTTCGTCACCAGTATTACCTGGTACGGGCCTCGCCACCGAACATCCAGGCAGCTCTTCCTCACGTGCTTTCGAACAAGCACCCAGTCTCCTGGACACAGGTCGTGGCACAGATCACTTGAGGCCAGAACATCTGCAGCTTGCACCTGCTGGGTTACAGAACGGACCACATCAGCTAGTCCTTTGCAGTAATCGAGAATCAAGTCATCAGTGATGTTTATCAAAGCTGTAGCTGGTACTGCTGGCAATTGCATCGCCCTCCCCATCAGAATTTCATGTGGGGATAACCCAGTTCTCCTGTCTGGGACACTGCGGATACTCATAAGCACAAGCGGCAGGGCATCAGGCCACTTCAGAGACGTTAATGAACACACTTTTGCCATCCGGGCTTTCAAAGTCCCATTAACCTGTTCCACTATCCCAGAAGCCTCTGGTCGATAACTGCAATGTAGTCTCTGATCGACGTTCAATGCGGCACAAAGTAACTTCATGATTTCACTGTGGAAGTGTGTTCCTCTATCTGATTCCAAAGAGGTTGGAAAACCGAATCTCGGGATAAGTTCCCTCAACAATAACTTTGCCACTGTGAGAGTGTCACATCTATGTGTTGGGTAAGCCTCCACCCACCGTGAGAATACACACACCACCACCAAAATGTACCTCAACCCATTGCACTTGGGCATCTCAATGAAATCTAGCTGCATCCTATTGAAGGGTCCTCCTGACCTCCCAATGTGACTCAATGTGACCACAGTCTTCTTTCCAGCATTCATCTGTTGACATGTAACACACCTTTGACAGACTGCTTCAGCAATTGCACAAAATCGTGGGTTATACCACGTCTGTCTAAACACACGCACCATTGCATCTCTGCCAAGATGTATTGCACCATGTATCAGTCTTGCCATCGGGCTCAACAAATTCTCTGGCAACACCGCTCGACCATCACTGGAAACCCAAACATCAACATCTCCCCTTTCACATCCTGCTCTGATCCATCCATCTCGTTCTTGATCTGAAACCTCATCCTGCAGTCGCTTGAGTTCCTCCCAAGTGTCTGCCATGGCTAACATCATGCTGAGCTCGGTTCTTTCTTGGCTCTCTCCTGTGTAACCCCCTGTGAATATACATCCTTGCTCTGCACAAAAGCGGGCAACTTCATCAGCATAATTGTTTCCCAGAGAGACAAAATCATTCCCCTTTCCATGAGCAGCACATTTGACTACTGCGATTTCCTTCGGACATTGCAATGTATCTAGTAGTTGTCTCACATTTTCCCCATTTCTAATGGGTGAACCAGATGATGTCATGAATCCCCTCTGTGACCATAACTGTCCGAAGTCATGAACCACACCGAACCCATACTGGCTGTCAGTGTAGATCGTGATTCGGATTTGATCAGCGGCCAAACAGGCACGAGTCAAGGCAATGATCTCAGCTACCTGCGCGGAGTGTACTCCTTCTAGACAAGCAGCCTCAACCACTCCTGAGATGGTACATACAGCAAACGTTGCTCTCAACTGGCCAACACTGTCTCTTAGGCACGAACCATCAACAAAGAAAATTTCATCAGGGTCAGTCAGTGGTTCGTCAACAATGTCAGGTCTTGGTTTGGTGCATAGTTCAGTCACATCGAGACAATCATGGTCTTCACAATCTTCATCATCTGTATTCGGTATGGGCATTAATGTCGCAGGATTTAAGACAGAGCACCTTTTCAGAGTCACATTCTCTGCGGCGAGTATGACTTGCTCATACCTCGTTAACCTGTTATTCGTTAGGTGCTGGGTCTTTGTCCTGGTCATTAACAATTCAACAGAGTGTGGTACATAAACTGTCAGAGGATGACCCATTACAATGCTTTCACATCTTTCAATGCTGACACCTGTTGCAGCAACGGATCTGAGACATCCGGGCAACGCAGAAGCTACTGGATCTAAAGTAGCTGAAAAATAGGCAACTGGTCTACGGACACCTCCATGGTTCTGAGCCAAGACTGCTAATGCACAACCTTCCCTCTCGCAACAGAACAGTGAGAAGGCCTTGTTGTAATCAGGCATTCCCAAAGCTGGTGCACGACACAAACCCTCTCTCAGTCTTAGGAATGACATTAAACAGTCGTGGTCCCATGGTACCGGATCACTCACATCCTTGTGTGTCAGCCTCTGCAAAGGCTTTGCCTCCAAGGAAAAGTTGGGAATCCACTGGCGACAATAGCCGACCATTCCCAGAAACATCCTGACCTTCCTCTGAGTGGTAGGCGCAGCCATGTTCATTATTGCCTCAATTCGATCTGGTGACACCTTCCTCTTGCCTTTCTCTATTCTGTGACCCAAGTACTGCACTTCGTTCAGACAGTACTGCAGCTTGTTCGAAGACACCTTGTGTCCATTCTCTGCCAAATGATTCAATAGGGCTATTGTGTCTATCCTGCAAGCGTCTTCTGTCTCTGAGGCAATAAGCAGATCGTCTATGTACTGCACGAGAACTGAGTTCTGTGGCAATACGAGACTTTCAAGATTCTTCTTCAAGATCTGATTAAAGATCGATGGACTCTCTGTATACCCTTGAGGGATACGACACCATGCTAACACACGATTTTCCAGCCGGAAAGCAAAAAGAAATTGACTTTCTTCGTGGAGCGTTATTGAGAAGAATGCTTGACACAAATCAATCACAGTAAACCACTCAGCTTCGCATGGGATCTGAAACAGTATCACTGATGGATTCGGTACCACTGGACAACATGGCACAACTATCGTGTTGACCTTTCGCAGGTCTTGCACGATCCTGAACTTCCCACTCAGTTTCTGTAGTCCCATGATGGGTGAATTACATGGGCTACCTCTTATCTCCTTCAAAATTCCCTGCTTAATCATGGACTCGATTACAGGTTTAATCCCTGCAATAGTTTCAAGTGACAGGTTGTACTGGGGCGTTCTAGGGAATTCGACATTCTGTTTAACCTGGATCTGTACAGGTTCAACCCCTTTGATCAGTCCGATCTCTTCTCCTGTGAAGTCCCACACCTCATGTGATACCAAAGGGGATGATGGACGGAGCGTTTGAGCTAATCAAACACTCACCCCCAGTCAACTGATCTGGGTTTAATCCATCATCATTCTTTAGCTCACTCCACCACCCCAGTTCAGACATGGCCATATGCAAATCAGTCTGACCCTGTGCCTCATGGGAACAGTCCAGCCCGAACTGCCAAGCCACGTCTTCCCTGGACCGGAAACAAGCATCCTGGGACCGGTTTCTGGCTATTCAGCCGTCATCAGCCAGGCTAGCTTGAATCCAGTGGCAAAGTGAGCAAGGGACCCACGTCTGGGCATACCCTGCCAACTTAGGGCGAACAAAGCGATACCAAATGGGATGATGAACACCTCATGTGACACAGAATCTCTCAAATCTAGTGGAAGTTCCTCCACTGTCACCACAGGATACATTTCTATGCACAAGTGCTGATTCGCAACCTTGAAGGTGGCATCATCATCCTTCGTCTGACCTCAACTCCCCTAGGTGTGCAATAGATGGTGCAATTTAACTTACACAATAGATCTCTTCCTAACAGACAGACTGGACTCGAATCGCACACCACAAACTGATGTCTATCTCGGAAAGAGCCTATCCTCACCGGAATCGGTTCAGTCAATGGGCTAGTTATCCTCTTGTTCGCTACTCCAACAACTTGGATCGATTGTCCCGAGAGGGGTAGGTTGGGGACTACTGCTGATCTTACAGTAGACCGGGTAGCACCAGTGTCAACCAAAAGAGTGGTAGGATGACCATCAATGTCTGCCTCCACAAAAGGTCCTCTCTGGTCTACCTCCAAAACTGCTCTAAGTGTGCAGTCTTCCTCCCCCCTCAGGCACTGTCAGGCCAATGGGTCTGGGCTGTACTCATCATACCCTTCGAAAAGGGGCATCTGCTGGTAAGTCCGCATTCCTTGCGAAATTCTCGGTGGCTGGGGAACTTGCACCTGCGGGTTAAACGTCCCCCCTTTCATCGATCTGGGCCTCGTCACAGTATTGACTACCTCCGGCACGGATGCCTGAACCACTTCTACCTCCTGTTGCACCTGATTGGCTGGGTTCAAGGGACACTCGCGCTTCCAATGTCCAATTTGGTGACAAAGATGACACGCAGTGGTCTTCTTCAATGTCGCCACATCCATTCCCGTCTTAGGATCTACAGGTTTCCCTTTTCCCTGACCTTGCGCATTCTGATTCCCTTGATTGTTTCCCTGTCTTCTTCCCAGCGTCCCTCCGCTAGGCTGGACCTGAGCTGTTTGCATCTGAACAAGCATCAGTTTGTCCTTCAGCTTCCGGTGCTTCGAGTCTACTTCATCACTACAGTACCTCGCATACCGCAAGATTTCATCCACCGGCTTGTTCTGCCAACAGATCAAATGTTGCTGTATCATAAAACTAACCTCTGGTCTCAATCCTAGGACAAACTTTGAGACAAACTGTCCCATATCCTTGGGGTCTAAGGTATCTAGTCCACTATACTGTTTAAAAGCTTGCAAGAGTCGTTCATAATACTCATGCACTGTCTCCTTTGGTTCCTGAACAGTTGGATCTATCTTAACCCAATCAATGTCTTGAGGCGAGATCTTCGACTTCAACCATGTAATCACTTGTTCGAACTTTTTCATGACTATAGGCGACGGACCCTTTGTGACAGCATCCCTTTCAGGTTCGGAAGTCGGCCACTCAACTGTAATTTTACAAGCTGACCATAAGTCTCCTCGTACTACGATATCAAACAAGGTGTTCAAATCAATCCACAATACCTTTGAAATTTTAACAAACCGGTCAACCTGTTTGTACCACTTTACTGGTTTTTCCCTCAGCCGAGGAAAATCATTTGTAAATGCAGACAAATCACCTCTACTCCATGGCACATGCACGTACCCTCCGTTCTGTACTTCCCGTAAAGGATAGTTCTCTACTCCTGTCGTCCCTCCCCCCGGAGGCGGCGTCTCTCCTACGTTCTTCTTGGGAATCTTCCTCTTAGACCACCTTTCCTCCCATTTGTTAAGCATGACCCATATACACATCCCTACAATCAGGTCCTTGATATGTGACCTCAGTCCTATGACCCTTTTCTCTTCCAGCTCTTGATCACTGTATTGCAACCTATGGGATCCTTGCAACGATTTCGTTTTAGACAAATCCACCTCATATCTCTTTGCCAATTCTGTCAATTTCTCATGTGCGGCCCTCGCTTTACGAGTCACATCCTTTGCTACAAAAAGCAGCTCATCTGGTTCATAGATCTCTATTCTATCCAAAGGCAGATTCCCGCTAATCATTTCGTCTACCTCTGCCTTCAACCTCACTACATCCCACATCCTTGCCCTCATGGCACTCCTCAAAACTTCTCGACAAGCAGCACCATTTCGTTCATCATAATCACAGCTCTGTTCTCGTGACTTACTCTCTTCTATCGTATTCCTGGAAACGGGTCTGTTTCCTGAGTTGTCTTGCTCCACATCTCCTGCCATCCTCTCACTCTGATTCCTTACAGGTGGTACCCACATTCTCAAGTTTGATCTGGACTCGACCAATGACCTTGGTCTTACTGGTCTCACATCCACCTGTCCACTAGAGGAGTCTGCGGTGGCTGGCAATGGCGTGCTCGCTTTTATGGGCTTTGAAGAGTGGACCATTCCCTCCTCTACACCATTCCCTCCAACGCTGATCCCCTCTCTCCCTGTCATCTGCGATAGACTTCCTTCACTTACTCGATCTGGGTCATACACTGATACTATAGGACCAATGGTAACAGGTACCGTCAGGGCATCCGGCAACCTCACACTTCCCATTGAAGGTTGTGTTCCCACTCCCTCTGTTCCTGTGGAGATTTTTCCCACTACTCTCACATTTGTCTGATTCTGCGACCCACCAGTCCCCTCTACTGGTTCCGATTTGTCTTCCTTAAAATCTGGATTACATGGAGGTGGTCTTTCTGACAATAGCCTATCTAACAAGCTGTTGTCCGTATCACTGTCATCTTCCTCTACACTCTTTGCCTGCGTACCTCCCGTTTTCTCTAACAATGGATATAATCTATCCCCTTCAATTGTTTCCACTCTCCACCTTTTCGCCAGTGCATCCCATCTCGCATCCTGTAATGCCCTGATCGACTTTTTAATCCTTTCCTGACTTCTGTCTCTTTTTCTGTCATACGCTGCCCTAATCCATGCATGTAGTGCCTCAAATTGTGTCGGTCTGGGCAGTGGTCGTAAAGAAGACATTACGGTTTTTAGCTGGTACAACACTTCCAACCTGAAAGTACCATAGCGTGGGAAAGTCAATTCTCCCTCTCCCTGTGTCATTGAATGCCAATTCTCAAGCCAAATTATAGTATGCAATCCCACATTCTTAGCCATGTAATGTGCTGGCGTATCTTCGGGAGGGGCTTCCTCTCCACCCCGAGTAACCACATGTCTATCACCTCTACAGAGTTCTCGTAAAACTTTAAAACATTTCATTATGAAGCAGATTTTCGTTCACGCACAAGATTTCGTTTTTACTTCCTGGTGTCAGTCCACCAATACCAGCGCGACTCACACCAACTGACCTATTGCAGCGCAGCACTGTCTGACATCACTCTTCCTCCGCTCGCAGCAGTTCCCCTCCTTTACAATTCACCTCTCACGCTCACACGCGTCCCAATCACACTCTGAAGTAACTGTCTGTCCACAAAACGATCGGACAATCACCTCTCTGACTGTTTGTCCACCAACGACCGGACAGTCTCTCGAAACTGTTGACCTCAACTCTGGCAACTGCCTGTCCGCGAAACGGCCGGACAATCGCCTCGGACACAATCGATAGGATCCAAACACTCGATGTTTCACACACAACAACCTACGACCAGCGTCGGTTATTCGCACACTCACACATACGCTCCCTATCATCAGTGGGTTAATCAATGATGTCTCATGACTCCCACAACCTCTGGTCAACAATCTCAACTCTGGGTGTCTTCTACACCACAATCCCGGGATATCGAATCAAATCTCTCGGCCCCGCACACGCTCACGGTCCGATCCTCAATCACACGACTCTCATTCCAACTCCGCAAGACATCACACACTCAAATCAACACCGCAATCTAACAAGCATCACCCTGTTCATACTCACGCAACCATGAACTGCTACTTCGCCGCACCATCACTCTCCGTCGGTTTTCATCGACCGCCGTCGTCCTCCTCTTACAATCCACTGGATCACCATCACTCGGGCTCTATGGGGCAAGTAATCTCTTATCCTAATCTAGATCTCCCCTTACTATCAGAGGTAACCATCCTACTCTGCTACCAACTGAAAAAGTGGGATTCTTATCTTATCTTACCATCACTAAGAATCCTCAGGTCGACTGAACCTTTTTACCTGCTGAATAGTGTGAAGGGGAGAAAACTTAGTTCTTTTATACATCAATTTAGGATTCAACTTTGACTCCAAAGATCACTGACTCCGAATTCAAATTTTTAGGGGTTTTATTACAAAGCCAAAAATAACTGCACATACAAGCACCTCAACACGAGGTTAAAGAAATAGATGGGCACTAATACAAACATCATCCTACGCAGGAGTCTCATCCGACTCAGAATAAGAAGAATCGTTAGCTCCAAAAGCATTAAACTAGCAATGACGGCTCCAATCTCTATTTTATTCTTCATTTACCTAATAAAAGAAAGCGTTAAATCTGTCCCTACTCTGCAACTAAGGTGACATCCCTACTTAACAAATTTCCCCAGGCAAGAGTAGAATAAGGTAAAGGTGTCAGCTGTGAAGACTTCCTAAGAAGTGCACTCACTTAGCATTTCAGCTCGTTCTTAAGATGCTCCTTCCTAACTAGATCTCTCTCTCTCTTCTTCGCCCTTCTCTCAGGTCTCCTCTACCTCCACTCTGCTCTCCCTCCCCGGGGCACTATCCCTAATACAAAATCCACATACAATAGAACACGCCCTTGTCACGCCTTTTCGGCCAGGTCTTCCTTCTTGTACTTTTCCATCGAAACTCTTACTTCATCCAGGACGGTTACAGTGACCTTGGGTCCCAGGCACCTTCTCCGCTGAAAGTATCATCCCTGCATTCCAGTATACTCCCATCTCAGTGTCTCCCACCATCCTAACTCCTAAAACAAAGAGCCAGTCTTTCACTAACGAGGCATGTGTCCTTGCACCTGCAACAGAAAATACATTCAACAGAAACTTTCCACTGTGATAATCTACCGTCGGTGCCCAGAAAGCCTTCCCAAGAGAACACCTTCTCGGCCTACAAAATAAGCTAACATAGGAACGAACAGGCCTTTCTTTGACGTACATGCAGTCAGGCCTTTACACGATTTAAACACACAATTCTAATCATTTCTGTAAGCATTGGTTCATTACATTTCATATGCGAAAGTGAACTACACGTGCAACTTAATATGGTACACGTTTAAACTACTGCGTCTCGATTACACATGGGCTAATTCATTTATGCATCATTTTGAACACGTTTCAGTTAAGCATTACATTTGCATGATTATAATAGCACAATTACTCTTCTATTCACTTCTAATAAATGCGGTTTAGAACTACATTTTACTGGCCATTTATTGATATATAACTGGATATATGCGGGTGCAGACTAACGGTGATTATGATGCACCCCTACAATTTCTCGAGAACATAGCGCTCTATCAGTCACTTTTTTAATTCGCTAATGGGGCCAGTTTTAATTTGATGTCAGAGCATTTTTCTGATACGTTATTGTGTTTCCAGCTCTGCAGTACGTTCTCATTAAGTAAAATGCGCATTTCTACTCACTGTCTGTGATTGTGGGGGTGGGTATGTGTTGAGGGAAACAAAGCCACTGCATGAGTGAGCGCATTATGTAAGGGGAGTTTCTCCACAGGAAAACATTTTCCCATGGAGAAATACTTAAAAACCGACACTCTTCCAAGAATTTTGTTTCTATCCATAAATATACTTTTCAGGTTGTCATAAAAGAGGAACTTATAAATGTTTTCCAAGAGGCCTCAAGTGAGCCTGCAACTGTCGTGGCTTCTCAGGCCTACTCCAGAATCTTTGTCCATTGCAAATAAAAAAGTTGGGAATTTACATTAAAAACAGGGAAAAAGACGCTGTTTAAAACTGCTGTGTAAACCCACGCCTGTGTGGCCAAGGAACAGGAAATGCTGGGTTATACGATCTGCCTTGTTTACTGTGAACCGTGTCACTCTTTAACATGACCTTGGCAGGTCGACGTCATTGTTCACTTCCGTTCAGTCTGAAAATCCTGCACTTTGTCTCCGAGGAACAGATATGAAAGCAATGCAAACTTCTTTGAATGCATTGAGCAGAAATAATCACGTGAATCATAGCTCAGCCAATCATATTGACGGATGGTGGTAATGTATATGCGGCGGCCCAACCTCCGCAACCACGTGACCTGGGCGAGTCTGATATGAGAGAGGCACACAGAGGGTGTGACATTAGAGCTGCGAAGACCCACCGCATGGAAACGAGATGAACGTCCTTTCGTTTTTCTCCGTAGAAACCTGGACCCTGCTCATTGTGTGCCTAAGCCTTCTGTACCTGTGAGTAGAGCACACTCGTTTCTCTGTAGCTTTGTTCAAAAGGCTAAAAAGTGTTTATTATTTATTTGAAGGCTTTAGATCTTCGGTACAGACAGTTTTAGAGCTCTCTGTTGGCCATACCTGTTGTTCCCAGTGAATCACATATAGATAGATAGAGTGGTGTTAGACCTGGTACCATTGGCGTGAGTCTCCCTTCCATTTTTTTCTGATTGCCTCCTCTGATTTTGATATGTTTTGCTGGTTTAGATGCTTTGGGCACTGTGCCTCTGCTATTCAGTGCCACAGTGCAAGTGCTCCCTATGGTAAATTGATGTATTGATTAGTGACTCCAGGATTGGATCATTTGATTTACTTGTCAGACCCTAGTATAGTGCACATGTGTGCCCAGGGCCTGTAAATCAAATGCTGCTGGTGGGCTTGCAGCACTGGTTGTGCCACCCACAGAAGCAGCTTGTAAAGTGTGTCGCAGGCCTGCCATTGCAGAGCCTGTGTGCTGTCTGTGACTGCCATGTCGACTTGGCAAGTGCACCCACTTGCCAGTCCATAAACCTTCCCTTTTCTACATATCAGTCACCCCTAAGGTAGGCCCAAGGGCAGGGTGCATTGTATGTAAAAGGTAGGACATGCCCTGGTGTGTGTAGCATGTCCTGATAGTGAATTACAGCCAATTTCGTTTTTCACTATTGCAAGGCTACCTGTCCCCATAGGCCAGAATGGGCAGTTTGATTATAACATCTTATAATCCTAACTGACCCAGGGAACATGGTAGAAATTCGAGTTTAGTATGCCTGAACTCAGAATGATAAAATACATCTTTTAGTGAAGTTGGTTTTAACATTCTGTGTTTGAAAATACCACTTTTAGAAAGTAGGTATTTTCTTGCCTAAACCATCCAGCCTGCCTCTGCTAGCTTGTGTATTGTATGTCTGGTTTTGTGAGTGACAGGGGCTGGGGGGCTCCAGGAGACAGGGTGAGTCAGCACAGGACTGAATAGACCTATCTGCATGTAGAGTGGTGGGAGGAGTAGCACCTGGGCCCGAATAGGGCTGTGCCTGCCTTCCACAATGCTGGCTCCACCTCCTGTGGTGTGTCTGATGTCCCTGGTCCACACTGACAAAGGAAGAGGGTGTGCACTGGCAGGATACACCCAGAACTGGTTTGGACTAGGTACAGGACCCTCTGCCTTCAGAGGACAAAGGATTTATGGGTATAAATACTGGGGCCCAGACCCCAAGACTTTAGATCACTTCTGGAACAACATGACGAACCTTTGCCAAGGAGAAGAACCAAGGAAGCTGCAGGAGTTTGGACTGCCCCTCTGCCAGTGTGCTGTTTGTTGGGTTGGCCTGCAGTGGTCTTTATTGCCAAGGAAAGGAGAAGGAACTTTTAAAGAACTTTCATCATCTTGCAGAATATTCTCCAAGGGCTTGAACTAGAGCTTGCCTCCTGCTGAAGTCTCAGGGCTACAAGACTTCACCACCAGCTCCCTCCTGAATTCCCTTGCTGGGGATTCTGTCTGCAGAAGCCTGCGTGTCGCTGGGAGCTGGAAGCGCGACTCGACGAGAAGAAGCGTGTCGCCGTCACAGCTGTTGCCATCGCATCGCCGGAGAAGCGTGACGCCGCCGCAGAGGCCGCCGCCGCATCACCAGAGAAGCGTGCCTTCGTCGCAGCTGTCTGCCGTCGCATCCCCGAAGAAGCGTGTCTCCGTCGCAACTGCCTGCCGTCGCATCACCGGAGAAGCGTGTCGCCACCGCAAGGGTCGCCGTCGCATCACCGAAGAAGCGTGTCGCCGTCGCAGCTGCCTGCCGTCGCATCAACGGAGAAGCGTGTCGCAGGGCCTGTCGCGGCTCCAAAGATACAGAGTTCGCCGCACGGCCGTCGGGCGTGCACGCATTATCTTCACATTGTCGCATCGCATCAAGGGCGCACTTTCATCGCATCACACCGGATCGTCGCACCACATCGAGGCGTCTGCTCGCCGCATCGTCCTCCCTGCGGACCCTTTGTTTGTTTTGCGTTACGCATCCCAGGTACTTTTGAGAGAAACGTGTCGCATTTACCATCAACTTGAACTAAGTTACTTCTACCATCTTTAAGTCTATTTTGAGTACAGTATTGTGGATTTTTGTCGTTTGAGTCTTGTGTTAAGTCTATATAAAGAATACTTATTTTTATAAAACCTGTGTAGTGTCCATCTGTAGTGTTTTCACTGTATTACTGTGTGTGTTCACAAATGCTTAACACACTGCCTCTGAGATAAGCCTGTCTGCTCGTGCCAAGCTACCATGGGGGTGAGCAGGGGTTATTTTAGTAGTGTATCCCCCTTACCCTGACTAGAAGCAAGGGTCCCTATTTGGTCAAAGGTGTATGCCATTGCCAACTAGAGACCCCCAGTTCTAACAAGTGGGCTTAGGGTCTTTCCCTCGCCCATGATTGGATGGCTTTGTTGTCTATCTCAGTTGTCTGCTCTTCAATGGTTTTAGTCCCTATTTTTATGTTTTTCCTCCGTAATCATTTTGGTCACAGCGTTGTAATTGGATGAATTTCATCCTTCTACTGGAAACCTGAGTGAGACTAATTTCTTTAATTTTAAATTTACCACTCCATTAGAGTGCAGGTGTTCTGCTTTTTCTTCCCTCTGCTCATCTTTCATTCCTTCTTCTCCATCCCTGGTGCTACCCATTCTGCTCCCAGTGGCTTATATTTATTTCCTTTCTGTATTTTGATTTCCTGCTCATCCAGTTCCCCATCCTACTTCTTGTCATGTATGTATTTATTTACAAGGGTCCAGCAACTGCAAAGTGCTGCTGAACTGCTCACACTTTTCTTTGTGAGTGCACTGACGAGCAGTTTTCTTCTTCACTTTTATTTGTTTATCATTCTAATATGGTCGTCCCCAATGTTAGAACAGTAACTAACAAGCATCTGCAACACAAATGGTGTCGCATTTACGCAAGTTTGAGCTATTGGCATTGTAAATTACAATACCTTTTATTTATGTTTTGATTTTTAAAACATAAATAAAAGGCATTGTCGTTTACTATGCCAATAGCTTAAACTCTCGCGAATGCGAGACCTATTGCATTCCAAATGCCTGTTTAAAAGTTTGTGTGTATGTGGGGGGTGTTGCAAACAGAAGGTAGCAGAAGGAACCTGGACGAGGAGGGTGTGGGGAAGCAAAACTGAGGGTGCGGGTGTGGGGAAGCAAAAATGATGGCGCGGTGGGGGAAGGGGCACGGAGGGCATAGGGAAGCAAACGATAGACAGAGCAATGTGGCGGCAAGGGGGAGAAAAGCAAATGAGCGAGAGCAACGTTAAGCTGGGGGTGAAAGCACACCCTTTACAGGTAATCTGAGCTGAGGAGCAAAGCGCAGCGAGCTGCCACTTTGGAACTGGAGAACTGCTCAGTAAAGCGCTCCAATACCTTCCGGTCGGGTTCGCGGTTGCGGTTGCGGGAGAGTGTGTCCAAAGAGACATTTGCAGCCAAAGACTTTCTTTCTTTTTTGGATCCATTTCACAGAGGAACAAATTGAGAAAAGAGGGTAAGAGCCCTTTGTTGAAGTCATGTTTTTCAGCAAGTGAGCGGAGGAGCAATCCTAAAGCCTATTCATGTTTAACATAGATGTTTGTTCAGACAATAAATATGCCCGATCTAGCGGAATTTACATCACGCACCTTTGACCTCCCTAAAGGCATTGCTGAATTGCCCCCTTCTGTCTCCCATGGCCCCTGAAGAGCTCCCCGTTTGCTACGAGTTAAACAAGCCGGTGGTCACAACTGCTCATGAGAGACCCTCCTGCCCTCCTGCAGTAAGAGAAACTCATTAAAGAAAATAGTGCTTACAGGCTAAATAAGACGTACCATGTAACAACTGAAGCAAAAGGGCCAGTCCTCATGGGAGGTTACAAATTAAGAGAAGGCGGTACTAAGGAGGGACTAACAAGCATAATAACGAATCAGAAGCCAGCATTTACGAAGGGCAATGACAAAAGCCAATGACAAATATGGGCGGAGAGTGGGCGGGGCTTCAAGTACATACTCTAATACAGCATGGCTCGACCTAAAAAGGGGCATGCCAGAGAAACGGTGTGAATTGATTTGTGAATTGATTGATGTCTGTGCACAAGACTTTATAGATGGGTGCAGTATTAGCTCTCCACCCTTCTGACATAGAAAAGTGCAGGAAAAATCACTGTATGAAAGTTATGTAGGGCTCGAATCACAAACATTTTTGAGCAACTACATATCTAGCAAATACCTTCATTAATAAGTACATATTAACATTCCTGAGTCAGAAAATCGAGAATAGTGTTGATTTTCACTCGCAAATGGGATTTGTCACACTTAAATATTTAACCGTACAACAGAATGTGTTCAAGATTTGCTCTCTGGGGTGGCTTTCTGGACATTGCAGAATGGTGGAAAGTTCTGCGAGTATTTCCAGCTCATTCCCGCTGTCAAGAACATCAGTAAATGTATTTACATATTGGGGTTTTGGGGGGTGGGGGTCCTCAACATTGGTGTTGGTATGGGGAAAGGAGTTTCTCCAAGTGGAAAAAAGTTTAACCATGAAGAAACAGGAAAAATATTGACAGACGCACAGCCACATTAGCATGACATATCCGCATGCCAAAATGTACATATTTACATTTTTGTATGCATTAATGGATGCACATGTGAGTACGCACTCCTGACAGTCTTTGACAGTGGCGGCTTCCCAGGGGTTCTTCTGAAACTTTCAGAATACAGGGTGCCGACACCCAGCGAATGCAGCAACTCACACTTTAAGTGCATTGCTGTATCATGGAAAGCTGCAGCCTGCCCTGCAAAGAGGGGTGGGCCCTTCTCCCGCCTCCCTGTCAGAGTCTCTGAGTCTTACACGGATAATTGCAAGAATTTCTTTTGTCTAAGTTGTGGTTGGATGGAAACATGTACCGGAAGTCAAAGGGGATCAAAATTGTTTCAGTCACAGCTTGTCTCTAGGCTCAACTGCCTATCAGGAGACACAAATATACAGTTGACTGTGTCACTTATATTTAATAACTTGAAATGTGAAATGGTTATATTTTTTAAGTTTTATGTATGCTATTTAGGTCGATGTGTCTGTAATTAAACTGATCACAATAGGACACAATGCATACTGATTGATTAATTAATGGCGTAAATTACTTGTTAAATTGAGGGTACCATTGTGTACTGGTGGCACAGGGTTATCTTGTAGCCGTCCATTTTCTTAGCCTTAAAAAGCCTAAGGAGGGACTAACAAGCCTAATAACGAATCAGAAGCCAGCATTTACGAAGGACAGTGTCACAAGCCAATGACAAATATGGGCGGAGTGGGCGGGGCTTCAAATACGTACTCTAATACAGCATGGCTTGCAGAGCAGCGCATGCGCTGCCCAGGTTCGACCTAAAAATGGCCACCATGCGTTATGACGATCACCTGTGCATGCATAGCAATGTATCTGTACACATTGGCACCCATCTTGGAATGTTTCATCATTGACATCCAAACATGCCAAGAGCCATGATACATGGAACGGAAATATTTTTTACAAAGCCAATACCTCATGTTTATAGATCTGTGACCTACTTGCTTTGCCAATGCGTGTCTTTATAGTCAGGGGTGTTCTTATTCAGCTCTTTTAGAGTGTTCTAAGCTTCAATACAGAATACAAAAGCCTAAAAAAGTTAGTGGAATTCAGGGGGCCCATTTCAACATGCTTAGAGGCAAGTCTATTCCATCCAGGACTGCCTCTTCTCCCATTTTGAGTTCAGTTAATTGACTTCCTCTTCGCAGAAGATTTATTTTAAAACCTGCTGTTTAACGCACAAATTCCTGAACAGCAAAGGCCCAAGCAATCTTTCCTGAAAACTTATACCCTACCAACCAGGCAGACTCCTAAGACCAAGTGATAAAACTCTCCTCACAGTCCCTCGGATCAGAAAATCTCGCTCAGGAGGGAGATCCTTCTTTTATCTTGCCCCCCTGTACTGGAATCAGCTTCCCTTACACATGCGGAAATGTACTTATCAAATTAGATTCAGAAAATGACTGATGACTGAGCTATTTCTGGTCTAAGTGCTCTCTTATTGCCTGAGATCTGTGCTGCGCCGAGATACCCCTCCAGGTGTGATTCATGCGTGTTATAGGTTAAATTAACATAACATAACAAGTGATACAGTGAGATTATATTTAACTCCATGCATTTAACCTGCGGCAGGTAAATTTATCGCCAGCACCCCCCCCCCCCCCACCCTCTCTCTCTCTTAGGCGCTCGGCGGCGGCGGCAAAAGGCAGGGACCGCCACCGGCGGCAGAGTGCCTAGCTACGCCACTGTGCATATGGCATTAACTTGAACTGAGAATGATTTTCAGGGTGGTAAAAATCAGTGAAGTGAACTAATTTTGCTTTATTGCTGTGCCTTTTCTTTTTATATGATGTTTTTATCAATTGTTATTATTATTATTTATTCATGTTTGTTATTTATTTTGTTGGTTCTCAGTGTGAGTTTGTTTTAACTTCTGGTTTTAGGTACTTCTCTTGAAATGAACTTGATTTGTTTGAGATAGGTTATGGGCATATGGCATTTCATGATCATGTCATTGAAAGAGTCTCCAACATAAAAACGCATCAGTGTCATAATGAGGGAGTATTTTAGGGCAAAGCACCAGACTGAAACCAGAGGTTGGAGAATGTAGCTGATACAGGGTTGTGTGAAATAACAATGCTTCACCATCACAAGGATTTCTGGGAGACATGCAGGGCCTCCTTGGCTTCAGGACTTAACTTGCAACCAAAGTGCAAGGGCCCAAAGTTTTTCTTAAGAGCCCGCCTCCAGCACTGCCATATACCAGAATTGGCGAATAGCAAGGCTGCCTAGTCTTGAATCCACTTCACGCCTCTTTTTTCCGCCCCCTACACTTCCTGTCGCTTTGTCTCACTGTTGCAGGTGTTTTTTCATCTCTTCTTTCTCCTTTTTTCGCAGTTCCTCCCTGCTCTTCATTGCTATCTCTTAGTATTGATCAAAGTATTGGCCCAAATTTACAAAGGTTTTGTGTCTGGGTTTTGGCACTTTTTTGTGGTAGCCTCGATGCATAATCCATGTTGGTATTTACCAAGCCACACAAATCAAGATTTGCATGGCTTTGCTTTTGATTTTATCCTAAAAGTAATGCAGCGCATAGCACTGCCTTGCATTAGCCTGTGTCGTGGAGGCGTTACATGGGTGAAGCATGGGCATTTCCATGCATCCACACAGGCATTTTGACAGCAATCCATATTCTGATCAGAACTCTGGCACCCTTGCATCTTGGCGTGAGGGTGTGTTGGCGCTAGGCAGCCAGAAGTGCATAAGCACTACAAGAGAGCAGACTGTGCCATACCATGGTAGATATGGTGCATTTCTGCTCTCTGACACAATGCAGCACCACAATGTTGCGTCAACGTCTACTAAACCTGGCCTCTGATGTTGAGAAGTATATCCCTGCACAAATTAAGCACTAGATGCTTTCCTTTACTCAAGCTCTGGGGGTCAAAATGTGTTGCTTTTACGTATATTTTCGACAGAAAACCCTCAGTGGTTGCAGTGGGGATGTGTGTGTTATGTAACGGAACCTGGGCGATATTAAAGTTCTAATAAGAATCCAACGAAAAAACATTTCAAAATATATTTTTTTTCTCGGAGAAAAGGTTCTCTGAAATGTGCATTTTCAAATTGATGAAAGCTTCAAAACCCCGTTTTCTTGCATTAATTTATTTTTGTAAATTAGAGAAAATGCAATGTTTGTTTTCAAAACATTGTTTTCTTTGCTGCCACCTGTTTCAAACTCCATTTGAGGTAAATAAAGGCAGTCCTTTAACTTGACAGCGCTCTGGTACTTATATTGCAATTTTTTAGTAAAGCTGTTAAAGATTTGTCCCCATTGGTCGTTAGGACCTCTGTTGGTTGACTTGAAGCACTGTAAGGAAGACGACATCAAGAGCACAACCAATGTGACTCCACAATACGGACCCAGAATGTCAGAATATGGTTACATGGATGTATTTTGCGAGACTAATCAATCCAGTATATAAGCATAAAAAATAGGTCCAAGAGATACAATACGTCAGATAAGCTGAAATACCTCCGTAGATTGAGTCGTAATCAGATGAGAAACAGAATAGTGACAGCCACAACAATAAATAAATAAATTAAAGTAAACATGTGTTCCATAAAGAAACTTCCTTCTCTCTTCTAAACATAGATTGCCTACGGGACCATCTACCCAGTATTTCTATTTAGGGAGCATAGAAGGTGTCAACATAATATAGACTTCTGTAGAAGTCTTGGAAAAGGAAATAAGTGTCTAGCCTAAAATTTCACACTTGCAGAGAAGTCTGTTCCTCTCCAAGTCTAAGGGGAATGCGCTTTCTAACTGTGAGAACACCAATTAAAATAACAGGAGATTCAGAAACATCTTTATCTTCTTTCACACCACCAGGAGCCAACCAATTTGTTACTCGAGAGGAGCATTTCCAACCTCCCTTAAGTTTCCCATTGCATTGAAACTGGGACTGTAATCCGCAACTTTGAAAATCCAGCCGTCCTGGTACATGATGAACAGAAGGCCTCTTCTGACCACTAATTCTCCATGTTCACTGCCAAGTTGTTCCCTACAGGCCTCATAAGCGACAGTCTAAAACAACAATACGCCTTTCTCTAACTAACGAAAAGCATGATAATGCACCTGCAAAAGAAAAAGGATATACCGTCAGGGCTAAATGCATTTCAATTAAGGACTGTAGTCAGGCTAAGTTAAGTCAGCAGTCAGTATGAACTTTGAATACATGATTATACATACACAGTGATAACTTTAAGAGTAAGTGCAAAACATGAATAAAAAACATGATTATATGTTTCAGCTGAACATTAGTTCATTCCTATATAAACCTATAATCCCTACGATGATTACATTTCATTAATACATTTAAATGCTTCGCACATGTTAAGAAAGTTAAGGCACAGAGTGAATATAATGTCAGTTATGAGTATATATTTGGAAATCGTGATAATAAAGGGAGTAGCCGAGAATACACTTCTCCAAGCTCAAAGGTGCTGATCCACTATAGTGTAATCTTTTCCTTGGAACCATTGTTGGTTCATGGATTTTGACAGGGCTGGGCGAGGTGACATTTTGCTGCGCCATTCCTGCCTTGATTCACCTTTACTGATTTTTGGGGCTATCTTGTGCTGCTGTTATAACTAATACTGTTAAGCAGTAGAACCAGCCCTGACTGTGGCAAGTCCAAGGACAACAAAAGCAAATGGATCTGACTTTTTTTTATTAGTGAATGTCCTTTTCCATTGATTGGTGAGCTTGTGTGTCTAGTTGTGTGGCTGGGCGAGTGAGTGAGTGCAAAAATGAGTCAATATTTGCGTGTATAAGTGCATTAATGGATGAATGAGTGAGTGACAGTGCCTCTGGCTGAATGGACGAGTGGATGCCTGGGTGAATGAATGATCTATAGGAATATATATATATCAACAAAGTTCTCCCAAGGGAATTCCTCTCCGCACTCACAGCTCCGTCCTCTTTGCCAAATAATTTTGCCAGTACTCCAGTGTGGTACAAATCCAGGGTGTTTTTATTATTAACAGCAAGTCAGCACACCCCCCTGACTGCTGACTTGCTGTTAATAATAAAAACACCCTGGATTTGTACCACACTGGAGTACTGGCAAAATTATTTGGCAAAGAGGACGGAGCTGTGAGTGCGGAGAGGAATTCCCTTGGGAGAACTTTGTTGATTTGAAACGGCTTGGTCCTGCCGTACTCAAAACGCACCACCAAAGATGCGCCCACAGGGTCAGAGAATGGGGCCATGCAGGAAATAATATATATATATATACATGAATTGGTGATAAATTTGCATGTCAATGGATGAGTAGATTTATGAGTGTATGCATGGTTTAATAAATGAATAAATGAGCTATCCACCCATTTACACCAAAACATTCATTGCCCAATCTATATATTCATGTATCCGTCTTACACAGTGATTCCTCCATCATCTCAAAATCTCATCAATTCTTCCATGTATAACTCCACACCATGTAACTAAGCATCAATTTATCCACCCGCACTCAAGCAATCATCTAATAGTCCATGTATTCACTCACATCCCTGCATCCGTCCATCTAGATAGACATCTATCTAGATGTGTTCATACATGCCTGCATGCATTTGGTGTGTGATTGTGAGCCTGTGCTTGTTTTGTATATTTGTACCCCTTGTATAGTGTTTTTATGTAAATGTGTGTCTGCATTTATGTTGGTCTGTGTGTTTACCGTTCTATGTGCTTATCTTGCTTTGTGTAAGTTGGTTTGTGTGTGCATGGTTGCCTGCACGTGTTCTGGTCTGCCTCTGCATCTTAACATGACTAAGTTTTCTGAGTATGTTTGCATACTTTTTCTATGTGCAAGTTATGTATCAATGAATATCTGAATGTTCGTGGGAAAGTGCCTCAGAGAGCTGACCGTACATGTTGATGGAGGATTTTTGGTCCCTAGCCATGGTCCACCTTTACATAGGTGACAAGCTCTGACACTGCTTAGCTGCTGTATCACTGTCTGAGACTGCAAGCCCATTGGATGTGGAAGGCCTGCAATCACTTGGGTCTGGCTATGAGGTGTTAGCAATGTAAGCTCTAACACTACGTTTCCATCTCAGGATCCCAATAGTACCACTCAAGTCCTCCTTAGCCCATTTGTAGATGGCATTGGAAAGGCAACACCTACATATGCACCAGAACCTGCCGCCAACCTGCCTCTGCAGAGGTGCTATAATTTAACACATCAAGGCTTCATGGTCCCACCAGCATAATGGGGCAAAAAGAGGATACCTGCCACTATGCAGACCCATCCATTTCCTAAAATGTTTGTGAACAGGCTAATCTCCCTACATGATGAAAGACATTTACAGTCAATCAATGGCCGTAATGTGTGCTGATAATAAATATAATAATACAACTTGTAGAGCGCACAGCTGCTTCCGAAGAAGCGTCCCATAGTTAGCGGCAAGCAGATTGTCTGGTAATTACAGAGTGGAAAAATCCAAGCATCGAGATTAGATAAAAAGAAAGGTCTTGAGATTCTTTTTTGAAGATGGATTCGGCGAGGGTGGCAGATGTAAACTAAGGAGAAGAGAATTCCAGAGTTTGGATATAAGATAAGCAAAGGATCTGCACCCTATTCTAGCTTTACGAAGCTTGGGAACCTGCAACAATTTGAAGTTGTTGGATCTAAGGGACCTAACTTGGAGGTAAGGCTTAAGTCTGTTCCTTAAGTACAGAGGTCCTTTCTGGTCGAAAGCTCAGTAGGCAAGGGTTAGTGCCTTAAATTGGATGCACTTGATCACAGGCAACCAGTGAAGTTGTTTCAAATAAGGTGTTACTGACCTCAGAAAAGGACATTTCAAAATCAGCCGAGCTGCAGCATTTTGAATAATCTGCTCGTAGAATCAAATAGGCCAGAAGGTCCAAGTACAAGCTATTGGCATAATCAGGTCTCGAAGTTCCCATAGTACAAACAATGGGCTTTCGAGTGTATTCTATGATTAGCTGCAATATTCAATCAATCAATCAGGAGTTTGTTAAAGCGCGACTACTCACCCGTAAGGGTCTCAAGGCGCTAGGGGTGGGGGGGGTGCAGGTTCCATTCCATCAAGGAGGGGGTCTGTCGAAGAGCCAGGTTTTGAGGTTTCTTGCGAAGATGGGGAGCGATGTTGTCTGTCTGAGGTGGAGCGGAAGGGCGTTCCATGCTTTGGCCGCGAGGAAGGAGAAGGAGCGGCCTCCCGATCTGGTCTTTCTGGTGCGGGTGACCACGGCGTAGGAGAGCTGGGCTGATCGTAGGGTCCTTTGGGGTGCGTGGAATTTGAGTCGGCTGTTCAGGTATGCTGGTCCGGTGCCGTGGAGGGCCTTGTGTGGATGGGTGAGCATCTTAAAGGTGATTCTCGCCTCGACGGGGAGCCAGTGGAGTGTGTGCAGGTGTTGGGAGATGTGGCAGTGTTTTGGCAGGTTGAGGACCAGTCTTGCGGCGGCGTTCTGGATGTTCTGTAGCTTGCGGATGAGGTTTTTGTTTATTCCGGCGTAGAGTGCGATGCCGTAGTCGAGTCTGCTGGTGACCAGGGCGTGAGTGACTGTCTTTCGGTGTTCAAGGGGGATCCATTTGAAGGTCTTACGAAGGAGGCGGAGGGTGTGGAAGCAGGAAGACGAGACAGAGTTGATCTGGCGGTCCATTTTGAGCTCGGAGTCCAGGATGATTCCCAGGTTGCGTGCGTGGTCTGTGGGGGTTGGCGGGTTTCCGAGGGCGGGGGGCCACAAGGTGTCGTTCCAGGCATCGGGGTTTGGGCCCATGATGAGTACTTCTGTTTTGTTGGTGTTTAGTTGTAGGCAGCTGTTTTTCATCCATTTGGTGACGGCTTCCATGCCTTCTCGAAAGTTGCGTCTGGCGGTGTTGGGCTCGTTGGATAGGGAGAGGATGAGCTGGGTGTCGTCTGCGTATGACACGATGTTGAGTCCGTAGGTTCTGACGATGGGGGCAAGTGGAGCCATGTAGACGTTGAAGAGCGTCGGGCTGAGGGAGGAGCCCTGGGGACTCCGCAGGTGGTAGGTGTGGGGTCCGAGAGGAAAGGGGGAGTCTGACCCGCTGCGTCCTGCCGGAGAGGAAGGAGCAGATCCAGTCGAGGGCCTTGTCCTGGATTCCTGCGTCGTAGAGTCTGCGTATTAGGGTGCGGTGGGAGACTGTGTCGAACACCGCTGATAGGTCGAGGAGGATGAGGGCTACTGTTTCTCCTTTGTCCAGTAGGGTGCGGATGTCGTCTGTTGCGGCGAGGAGGGCGGTTTCCGTACTGTGGTTTTTTCTGAAGCCGGATTGGGAGGAGTCGAGGATGTTGTGTTCTTCAATGAATGTGGCGAGTTGGCTGTTGATGGCTTTCTCGATGACTTTCGCTGGGAACGGGAGCAGGGAGATGGGTCTGTAGTTTTTGAGGTCGGTGGGGTCCGCTGAGGGTTTCTTTAGGAGGGGGTTGACCTCAGCGTGTTTCCAGTCGTTGGGGAACGAGGCGGTCGCCAGGGAGCGGTTGATGGTGTCGGCGGCTCTGTTGAAGATGTGGTGGGGGCCCCTGAGTGGATTGACTTCATTGTCTTCAGTGTGTCTTCGGTGGTGAGGGCTGTCCAGTCATCAATCGCTGGTTTCCGGGTGTCGGGGGTGGTTGGTGAGGGTTCAGTGTGTTGGTTGTCTTCGTCGAAGTTGTCGTAGATGCTCTTGATTTTGTGGTGGAAAAAGGTGCTGAGTTTGTCGCAGAGGTCTTGTGAGGGAGGGATGTCGGTAGACTCGCTGGTGGGTTGGGCGAACTCCTTGATGATGCTGAAGAGTTCCTTGCTGTTGTGTGCGTGGGTGGAGATTCTGTCTTCAATCGCTTTTTTCCTCGTTTCTCTGATGAGTTGATGGTGGGCGTTGGTGGCGGCTCTGAAGTTGTTGTGGGCTTCTGTGGATTTGGTGTTCCTCCAGGCCTTTTCGAGGCGGCGGCATGTGCGTCTGGACTCTCAAAGTTCGGTGGTAAACCATCTGGCTTTCTTGGTGCGGGTATTGTTGTTTTTCTTGAGGGGGGCTATGGTGTTGGTGCTGTCCGAGATCCATTTATGCAGGGTTCGGGCTGCGGTGTTGGGGTCGTCGTTTTCCGCGATGGTTGGGGTGGAGTTGTTGAGTGAGGAGGTGAGCTGGTCGTCAGTGATTTTGGTCCAGTTTCTTCGTGGAAGCAGGTGCTGGTGTCTGTGGATGGTGGGTGTTCTGAAGGTGAAGTGGACGCAACGATGGTCGGTCCATGGGAGTTCAGTGGTGTGGCTGAAGGTGATGGAGTTTCCTGTAGTGAAGAGGGGGTCGAGGGTGTGTCCTGCTGAGTGCGTGGGCTCGGTCATGATCTGGCGGAGTCCAATGTTGTGGAGGTTGTCCAGGAGGGATGTGGTGTTGGGGTCCAGTTGGTTGTCGAGGTGGAAGTTGAGGTCTCCCAGCAGGGTGTAGTTGGTGGATGCGATGGCCTGCGGGGAGATAATGTCCGTGATGGAGTTGGCGAAGGGTCCGCGGGGTCCAGGGGGTCGGTAGATGAGGGTTCCTCGGAGGGTGGCGGTGGGGCTGGCCAGTATCTTGAAGTGAAGGTGTTCCATCAGTTCTGTGGGCTCGTCAGGGAGTGTGCTCAGGCGGAGGCTGGATTTGTGGATGATGGCGATTCCTCCTCCTGGGCGGGTGGGGCGGTCCTTCCTGGAGATCTTGTATCCTTGGGGGATGGCGATGGCGATGTCCGGTCCCGAGGTGGTGTTGGTCCAGGTTTCGGTGAAGAACGCTACGTCCGGGGTGGTGCTGTCGAGGAGGTCCCAGATTTCTGTGGCGTGTTTGTGGAGGGATCGGACGTTGAGGAGGATGCATTGCAGGGTCTTCGGTTCGGTTGTGTTCTTGTGGGCGGGTTGTGCTGGATCCGTGTTCTTGGTGGTGCTGCAGGTGTGCCGGCAGCGGTGACAGCTGAAGGGTCTGTGGGTGTCGGCTGGTGATGCTAGCTTGCAGTTGTTGTTGCGGCCTCGGTTGAGTGCGTGGAGTGCTGCTGGGTCGTAGCGTTGGCGGGGCGGAGGTCCAGGGTTCCTGGCGCTGTTCACGGGCGGGTCGCAGACGGGCGCAGACGGGCTTGCCTTTGATGCGCCTTCGGTGCACCAGCGACGCGCCCGCTGCCCGCGGCCGCCATTAAGTAGGGGTCGGGGAGGGCTGGACAGCTGGGAGGCGGGCGCGGGGAGGGGAGCTGGATTGGGCCGGTCGCGCTGGGGGGGGAGGGGCCGTGGGGGCAGCAGCGGCGGGGAAAGGTAAAGGGAGGAAATAAGGGATAAAGAAAAAAGGGAAGATAAGCAGAAATAAGGCACAAAAGAGCAGAGATGCAGAAAAGTGCAGAAAGGTGAAAGATAAAAGAGGGTAGAAAAACGAGTGAAAACGAGTGAAAGAGCAGAGCGAGTGAAAGGGAAAATGAGCAGAAATAAGGCACAAAAGAGCAGAGATGCAGAAATGTGCAGAAAGGTGAAAGATAGAAAGGGTAGAAAAACGAGTGAAAACGAGTGAAGGAGCAGAGTGAGAGGAAGGAGACAGAGGTCCACTGGACCACCAGCGATGAGGCGCAGGGAAACCTGCGGGAGGAGGAGGGCCTCGATCACCAACATTCAAGAGTGCAGGGGCAGGGGCACCTCACTTAATGGTGAAGCTGCGAGGGTGGGAGAGCAATTTCACTGACAATGAGTCATATTGTTTTTAAAGACTTGAGTTTGGTGAAGCAAAGAGAAGAAATGGCCTGAATTTGAGGTTCAAAAGAAAGAAGATCAAATTTGATACCCAAATATCTTACATTCTAGATGGGAGTGTGGCAAGAGCCAAGCTCATCTGGCCACTATCTGCTGGAATGTGGAGAGCACTTTGTCCTGAACAAAAGAATTTCCATTTTTTCAGAACTTAATTTGAGACAATTATTGTCCATCCACTCAACCACTTTTCTCAAACACTGCTTAAACAAAGTCAACGCCTCATTATTCTCTTGAAAAGACAGGAGAAGTTGAGTGCCAACAGTATATGATATATCACTCGTAGGTCTCAAGAATCAATGAGGCTAGCCAAAGGCTCCAAATATATATTTAAAAAAATTAAAGAGGGTAGGACTCAATGCGGAGCCTTGTGGGACTCCGTAAACAAAGAGATTTTACGGTAGATGTAAATGGTAGAAGGTAAACTGCCTGAGTCCTATCTTCTAGGAAAGATTTTAGCCAAAGCACGTCCTTGGATTCCAAAATTCCTAAGCATGTTTAGTAAAACTCCATGAGAGCGTGTGTCAAATGCAGATGACGAGTCGAGTCAAACCACCTTAGCCTCGGAGTTCCAGTCAAGATTGTCTTTAATATATTCTGTGACTTCCAACAGGGCAGATTCAATACTAAAACATGGATAAAATCCATATTGAGAGTCATGCAGAAAATGGTTGGATTCCAAAAAATGGGTAAGTTGCTTGTTAACTATTTTCTCCAGCATCTTCGAAGCAGCTATTAAAAGTGAGACTGGTCTAAAATTACTTAGGGTGTTTGGATCAGCTTTTGGCTTCTTTAGTAATGGAAGCAGAAGGGCATGTTTGCAACTACCACGAACCGTAGCAGACTCCAGGGAGTTGTTCATGATATAATTCAGTATAGGATTACATACCTGCCAACTTGAAGAACAATTTCACAGTGTGAGGACGGGGTTGGTCTTTGAAGGGGGCGGGGCCTCGTGCCGAGAAGTACCCACAAAACACTTTTGAACCCCACATCACCTTCAAGCCCCCTCCTCCCCCCCAAAAAAAAAAAGTTTGCTGAAGCTGGTGTCCATGTCCTGGGGTGTTTTCACGCCCCTTAATGGACGTCAACACTTCAAAGCTGCAGAAAACAAGCTGGAAAAACCACTATTTACAGTGGTTTTCAGCTCATTTTCCCTGCCACCGTGTGATATCGGCTCCTCACCGGGAGACTGTGTGATGGGAGCCGATATCGTGTGTCACACGGTGGCACTGTGTGAGTTGGCAGGTATGGGATTAACAGAGGTGGATAAAAGATTTAAGATGTTGGAGGACACTGGTCAAGAAGGGGTCCAGATTTGCACTTGGCAAGTTCTTTGGCCAAATCTTCAAGAGATATGGGTGCAAAAGCTGATAACAAAGGTACGGGGCAGAACGCAAGGTATGGAGGCTAATAGGCAGGCCTTGTCCTGGGAATTGAGCATATATTGTTTGTATGTTCTCATAAAAGAAAGCAGAAAGAGCGTCACATGATTTGGCAGAAGGAATGTCTTTATTTTATAGGTCACTGGGAGAAAGAAGAGAACCGATCATTTAAAAAAAAGTTCACGATCAAGATGTGAATAAGACATACAACAAAGCGATACAAAAGGGGATGATGGACGGAACGTTTGAGCCAATCAAACACTCACCCCCAGTCAACTGATCTGGGTTTAATCCATCATCATTCTTTAGCTCACTCCACCACCCCAGTTCAGACATGGCCATATGCAAATCAGTCTGACCCTGTGCCTCATGGGAACAGTCCAGCCCGAACTGCCAAGCCATGTCTTCCCTGGACCGGAAACAAGCATCCTATGAGGCACAGGGTCAAGACTGATTTGCATATGGCTGGGTTCAAACTGGAATGGCATGGTGAGCAAAAAAAGATGGATTTAGGCCCAGATCTCTGTACTGGGGTGAATGTATGACATTGTTCTGCATTCTGTCCATCAACTGTTGTTTTTGCATTTGCACCCCGAGTGGGACGGGTATGCCCAGACGTGGGTCCCGTGCTCTCCATGCCACTGGAATCAAGCTATCCTGGCTGAAGAGGGGTGAAACCCCGAAACCGGTCCTAGGATGCTTGTTTCCAGTCCAGGGAGGACCTGGCTTGGCAGTTCGGGCTGGACTGTTCCCATGAGGCACAGGGTCAAGACTGATTTGCATATGGCTGGGTTCAAACTGGAATGGCATGGTGAGCAAAAAAAGATGGATTTAGGCCCATATCTCTGTACTGGGGTGAATGTATGACATTGTTCTGCATTCTGTCCATCAACTGTTGTTTTTGCATTTGTCACCCCGAGTGGGACGGGTATGCCCAGACGTGGGTCCCGTGCTCTCCATGCCACTGGAATCAAGCTATCCTGGCTGAAGAGGGGTGTAACCCCGAAACCGGTCCTAGGATGCTTGTTTCCAGTCCAGGGAGGACCTGGCTTGGCAGTTCGGGCTGGACTGTTCCCATGAGGCACAGGGTCAAGACTGATTTGCATATGGCTGGGTTCAAACTGGAATGGCATGGTGAGCAAAAAGATGGATTTAGGCCCAGATCTCTGTACTGGGGTGAATGTATGACATTGTTCTGCATTCTGTCCATCATCTGTTGTTTTTGCATTTGTCACCCCGAGTGGGACGGGTATGCCCAGACGTGGGTCCCGTGCTCTCCATGCCACTGGAATCAAGCTATCCTGGCTGAAGAGGGGTGAAACCCCGAAACCGGTCCTAGGATGCTTGTTTCCAGTCCAGGGAGGACCTGGCTTGGCAGTTCGGGCTGGACTGTTCCCATGAGGCACAGGGTCAAGACTGATTTGCATATGGCTGGGTTCAAACTGGAATGGCATGGTGAGCAAAAAAGATGGATTTAGGCCCAGATCTCTGTACTGGGGTGAATGTATGACATTGTTCTGCATTCTGTCCATCAACTGTTGTTTTTGCATTTGTCACCCCGAGTGGGACGGGTATGCCCAGACGTGGGTCCCGTGCTCTCCATGCCACTGGAATCAAGCTATCCTGGCTGAAGAGGGTGAAACCCCGAAACCGGTCCTAGGATGCTTGTTTCCAGTCCAGGGAGGACCTGGCTTGGCAGTTCGGGCTGGACTGTTCCCATGAGGCACAGGGTCAAGACTGATTTGCATATGGCTGGGTTCAAACTGGAATGGCATGGTGAGCAAAAAAAGATGGATTTAGGCCCAGATCTCTGTACTGGGGTGAATGTATGACATTGTTCTGCATTCTGTCCATCAACTGTTGTTTTTGCATAAGACATACAACAAACAATGGCTGAAGGGGGCTGAACTATGCCCCTCTGTGGGTGTAGGAAAGCTAAAGCTTAATTTTGATGAGCAACAACAGTGACTAGAAAGCAAGGTAATTTTTGATTAGGGAGGACCTACCCAAATGAACCTCAATGGTATACGTCTGATGCAGCTCGCCAGCAATAATTAGGTGGTTACAATAAAGAAAGAAGTCCGCTTTTAAGTATGTTCTTTGGACTTATCCCAGATGGGCAACAGGATACAGTACAGCCAAGATCCCTGGAATTATACGATTGAGTGTCTGTGGCATTTTGTGCATAATTATGGACTTGTCACATTTACTACATAATCCATCATCCGCTGCAAAATCTGCAGATTTTAACAACAAAAAATGTTGATTCTAGCTCAAACGGATCAAAAGTTACTGAAATTGCAGCAACCTGTGATGCTGCGAAGTGAAAGGCCCCATACAAATGTTGACTGGTCATCTTTCATTTGCCTATTAATGTACTTGGATGTTAAACTGGTACTACTGAGGTAGAACCTATGCCTAAGCAGTGTTAACATGTGGAAAAAATGACAACATTATGAAGTAATGGTATCACAGAATGTGCCGTATTAGGTCGCATAATTTGCCTGTTCTTGCTCCATAATTTAGTCAACCCTGCCGCATAATTTGACTCCCAAGCGGCATCATTCCAGTGGCCCTGAGTACAAATCATGATTGGAAGGACAAAAGAAACTACCTTTGCAGCTGGCTGACACTGCAACAGATATGCATTCCAGGATCTGAAACCCAGACAGTGATATATGAAACCAGCAAGGTGAAGGAAAACATGTTTAAAGAAATCACATTTCTGCTTTTAGATTTGTTTTTTGTGAAAAATCCAAATTGTTACCGAACGCTGTATTATGCTTTACAAAATACCTACCACCCTATGGCTCTTGTTCTGCTGCTGCATTCATATTTTTAGGCATTGCCTATGTTTACTTTAGAAAGTTGCCTGTTACCTGGGGGCCTACCTACACAAAGGTAAAGAGATAGTGTTAGATTTTATACTGGGTTTATACTGGGCTTCCTGTGCACACCTGGGATGAGATTTGTCCAAGTCAGCTCTGGCTAGGTATACATTGATGTGGCAGAACAGTGGCACATCTTGTGGTTCAATTAGAGGTACTTTGCATGTAATCGCTAATATAAAAACATTTCTAAGTTAATCAGTCCAACATTTGGAGCACACCATACATCAGATTTAAATCAACAGATGTGCAGAGAAGGATGCCTGTTTCACACATTGACTAAACTAGAAGTATGGTACGTTTGCATAGTTTTTCACAGCCTGCTTTGGGCTTTTTGGGATGCCAGTCCACCAGTGTGCCAACCAGGATACAAGCTGGCAATGAGGATTCGAAAAATAGCATAAAATCTGCTCTGTGTATGGCAAACAATATCTGTTTCACTAATCTAAAGATCTCACTGCAATTGCCATAAACCAAGATAAACCAAATTATCATTTCATCTGACATCCAGTAGCGGCTGGGTGGGGTGGGGGGGAAGGGTGGCGGGTTAATTAACAAAAAAAAAGTACCTTAGAACAGCCGCTGCCTCCCCTGCGTCCCCTTCCTTCCTGCAGTCTAGCCGGAAGCAGGAAGCATCCAGCACACGGACTCCCCTGAGCCAATCACAACGCTGCAATGAAGCGTTGTGATTGGTCTGAGCACTGTGGATTGGCTCTCAGACTCAAACAGGGAGCCTGTGCATGTTCCTCACCGAGCTGTGTAATGCAGCCTGGTAGGAACATTTAAAGTGCGCATGAACTGTTTGGTTGGCCCAAGAGGGCCAGCCAAACAATTCATGTGCACTTTGGGAGTGCAAACCACTCCTCATCTGCTCTGCCCTCACTTCACTGCCCTGTCCATCACTGCCCTCCTTCGCACTCCATTGCCCTGTTTGTCACTGCTCTGATGAACATCTCCTACATCTCACTCTGTTCTGGCAGGATGCTTAGCAGCCATCCGGAAACAGGTTTTCCGCTGCCTGAAGTAAGGGTGACAGTTTTCTGAAGCCATTATGTCACCACACACAGGAATATGTGGTAAGCACGTGCCCTCAATAAGCTGCCACCTTCTCAGTAGGAAAATGCCAAAGCCGTAAAAACCTTCCTTGCTGCATGAAGACTTTAAAGGACTGAAGAAAACAAAGAATCAGTAATTCAACGCTGGAATTCTTCTGGAGCGAAGAGTCGGGATTAACAAGTGGAGGGAGCGAGAAAACAAGCAAAGGACCTTAGCTCTATTGCGACACATCCTCCAACCAGACTAAAGTCCTTATGTAGCAAATTAATAGGAAAAGGAAATGATATCAAACATCACAGCCATGATGGACTGGTAAAAACAAGTAGAAACAAAGAAAGAGACAGCCATGATGGGAAAAAGAGAAAAGAGGATAAAAACCCAAACTATATTCGCTGCGGAGCAGCTTTAAAAGGTAGCTGCAAAGTCTCAAACACTTCATTGCCATTTTAGGACTGGAGGGGTGACAAGACTTAAAGGGGAACAGGGATGGAAGTCACGAGACCCAACGTCAATGGAGAACAATCAACAGTCTGCATGTGATCAGAAGACTTCTTCCTGACCGGAATTTAGAGATCCTGGGCACAATTCAAATTTATATATATTCCAGAAGCCCTGGAATCTAAGAAGAACTAGAACAGAGATATACTGCCCGGGATATATTTGAAGAGTTAAATACTACATGAACAAATGTGAACTGGACCCATTGGAGGAACTGAAATCTTTAGGGAGAGCAAAATCTTCTGCCCTTTTCTCTCTTATAAAGGTGTTTCCCTGAGGTCTGGATGTTCAAACAGGGCAGTCTTGCAGCAGATGACTTGGGCTTGCATAATCGAGGCATAAGTCTCCCTTACATCTTCTATTCTTTTCACTGTCGTACAAGGGGCCTCTAGTAGATCCAAACTGCATTGGTTCTTCAGGCAAAGAGTCATTAGACTCAGCTCATCTTAAGACTCGCGGAGGAGGAGTAGACAAGAACCTCTGATCTTTCCGCTTTTCCTTCTCCTCTCCTTAAGTCAGTGTTCTATCAGGAGAACATGATCCAAGAGTTCAGCGAATGAAGAATCTCCAGGAACTCTTGTTGGCTCATTATTTAATTCCTCCTTTAGGCCTCTTAAAAATACGTTTATCCAACTGTATTCCACCAAAGTGGTTTCAGCAGCAAACTCACAAAACTGAATACAATAGAATAGTTCATTGAAATTTTGTGTGATATTTCACACAAGGCGTCCTCAGCAGAAGGTTCTCAATCAGGTCTCTCAAACATCTTTTTGAAGCTTGCCAAAAGTTTAGCATAATTTTTCAGGCAAGGGTCTGCAGCAACACACAGAGGAGTTGCAAAGGCCAAATCTACACCAGTCAGGGAACCAATGAGGAATCCTACCTTGGATCTGTCAGAGGAAAATTGACCAGGTCCAAAGGGAAAATAAACCACCATGCTGTCTAAAATCTCCTTTAACCTAGAACGATCTCGGAATACTTGGAAGATAACAAACTGATGAGAGGTAGGTTTTAATACCTGGAGTGGATTGCTTGATGTAGGGCAGCATTCTCAGTCTTTAGATGGTCCAGTACCATTATTTGTGGATGAAGAACAGGACAGCACCAGGATCCATATCGGAAACAGACGGATAGTATTGGGATTGCACCTTGTTTAGGCAGGACGCTTACCAGAAATCTGGATCCAGGTCTTCTGCTGCCCGAAGTAAGGGAGACTATTTTTTGAAGCCACAATGTCACCACACACAGGGATATGGGGTAGGCATATGCCATCGAGAAGCTGCCATTCTCTGAGGATAAAATGCCAAAGGCATGAAAAAACATCCTTGCTGGATGAAGATTTCAAAGGAGTGAAGAAAATCAGGAATCCAACAGCGGGATTCTTCTGATATGAATAGTCAGGATCAGCCAGTGAAAGGAGCGAGGAAACAAGAAAAGGAACACAGCTATAATTGTGACACACCCTGCATATAGACTGAAGACCTTATATAGCAAAATAACAAAAAAAGACAATTACATCAAATATCATATGACAAAAACAAAGACGGATGTGGAAAAATAAGAAGCAGAAAAGGATGAGACAGCTATGATGGAAAAGGAAAAGAGAATGAAAACATGAACTGGGCTAGCTGGACCAGTTCAAGCAGCTTCAAAGGGTAGTTGCAAACTCTCAGAAAGGTGCTCGCCATTTTGGAACTGGAGGGGGAAGAAGAAGCAATCAGGAGACAAGGAGCAAATAAGGATGCAGCCCAAGGTGAGTGAGACTCACAGGCCAGAGCTGAGGACTTCTTGTGGTGTCCCGAAAACCACAGAATCACCCAAGATATTGCGGATCTCAGAATACAGAGATGGCCGAGACCCTGTGGTCACAACACTCCCCCTTTCTCATCTCATCACAGCACTGCATTCCAATGCCATATGTCTCATTGCTCTATATGTCACACCCTTGCTCATCAAGACACTGTCTCTTGCCCCCATCATCCCCTGTCCATCAATACGCTGCCTAGAACTCCCCTCACTCTGAATCATCTATTCCTCAGTTTCCTGCATCTCACTTTCCTGCCTCTCACTATCATGCCCCTAAATGCTCTGTGCCTCACTCTCCTACACACCATCCCATGCATGTCAATGCTCTGTCCCACATGGTCCTGCCATTATTACCATGCAGATCACAGTCCTAATCTTCACTGCTCCGACTCTTGCCACCATGCCCCTCACTGCCTCACCTCTCACTACTCTGAAACTCACTCTTTAGTTTGCTAATGCCCTGCCTCTCCTGTCCCTTACTTTTTGGGTCCTTACCCCAAAAACTGTTATTGCACTGAACTTTGCTGCTCTGACCCTCATTTCCCTGCCCTTCTGCCACTTGCTGCTGTACCCCTCACCTCCTTCTCTTACGCTCCTTTGCCTCTAACCCCCAGCACCACAGTCCATGACCTTCACTCAGGTGCCCCTCAATGCCAGGCTGGTTTTCACTGTCCCTCCACTCACTCCCCAGCTCCTCACTGTTCTGCCCCTCCCTACTTGCCCATCATTAACCTGACTCTCCATGGCCATCAGTGCATGGCTAGAATGTCTCTAACTGTCCTGCCATTCACTGCAATGCTTATCGCTCTCCTATCTTGCTCCCCTGCCTCTCCATCTCCTACCCCTCTCCGCCCTGTCTCTTTAACTTTCTCTTACTACCCTACCATCTCGCTTCACTATCATGTCTGCCAGGAACTACTGTTCTTCTCTCACTCCTGTTTCTTCCAGCCTCCCCAGTTTTCTATACGTAGTGCCAATGTCCACCTTCTTTATCACAAAGTAACCCTCACCATTGCCTCTCCCACCATGACACTTATTCCTTTCCTCCACCATCTCCTATGTTCTGCCCCCCTCCCTACGCCTGCCCCACCCATTTTACAGAAGCACTTTCATTATCTCACTCCATGACATACATCTCACCCCAGACCCTCTATAGAGTAGAAAAGTGCTGGATCATGCACATGTACCTGTTCCTGGTGCAGTTGAGGAACATCTGCGGGTAGTTCCCCGAGAGCACAACGGACGAGGACAAGAGAATCATGGCTGCATCCCGAGGGCTATCGCTGCCTTCTGGACTCATCCATCGAAATCCCCTTCATCCTCCAGCAAAAAACAATATCATTTTGAAGGTGGGAGTGCTGAAGTCCCGGATTCTCTTCCATGTCAACCCTCTCTTGACAAAGCATGGACATCTGTCATTCACCGGTAGGTAAGGTCTACTTCGAACCCTGAGAACACAGAGCACTTCGCAAGGTTGTGGACGACCACAGGACAACTATTCTTACCCTAGCAATAGTTGCTTAGGTCATACCTACAGCCTCCCAACCGGCATCAGCCTCCACCATGAGGATGACACCTGTTAACACCAGTTCCCACCAATTGCCTCTTTCCAGATCTGGCTCAAATGCTGTCAAGAAACCCGCCCCGAATCTTTCCAATCATACACTGAAAAACATGAAACACAGGACCTTTTGGGACTTCCCAGAAACCCTCTTCGCAGACCAATACCATTGCCAACGCAAAGTCTCCCTCAAAACCGACCTCCTCTTCTTAACTCACAACACTGACTTATGGATCAGGTCCTTATGCAATTTTCTCCCATCCTTATCTCTTTGTAGCATCCCCTTTGGACGTAAACTCAAATGCTCTTCCCCCTTCGACCTCTCAGTAAACTTTTCTATATCCATTTACAACAATGGGGAAATCATGTTCCACGCCAAAGACACATTCCTGACCCCGATCAACTTAATTTATCTTACCCTCAGGCCCTCTGGCGAGCCTGCATGCTCCCCCTCTCCTTCCACCCAAAACACCTCTCACCCATTCTCCTCCCCCGGCAATCTACCCAGACAGCACCTCTCACCCCGGACTCTTCTACAATCCAATAGGCCTCCCACAACCCATAGCTCACTGCCAATACCAAACCTTGAACATCCACCCCACAGACCATCCCCCTACCATTCCCCTCCAACCTCCCTCAAACCATTATCTCCCAATTTGGTTGCTGATGCCACCTTCTTTTCATCTCCTTAGTCAGCTCATATATCTCCGCCCCCTCCCTACCTTCTCTGCCCGCTGCCCTAACATCTCCCAACACCAGA
The DNA here is from genome assembly GCA_963921515.1 of Calotriton arnoldi. NCBI lineage: Eukaryota > Metazoa > Chordata > Amphibia > Caudata > Salamandridae > Calotriton > Calotriton arnoldi. The sequence goes on along the minus strand of CAWUFW010002692.1, from coordinate 1,600,725 downwards.
TACCAACAACCAGCGCCTTCCCCTACCTGCACCGAAACCCATCAGAGTCCATCTCTGACAGCCCACTCCAATCCTGCCACAATTACTGAACATAACTGTCCTCTGCTCAACAAGCTCGTTTCCTCGTTCTCACACCTCTCTCACAGAATGGACATCCTCACATCGACTCTACTCAATCTAAGTGACTCTCAGTCATCTTGTCATTGCTACCCTCATCACCCCTTGCAGACCCTCCCCCCACATCCTTCCAGCATACCCAGAGACAGCCGCCTATCCAGTCCTAATTGGAATCAATGAACCCTAGATAACTCAGACCCACTCTATCTCCCTAACAGTTACGCAACCTCAAATTGCGCTACCCCCGCCTCCTAACTTCTCGCAGGGGCTGCCCGATTTCCACTATCATCTCTGATCGCACTCAAATTCACACACTCCACCACAGGCCATGCTCATCCTCTCTTAACTTAATACAAATCCCAACTACCCACCCAGAACAGCCAAGTCAAAAATACAACAGCTTCTCCCTTAGCCGCATGCTACATATTGTCAGTCCGCAGTCCAACACCGTCTAGAGATATCTGACTCGATCCAGTCTCATAGTCTTGACATCATGATCCTCACAGAAACGTGGCTTAATGTCTCATCTAACCAAGCTCTAGACCTCCTTCTTCTTCACAACGACTCCATTTTGTGTTGCGACCGGGAAGATAGACACGGTGGAGGTCTCGCAGTCATTCACCGAAACTCCCTGAGATGCCGAACCCTCCCAGCGACTCAATTTCAGTCTTTTGAATGCATGTCGGTGGAACTGTCCACTTCCACTACCTCCAACCTCAGATTGAATGTGATTTACCACCCAACGGGTCTAAACAACACCTTCATCAAGGAATACATGATTTCTTCACTTAGCATTTCATCAGTTCAGATAACGGATATCTTCCTTGGGACTTCAACATCCACTGGAGAGGCGTGGTCAAAAGCTGTGTGGACACTTTCACCTCCTTTCTCAATGCCAATGATCTCCAACAACACTGCCATAAACCCACACATCTCAAAGGCGCCATTATGGATCTGATAATATCCAACTCCCCCAACCTAAAGACAAATGACTCCATATCAGTCGAGTGGTCCAATCACACGCAGATTCCATTCTCCCTAACTGGCTCGCATACCAAAACATGTGGGCAACCCAAGAAGGAGAAAATATGGTTCAGGGACACATCCAACCTTGACACAGAAGCCAGGGCTGTCATAGCCCTTCCCACCCTAACTTCGATTACACCTCATATGGACATTAACACGGCCACCAACAAGTACAACTTCTGCAAGGAATCCCTTATCAACAAATGTGCACCCCTGAAATGCAAGTTATCCAGACCTAAACCCTCCAGGCCCTGGTTCTCTAAAACGCTTTATGAAGAAAGAAAGCTGATCAGAAAATGTGAGAAAGAATGGAGAAAAGCTCCATCTCACCTAAGTTAGACTAAGTTCCGCAAAGCGAGAAAACATTACAAAGGTCAAAACCTCAGAGCCAAATCCTCCCATATCAGAACCCTCATGAATTCAGCAAAGAATTGACCAAAGCTCCTGTTCAAGGTCATTGCACAGGCTACTAACCCCTCCATTACATCGGCTCCTAAGTCATCAGTGGCTCGTTGCAACAACTTTGTGGATTTTATCAAAAAAGTTAGAGGCATCCATATCCTGCTGCCCGGCAATGACTCCCTTGAAATGGTTGAGACTCTACCATGCAAGGCACTACAATCATGGTCATACTTCTCTCCAATTTCTGAACAGGCCTTAAATGAACAATCTCCAAAGCAAAACCCTCAAACCACCATCAGGACGCCATCCCAGGTTCTAGCAGCAAATCTGTTGCCTCCACCTTATCCCCATAGACCACTTTGGTGAAATTTGAGATCCTCCTCACACATGTTAGTGGAGGTCCCCAAACCACGTTTATCAAGCTGGGGTGGTAAAAGCTTCTTAAACATCACAACCAGACTTTGGAATCCTCTGCCCTACAAACTTAACAAGCATTGGCATAGCCAATAGGTCTCGCCTTTGGGACCCTCTAAGTGTTTAGCCATGCAGCACATTACTACGTGAGAGCTGTTGGCTTTGTCTATATGTTTTAGCCATGTTGTATAGCAGCGTGGCTGAAAGTAAAGGGAATAACGAACAGCAAAGAAATAACAGCACATCCAGAGAGACAGCAGTATCAGGAAAACGCACCTCTGATGCAACATACCATGTGTAAACATTCTCGTGATGTATTTACTGCGATGTGATGACTACCGATGTAAAAAGATGTGTAGTAGCCCATAGTCAATCTTTAACGGCCATTATTGGCCCTGTGGCACTCCATTGTCCTCAATGAAGATCTCAACTTTCTAATGTTTTAATCTATAAAATGGTACAGGGTAATCAGAATGGCAGGAGCAGTGCGTGATCTGGCATCAAGTAAGAGAAAGCAATAAATAACATTCATCAACCAGAATGAGAGTTTTATTGTGCAAGACAGGAATGCAAGACAAATCAGCAGGAATGACGGACTGGAGGTGAAAAATGAGAGGTACGCATGAGAGGGACATGAGGAAATCCGGGTGAGGGGATGGAGGGAAGCAGAACGAGGTATAATAAGCACTACAACATGGGCCCGAAATTAGGCAATCAGAACGAGAGGAGGCAGACCGAGAATGGGGGATGTCTGGGAGTTAGTTAAAGAGAGGTAAATTCGTAGCTTCAGGGACCCAAAGAGAGAGATCCCAGAATGGGAGATTGGAAAAGACATCTATTAAGCAATAGCTCAAAAATCAGATCTTTTTCTGCCTAATAAACCTGTCCAGATTCGCTTCAGATTAAATATTTAGGTCGGTTTTGAAAACACCCAGCTGTAATCTGCTCTGACCAAAGAACCAAAAAAACACAAGTGAAGAGACCACTCTACAGTCTTTAAACCCCTGCTGGTGAACCCACTTTCCCTGGCTGTAGGACCCTGCTTGTCTAGCCCCGCCCCTCCTCGAACATCCTTCTTGCATCGCCCTACTTCTCTTCCTCCGTAAGTTTCTTTAACTTGTATTCGCTTCCTAACTCGGGTCACTTCTCAGTGACCTCTCAATTACTACTGGAAAAATAATATTGTTTGCGTATTTTCGAACAGGTTGTAAATGTTCACAGTAAAGTAGCGCCAGGATGTCCCGTTCACCAGGTCTGGGAGGAGTCCACACAGCCCTGCAGATGCCAGAGCACGGGTTACTTGCAGGAGCTCTTTGTCAGGCAGCAAGGATTGTTTACATACGGGGCCACGTGCCTTCAGAAGCGGGGCAGCGCACAGTGGGGCGTTCTCTGCCCTTGCACTCTTCCATCCATTCTAGTGTACCCACATGATAAGGAACCTCGGATTCAGCACCTACAAGTGTATCTAGCAGAACATCCGATTGTTTGCACCGATGAGCTTCAGCCTCGCTTGAAAGGAGTCTGTCTACTCGAATGCCGCCAACCAGTGAACAACGCAGTCGATTGATGTAAGTGGCCATGTGACACGGTGTCCATCATTCATGCTTTGAAGGGGCCCTTTCCAACTGCACGAGTGTCACAAATAGCAGAGCTGAGCACACCACCCCAAACTTCACAAAATCAGCATAGGACAGTAGTGTATCACCTACATTTCCCAAACAGCAAGGTGCCAGGCTCGATAAAGACCGCACGCCCAACGTTGATCCACGAGGGGCAAATACATCGCAGATTATCAAGGCAGCCACAAGAGAAATGTGCTTACAATGCACCTCGCTGTAAGTGATTTACATAGTGTTTAGCCTGAAAAATGGCGTAGATCTGAGCAAACACGAAAGTTAAAGCTCATTAGGAAAAAACCAGATGGCAGATGGCCCCTGAACGCGCAGTAATTGTTCGTCCACTCAGTGGACCGGGCCTCACTTCCAGCACCAGGGTGACTTCAAAGACGTTTTACGCGCTAGCTCTGATGAACAAGCCCGCAAGTGAAGCGCGCGCGCTGCATCCCCTTGTGTGTTATCGACTGCATGAGAAAAGCGAGTGGTGTGCGTGCTGCTCGGCTGTGAAAGATAAAGCTCATTAGAAAAACAAGCAAGCGCGCCTGCGCGGCAGCAGGGGGGAGGGGGCCTGCCGATTGCCTTGCGGGAGCCAGCGGCGATAATTGATACCATATGGCGCTGCCGCTCGCTCCCGCAAGGCAATCGCCACACGTGCACGCGTTGCCATTGAAGGCAATGGAACGCGTGCACGTTTTTGGGGAATAAAGGGAACCGATGGCTAAAGGTCTCCTCCTACGCAGCGCATGCGCGCTGCGTAGGCGAGACCTAAAAACTCCTCGGACTTGATCTCTTTCAGGAAGGGCTTAAAGACCTGGTTATTGACTGCATAATTTCTGAATTTTCAGGCTCTAGCCTTTAATTTAATCTCAGTGACGGCCTGATGTTGGTTGACAAGCGCCTAGACGCCCCAGGTATTTGCCGCGCTATACAAATAAATAAATAAACTCTTCTCTTGAACAGGGCCTCTTCCCATAATGACTAAAAATGGGTCAAATCACCCCTCTTGAAAAAGCAACCTCTCGATCCAGAGAACCTGAACAACTACCACCTAATCTCCACACTCCCATCTTTAGGCAAAGTCTTTGAAAGTTGCGTAGTGTCCCAACTAGCCTCATACAATCGAACAAACAACACCCTAGACTCTCACCAGTCATGTTTCCACCATCATCACAGTACAGAAACTGCAATCCTCCAAATAGTCGATGGCTCCCTCAGAATCCTTGAATCCGGCAACTCCTGCCACCTGGTCCTCCTGGATGTATCCTCTGCATTCAACACTGTGAAACATCTGGACCTCCTACGTACTCTTGAACTTTGCATGAGATGTGGAGGCCCTATCCTCAACTGGTTCTCCTCATACATATCCAATCATTCCCAAATTGTGAAAATGGGCAACTCACTCTTGAGACCAGTCAGCTTTCACCAAGGGGTCTCCCAAGGTTCGATCCTTTCACCAACCCTCTTTAACCTCTACCTAAAACCTCTATGTGTGATTCTCAGAAACTCTGGGATTCTCTTCCACATCTATGCCGACGATACCCAAATATATTTGAAAATCTCTTCCCCGGAAGACTTTGTCCTGCTTTCAAAAACTCTGTTAAAGAGTCAAAACTGGATGTTCAACAACCATTTAAAACTCCACCCATGTAAAACAGAATTTGTTTTCATTTCACCTTCAAAAGCAAAAACGCCAGTACATGAATATATGGCTAACCTTCCTGCCCTGGATGGTTGCCCCGCCATTGTCCAGAGTGCCAGATCACTCAGCATCACCCTTAATAATCATCCCAGTCTTCACAGCCACATCTCAGCCATGGCCAACAGCGCACGACTCAAACTTAGGCAGCTTTGGGGCATCAGACAATTGATTCTGGAACAATACCTTAAAACACTGGTGCTGTCACTCGTTCTCGCTAGTCTAGACAATGAAATTGCCCTTCTCTCAGGCATTCCCAAAGTTCACCTAGGCCCACTGAGAACAACTCTGCATGATCCAGCATGCTTCGTTTTAGGTCTCAAGAGATTTAACCACATTTCCCTGGCCCTGCTAACCCTCCACTGACTCCCCATTGAAGCGCGGGCCCAATTCCAAATTGCTTGTATTACCCACAGAGCGCTGCACTCCTTCTCACGCTCCTAATCATGCGAGAAACTGAAACCTCCGGAGCAAATAGGGGTTCCAGAAATGCCCAAGCCCTGCTACTGGAACCCCCAACCTTCAGTCGAAAATGATACATGACTTCTCTGGAAGTGCCAGTAGAGTCTGGAATTCTTTGCCCCCTCCCACCTGCCTTGTAACGTTGAAAAAGGACCTCAAGCTCCTCCTTTTTGACAGACATCTTTATTTACCCTCGACCAAATGTATGTACTCGCTCTGCAGAGTTCTGACCTGCCTTCGTTAGTTGACCCCACCATCTAAATTGATGCTGTAACTGTACATTTCTTCTGCCCAATTGCTGTAGCTATTTCTTGTGGTTATCCTGCACACATCCACTGAAGTAATCATTTGAGTTTAATTACCAGTAATGTACCCCACTGTAACCCTTATATTCTGCTTGTTGTAAAGTGCTCTGATGCCTTCGGGCCATGTCAGCGCTATATAAAGTTGCAAAACTAATAAATAAAAATCTTTGACTTTATACTGTTGTAATTTTGGTAATCTTGCTTCTGTGGATTCTCCTTATTTAAAATGGTTTTTTTTTCAGTACTGTGATACCAGTATTGCTACTACATTACCACAGAAGCTGGCCTTGCTGGGTACCGCAGTACTGACAGCAAACATTTTTTTCAAGTTTTACCTTAAGGGCGGCAGTGGGCGGTCCCTTTGGCACCCCACTACATGACCCTTACAGTTGAGGTGTGCCCACCCTCTCCCCGTACTTATGGACTTTTTCATGTTTTTTTCAGGGTTCAGTGACCGAGTCCCTGATTCCGGAGATCTCACTCCGCACCCAGAGGGTGATCTCCACTCCAGGTGCGGAGTGGAATCTCCGCACTTGGGCGTGAGATTCTGCGGACGTAAAGATACTACTCGTAACTTACCTTTGTGAATACCGAAAATCGTAAACTTAGATTTTTGGTCCAAGTTTACCTTTGTGAATCAGGTCCTTGGTTTCCATTCAGCCATTTTTTCTCTAGTCAAGAGCAAAATTTCCTTAGGAAATTAACATGGGAAATCAACGTTTTGGGAACTGCCCACTTTTTCTTGGTCCCCGCTTGACGGATCAGTGCAAAACGTTCCTTGAAGGAGCCGAGGTGGATTAACTTTTTGGGGAAAACTTTGTGCAGGTTAATTAAACAACACCAACGTTATTGGCAAAACAAAAAAGGTCTTCAAATAGAAACTCTGACCCTCTTCAGATTTTAATACGTTCTGCTGTGTGAGTTGCCTCCCATTTATGCTTTATTTGAGACGAGCAGTAGTCTTTCATTTGTAACCCCTAAATACTCTATTTTACTCCCCAGATACGGAACTTGGACACATGGATTATTTAAGAAGCTGGACATTCCTGGGCCTAAGCCCCTGCCATTCATTGGAAACTTTCTTGAATTGAGGAATGTGAGTTAAGAAAATTCTTTCCTCTGGTTTCTCTTGTATAATATTTTCCTGCTTTTCTGTGATGTTTTTAAAATGCATTGTTTATGCCTTTTTGGATATTCACATACAGCCTAACACCCTCTTTCTAAAATATGTGTAAATTACACCGATCTCTGTGTGTGAGTAGTTGTATTGTATTCTAATTAAATTGCTCACTTACTCCTACTTTCTTAACACTGTACTCTTTGTTTTGTAATTGCTTCATTCATTATGCATGCATAGGGATCGGAGAAATGTGGAATTTTGTTTAAATTTTATACTACTTTGCATTGTTTTAGTCTAAACATTTGTACTATACGCATGTCTCTTTCTTACAAAGAGACATTGAATTTTCCCTGTGTTTTATGGACTACTTCATCTGGGTGAATACTGGAGGTGATGAAAATGTGAGACATTTGTAGTGAAATGTTTGTGATTACCTAGGTACTTTAGTTAGGTTGGTGGCCTCATTTAATCACATTTTGCAAGGTTTTCATTCACACTCCTATTGGAACAACCACTATTCAAATGATGTGTATGCGCTGTGTGCCTGATTCACAAACTTCACTCTGTAGTACATTTGTAGTACTACAGAATCTTTACAAAGTGCTATTTACAAGCTACTTTTGGAGTTTATGCCTCTGCAATTACCTTTCTTATGTGTGCGGAGTTCTCTGCCCCAACTTAAGTTTTAGGTTTGGCAGTAAATGTGGGTGAAACAAAGTGGAGTAGCATTTAAAAGTATTAGACATACTCCAGAAGAGATTAGGATTAGGGAGGAGTGAGAGGGGTTTTGGGAAAGTCAGGGATGGGTTAAGGAAGGGAAGCCACCTACCCACACTAGAATGCATATAGTCTCTGAAACGATCTGCTCGAACGTTTGAGCAAGGCACAGCACACAACCTATTACGACCCCGTGGTGTTTTTGTGAGGTAATATCTTACCTGGTAAATACTAAAACTCTAGGTTGTGGCATTCACTAGGTGTGATGTTACCCCATCAAAGGAGAGCTTCGAACATCTCAATAGTAATCCTCCTTTCACATATACATTTTTCTAGGATTGCTTCAGAAGTACGGTCCAGAACCCGAAGCGTGCAATGCACTGCTTGAATACAAAGATGCTCCAAGTGAAGTACACCTATTGTCATCAATGTGAAAGGGAGATAAATCCAGTATTATTCTAGCATGATTGGGTGTAGAAAAGTTGTTGTGTGAGGGCTAGTGGCTTATAACATTCAATGATTTCATAAGCAAGGTGTAGGGACCTGAATACCCGCACGGGTAAGTTTCTGTTAATGGAAGGGTAGCTATTTTTAAACCATGAAAGTAGGATTTATTCCAGACATACAGTAACCTTGTCTTGACAGCAACAATGATCCAGAATCCAATCACCAGCAGTCACCTATAGAACATCACTGATGTTCCAAACAAAGCTTGCGCAGTAAATGTAAAGCAATACAATAAACAAATGACATTACATTTTGAAGCAAAGCATGCCCAAACAATAACAGCTGAACAAAATGTATACATAAATAAAATGTGAAAATTGATATGCCACACAGGATATAGCATCTCTTCCATCTTATTTTATTTATATTGGTATAACTCATAATCTCTCAAACTGGTCATCTCTATGGTCTCCCACAAGGAGTATATTTCTTCCACCTGAAACTCTTCCATCCTCCACCTCAAGATGCTACTGTAAAGAAGTAGATTCATCTTCACTCACCTCACCTTCAACACTTGCATTTCCGTGGCGTCTTCAACAACTATATTTTCACCATACCCACCACTTTGTCCTGATCCCACCACAGGATTTAGACCACTGGCAACTCACCAATTTCCATTGTGTCATTCCAAACTGCTGTCTTTACACAACGCAAAAGACTTGGCCTGCTCCTTCTTTAGCACAACCATATTCCTCTTAGAACACCACCTATCATCACTTAGTTTCGAAAACCCTTCAGTGACGTCCAGTACTTGTACTGGCTCATCATACCCAAAAACTGCCTTTATTCTTTGTAAATGTTTTCTTTTCAGCAGTCTCACACACACACACACACCGACACTTTTTACACCCTCTGTCATTATAACACCTCTTCACTTTCTCTTGCTAGACCTTCACCTTTTCTTTTATATGAATTTCTAGCTGCATGGCTCTGGACATGTCTCTAGTCACCACAGGGCACCGTGTGCCTAGTCCTGGACTTTCTCTTGAGAATGTACTGCTTTTTGAGTTTTGTAGTTTTGATTTGCTTCCACTGAAACAATTGAAGTAAAGAACCTGGTAATAACCACTGTAATCATAAAACCCCAAGCCTGAGCCATTTAGTGTGGTGAATGTTATGTCCATCACTGGCGCTGACATGCGGGCCCTGTAAGCGTCTCTGATGTAAATGAGAATCATTTGTGTGACAGTCAAGGCACCCAGACTCCTCCAGCTTCCTCCGTGACAGAACCATCCTGCACATTAAGAGCAGATAATTGATAAAATGAAGATTCTTTGATTAAGTACACTTCATTTTATAGCATTAGTCTTTATTTGTTTTTTAATTTAACTTGTTTTCCTTTCTTTGCAGGGTATTTTGCAATTCGATATGAATTGTTTTAAGAAGTATGGCAAAATATGGGGGTAAGATTTTCGTTTACAGCACACACACACACCCACACCCACACACATGCTTGCATACACACGCACACACACAATGCTCTGCTCCTTTCTCTTCCCCATCCCCAAGCATGTGACGCTCATATGGTGCAGATAAGATGAATCAGACCAGTCCAGACCAAAGCTTGAGCATTGGGGGGGGCAATATCTCAACTGCTACTCTTCAAAACCAATTTGCTATTTAAAAACTACAGGTATGTGTATTATGTTAAGATTTTGAGCCAACAGAAGCCTTCAAAACAACTTTTTACGGTGTTATTGACGTACTGTTTACACTAAAATGTACCCACTTGAGGGTAGAATGTTCTAACAAATAAAACAAAGGCATCACGAAGCCCGCGGGGATTGAAATCCCCTCCGGCTCCGTGAGGCCTTTGTTCACAGCAACAGCTGTATTGGAATGTTGGAGCTCTGGGCTTCTACCGGCCATTAGAAGCCCGAAGCACTCCATTGTCTTCAATGGAGCTCCCAACATTCCAATGTTCTAATAGACTGTAATGTTGCTCCACCTATAATAACAATTTAGGCCACGTTTAGAGTTCACATGACTACTGACTTGCCTCCTAGTTCAATATAGCAGTGTAATTGGGGGGAGCCTTGTATGTTTAAAAAATATCAGTCTGTGCAGTAATATAATCAAATGTACTAAGGTGAAATGCTTCCCCATGTAATAGGAATACACTTTTTAAGAAAATGTTATGAGATTGTATGAAATGCTTACATTATGTTTGTTTCATGATATACATATCAAACGTTTTCATGGCTCAGCTCATGCACGGACTCTTGGAGTCAAGCCAGACCACTGGCTCTACTCTGGCTCTGCCTTGCTTGTGTGCCCTCCTCTATTTGCGATCCAGCCTTAGTACATGGGGCCGACAGTCACTGGATAAAAAGATTTGTAAAAGGTGAGGACTAGAACCACGGAGCCCTACCCACATACACTGATTGGACAACTCAATCAATCAGTAGATTTGCAGATCGCTATAGTCACCCGTGAGTGTATCCAGGCGCTGACAGGGTCCAGTTGATTAGCTGAATAGCCAGGTCTTCAGGGACTTTTGGACCTCTGGAAGAGATGGGGAGGTGTGAAGATGGAAGGGTAGCTCAATCCATGTCTTCTCTGCTAGGCAGGAGAAAGAGCGACCCCCGAATCTGCTATGTCGAATGCAGGGGGTAAGGGTTAGAGAAAGGGACGCGGAGTGGAGATGTCGGGTGGGCTGATGGAAGTTGATTCTCTCAAATGTCTGTGGTAGAGATTGAGGGCTGTCTTGTAGGTGATCTTATCGGTCATGTCCTAGCTGGTGCCCCATCTCCTTTCCAGTTGTATACAGCAGCAATTAGCAGTTCTGAGGTCTTTGGTGTACCAGCTAGCCTGCTTTGTGGACCTTTTGTGGGTGTTGTTGCCGATAGGAGCAACATTGTCAGTGCAGTTGGTGATCCAGTGCAGTGTTCGATCGCATTGTAATGGGCCGGTTGGGACCGCCGGCAGGGTGTTGGTCGGTTCCAGGACAGAGTCGGTGTCAGGCTGGAGCAATTCCACCCGACATCGAAATCAGGCCCAGAATTGTTTCTGGAATGTACAATAGTAAGGACGAGTTAATGCAATTCAATGTAAATAAAAGTACTATCATAATAACTGGAGGGTAAGAGTTACTAAATAACCAAGGATGTGGCATGTCCTTGGTACAAAATTAAATTCATGCAAAGTAAATCTTAGGGAATCACTGTTGTTGTAATAACAATGGTTAGACACTGTACTGCACTCATGCATGATTGTGGCTTACATGCTCAATACCCCACACAGAAAAACAAATACTGATCACCATTCTGGCTCACTGGAGCACCCGTAATGATATTTGTAAAAACATATGCTAAAAGTTGATGTATGGTAAATTATGCGCTCGCAACATGATAAGTAGGCTGTTGCCTGATACCATCTGAAAGTATAAGTACACTTAACACTTTGTACCAACATCATCTAGAACAGTATAATGTCTCACCTGTCTGCTAACAGTAAGTCAGCCAACAATGTTTGAAATGGCTCACTTAGTTTGCTTATTCATTGATATTAATTATACTCTACGAAGATGGAAAAACTTAAATTAAAAGATAACATTAATGTAAACTTGATTGCGATTCTGACAATGGATGATACAAACCAATACAGTGTATTCAAAAACAAGATTGTGCATTTTGCTTAATTAGTGGAGAGAGGGTGGGATGTAGAAATTCTATAACATAGAAGAAGGATTTTTCTGGGTAATGTTGTTGATAGGTCTGTTTTTTTTTATTTATGTGACCGTTCTGTAAAATTAATCTGAGGATACATTTGCCTCACTCCAATATCAAAATTTCCAAAGTTTAGATTGAGCCATGACCCAATTTTGTCATATACTTTAGAACCACTCAGTTCCCAATGGCATGAATTCTTTAGGGTAGTCTTAAATATTAAAAATGATTTTTGACTTTATAGAAATAGAGTAATACTTTCCGTTTTCTTTACTGCTTCAAAAGAGAATTACAAAAGTGACTGTCCTTAAGGTTGCAAATAGATGTAACTGGTAAATACAGCTGCAAAAGGTTGCTCTTCAGATGGAATTCAAATATAATAATAATAATAATAATAAAAATAATAGTAATAATAACAATAATAATAATACTACACTTTGCAGCAACTTAGAAAGAACTCCGTTCTGCTGATTTTGTATTATTGCCTATTTGAATGGAGTTTAAATTAATATTTTTATTCTGGTTTTGTAGGACGTATGACGGCACAGTCCCTGTGCGCAGCATAATGGACCCTGTGATTATTAAAACCATAATGGTGAAAGAGTGCTACACCTACTTTACCAATCGCTGAGTAAGTGTAATAAGATTGATAATTATAAGTCATTGAATCCCTTGGGTCCTTGGTCCTCATTCTTTCTATTGATTTAATCTTGTGTATATAATTAATTGAGGTTTATGGGAGACTGATGCATGCTATAATGCGGCGTGTTTGTCTATTAAACTTACCACTTACTGTGTCAACTAAGGGGCTGATTATGATGGCGGTTAGACGAGCATGCGACTGCCATCGTTGCGGGAACGGGAACGACCAACAGGTAGTCGGTTGTCCCGCCTGCCAAATTAGGATCCGACCTCCGTGGAGGCGGTCAGAAAACTGCCTGTTTGTGTTGAGGCCCCAATGCAAAGAGGCATGTTTTCAAACATCCCTGCACCCCGTGGTGCCTGCCACATGATGCAGGGATGTTTAGGGAGGCAGCACAGGTGCACCCCAGGGCCCATAGTGAAGGGCCACGGGGGACAGGGCCATGCTAGGGGCCCCAAAAAAGCTTTCCCACCAGCCTTTTCACGTCAGAAGAACTGACGTGAAATGGCTGCAGAAAGGTGGATTGTAATCCCCACGGCGGTGCCTGAGAAGGCACTGCCTCCGTTGTGGGAATGCGATTGGTCCAACTGCCTGATGGGCTCCTTGAGCCCATCGGTAGCTGCTGGTCGGTCCCTGGGCCAATGCAGTCCGACCAACTGCATTCTAATGCAGTGGTCTGACTGCGGTTAGAGATGTCGGTGGGACCGACACCGACGGCATGTTGGTGTCGGTCCCACCGACATCATAATCGGCCCCTAAGCTTGCTTTGAATCTCTTTGATTCTGAAAACTCAATTTTGGAAGGATTATCTAAATCCACTCTTTCCCCTTGAAGTCAGTGTTTCATGAAGATCGGGACTAGGCAACATGCCAATAGACCCAATTCAGGTGGGAGGATTCTGATTTTTTAAGACAAAAATTACTTTATTTTAGATGCCTCCTGCTTGAAATTGGCTCTGCTGCAATAGCAGTCAATGAGAGAAATACATTCTCCCGATTACGTTTTAAAAGTCTCCCACTTTCCTCTTCTAAAATTTTGGCATGGATGTACTAGTAGAGAGAGCGAATACATTCAGTCAAATCCCAATTGTTCTGAAAGAATTACTCTGGTTGTCTTTCCGGGCTTGTGTGCAATTTAAGATTACTGTTCACAAAGTGCTGAACTTGTTGTAACTCAACATTATTTGACAGATAAACTGACTGTCTCTGATGGGTCCAGTATGGTAAGAGTCAGTTACAAGCAGTTGTGGATAAGGCTCCTTATAACTTAATCCCGCTTTTTCTCAGATGAACAATTTGTAACATGAAACCCTTGTCCCCTTTCTCTGAGTATCATGCCAGCTTCCTTGGTTTAAAAATCTTTACTAATCTGGCTTTGGTCCTTTCCTTTTGGGTTCAGTTCTGTTGCTTGCAAGTATCTCTCTTGCTCTCTCTCTCTATATGTGTGTGTGTGTGTGTGTGTGTGTATGTGCGCGTGTGCACGTGTGTGTGTGCGCGTGTGTGTATAAAATGAACATGGCTCATTAGATAGTTGTTTGTGAAAAACCTAAGCGGCACTATGGCACAAAAACTATTTTGGAATATATAAAGAAGTACTCCTTTATGTACTCCAAAATGTAGTTTGCAAACCTATGGCTGGAGAGCTACGCCTCTGGCATAGGTTACAATGGTAAATGCAGGAGGGACATGAGGGAGTAGTTGGAAAATGGGAATAATTGCTACAAAATGGGTTTAGTTAAGTTAAATTGGACAATGGGGAGGGGCATGCCAAGACAAAACACAGACCCATGTAAGAGTAAGAAACTCACAGCTCTAAAAGTACTACTGCTGATAAAACTGAGTGAAATGTACTCCAGCCCAGCTTTCAAGCACCACAAATGACCAATCACTGGTATGGCAACACTCTCACATAGCAATCAATGGAAGCAAACAATAACACGAACATATAGGGACACAAGTTAAATAAATTAAGTAAAAGTTTTAGCTAAACTTTGTTTAAATTATTTTTAAGTTTATTATTAAATATTCTAAAAGAAAAATAAATGCTATTTTGAATGTGTATAATAGTATTTTGATAAAAATGTACTGTAAAAGTTTACTTATTTTTTAAATAAAGTTAAATAGCAACTAAAAACATATATTACTTGCATTCAAGATTGTGGCGCATTCAACACAAATTATAATTTAAAGGGTGCAAGAGGTAAACTTAACACTCAATATAATTTAATTAATAAATATTTTAAATAAAATCTAAGCTAATGTATAATTTAATAATATGCCATCTTTTGATGCATTGTTCCTTGTTATGGTGGTAGCCCTAGGTGAATAGGAGTTAGAAAAATGTTGTTTAATATTTTTAATTAAAAATAAATATTGTATTAGATTTAAAATTCCTTTTTTCTAAATTCCCTCTTATTTTCTCTAGGGATATCCGCAAACTGGAGGCAGAAATCTCTACAAATAGGTCATAAAATCATTTGTGGTAGTCTCCACTCCCTCATACCTTCGCTATTCTGTCTGAAAAGATATCATCTGAAAATGCCCATATAGAATTCTAAACATTGTACGTCGTATGACTAAAATTTGAGACCCAAAAATATTTTTAGCTGAAATAAAAATACTGTATAGACAAATATCTTATAGAACTTTAATGAGGATAACATCTACTATCTCTGTTGACAAAACCTTCTTGTGGGTGTGTAATTCTTCCACTATTTAAGGTTTTAAGGTGAAGAACATCTCTATTTAAAGCAGACAGCCTCTTCTTATTGAAAGGGAGTTCCTGAGAAGGTTTGCAGGGCACCTGAGAAATAGGCAACATGACCAGTAAAGCATACTTTAAAAAAAATCCAAATACTGGTAAAAAGAGGACAAAGGCTACCAATATTCTCAAGTGAGCTCACACTGAGGAATAGGTTTGAGTTAAAATGATGTCAAAAGAGTGCTGTTATATGTAAAGATAACAATATTGCACGAGTAAAGTTGACTCATGTTGCTAGGCAAAACTTCCACTTTCATTTGTTTAATACGTACTGCAATTTTCATTGCTTTTGGAGTCAATAAGGTGACTACGGTATTGGAATCATCACTGCTCTTTGCTCAGTTAATGCCCCTTGTAGAGGACATTAACAACTGTTAATTGTCTGCCGTGCAATTATGAGGGTGCATAATCAAAGCAATTACACATGGGCAACAGCTTTGGTACTGTATTAAGGCCACTATAAGTAGTGAGCCTATAGCACCACCACAAATGGATATATGAGGTATCAACATCACTACCAATGGCCTCTGAATCGCCTTGCAGGTAGAATGCCCAAATGGAAAACTGCAAACGTTGAAAAGTTTTCTTATAATTTTTAAACAAAATCCACTACCTATGTACATAATAGCAAATCTGCACTTCAAATTATTCAGTAAGACTCCAAGGAAAATATGAATTAATTAATTATAAATACCTAGATGATCTTTACAAACAACTAAAAGTAACACTCTAGTCCAAACAAAACATAAATTTCAAGCTGCGCTGGGGTCAATGTTTAGGTGGGTGAAAGAATGGTGTTCAATTTTAATATAATTTAAAAAAAGTTGTTGGTCTTTAATATCAAAAATATTGTGATGTCAGGAATATCATGGGACATAATACTGCAAGTAAGAATATATTTTTTCTTTCACTTTATTAATAATATTTAATATTGTCTTATTTAACATTGGTGTATAAAATATTGTATTTCATTAAATGTTTTTCGAGTTTGAGTGTTATAAGTTATTATTTTATTGGTAATTTGTAATTAATTTGTCATATTTTTAAGTTTTTGGGTTTGATAATCTATTTAAAGATCTATACTTTATATAATTTTAATTTGTTTGTATTCGTTGGTGCGTTGTTGGATTTGTAGGAGAGTAGGGTGGGAAGTGTAGTCCCATATATATGTTAAATTATTTATTGCATTGTTATTTCTTTTCTCTTTTATTTTAGTTGGTCAATTGGATTATTCAGTATGTTAATTAATTTATTATTTTAAAATAAACTTTCTTGTATTTAGTTATTAATTAGTATTTTTAGTGAAATGTTGGTTTGTTTTTTATTTATTATACTTTAAATACTTTTTCGCTGGGTTATTGGCATTACATGGGAGCAGGGCAGGGAGTGTTTTAAATATTTATATTTTTAATTTTTTAATTGGTTAATTTCTTTCTAATTGGTTATTTTGAATATTAAATATGTAAATTGTTAGAACCATTTGAAACAATCATATATGACTATTTGGTTGTTTTGAAACACTTTTAAATGCATATAGTTTATTATTTTATTATTTCTATTTGTATTATATTGTGATTGTGTTTTTTATTTTGGAAATATTTAATAGATATTTTATTTGGGTGTGTGGAATTAGTATGGAAGTTGGGTTGGTAAGTGCATATACATATAATTTACTAATTGTAATTCTTAATTAATAATTGGTGAAATGTATCATGCTTGACCATCAGTCTGTCTTGGATTGTGAGCTTCTAATGTGTGATATTGTTGAGAATCTAATAAAGAAATAAATCACAAAAAATCACTTGGTCAATTGGTTTGTTACTGTTGTGAGTTATGGGTTTAAATATTTTATATTACATATTCATATTTTTTGTTCATTTAGTTTATTTATTTATATTTTTGCTAAGTTGTATTTTTTTACTTTAATGCTCATTTTTACGTTGTGGAGTTTGTAGGAGGAATGAACAGTAATTGTATACTGTCGTGCAGTTTTAAGTTCTGTCTATGCTGATGTATGTTAAGTTTATGTCCTGTTGATGGAACTTATAATATTTTAACAGTTTTTTTGTAGTTTTTGTTCTGAAAGAGAAATGTAATAAGACTCTATACCCCAATCACGCTCTATGCAGGGTCTCACACATTTTCAGCAAAATGTATAGATGTAAACTAAAAGCAAGCCTGCCATCTTTATTATTAATAAAGCTGCTTACGTGGTTATACAGGTATATGGCTCTAGATGCCATGTTTTCTGCTTCCCTGGGGTACATTTGTTTTTTCAATACTTAAAAACAGTTGCTTAGAGCCCTTGGCAAAAACGAAAGTAGCCTCCAGAAGCCCACATTAAGTTTTTGCCCCAGGCTTCGCAAAATATTCTGACAGGTCTTCATTCAGGTGGCAGAAGGAGCATCCTCCACTCTTGTTTCAGCGGATGCGTGGAGTGTGAGCCAGGGTGAGGGAGGCAGAGTTCAGGTGTCTGGAGGGTTGGTGGAAGTTCAGGTGGTGGGTGATGTATGCTGGTCCTTGGTTGGTTGTGGAGAGCCTTGTAGGCATGCGTCAGTATCTTGAATTTGAATTGGCAACTTTTTCGGACAGGGAGCCTGTTGTGGGTCCTGGGGTGGGGGGTGGTGTGGGTCTGTTTGGGGAGGTCGAGGATTTACTAACATTTCATGAAATGCAGCACATATGTTGAAGTTGTGCTGCGCTGAGCTGCCTCAAAGGAAGAGAGCAGACCGGCACCATATTATCACAGAAATCGCACAGTTCTGCCCTCTCCCTGTGCTGGTGCACTTTTGGCATTATAGTCCAGGGCCTGCTTTATGGTCAGGATAGTTTTCTGCAGGAAGGGGTACCTTTTTGTACAAAAAATATCCTTTGAGGCTTTTTCCTTTTGTTATGGGCAGAAAGGCAGGTGCACTTTTTTGGTGCAAACCCATGTCTACAACTCATTGTAAATATGGGTTTGCATCAAAATCCATGGATGGATGCACAGGAACGCTTTTTCACCACCCATGGATTCAGTCGCGGCCGGTGCAGGTAGGGTGGTGAATTGACAGACGACGACAAGGGAAAATAAAATTTTAAAAAAGAAAACCATTTACCTAGTGCTCGCTATGCGGCGACTGCATGGAACGCCTCCATGACACAGAGTAATGCAAGGCAGGTGCAATGCACTGCATTGCGCTATTTCTCTTTTTTATAAGCAACACAAATAAATCTTTTTGTTGCTTTGTGAATACCAAAATGAATTTTCCATCAGGTCTGTGTCAAATAAGTGAAGTAAGTAAAACCTTTGTTAATCTGAGCCTCGGTATCCTAAATGCCTGTTACTTGCATACCCAAACCACATTCAATATGTCTCAATAGTTATATTCAGTTATTTTGTAGAGATTTCTACAATTCAGCATTGTGTGAGAACTTTAGTAAATGACTAATCTTAACCTTATTAAATAGATACTGGGATTTATATTTTGTTTTCATTTAGAACTTTGGCTTAAATGGACCCCTGGAATCTGCACTCACTATTGCCAAGGATGAACAATGGAAGAGGATTCGTACAGTGCTTTCCCCAACGTTCACAAGTGGAAAATTGAAAGAGGTGATATATTCTCTTTTACCGACTGCACCCCCAGTAAAAAGGTCAAATAAGAGCTATGACCTAAAAACATAGGTTAAGTCCAAGCCAGCAGCGTTCATCAATCAACGATATTTTGCAGCATATTGGGTCAGTTACTTTTTAGATGGGACCACTAATCTCCTGGAATAAATTTCCCCACATATGTTTCGCAAGATCCAAATAGAGCCAAATGTGTTATTATAGCCTGACATCAGTTTGACATCCACGATAAGGCTGTGGCATACATAAAAGCAAGCTCTGTCACTCTTTACTCTTCAACCTTACTGAGATCATCCTAGACTGGGTGGAAAGGTTGTGTTTTGCATAAGCGCAACACTATTGGTTATCATTAAAAACTTCAAGATAACTTATAGTTATCTCTTAGCTGAGAATAGCAACATACCATACCCACCTTCCATTCTTTTTAAATCCATCCATATTTCATATAACCTCCACAATGAAAAAATTAAATTTGATTTTTATAACGTTGGCTACCCTCAAAAGAAAACAATTTTTTTTTGGATAAAAATACCAGTTTTAGACAGATTTGAATTTTGTGTTAACAATGGTTCAATTTGCCTGGACATATAAACAAATTTTAGGAACATCCATCTCCCCCCCCCCCATTAAGTCATTACTGATTATGCGAGATATATTCAATCATGATTATTTATGTGCATATCCAAGGCCCCAGAAGAAAATTCAAATTTAAAAAAAACAAGATTATGAACTCTGCCATGGTCACACATCTGTAAGGCCATGTCCCTGGTTCCAGGCACCTTGAGTGGTCTGGTCACTGGACGGTATCTGTGATGGATACATTGTTTATCATGGGTGTTCCAGGGCCACTATACTACAACACCACAACTGTTTAACCAAGTTACTCTAATTGAACAGTTGACTCTTCCAGGGTAGCTAGTGGCGCAGTCAAGGCTTGCTAAGGAATCAGTAGAGGGTGTGGAACTCAGATACTGCATGACACAAGGAATTGCACTCAATGAACTCAATATCCACTCACAGCTATCTCACTGGCAACTTATAAGACCCTGTTTACATTTTGGAAATTATGGTAGCTAAAATAATGAAGTTCATAAAGACCAGAAGCTCCTAGGTGAAAGGTTCTCAATATTTTTCTATAGCAGGAGCTAATTATGTTTAATGGTAATCACTACTAGCATATATTATTGTTGATATTAGTTTTATAATATTAACCATCATCAGGCAAGATTACAATGATGGCTACTTCATTAGGATTAGCAGCAATGACCATACCAGTACATCAGCAGTAAAGCTTTGTAGTTTGCAGTTTTGTTTTTTATATAGTGCAAACTTGGTACAGGGGCATAAGAGCACTTTACATGAGCATAAAATTATATTACATAAGGTCAGATATTTTGTTAAGGTACAGAGAAATTTAGTGATTTACACATGGTCAGATTTTTATAAGGCATCGAGTGATTAAGTGAGTTGTTCATGATTACTAGATGTTGAGCCGATACCAGGCTCAAACCTGGTGCCTCAGTTCCAAAGTTGGCAGCTCTGGTCATTGGCCACGTCTCCTCCCCGAGATTGGTTATGGGTGATGCATCCTCAGTTCAGGATTAATCATCATTCAACTATAAGCTGTAAATATATTTTTGAAATTCAACAGTTTTGTCTCTTAGCAGCAGCTTTTCAGTTTCTGAAAATGAACCCATTCAATCAAAAATATGCTTTTCATTTTTAGTAAACATGCATATTTCAACCAAATAAAGTTAGTTTCTGAAAAGAAAAAAAATGCCTCAACATACTAGTTTCCTTTTACAATAAACACATTTGTTTTCAAGCATCAGCTTGTTTCCATCAGCAACTCACATGTACAATTGCTTCACGCAGACAGACTCTAATTCACATGCTTATGTACTACTTTCATATGCCAAGTATGTCACTAGTTAAGTAAAGTATGCCAATAACGTTACAAGGTAGATACCATTAGGTCAGCAGTGGACACCAAAATGACAAGGATGCCAACAGTTTGTGAACTGGAGCCAAATGGCAGAATCATGACTCTGCAAGGACTGAACACTACAATGCCAAGGATGCATATGTTACATATAAATTAGCCAACATGATGCCAGGAGTATCCCCCATTGCACCAATGGTGGCACAATTAGGTCAGAGAAACTCACATTATGTAAATGATTCCAAAAGTGCCAGGAGAGGCCAGTACTCCTATGCCAGGGGTTGCCATGATTAAGCTAATGATGTCCACAATATGCCAAGAATGGCCACATTATTCCATGCCCTTCATTACTTCAGAACTGGACACCTTAAAGGCAAGGAAGATGACAAATATATGAAGGATAGCCATTGTTATGTCCGAATTGACTACCATTATGGCTAGGAATGTGAGGTATCTAAATGTGCACCATTGCAAGAGATGTGGCCATGACTAGGCCAGCAAAGTGCAAATAGTTTCACGCAATATCTTGATTCCATGACCGATCTTTATGCAAAGGTTGGACACCAACAGTTGGTCACCATTACTACAAGTGAGGATACACCTCTTTAAAAGAACACTAGATTGTGACTTTGTAGAGCAGTACATAGTCCACTTCTGTTCTCAGAACTCAGCTACCCTCCAATTACCTGGACTGTATCTTTGACCTTGTACATCTCTCCTCTGCATTTCAGCTAGATTTGTGCTTTGCAACTACCACATCCATGCATACACAGACATATATAACATACATACATACATACCAGGAATGGCCAGGATTGTGGTTCGAGATGATCCCTGTATGCCAGACAGACAACCAGATGTCAGGTGCCAGAAAGGGACACTGTCTGACATAGAGAATCCACACTCACTCATATGACTTACACACACACACACGCATGCACACACACACACACACACACACATCCCGCTATGCCAAGCTAATGATGTACGTACAAGTCTCAGCTCCTACTCTGCTATTGCTCTCCTTGACTACTGGGCTGCGTCAAATCGCGCTCACACACCACTACCCTGGCTCCTCCAGTCCTCAACTCAAGCTGATTCAGATATTGCTGACATTCTTCTTTTCTGACGCCATGCTCTTACATATATACACTAACTGAAAGCACGGTGATTGGCTGTGTGGCAGTGCTGTCATTTACACTGTATATGTGACCATGGGGCCTTATCTTCGCTTTGTCTGCCTACCACTCTAAGAGCCTGAGGCTGAATGGAGCTGTATCCTACTTATTGAAGGAGGAAGCACCAATCAACTCCAGACCCTCTGAGGGACATACTGGATAACTTGATGAATACACCTGCTTACCTCTTTCAGTGAAAAATAAACAACCCTAAACACCATTTTAATGCTTTCACTATTATCTCATATTCCAAATTAACACAGGCCTTATAATCAATATTAGTTTATGGGAAAAGGTTTAGATAGTCACAGAAAACTTTATAAAATCTCAAATTTACAATAATAATAATAACAACAAATATGTTTATTGTAGAATAATTAAAATCATTACAATAAAATAAAACTCTTTAAAGACAATGTACCATCAGCATAGTTCAACACAATTCAAACATCGAATGATTTGAGTTAGGGCTCCCCTTGTTGCAGAAAGTAAAACGATAGTTAGCCAAACTCCATGACCCAGCCAATTGTTTATGGTACACATTCAACTTAATAAATGTATTATGGTACCATTGTCCTGCTGGGGCAGATGTTAGATGTAATCAAAATGCTCAAGACCAACAAAATCGTTAATTTTGCGTAACAGCTACCTGACATGTGCAAGAGTGCATTTTTTACTTTGTGGACTCAATTGTGATTGACAATATGTGTATAAATCATATCATTTTACGAACCAGTTGCACAGCAGTGCCAATTAGACAGTGCTGGATCCCTTGTTCTACCCTATGACCTCACGACTTCGAAGTGTAGGTCTTAGAAACCCTTTGCACTCATTCAGTAGTGCAGGGCAGATACATAACAATTGAGATGTAGATTTTGGATTTGCTCCACAAAGTCTGCAGCATCGACATTTAAATTTGATCTGTTTCATGCACTGCTGTCTTAAAATTAGAGTTAAGTAAACTATGTAAAAGTTCATTTCTTCCTTTCTTTCTCTCCTTCTTTATTTATTTTTTGACAGGGAGATGAGGCAGAAATATGATTCACATAATTGATGAAGAATAGGCTACTCAAAAACAATAAATAGTATTGCACTTAAATAGTAGATATCAATGAAACTTTAGAATTAGGATTACAAAAATTGTTCCCACATCTTATCAATTTTGTCACTGGTTGCCATTCTAGCCACAAACAGGCTTTTCCTGAGCTATATATTTTTCCTAACCACTCTGAAAAAATGTGAATTGTGTTTTCCATTTTTGCATGATCAAACGTCTGGCTATTAACATTGAAATATAAATTGTCTTGATCCTCTTTTTGATGGACCTATTCACTGTGATGTGTATACAAGTAAAGCTATCTTAAGATCTCTTAAAGTACTCGGATTGATTTCAGAATACCTAAACATATCATCTCAGAATTGTTTAAGCAAAGAACAAGATCATACTGTATGAAGCCAGTTTTCTATTTCTCCAGAAGAGCAACTAAAACATTGTGGGTTAGTACTTTGATGAATCTTGTTAAAAAAATGAGGCATTTGATAAATCAATCATTTAGCATAGAACTGTGCTCTGCAAAAGTTAGCTCCATACACTATGG
Source organism: Calotriton arnoldi (assembly GCA_963921515.1). Taxonomy (NCBI): domain Eukaryota; kingdom Metazoa; phylum Chordata; class Amphibia; order Caudata; family Salamandridae; genus Calotriton; species Calotriton arnoldi. The sequence continues at coordinate 1,576,941 of CAWUFW010002692.1, read as the reverse complement.
AGAAATTCAGCTCATTGATCTTTTTCCACATATTGAATGTCAAAATAATATGCGTTTCAATTTCCCATGTCTGTATATTTTTAAAAAAGGAACTCCAGTTTTTTCAGGAGTCACCTGATCCTATAGTATTATTTTCTAATAAATTGAAGGCCAGATCTTCACCCACATTTAAATTAATAAAGTCTATTTTAGACAAACAATTATAAATACGATTATACAGCTACATGGACCAGATCTTATAACCTCTTGTGTATGGTTCTATGAGGGAACATGTCTATAGTTCTATGAAGGAACATGTCTTTGGTTCTATGAAGAAAAATGTCTTCTAATCATTGCTTAATATAAAATTCGGTAGTTTAGAAAAACCACGGTCTTGCCATTTGAATACTTTAATTTTCAAGAGAAGATACTGCTCATTCTCTAAGCAAGTGGGAGACCAGTCCTAGTAATACGGCAAGACTGAGAATTGCCGAGTGTACAGTTGATCGGTCAGTGCACAAAGCTGGGATTCAGACCTGATGCGGCGAGAGAAAATGGCGGCCGCCCGGGCTTGCAGACGAAGATGAAACTGCTGTGGGTGCGCTGCTTGGAGACTGCAGGAATCAAGAAGGAGCGTCAGCGTCCCGCTGCGTGAAAACTGAAGATGAGTCGGCGGATGCTGGGGCGAAAGGAAGACTGAGACATGGGAGGACTGGCAGCGGACGACCCGGCGGGGGTTGAGTGAACAAGCCGCGCAGCAGGTAATGAGCTTCAGGGTGTTTGGGCGCCTTTCCGCAAGACGCAGTGCAGGTGAGTAGACAGGCGGATCAGCGGCTAGCGGCGGAGTCCGAGACTGCTGGCTAGAGCGCGGCAAGCCTGACCTGGAGCGCTCGCTGAAAGGGCCTGGGAGGGCAGTGCGGAAGACCAGGATCTGCAGTGCATGGCAAGGCCTAAGCTGGAGGTGGGGTGCGAGATCAGCATCAGAAGTATGCTTGAAGCCCTAGAATGAGGACCCCCTTGAGCCTGGCATTATAAAAAGCTGCCATATAAAAAGTAACTGTGGGCTGTCTCCTGGGAACACCGTGCAGTGTAGGCGCCAGTGAGAAGGCATTGTGACTGAGGTTGTGGCAGGCAAGCAGATTGTGGAAGGTGGGCCCACTGACTAGTGCGATATAGTACATAAAGTGATGGAACTGTGGGGAGCACTGTTGACCCACTGCTATGGGGAAAACAGACAAGCAGCATTTGTGTCTAACCTTTGAAACGCGCAGGCCTTCTAAAACTCAACAGCATGCTCTTTCTGACTCGGAGCAGGAGCCCCCAATGAAGGGCACTTCGGTGTTGGAGGCGACGCTTTTGGCAATGCAGTCCAGTTTGCAATCCATCAATGGTAAAATTGACGCGCTCAACTTGAGGATTGACCATATGGCGGCAAAACTTGATAAGCAGGGGGCCAAGCTGGGTGAGGCGGAGCACTGCATATCCACCGCGGAAGATGGTTTACAGGCCGTAACTACTAAATGGTTAAATATGGAGAAGGTACTGGCAGTGATACAGGCTAAAATTGAGGACTTGGAGGCGCGGTCTCGCCGCAATAATCTTCATATTACTGGGCTGCCAGAGTCTACAAATACAGGTCGGCTGGAGGTTTCTGTCGAGAAAATGCTGAAAGAAATTTTTGGTATGGGTACAATTTCTAAGCAAGTGGGCCTCATACAGAGGATACTGGGACCCCACATAGACTGCTATTAAAGACTACCCTCCTTTAAATGTCACTTGGCCACCCCGACCACCGGGTGGGATTACGGGCTCTGGTGTCCCTCGAAGGGTATACCCCAGCAACAGATGATTGTAACTGTTGGCATTCTGTATATGTTTTTGTTGTATCGGGATGCTTTGGCAAATTGGGTATGCTGAAGGGGTGGGGAGTGTTGCTGTGTGTTCTTGGAAGCAGGAGCATTGCATGCCATACATAACACAGAGGATATTGATACCCAACCGGAAGAGGGATACACCCCACTGGAAGTATTGGATACACACGGGAAATGTCAGAATGTGGGGGCCTAACTAAATTACTAACATGGAATGTAAGGGGTCTGAATACTCCTAAAACAATTAAACAGGTATTAGCATATCTTGACCGGCATGGGGTACACGTAGCATTGCTACAATAAACGCACCACACAAAGGTCACGGGATGTAATGTTGGGAATAGATGGGCTGCAGTGAGAGTGGCCTTGTCATATTCTTCATACTCTAGAGGAGTGTTATTGCTGGTAAAGAAAGAGACACCATTCACTCTCCTCCATACAGAAGGAGGAGCAGGGCAGATTCCTGATGGTTCATGGATGCTTGGGAGGTACGAGGGTGGCGCTGGTTAATACATATGGACCCAACGTGGATGACCCCGAGTTCTATAGTATGGTATGGAGATGTCTGGTGTCCCTGCCCCCTATGGTAGTAATGTGGGGAGGGGATGTAAATGTATATCTGGATCCGCTGTGCAATGATTCAGCCACTATGGAATGGCATGGGAAGCAAGCAGCTAAAACAGTTAACAAAATAATTGAGGCGGAAGGGCTGGTGAATATATGGAGGGCTAGGAACCCCAACTCCAAAGAGGGGACATTTTGTCTCCTCAGTACATGGCACCTGGTCTCGCCTTGATTATTGGCTTGTGTCAAAAGAGGTTTGTAACTGGGCAGTATGGATAACACATTTGGCCAGGAAGTTGTCTGACCATGCTCCTGTCCTTCTGGAACTGGACATACCTACATACACTAGACCCCTGTTTCAATGGAGGCTGAAGCCCACGTCATTATTAGATCCAGTGTTTAAGTTAAGGGAAGTATAGGCACAACCATTGCTCGCTTCTTTCTAGAAAATGAGGGATTGGTGGAAAACACCGGGACGCTGTGGGAAGCGTTTAAAGTTACTATTAGGCGACAGTGTACAGGGGTGCAGGCGGGGATACTGAAAGCGCTTCAAAATAAGCTGCAGAACATAGCTACATGCTCTTGAAAGAAGCTATGAACGGCGACCTAGTCATGATATACAAGCTCAGATAAGCGTGTTGATCACAGAACACAAGGATGTTGCCAAGCAAGAGGTGCGACATAAATCAACACTGTGGAAAGCGAGGGCATTTGGCGAGGGTGGCAGACTGGGGCGAACTTTGGCTTCCAAATTAGCAGAACCAAAGTCGCAGGCACACATAGCAGAGATTGTTGATAAGCACTCAGTTAAACGTCACACAACACCGGAAATCCTTACGGTATGCAAGGACTTTTATGCCGGGCTATACGGGTCGTGACAGTCAGCCTCAGAAATTGAGATAGCTGGCTACCTGGATGATGTGGCTTTGGGCTGGTTTTCACTGGGCCAGAGGGAGTACCTAACACAGTCCGTGACAGTGGAGGATGTGAAAGAGGCCATTATGGCATTACCAAGTGGGAAAGCAGCGGGGGCGGACGGGCTGCCTAGTGAATTCTATAAAACATATGCAGACAACCTTGCCCCGCACCTGCTGGCGGTATACGTAGAGGCTTATGAGAGTGGAGTTTTGCCTCCCACCCTAAGGGAAGCTCTCATAGTTACACTATTAAAACCATATAAAGACCAGAGTAGATGTCAAGCAGATAGGCCGCTTTCACTTATTAACGTTGACACTAAAATTCTGGTTAAAATAATTGCCACCAGACTGCAACCTTTGGTGCCAAGTTGATCCTGCCCGATCAATCTGGCTTCGTGGCCGAGAGGTCCACATCGCATATTTTAAGAACACTGTTTGACGTGCTCCATCAACTAGACCCAGTGATGAAGGCTGCGGTGGTGTTGTTAGACACCGCCAAGGCATTTGATTCCATACAGTGGAGATATATGTTTACGGTATTACATCAGATGGGGATGCCGCAGGCGTTCCTGAGGGGGATACGTTTGCTGTACACCGACGCAGTAGCAAGGATAAGAATAAATCAGTCCATATTGGATCCGATTGCAATTTGCAGGGGCACCAGGCAGGGCTGTCCATTCTCCCCAATGCTGTTCTCCCTGGTCCTGGAGCCTTTGGCATGCATAATAAGGCAGAGGTATGCTCAGGCAGCGTTGGGGTTTCGGCAGCATCCTCTTGCTATCTCCCTGTATGCGGATGATATGCTGCTATATGTAAGAGACCCGGAGAGATATTTGGCACAGCTAATACTGGAGTATGTGAGATTTGAATGGTATTCGGGCCTAAGCATAAATTGGGATAAGTTTACAGTGCTCCCCTCACACAAGGTACCACTCCACATGACCTAGAATTCCCTTTGACTTGGGCTTCAGAACCTGTCAAGTACCTGGGCATATGGATTGACAGCGACCCGGAGGTGGTTGTCCGTATGAATTATGGAAGGGCAATTGCAAAATTATCACATCAAGTGGCCCGATGGATATGGCTGCCATTGTCTCTGGCGGACCATTTTGCAATAATGAAAATGATGGTATTGCCCAAATTTTTATATATGTTCGTAAATATGCCCATAATCTTAAATAAGGCAATGTTCAAAACCATTAGTATGATAACTCTGGCCTGGGCGGGCTAGCAGCCGAAATGTAGCAGGGAAGTACTAACGCAGCCGTACAAAAGTGATGGCTTTGGGGCCCCAGATATGCACCAGATATGCACCTTTATTATCTATGTGCACAGGCCCAGCTTGCACACTACTGGTATTTCCCACAGAGATATCTGCCGCATCTGACAATAGAGGCTGGCGATGTGCACCCTCTCCCGCTCACCGCCATGGTACTGCAGACCCGTGAGATCTCTCGACTGAAGATTAACACAGTAGACAGCACTTCACGGGCATGGAGGGGACTAGGGGTCAGAGCGGGTAGGGACTACATATATGCGCCGGCTATGCCCCTTGCTGCACACCCAAATATATCGGTCACACATGAGTCGAGCGCTCTGGAGATCCTGGGTGCTGCCGGGGTGAACATGCTGGGAGATTTATATATAGTCGGGAACTTTCTGAAGCTAGAGGCACTTACAGCTAAGGAGCCTTATACGGCAATGCTGGGATTTATATATGCTAGGCTCCGAGCAGCTGTTAGGTCCATCTACCCCGAGTTTCTAAGAGAGCCGATAACGTTAAAGGCACTACAGATGCTGCTGACTAATGGGTCACAAAAGGGGATAATCACCAGACTCCATAACCCATCCCTTATAGAGAACCAAGGTGTCAGCACTATGGCTTTCAGTAGGTGGAATGGAGTGTTAGACAAGCCACTAGCTCTGGAGAAATGGGGGGCTTGCTGCGCTCTCACGGGGCGTCTCACAGCGAATTGTAATTTCAGGATAATTAATTTCAAGTATCTCCAGCAGACGTATTACACTCCGGTACAGCTTCACAGATGCGGACTCCGGGATAAACCTAAGGATATCTGGGGCCCTGTTTCGATATATTTATTGGAGCATTCAGGGTTGGAATAATAGCCATAAGATGTATTGTGTTTCAGAATGGGAATGTGGGGTGGGGGTGGGGGTGGTATGGGCGAGCTATATGTTAAGTAGATGAAGTATGTGGATGGGTATTTATTGAAATGCACTGCACAAGTTGTCGTATAACCTGTTCTTTTTACCTGTAATGTTCACATGTATGCAATAAACATAAATAAACTTCTAAAAAAAACTATTCTTTTGTACGTTTTGACAAAAAAGAGCACCATGGGTTCTTTATATAGTCAGGGCCAAAGGATTTACTTAAGAGTACCTGGGAAAATTCTGAGTAATCTAAAACAAATATTGATACATATTTAATCCAACAAATTAGCCACCAGGATCAGCCCAAACTCTAGTCTCAACTGGCTTACTGGGCAGGAAGTTAAAGGTAAAAGTTATGCTTAAGACATATACCAAGAACTTTATCTGACATAACGCTCATCTGGTTCCCAAAACAAAGTGTCCCGGACTGGCCGTAGCGGGCACCGGGCGTTTCCCTGTGAGGCTGTAAGGGTGGGGGCTGATTTTGCTGTGAAGGGGGCCGTTTTTGTTACTGTGGTCCGGTTTTGCAGCAATGCTGCTATATCGGCCCCCAGTAACAAAAGAAGTAGGGGTGCTGGTCCATCAACAATGCCAGGGCTAGACCATGCCCCTGTGACACTGGAACTATCGATGCCATCAGCTACTTCTCGTGCCTTCAATTGGCGACTACCAGCCGCAGCTTTAAGGGATCAGGTATTCTGCACTGAAATCCGCACTGCCATAGTTGACTATTTTGCATTAAACGAGGGCTCAGTAAAGTCCCCACTAGTACTCTGGGAGGCATTGAAGGTAGTCATAAGAGGTGCATGTATTGCCAAACAGGCTGAGGTTCTTAAGGAGATACGTACCAGACTAACTCAACTCGAAAGTGAACTGCGGACTAGAATATTTCAATTCTAGAGCCCCAGCTACTATGGCACTTATATGAGAAAAACTGGTAGAATTTAACGATGAGGCAGAGCATGAACTGAATTATTTATCCCATGAGGCGGCTGCCCGCAGATATGGGGAGGGTGAACGCATGGGCAGGGCCCTTTCCAATATGCTCCAGCCACATAAGGCTCAAAACTTTATTACAGAACTCCTAGACGAACGTGCGGAATGTGAAACTACCCCTACTTCAATTCTCCACACAATGACTGCCTACTATACCAAACTTTATCAAACTAAATCTGAAATATCTACCGACCAAATCAAGGCACAGAGGAAGAGGTCTTGCCAGCAATATGCAGTCTACCTAATGACAAGGCACCCGGGCTAGAAGGACTTACGACTTCCTTTTACAAGGAGTATGCCACCATACTGACCCCCCCACCTGTTATCCATGTTTCAGGTCTCTGTGGAGGCAAATACACTACCTCCATCACTCCGCGAAGCGGCTATTGTCACCATACTTAAGCCCGGTAAACCCGCGAATCAATGCGATTTATACAGCCCGCTATCCATGACAAACATGGACAGTAAAATACTGGCCAAACTTATCGCCAACCGCCTGGCCCCGCTTCTTCCAGACATAGTTCGACTAGATCAATCGGGTTTTGTTCCCAACCAATCTACCGCACACAATGTCCAAACCTTATTTTCAGTCATACATGGCGTAGACCCGAATTTAGCAGCGATCGCCACTCTATTAGACACCACTAAGGCGTTTGATTCATTAGAATGGCCCTTCCTGTTCACTCTATTCGGACACCTATGACTGAGCCAGCGGTTCATGAGGTTAATTCAGTTACTGTACACTTCTCCCACCGCTAGACTGCGAGTTATTGGGACCTGATCATACGCGGCACCAACCAGGGACGTCCTCTATCCCCGCTGCTATTCGCCATAGCTATGGAACCCCTAGCTGCCCGCCTATGCCTGCACCACGCTCATAGGGGACTCCAATTCCGAGAGAGAGGAATATTAATCTCAATGTATGCGGACGATATAACGCTGTATATTAGAAACCCTCAGGAGAATCTAGACCCCATCATACGTGAGGTTATCAAGTTTGAGGGGCTGTCCGGCATCACCTTAAATTGGGCTAAATATGTCATTTCCCCCCTCACAGACAGTACCGCGCGATTAGTCTCTGAATTTTAACTGGAGTGGGTGGGAGAACCAGTGCGATATCTTGGCATATGCCATGAATGAAATATGGCACGCCAACTATGGTAGGGCGATGTCCTGGCTGGAGGAGCAGATCCTTGCCTGGAATCGTCTGCCCCTCTCGCTGACTGGACGGTTGCTGATTGCTAAGATGGTGGTATTGCCTAAATTTTTATATCTTTTTTTGAACCTCCCTCTGATGCTTACCCAGCACTTAAATGTCTGAGGTCAAATATGATATCACTAGCTTGGGCCAGTAAACAGCCCAGGATCGCATGGGAAACTCTAACTCTCCCCCTACCACAGGGTGGCCTCAACACACCCGATATGGCACTGTACGCCTGGTGTGCACAGGCCCAATATTTGCATTTCTGGCTATACCCAGTTAAATTCCAGCCACACGTAGCGGTGAAGGCGGACTTGACCTACCCGATCCCGCTTTCCACTGCGCTCTACCAAACCTACAAATCCACACAAACTGCTGCTGATACTGTAGATTGTGTCAGGTGAGCGTGGGTCGGGCTACGCAGGGGCGCAACTTTAAACTATATATAACGCTCCCTCCATCCCCATAGCACGCAACCCTGTGGTGCCAGCCCTGCAGGATGACGGAATGCACGCTTGGGCGCACAACAGACCCCTATTCACATTTGCTGACCTATATCCAGATGGGCATTTTCTACCGCCAACCGCCACTCCGAGCCCTACTGTGATGGATATGCTCCTATATCACCAACTCCGAGCTACCTGTCGAGCACACCACGACACTTTTCCTGAATCCCTCCAACATTACACACCTTAGAGCATATATTAACAAACTCCTCCAATTGCAAACTTGTCACCAGACTCTACATGGTGATGCAGGATAAAGCGCCTTTGTGCACCCCTAAAGCACACTGCCAGTGGATGCTGAACACAGACCCGCTTATATCCGCTGAGCAATGGTCCTACTGCTGTGCACAAACTGCAGCTCTCTCCCCCAATTACAGACTGCACCTCATACATTTTAAATTTCTGCATCAATTATATCGTACGCCCCTGCAGCTGCACCGCATGGGCTTAAGAGATGAGGCGAGATGTGAAAGATGTTTAGAATCAGGCCTCTTTCTTAGATTTAGCCTGGGCAAATTATAGACTACTGGCGAGAGGTACACTCCAGCAAATCACCATGCACCAGACTCCTCTAACACTAACAGTCTGCCTGCTTGGCTATGTTAAAGATTTGCCACAGGCATCCCGCAGCTTAATCGCAATGCTTCTATTATTGGCTAAGCAACAACTGGCTAAACACTGGAGGAAGCGAGCTGCTCCCGAAATCCCCCTGTGGCTGCAAGATGCCACGTACTGTCAAGAACAACTGGCCACCTACTGGGAGCTAATACCTACTTCATCTCGACCCAAAAATATCTGGGAAACCTTCTTACTGTACCTGAGATCACGCCTCCCCTAGAAATGTGTAGTCTTGTACCGGGGCACTCCTGCATATGCTGAAGAAGATGCTACGCACGGGGGGGTAACAATGTAAATTAGCCCCATCCTAGTCTTGGGATTACACTCGGGGCACCAGACATGTATTTGTAATTTTTATTCCAGCTGTTACATTTGAAATGCATATATGTTGATCACGGATTTGCTACCAATGTACAATTTCCTTCATACAGCTTGGGTAGTATTTGTACAGTATGTCATTATATGCCTTGCATATGCTGTACCCCTCCCCCCCCTCATTCCTCTCTTCTGCTTTACTCCCCCTCCTAACCTCCTGCCCCCTCTGCCTTCGCCTGAGTATGTGCTGTCATAAATGCCAATAAAAAGAATTTTAAAAAAAAAACACAATGCCAGGGCTGCTCGGGGTTCCCAATCCAGCCCTGAAAGTGTCCCATTCAGAATTTCAGTAAGGAATTTTGCTTTTATTATTACTAAGATCGAGTCGAAATTTATGCTCTGTGGATTATATTACAATTTCCTTAATGAGTGTTGAAGGTAGATTGATTTTATCTTTATTGTATTCTGTTGCATTTTTGCAAGACCTTGACACTCTTGCCACACTCCATGGTATTTATATGTGCTGACTGTGTCTATTTTTACACCTCCAGTTAATTGGTTTTGTTTGTATTGACCTTAGGGTCATTTAATTTATTGAAATACTTACTTCTCTCAGGAATCTTCATGGGCCAATCAGCAATCGTAGACCAATTGACCAATCACTGTGGATACTGAAGTAAGAGTTTGCGCTGTGTGCCCAACTTTGGGGAAAATTTGTAGCCCCATATAATATTGCAACGTATCAGCTGTAAGAAACCAATAAAGTAACAAGGCCAGCACACATCCCTCCCTCAGTCCAAAATACAAGTTGTCAGATGCAGGCCACCACCAACTTTAATAGAGACACATGTATTCCTGTGAAGTTGTGCGTAAAGAAACAACCCAGAGCTCACAGTATATAAGGTACTGTTCACCAAAAACAATTTTGACAACAGAGTGCTAAAGCTGTAGGTTAGACCTAAACAGTTAAGAAAAGCCAATAAAAAGAAATGCATTCAAGGGCCTTTTCATTGAAGCAAGCCTGTGTCTCTTTGCATATTCTTTGTTAAAATCAGCCTTGTGACATTAATGCTTATCTGTGTTTCCTTTTATAATGTATGCTACCTGATTTTCTTTTCACCTTGATTGAATATGATTTAAGTTGATTTTCTAGACTCCAGTGCAGGAGAGACACATTCAATCCAGTGAATTGGGTCATAGTGGGGTCCTTATTGCAGCTATAGTTTCCTAGTAGGCTGTCCTACTTTTATGTTTCCAGATGACCCCAGATTCCACTTGTTTTGCCAAGGATTCAAACATCCCTTTTCCATCTTTGAATCCTATAGAACTCCTTTATCTACATGTCTTTGCATTACCACAAAAACCTCGGCACAAACCCACCCACACACAAACACTGTTGCTCAAGTTGTTCCAAGTGAGAAAAGGCAATTTAATTCTGTTTTTGAAGTTCAGATTCATCTAAACTGTCTCCACCAGTCTTTTCTTTGTCAAAGCCCATCCTTCAAGATATGCCAGCTATCAACTTCCTCTGATGGCCAGCGTTGTTCTCAACTTGTTTTTTGGAGATCTGATTCTTTTTCCCTCAGAAGCAAAGAGTACTGCCGAGGGGGCAAATGCTCCTTTTTCCCATATCATCTAAGATTTTTACTTTTGCACACCTAACTCCATAACAGAATAACAAACAGCAGTTGCAAAGTTCAGGCTCACCACTTTGTCAGTAACTTTTCTAGAGCATTGTACTATTTTCTTCTCCACGCAAGCAGCAGTATCCTCCTTTGTTTGTATTCTAAACTAGAAATACTTGTTGCATGCATACTTGCCAGCACTGACAATATGTACCTGCCAGAAATGGGACACAGTGGACTGATAAAGCACTTCCACCCTGTTTTTCCTATCATTTCAGATGTTTCCTATCATTAAACAATGTGGGGACGTTTTGAGGCAGAATTTCGAAAAGAAAATAGAAAAAGATGAACTTGTGAATATGAAGGAGTGAGTATGCCTATGGAGTAAAACTTGGTTAAGTCGGTTTTGTATGAGGTTAATGAGGGGGACAGCTCCAAGCTTGTTTTATTTGATTTCTTGCAGTGTTATATAGTGCAAACTTTGCTCAAGGGCATTAGAGAGCTTTATTGTGGGAACAAGAGTGCATTACTCAAATCAGAACTATTTTCTTATTTTTAGGCACAGGGAGATTACGTTATATACCCCGAATCACAGGATGTTGAGGTGACGCAGATGATTTTGTCTATGTAGGCAGAGCAATACTATTCATTTGTAATCAGGTTCATATAGAATAGCATATCTAGTGGTTCTATGAACTCATCCTGAAATATTATTTATTTCTACAATGGATGACATATCTTATGCTCTGTAGTTCACTTTGAGATCATAGGTAGTACCCCAAAATTCAAGCATGATTTGTCATCGTTACAACAGTTTGGAAATCCATTGAATTCTCCCCTTCTCTTCTCAGCGTCTTTGGAGCATATAGCTTGGATGTAATCACAAGCACTGCCTTCAGTGTGAATATTGACTCGCTAAACAACCCCAATGACCCCTTCGTCATACACATCAAGAAAGTGCTGAAAATTGGCTTTGTCCTGATTTCAGGTAGGAAAGCATCACTGTTACTAACTTCTCCATCCCTGATATTATCCTCAAAGAGCCTTTGCACTCCACTCTTTTGTTTTAGAAAACGTTTGCATAGGGTGTTCACCTTTACACTGTCTGTGCTGGTGCACTCCTGGTGCTGTAGTCTATGCTGGTGGTTCTTTTGAAATATAGACAAACAAAACATCTATTCAGATAATATATATAGCTAAGCATAGAATTAGTATACTTAACTCTCCATGTATTTATCTTGACAATATATATAGTCAAGGTGCATAGATGTGGAGTTAAAAATAATAAATCTATACAAACCCGTAAATACTTAACTCATCGATATATTTGCTATGATAATATTGTAGCATGATATTTAAAATCCGCTATTTGAAGTAAATGAAGTTCCTGGGCCAACCCCACTGCCCTTCCGAGCTGTGAGGGATCACATCCCTACACCCAGCCCATCCTGCCACCAGGCCTAAACCGTTGCTCTGCTCTGGGGACACTTTTTACACCTCATTAAATTCATGAACTGGCTGGCGGCTGCTGGCAGGCTAATGCACTTTAGCCTCCAGGAGATTTAGCTAGGTGAAAGGTAACATTTTAAAAGTTACTTTTCCAAAATATTTATTAAAAATCTAACTTCACTGATTAATTGGATTTTTAATCAATATGAAATATATTTTTTTAATAACCATTCTAGCCATTTCCAGTCAAATGTTACAGATTAATGTTCATAAACTGTACTCTGACATTTTCTAGGATCCAGCTACAGCCCTACCAGTGAAAATATCTTTTGTGGGCCAGCCACTGGAGGAACATGCCAACTCTAATTTCACACATGTTCCACTTTTAAATATCAGGCACTCTACCTTGTGGACAACTAGATGTACTTAGGGGGTGATATTAATATTTAAAAGGATGATTTCCTGCCTGTCAAAAATAGTTATTTTGAGAGGTTTGACAACAGGTTTTATGAGTCAGTCAGGCTGCACGTTGTAGGCCTGAAGCAATGTTTTACAGTCTCACTCTGTGGGTGACACAAAAGGTGGTACAGTCCACAAGTGCATTTAACTTTCAGGCCCTATGTGCATTTTCTACACCGTGTACTGTGGACTTGTAGGCAAGTTAAATATGTAAATCATGGATATGCCAATATGATCATGTTTAAAAGAGGAAAACAGGCATTTTACTCCTGTTTAGCCGAGCTCCACTGCACTGAGGTCTAAGTCCAGTACAATAAATAGGGCAAAAATTGGGGAGAAATCCTCTCAATGATCGTCATTTCCTACACAGGCCATATTTTAGAGCTGGTTCAGACACTTATCTTCAGTTTTTTTATCTATCTTTGACTCAATATCTGGAAATTAGATTTTATGATTTGGGAGGTTTGCAGAGCTCCAACCTGTCACTGAAGTGTCTTCTAGGTATTGTGATCTGCTGGACAGCAGTAGTCAACTGGTGTAAAAGCCTAATTAGGGAGTGCGTGTGTTTCTGAAAAACTGGCTACACCTCTGATGTTCATAGATAAGGGAGATTTTTACAGGTCAGGAATTCTTGAGAGACAATAGAGCTGGCACAACCTATTAGGCATATAGTACAAATGCAGAATGTGACTGCCAGTAGGATGTGATTGTAGTAACTACATTATTTTTATTAGGCTCAGACTCCTTGATTAATTTTGTTTTATTTTTTGGTGGTCTAAACCAAACCTCTTACCCAATTTTAGGCCATATTTATCAATGGGGTTGCGTCGCTTTTGCACAACACAACGTGGTGCAAGAGCGACGCAACCCCTAAGATGCGATTTATCAAGCCCGCAAGGCCCCCTTGCTGGACCCTGGGTGGCTTGGCAAATCCAGAGCTGCTTTGCGTTACTCTGTCCCAGGGAGGCATTTCATTGGTGGTTCGTGGGTGTTTCCACGCAACACCCATGGATAATGACAAATTACCAGATTTACCATTACTGGTGGATCTGGGAATGCACCAAAATGCTTTGCCTTCCCAGGGGAGGCGTATCGAGGAAAAATATCTTTATTTCTCTTCTTTTTTTCATCTTTCTATGTGTGCTACATTTTGCAGCACACATAGAAAGAGGAAAATGCCTCAGGGAATTGTTTGTGCACAGGAAGGTATCCCTTCCTGCAAAAAACCCAATCCTGCTTACAATGCAGGTACCCTTGCACCATGGTGCAAGAGTGCCTGCATTGGCACTAGGCAGCAGCACATTGTGCGCCAGCGCTGGAAAAAGTGAGGAATGCGCTGTATGATGTTAAATACGGCACATTCATGCTCTTTCCCTATCACGCAGTGCTGAATAGCAGGGTGGCGCGCTGCGCTGTGTGACTTCTTCATAAATATGCTCCTGAGTCTGTTAGCATAACAATGCGAAATCTGAGAGCACAATAAGGGGGCAGCAATCCAATTCATAGTGCAGCAAAATGTCTGGAAAGCCCTGCCAAGAAAGGTTGACCAAGGCTGTGCTGTGCTGAGTGTAGAATGGAGAGTGATCTAAAAAGTTGCCCCCCTCCTATAGCAGCAAGCAGAGGCTCTAAGACTGTGAGTGATATAATTCTCAGAGGAAGAGACATCATATTTGGGAGGGATCTTTTGTCATCCTTTCCACATTGAGAATATGTTTGTGCATTCTAACCTCCTGGAGCAGCTCCACCCATTAGAATGGGAAACTAAGTGTCAGGCTATTGCTGTTAAATCGTACCCTTGCCCACATGGCAACCGAGGCCTTATTACAGTCAACTATTGCACTGTATGTTAGCCTACATTGGCATACCGTCTTCATTCTCAAACCTATGGCATCTGAGATGGTTTGGTTGTAGAACTCCTGCTTTCTGTTCCTTACATTGGCTGCTCATTGCAGTTTGTGCCATTGTGAGTTGTACGTAAAGCTATACATGGACTGGACCCACAATTCAGAAAAAGAAAGAATCCATCTTGACCCATGAAATGGAATGCAGTGGTCATTGTGGAGTCGTTTCTTACATTATTATATAGGGTATCATTGCAAGTGGTGTGGCTGTATGTGCGGTAATTATCGCTGAGATGTGTGGAATTTATTGTGTGCTATAACCTTCACCTACATCAAGATTTGTCCCCTAAGGGGTCGATTATGATCTCGTTCGGAAGGGCTCCAAATCGAATTTGGGCTTGCAGAATCCGATTCTAAGGCCTTGTTTCCGACCGAATCGGTCACAGTTCCGAACGACCGATTACGATGCCCGGAAACCATAAGGGCTGTCCGAATCGGTTCCGAAAGGCATTCGGACATCTTGAGCCTTTTCGGAACCGAATCGTACAGCTCTATGGACTCGGTTTCAGAGTGAGCGAGTACGATGACCGATTCGGACAGCCGTTCTGAATCGGTATGTCCTGAATGAAACGGCTGTCGGAATCGGTCTTTGGGGGCCCGTAGCAGGCCCCCCTTCACCCGGGGCCCTCTGAATCGGGCCCGTGGGGGTACCCATGGGTCCCCTCTTCCCACCCATGCACAGTGTGGCTGGCACCATGGAGTGCCCGCCACAGGGTTCACGATTTCCCCCAGCCACCCCTTTCTTCAATGGGAGCCTGTGTTCGCATTCGGAACACAGGCTCCCATTGAAGTCAATGGGAGTCTGACCGAATCATATACCGATGCATCCAAATCGCTTGGTCGGACTCCCCAGATCCGAGTCGTTCGGAAAGCATTCCATAACCGATTCGGTCAGAGTGCTTTCTGAACAAGATTGTAATCGGCCCCTAATTGGGGCATTGCTTGCAGATTTTGGTGCTTACCGCACCAAACCCTGCATATCTCAGAATTTACCAGTTATTTTTATTTCCTCAATGAATATTGGCAGGTTTGACCTTCCAAAATGTATTAGTCTTGCAGTTTTTAGTTCACTGACAGAATATCGAGGTTACTAATATCGTCCTACAAAAGTTTTGACAAAAAGTATTTACTACAAAAATATTGGCATCCTATACTTGTAAAGTAAATAACAGAAATATCGGGAAAAAATATCGATGTCATTAATATCGTTGTAAAAAATATCGTTTGTTTATATATATATCTCCCTGTTACTAAAGATGTATACAATAACAGCATAACTACTATATGGGATAAACTAATTGAATGGAGGGACAGGGGTATCATTACATGGGATGAGTACAGTTATCTGAAGAAAGATCACCCCATTTTGCCTGTATTGTATCTGCTTCCTAAGGTGCATAAAGACATCATTAACCCTCCAGGATGACCTATCGTGTCATCTAGAGGCAGTGTGGCTGAACACGTGTCCAAATACATTGATCATTTTCTTAGGGAACACGTCATGAATCTTCCCAGCTATGTTCGGGATACCAAAGATTTTTTAGTCAAAATACAGAACATTGTATGGGATCCAGAGTTCAGGTTCATTATATTGGATGTACATTCATTATACACCATAATTAACCATGAACAAGGTCTGTTGGCCTGTAGACATTTTCTCATGAGGAGAAATATCAGATTCTTGGAGCACAGTTATATGATCCTTGAAATGACCAAGTTCTGTCTTAAGAACAACATCTTCTTATTTGATGGTGCGCTGTTCATTCAGACTACTGGAACAGCGATGGGATCTTGCTTTGCTCCTAGTCTCGCTAATCTCTTCATGGGATTGTGGGAAGAGAAGACCTTTCTTGATCCTGACCTCTCCAGTAACTTTGGGCGGGTCGTCATGTGGCTTCGTTACATTGACGATCTGTTCATTGTCTGGAGGGGTTCGGAAAAAGAAGCCCAGGATTTCATTGACAAACTGAATACCAACACACGTAACATACTACTGTCGGGTAATATCAGTAACACAGAGGCGGAATATTTAGATGTTAAACTTGTTATCAAGAACAATAAGATTCATACCTCTCTCTTTCGCAAATCAACCGCTGGTAACAGTATTCTTCATGCCCTCAGCAGTCACCCAGAGACGCTCAAGTGGAGCATTCCCTATGGCGAGCTGCTGAGGGCAAGAAGAAACTGTAACACCAATGAAGCCTTTATCATTCAGACCCCCCAGGATATTGCGGCATGGATTAGCAAATTTAGCGGCACAAATATGGAAATTTAGCGGCACAAATATGGAAATTTAGCGGCATTTTTGCGGCACTTTATTTTACTCATAATCATCCATTTTCAGCTTTAAAACAATGGAAACTGTTTTAGCAGAGTATTCCACTTTGAAATAGGCAACCTGGGATATGGAACAGAGGAAGCAGCCCTGTTGGTGAATCTGGTGCAGTCACTATTACACAGTAGGTAATGGCATATATGAGTTTTATATAGCGCTAGCTAGACCCAAAGGTATCAGAGAGCTTCACAACAGTAAATGTTCACATCAAAGATAACAAGTATAGACAGAGCAGCTGAGTTGCATCATATAAAATCAGTGGTTGAGCAGGAGGGAGGAAGAATATTAAGGAAGGTCAACTTGACGGCCTGAATGATAGACGACCCGCTAGTTGAGATGCCGGTTTAGGAGGACGTCCTTCAGTTGAGTAGGATGGTTAACTTCAGTTATATTTAACGTAATGCCTCCAATCTCTCCTCTTCAATCCTCCAGCAACTGCCAACTCTCTCTGCCTCATGCCAACATTCTAAATGAGCTTCAGTGTTCCCTCAACCTTCTAGAGGACAATAACGGGTGGATGGGGGGGAAAACACAGGACAGGGAATGGGAGAGTCCATTATATGTTTTCTTTAACCTCTGGGCTGGACAAGTGTTCTGGCCATCACCATCCCACTCTGACCTACTTACTCCAAGTTGCCTTTACCCTCTGTCCATTTCAACATGAATTTGCAGACAGGAAGTGCTATTCAACATCTGTGGTTACTTGAACCTTCCACGTGGTCCTAGCTTCTGTTCCCTTTACCACAGTTGGGTCAGGCCCCTGCAGGTTTACACAAAACCGATAAAATAAGCACACTTGAGTTGGTCAATCATATCATAGGCTACAGAGTTTTGAAACTTAAATGATAGAGTGCTACATAAACAATTGACTCCCTGCGCTAGTGAGCGAGATTAATCAGAGAAAATAAAATCATTTGTCTTCAGAAGCACATTTACTGGTAGCATGTTCCAGTAGATTACATACACACAAAGCTTTAATTGCCTAATTACGTTTCCAGTTTGTATACATTCCATCACCCCTGCTCTCTACTGTATGCGAGTTTTCATTCATGTTTTCTTTCCAGATCGTTTTTACATTGCTTCCTTCGTGTATGCTTAATAGTGTGAGACTCCATCCCAGGTTTTCCTCGGTACGGTCTCTGGACCCAGCCAGTGCAATGTATAACGTAATTCTCTGTCGCTCTCTCAGCCTCTCGCTGTGTCTGCCGCCAGGAATTCTCGCATCCTATTGCCGAAAGCTCCTGCCGGTTCGGTACAGCCGCATGTGAAGCAAAAGTGCCCCCTGTCCTGCCCTGTGCACAATCTCCCCACATCCACAATGCATCCCCACGGGCTAACAGTGACCGCTCGCAACCTCAGGCGGAGCCAGCTTGCCACAGCAGTCAGTGCCTGAGAACCAAGGCTCGCAGCGCATCACAGAGCGCGGATCAGCATATTTCACAAATCATTGCACCAATAGCACTTATGTAAAAATCGCGGCATTTTTACAAAAGTGCCGATTTCGCAGGCACTTTTGTAAAAATCGCGGCATTTTTACAAAAGTGCCGATTTCGCGGCAAACCGCAAAATCGCGAAATCGCGAAATCCTGGAGGGTCTGATCATTGAACGTGACAACATGTTGGAAAGATTTAGAGAGAGTGGTTACCCCAATTGGGTATTGAAGAGAGCTACAGAGAAAGTAGAGAGGATCAACAGAGAGGACACTCTGACTGACAAGATTTCACTCAGTGATGTGTCATGTGAGGATAACACCAGAATGATATTATCGTACCATTCTGATATCAGCAATGTCAAACACATCTTGGCCAAGAATTTGGAAACCCTTAAAAATGATACAACAATAGGGGGATCTATCACAGCAAGACCTAGTATCACATTCAGAAGAAGTAGGAATATTCGGGACATGCTTGTCCACAGTGACATCACCAGACACACCACCGCCAGTGAGCATAGTTTACAGGGTTTCTTTCCCTGTGGACATTGCAAAGCTTGCAGACATAGTTTGTTTCGAAAAGAGTACACTTCTGGGAGTTATACGAGGGCCATCAAACAATTCATCACTTGCAGCACAAGATTTGTGATATATGCAATAGAATGTCCATGTAAATTATGGTACATTGGTAGTACCACCTTGATGGCCAAGAAACGCATTTTAGAACATATGCGTGCCATTACCAATAGGGACCCCAAATATCCTGTGGCCCGACATTACCAGGCTAAACATTTCTCTGATTCCTCAGCTCTCAGCTATTTCATCATAGAGCAAATCAACAGTGACCCCAGGGGAGGGGACAGAACACTCAGATTGAGACAGAAAGAATCCAGTATATTGTTGAGCTCCAAACTAAGATTCCTAGGGGCTCAACCAGGATGAAGAGTTGGCCGTACACCTCAAAACAGAATAGGCCACACTCAGGATTTTTAACATTTTACTTTTCACTTTATTGTTTATTGATAACTCCAGTATTTGTCTCTCCTTTTTAATCGTACCTGTACCAGGCGTAAGTTTTTTCTGACATCCATGTGACCATGCTTCTGGGCACTGTTCGCTTTCTTTCCTCTCTTTTATAACATTGTGCATTTGAAACTTTATCTGTAGTTGACCCCCGGCTGGGAGGTCACTGTTTTTAACTTTTGTATGTTTTCTGTTTCCTTTGGAGGAGGAAAGGAAGGGGCCCACTTCACCCGACACCATTAGCACGGGCCGCCTAACCTTTTCTTCATGTTTCACTTTTTTGATCATCTTGCCACATGGTAATATTGTTCATATTTATTTTTGTAGCAGGACATACATGTCTGACTTATGGGTAGCGGTCTTACATGTTTGCATTATCGTTGCCCCTGTTATCATTTTGTCAGGACTGTCGAGCCACAGTTAAGAACTGTCATTGGTACTCATAAGGGCACTTGCCCGGTATTTTCAGTAGAGCCTGTGATATCCTGTAGGCTCCTTACCCACCTGCATGTTTGTTATGCTAACTTCATTGCTTATTTAGCGTTTATATTAATAGTGCATTTGACTGACATGCTTATTTCATCATATTTTCTTTGGTTTTGTGGCTGCCTGACAATGCGATTTGACTTTAGCCCACTTGGGTTTCATTTTAGAATTGGTATTGATATTATATATTGAACTGTTCTTTTTCTGTCATGTTATTATTAATTTTTTCACGCACTTTGTGAATCATTTATTTTTGATTATACTGTGATATTTATCCCAATTGATTTAATTCTTTACATGACAGTATGTTAATTCGTTTCAAGTATGTATACTTTTCATTGATTGTGTACCTGTCCAACATGGCCGCCCTGCTTTACGACCTTTTTCATTTGTTTTGAACTCAATTACCATGTGACTGTATTTAAGTCTTTTCATTTGGTGTGCACTTTACATGTGACCAAGAATGCGGCACCATTCGAAACGCGTCATGTAATTAAACTCTTTGCAGTCAGCATTTCGAGTCGTGGTCTTAGTTTTTCCTGAGAGCACGCACATTGGATTTGTTAGGGGAATATATATATATATGTATAAAACATAAATAATAAACATTAAATATATCTAAAAGTAACAGTAATATAATAAAAATTACATGTATTTTATTAATTTAAGACAATATATGACTATTATACTTATTTAAAAAAAATTAAACACATCTATATATTAATATATACATTCAATTATATATATTTTATTTTAAAATATTAAACTAATAATTTTAATGTATATGATAATTTAATATTTTTTTAATATCATATGACAACATATATAAATATATATACCTACACATACATATACCCGATAACATAAAACATTTAAAAAATACCAATTTAACTACAAATAAAAAAGAACCAATATAAAAATTTACATTTAATAAAATATATTAAAAAGCTTACTAATTAAAAATATCATAATTTTAACTAGACAAAAACATAATAATATAAATGTAATTATTAAAAACGAAACTATGAAATTCCACAAATAATATATATAGTATAGCCACTCCAATTTATAGAACAATACAAAAAAATTTTAACTCAGGAAAAGTACAAATTACTATTCCCACTACAATAAATGCAAGAGTAGGGAAAGTATTGAATTGCATAGGGGTCCAATTTACTATTCCCATTCCAGTCAGTGAAACAGCAGGGAAAGTGTTGGATTGCGGAGTGGTTACATTTATTATTCCCACTCCAGACTTAGCAACAGTAGAGAAAGTGTTGGAATTGCGGAGGGGTAAAACTTACTATTTCCACTCCTGTCACTGCAACAGTAGGGAAAGTGTTGGATTGCAGAGGGATAAAATGTACTGTTCCCACTCCAGTCAGTGCAACAGTAGGGAAAGTGCTGGATTGCGGAGCAGTACAATTTACTATTCCCACTCCAGTCTGTGCAACAGTACAGAAAGTGTCGAATTGCGGAGGGGTTAAATTTACAATTCCCAGTCCAATCAGTGCAACAGTAGGGAAAGTGTTGGATTGCGTATGGGTAAAATTTACTATTCCAACTCCAGTATATGCAACAGTAGGGAAAGTTTTGGATTGGGGAAGGGTAAAATTTACTATTCCCGCTCCAGTCAGTTCAACATTAGGGATAGTGTTGGATTGCGAAGGGTAAAATTCACTATTCCCACTCCAGTCTGTGCAACAGTAGGGAAAGTGTTGGATTGCAGAGGAGTAAAATGTACTATTCCCACTCCAGTCAGTGCAACAGTAGGGTAAGTGTTGGATTGCGAAAGGGTAAAATGTTACTATTGTCACTCCAATCAGTGCAATAGTAGGGAAAGTGTTGGATTGCAGAAAGGTAAAATTCACTATTCCCACTACACTCTATGCAACATTACCCACACAGTGGTTCACTTAAAAAAAAAAAAAAAACATTATTAAATAATAACATTTTAAATGTTTAAAAAAGAAAAGATATATATATTTGTATTTAAAAAAACAAATTATATATTTATTTCAATCTTTAATACATATTATAAATTAATACAAATATTGTAATTATAATTAAAATACCAAACTATGGGGCTGATTAGGATGGCGGTGAGACTGCCACCGACAGCCCGTCAGTGGCGGTCTCACTGCCATCCTAAGCAAGTTTGGCTGGCGGTTTGTTGGTGGTCGGCAAGACCAACCGCCACACATCGGATGGGCTCCTTGAGCCCGCCGGTGCGACGGAGGGGCTCGTAGTCCCTACAATGGTGGTGGTGCCTACCCGGCACCGCTGTAGGGATTACAATGTTCCTTTCCGCCGGCCCTTTCATGGACTTGAACATGCCATGAAAAGGCTGGCGGAAAGGGACTTTGGGGGCCTGTAGCAGGCCCTCTTCCTTCCTGGCCCTAAGCTGTGGTGCCCCCTACATATCCCTGCACCATGTGGCCACGTAGTGCAGGGATATGTAAAGTGTCCCTTTTTTGTCTTGCAGCGGGTGCTGCAGCCAGCAGCACCTGCTGCAATAGAAAATATAGGCATTGCGACCGATGTGGTGGCTGTCGCATCATAATGCCTATGTCGGACCATCGACAGCCTGACGGGTAGTCCCGATTCCCGATAGGGTCCGCCCGCCATCGTAATCAGCCCCTATATCCCCAAAATAATAACAACAAATATATACAATATTTTTTAAATAAAAAGAAATACACACAATTAACACATAACATAATGCAATGCACATTTTTTTAAATATTTAAATATTTTTATATTTTGTTACTTAAGTAACTTCCTACCTCATACTTATACAAACTAGACAGCACACACCTAAAATATATTTATTAAATTAGTATATTTACACATTTTACATAATTAATTATCAGCGCACACCTAAAATATATTTATTAAATTAGAATATTTACACATTTTACATAATTATCAATTATAATAGTAATAATTACCTAATAGTAAATGAATGATATTTAATTACCTTCTCACCCTTTATCCTTAGGTAACAAACAACCTGCATCTAATATTTATATTAAAAAAAAATTAATTTCATAATTTACATAATTAATTATCAATTAAACAATTAAGAATAATGAACTAATTACAAATTAATTGTATTTAATTAACTCCCCACCCTTTACCCCTACAAATACAACTGACACCTAATATATAACACAAACAATATCCTAATTACACAATTTACAAAATTATCAATTCAATAATTTTTATATATTAACATTAAATAAATACTATAATAAATTTTCTGCACACCCTTTACCCATATAAAAACAACAAACTATACAAAATAAAAAAATTCATTGAGTACACAATTTACATAATTTAAATATTATAATTATCAACTAATTATAAATAATTTACTTCCCACACTATACCCCTACAAAACCCACAACCTGCACTTAAAACGTAATTTAAAAAAAGATTTAATTATACAAATAAAATGAATAATTCTCAATTAAATAATGAATATTAATTAAATATTAATTATTATTTCATTATAAATAATTTACTTCCCATCCCATACCCCTACAAAACCCACTGCCCACACCCAATTAAAAAACAAATGTAATCATAATTAACATAAATAATTATCAATTAAATAAATAATAATAAAATATTAATTATTAATTATATTTAATTTACTTCCCACCCTATACCCCTACAAAACCCACAATCCACACTTAAAACTTAAATTTAAAAAACATTAATTACACAATTAACATAAATAATTATCAATTAAATAATTCATATTAATTAAAAATTAATTATTAATTATTTATAATTAATTTACTTCTCATCCTGTACCCCTATAAGCCTCACATCCCACTACGGTACTAAAAATGACAAAAAACGATTACATTAAATTTAAAAAGTTCTAAAAATCCACTAACTATTTTAAAAAAACATTAACAATATTTATACAAACAATTTATGGGTCTTGTTACAAAGGATCAATGCGGCTGACCATGGTTCAGCACCTCAATTTCAAAGTAAAACAGGTAAGTCCTTTGTCTGTGCACACCCGTCCTGAGCTTGCCGCACTTTCGCTCCACTGAGGGTCAGACAAATTCATGGAGATAAGGACGGTGCACCAGAAACGAAGTCAAGGAAAGCTTCAAGTTTATCCAAATATATCATTTATTCTTTAAATTTTTTAAAATTCAACCACAGCCAACGCGTTTCGTTCCATCGGAACTTCGTCAGGGCTCTGTAATGACAAATAAGTAGGGATGTGCAGCAAATCCCCGCATGGACAAACAGTATCAAGTGGCTTAAGGTACCGGCCCACACTCCTCCGTATTAATCTGGAGGTTCGCTCGAAGAGGACCGGTCACCCCAAAATGATAATTGGCAATAAAAAGGCCAGTGTAGCGGCCTGTCGTCCTCCGAATTAGTCTAGAGGTGCGCTCATAGGGAAATAGTCACCCCAAGGTGGTAATAGGTAGTCGGCAAGCTTGCTGACTACGTTCGGTGCTCTTGCACGCGCAGAAGGAATCGCGCGCCAGGCTCCTGCGTAGAGCTAGCGCACAGGCTGCTGCTCAGAACATTAGACCGCCACACTGGCCAACCGACTACCTATTACCACCTTGGGGTGACTATTTCCCTATGAGCGCACCTCTAGACTAATTCGAGGATGACAGGCCGCTACACTGGCCTTTTTATGGGTCTTATTTTGACTTTGGCGGTTTCAGAGCAGGTCGCCCCACTCCAAGACTGCCGAAGACAAAATTGACCGCCCGCCAGAGTACGGCTTTTAAAGTCTCTGGCGGGCAGTTCTTTGGCGGTGCCTCTGAAATAAGCACCACGATAGGAGCGTCAAAGGCAGTTCCTGCAGGACATGGACTTTCAAGTCCATGCCCTGCAGGAACTGGGGTGCAAGCATACAGGGGGGCACAACATGTGACCCCCTCCCCGCATTCACGCCATGGCGCAGAGGCAATGGTGGGCTCTGTAGGGCCCCCTTTGATCCTTCACCGCCACACTTTTCATGGCGGGCTCACTGACATGAAAAGTGTGGCAGTGACGAAAATAGTAATATGCTTGGCGGTGCCTCAGCAGCACTGCCAGCATATTACCAGCCTCCCACCGCTGCAAAACCACCAGGGATCGCAGAACCCTGACCGCAGCAGTGGTTCTGTGGTGGTCCGACCGCCATAGTCAGAATATGGCTTCTGAGTTCATGAATGACTTTCCTCTTAATCTGAGAATAATTGCACAGCCTTCAAACTTGTTCACACATCTCTTAAACCTGCATTCTTTGCTTTTGTCAGCTAGCCCTTGTGCAGCTATCGTTGTTTCAGGATCTGTTTCTCACCCTGGAGGGGCCTTTATTGTATATAACAACACAATCCGATCCTAGAGTTTTAGAATCAGTTCAATATGAACCATAATAAGAAACATTGAGATGTCCTTATTTCTTGGCAAAGTTCTTACTTCCTTTTTACCAGGCCCTCAGTAAATGGGTCTGAAATCCTCTATCTGGTAATTATCAAGTGCAAGAGTGTACTGATTTCGAGTTCTGATGTAGGGAATGAGGCATAACTTTGCAAATCATTATTTGCACAGTGATTTCCAAGTTTTGTCCTCACTCCGAACAAATTTGCCCTCACAATTGCGCCTCCTGTTCAGAAACAAAAAGTGACAGGGATGTTTCTGCTAATTCATATTTCTAATTCAAGTGGAAGCAAGCATTTTCACCCGAATCAGGTGTTTCAACCTCATAGGGCCCTGTCACAAAGGCAAATTTACATGTGCAGATTTACTCAGATATAAATATAATCCTACACCTACATGTAAGTCTACAGTTTTTCACTATTCAGTATTTCTGAGTGTAGATTTACACGTAAAATATCTCCACCGACTAGCGGGCCAATTACGATGCTGGATGGACCCGAGTCCATCCGGCATCGTTCTGGAACTGGAACCAAACGACCTCCAGTCATTGGTTCCAGCCCAGGAATAAGGATGCGACCGAACGGAATGCATGCTCTCATAGCAAAATGCTAAAGTGCAGTTCATCCCTGCACCCCGAGGCAGGCACCTCAAGGTGCCTGCCACCGGGTGCAGGAATCAACAGGAGGCACCATAGGTGACCCTAGGCTGCCATTCGGTGACCTTGCACCCATGGGGGCCCTGCTGGGGTCCCCCAAAGCTGATTCCCAATGCCTTTTTGTGCCGGAAAGGCCGGCATAAAAAGGCAGTGGGAAACTGCTGTCGTAATCCCTCGGCTGGAAAAAGCCGGCCAAGGGATTACTGTGGGCCTTCCGAATGGCGGATGGGCTCTCCGAGTCCGTTGTAAGCCATTCGGAAGACTGATTCGGATTCCCTTCTGACCGAGCCCATCGAAATGGCTCGGTCGGAAGGGAATCCAAATCGGCGATTACGATGCGGGTAGGAGGGCTCCGACCATCGTAATCGGGCCCTAGGTCTGGGAGTGGAGATATCTAAGACAGAATTGACGAGTCTAAAGTTACTGCTAGTAACTTTTAACACGTAAGCTGAGATTTTCGTATGGTATGGGGAAATAATAAAGTTTATTAATTTGTTAAAAAAATATTATAATGAAATATAAAAAAGTATATTCATTCAAAACAATTATTCTTAACATAAACTAATAAAATAAATGTTATAGTACATTCATCGACTTAAATGTTCATTGAATAAAAAAATTACAAATATTTTAATTTAATTTATAAATGCTATTTTTGAATCAAAATTTTAAAGGAACACCCTCACTGGTATGTTCCCCATTAAATATTATTTCGTAAATTTAATTCAAAGTTATGTGTGTTTTTATTCATTTAAAATGCATTTAAATCAGTGTCGAAGGGGGTCATTACGATGGAGGGCGGATCGCCACCGCCCGCATGGCGGTGGCGATCCGCCCTCCATTTCCCTCCGCCCGCCACCCATTTACCCCCGCCACATTAGCATGGCTGGGGGGTCAGCGGCGGATGGAAATACCGCCCGCCGTGTTTCCGCCTGTCGAATTGCCGACCGTGCGGAAAACGGGCTTAATATGGTGGCGGTGTCTGTGAGACACCGCCATCCATATTAGGATGTAGGCGGAGAGGTGCCTTTTCATGGCGGCATTACCGCCATGAAAAGGCAGGCGGTAGTTCGCATTTGGGGGCCCGTTGCGGGCCCCCAGGATGTTGGGGGTGGAAGGTGCACATGGGGGTACCTATGGTACCCCCTGCATTTGCATGCACAAGGTGGCAGGCACCGCGCGGTGCCTGTCACGTTGTGCATGCAAAGCACAACATGCATTTGTACCTTGCGGCGGGTGCTGCTAGCAGCACCGCCCGCCGCAATGTAAACTATGCGGGATGCGCCCGCCAGTGTGGCGGGCGCATCGTAATGTGCCGGGCGGGACCGCCGCGACGTCAGCGGGCGGTCCCTGGCTCCGCCCGCCATCGTAATGGGCCCCTAAGATTGTAAATGAGATACACGATATGGGCAATGGAACTGTGCATCTGGCATTGTGCCCCGTCATGTTTAATAAACAGATTAATCAATTACAAAAATAAATAAAGTGCATTTAAATATTTTTAAAACGTTTAAAATTTAAAAAAAAATGTATTAAGGTAATCAGTAATTTCTAAAATTCTAAATATTTACTTTTTAATTTCACCTAGCTTTGAAACACGAAAAACAAGTTTATATATACATATTTACTTTAACATTTTGAATGATTTAATATATTGAATATTATTTCCTATGTTGTGTGGTGTATTAAGTTCCTGCCTCCTTTATTTTCTATGGGAGTGAGTAGCAGTACCTCTGAGTGGCCATGTCTAAAGCTAGACTTACTCCATGGCTGCACTGGAGCACATTTACTACTGCTTTCGTGACCCTTTAGGCTGTAGTAACTTTAGTAGTGTACGGCCTAAATAGCAATGGTCATACTCTTTTGTTGATAAGTGTACCTGTTTGTATGTCCCGCCTTAAACCACTCCTTACCCTTCCTTAAAACCCTTCTTACTTATCCCTAAACCCCTCCCATTTAGTAAGTGTCTGCCTTTTTCCAGCCAATTCTTTCGACATGTACACCTAAATCCTAGTCTTACGTGTGATGACATTTTCTCCCCTTTGACAGAGGCTCTGCATAGAAATGATAGGAGAAGCGGAGATCTCTGCTCGTAGATTTGTGACTAGCAGTTTGTAGTAGTACTACTGTAAGACTACTATACGTACTACAACATGGAGTTTGTGAGAGTTCCTAAAATGCAGCCTTATTTGTCCATAAGGACCATTTCATAGCTCAACATTCTTGTACCTGCTGCACTGGCACTTTTTGCTAAAAAAACATTTTTTGGTGCATTTCTCCTACTTCTTTACACTGTTTTGGAGCTAAAATCAAGCTTACGTTTTTTTTCAATGTCAAACTTATTGAGTCTTTCTTTATCTTTTTTCTCTTTCTAATTCTAATTTTTAAACTTATCTTTTTCCACTAATATTCCTGGTTTCCGGTGTTTCCTATTTTCTTGGTTTGCTTCTCTTCTGAACTGCTGGCCCTTGTATTTAAAATTCAGTTGTTTCATCAATATGACTACAATCATGTATTATATGAGTGATTTAGCATTTTCTTCAGTTACTGGAGAATATCTCATTACAAGCTATCTCTAATCTAGGCCTCAATTTTACACTTGCTTTTTGATGTTCATGTGCAAGCTTGCATAAATGCCAATGCTGTGCATGTCAAAATCCAAACTGTGTCAGACATTTCCAAGAAATTTGGCTTCTAAATGCCTACTTAGGGGCTGATTCCGATCTCGGCCGGAAGCCCTCCGAACGGGATCCGGCCGGGAAAAATACGAGTCGAGCGCCTTTTCTCCGACCGACTCGTACAGCTGTCCGTCCGAGCGAGTACGATGCGATCGTACGCGTTGTTTCCGACCGACTCGTTTCCGGGTCCGAACCGCTCCGATCGACTCGCACGGACACGAATCGCACCACACAATGGAGACGTTTCCCGACCGAGCCAGTACGATGCGCGCTTCGGACAGCCCGACCGACTCATACCGTCCGGCTCAGGAAAACTGTCGGAGCCGTACTTCGGGGGTCCGTGTCGGACCCCCCTTCACCCTTAGCCGCACGAGTCGCACACAGGGGGGACCCATGGGTCCCCCCTACACATGCATGTATGGTGCGTGTCGCACCGACGTGCACCCACTGTAGGGGGCGCACTTGTTCGTGCCGTACCCATTGAGTCAATGGGAGCCCACGTACGCGTCATACGACCGGCTCCCATTGACTTCAATGAGAATCCGACCGAGTCGAGTCCGGCAGCGTGCGGCCGCATCGTACTCACTCGGTCGGACTGCGGGAGTCCGGCTCGGTCGGAAAACTCTCCGGATCCGGCTCGGTCGGACAGTTTTCCGGCCCGAATCGGAATCGCCCCTGAATATTGTTGGGTTGTTTTGATTATTTCCTCCCCTTTTGCGTTCCAGTATCATACTTTTCTCCATTTGAGAAATATGTTATTTTGATGTTTTTTCCCTTTGAAAATGAAGTACCCAAATTAGTGCCCACTGTGGTGTCTACGTTGGTCATATCACTCTCCTCCTGACATTGAATCATACACTGAGTGACATGCTTTTCATAAAAATAAATATTGATTGAAAACAAATTAGAAAAGTCAGACTCACGACAAGATAGACCTGTCGCTTATTTTATTCAGATGAAGGAAGCAGTGAGTCTATCAATTATTCAAAGAACACTCATCACTACCATTGTATAGTGAGTGTTTTTAAGGCAAGTCAACATATATACTCAGTAGGGGGCTCAGTCTTAGGGTACAGAGGGCATGCATTTTCCAAGAAAACATCATCCCGTACAGGGGAAATCAATACTACTGCCTTCTTGTTCCAGAAATCAAAGTTACTGAACTAGGCATCATTATTTTGTTTTGTTTTCAGTGGCTTTCCCTTTCCTTGTCCTAATTGCGGAAAAAATGGGCCTGAGTTTTTTCCCACGAGACACCTTGGAGTTTTTGAGCGGGGCCGTCACCAGCATCAAGGCGAAGCGGAAAAAAGGCAGCCACGAGGTGAGTGTGCCAAGCCTCAAAACTGTGACGGCCAACATAAAATCGACACATTTTGGTGTTATATGTCGAATGCAGTGCTTCTTTCATTCTCCTGGCATCTCCTGTGGCACTGGTGCATTGAGTGTGATCACTGAAAGTGATAACGTGCAGTCGTTTTTTGTTGCATTGGCATGGCCAAACTGTGCCCAAATCCTATAAACCTAAACACAGAGGGCATTTGATACAAAACTATTAATGTGCCCGACCCCCTCCCTTATGAACTCTTTCTCCTGTCACTTGGCCCGATATAAGAGAAGGGCATAAGTCCTAAAAAATAAATGGGGACTAATAAGCTCGAGCAATGCATAATAGGGACACAGGATGTGGTGTCACATGAAGGGATGCGAGAGGTCTCATCATCCCACCGAGGTCTACATCTCAGACTATTAACAACCAGGTAACGTTGGGAGCTGTCCAGCCAATCAGAATGCTTTGAGGGCATGTGTCTACAGTTACAGGTCCGCAAAGGTGGCATTTGGTGCTCTCAGATCCCAGCATCTCGCCAGTGTGCTGATGGATCCTGGGGGATCTGCCTCTTACCTTAAAGACAGGTAGAAAAAAACTGCTCCAGTCTCTCTCAGCGCTCCATCAGCCTCTCCTTATAGAACCACTGGGTCTCAGACTGCTGTCTGAGCAAATCCCCTTGCCTTTGCTGAGAGGAAATGACGATCGCCCTCCTGCTCATGGGAGAATGAATCTTTTTTGTACCAGTTCTTTTAGGTAAGAGACACCTCCCGCTCCCAAAGTGCCCCTTACCTTTTTTTAGAAGGAGCGCTAATAGCTTAATACTGTTACATGTTGGGCAATAACAGCTTTAACAGCCTGCGAGGTGTACCCATAATTAAGGAGTGGGTAATTAACAGCCATTATTGCCTGCAGGTAAGGTCTGTACCACTAAAGAACTAAGGGGCTTATTAGGATGGCGGTCGGAAAACCTCCCCGACTGCCATGGTAGCGGGAAAAGACCGCCCGCATGGACCGCGACATAACTGCCGGTCGAACTACGATGGCCTGCGGTCGAAATCCGACCGCGGCGGTCTGATCGCGGGCTTTAACATTGCGGCGGTTGCTGCTGCCCGCAGCACCGCCGCAATGTCCAAAGGAGCATGTCCTGCATTTCCCTGCACTGCGTGGCAGGCACTGCAGAGTGCCTGCCACCTGGTACAGGGGAATGTAGGGGGGGACCATGGGTACCCCCCCAGTGCACCCACACCCCCCCAAAACATTGGGGGCCCGCAACGGGCCCCCGGAAGACATTCTCCGCCTGCCTTTCCATAGCGGTTTGACCGCTGAGGAAAGGCTGGCTACCACCGGCATCATAATCGTGCTGGTGGAGCCAGATCAGCACCGCCACCATTATCCCGGTCCTTCTCCGTCCGCAAGGCAGGAGTGCGGATGGCAACCGGCGGAAAAGCGGCGGTCATAATTTCCCACCGCCGCGGTCACCACCGCCATCCTAATCTGACCGCCGGTTTTCTGGCTTGCGATCGCGGGCGGATGTCCACCGCCGGTCCGGCGGTCACCACCTCCGGACCGGCGGTGGACATCCGCCCGCCATCCTAATGAGCCCCTAATTTCCCAACTTCACAATTCTTTGCTGTCACATTAGAAAACAATAGCATTTGGTTAAAAGTCAATGCCAGTTGACAGGTAAGGTATCAGAAACTGCTATGACACTGATTCCGAGTGGGGGAATTTCACCCTGAGCGATAACTCTGAGTTGACTTCTGACACCAGCAATTACAAGTGCTTCCAAGCCCAGAATTATTAGGTCTACAAACTCCAGACTTGATAATTCCAGGTTCGAAGACATCAGACCTCACTTAAATGCTGCACTGGCCGCAGACAGCAGCACAGCCTGGCACCCTCACGGGAAGGAGTAGACATTGCTTTCCATAACAGATCAAATCCTGCCCAAAACCCAACTCCCAAAACCCCACACGGACACCACCGGTGACACTTTCCACCTGCTGAAAACAGGTGGAAAATGCCAGTGGTTTTCTCTGTGCAATATGGAAAAAATGCCTGTTAATGGACCTGGGGCCAAATGTATCAATTTTGGAAATAGCGATTACCAAATTGCGATTTTCTGTGAATCACAATTAGGTAATCGCTATTCCTAATGTATGAAACTCCATGAGTTTCATATAGCGATTCCTAGTGGGTCGCAAATCGACCTACCTCATTTATGTTATATCTCATATTAATGAGGTAGGTCGCAATTTGCGCCCCATTGGGAATTGCTGAAATCATGGGAATGGTGGCCTGCTGGGGTCAGCAGACCACCATGTCCGTGATTGCTTTTAAATAAATAAATCATTTTTTTTAAATGCAGCCCATTTTCCTTAAAGGAAAATGGGATGTGTTTAAAAAAGAAAAATGAAAAGTTTTCTTTTAATTTTTTAAGAGCAAGAAGTGGTCCATGGGACCACTGCTTGCTCTGAAAAAACATTTCGCTACCATTCCCAAAGGGGAAGGGGTCCCTATGGCACCCCTTCCCATTTGCGAATCAGTTACCACCTACTTGAAGTGGGTGTTAAAATGCGAATATTTTGCAACAGCATTTCGGTCACAAAACATTCTTACATACCGCCTCGATCCGGTATTAGGAAAGGACGCCCACAACATGCCCCTTCCTAATACAGAATCCTAACCCATTTTGTGATTCGGTAATAGGTTACCAAATCGCAAAATAGGGTTTGGTACATAGGAAAAGCCTTTTTTCCGGTAGTAAATAGCCCGATTCTGCGAATTTGGTCTTTTGCGACCTTAAAAAAGGCACATACATGCGGCCCCTGGTATTTCTAGGTTCGTGCAGTCATTCCCATTCTAGGGAGAAAACTCAGAATAGCCGCTTTTTGATACCAACCTGAATTGGGATCTCTTGACCTCTGATATCCACAGACCAAAAAGCGGCATACTTAGAATCAGGGCCTAAGTAGTTACAACATTTTGGCTATATGTTATTGGGGTGTTGCATTGGCTACGCAGATAGGTTTGGACATAGTTTGTGTAAATATTACAGGGAGCTAATGTTCTATGCAAGTGCATTTTTAAGATATAATATAATGAACAAATGTACATACTTAGGTCCAGGTTTATCAAGGGATTGCATTGCCCTTGAGTCACACAGGATGTTGTAAGGGTAACGAAACCCTAAGTCACATTCTCCAAGCAACTCAAGGCCACCTTGCATGGCCCTGCGTTGCTTGGCAAATCTGAAATAATGCAAGACAGCTCAAGTCACTGGCTTGCGTTATTCTGCCATGGAAAGGCGTGCCATGGATGGAGCGTGGGTGTTCCCACGCATCCACCCATCAATTTTGATGCATTCCCTGATTTACTAACACTGGTAAACCTCGGAATGCATCAAAATGCTATGCCTTCCCAGTGGAGGCGCAACAAGGACAATTATCTTTATTTCCCCTTTTTGTTGCTGTATTCTGAAGCCCACTTAGAAAGAGAAAAGTGCCTCTGAGAAATGTTTTTGTGCAGGAACATATACCTTCCTGCATAAAAACAATTGTGCCTACAACAAAGGCACAAGGGTGCCTGCATTGGCGCAATCAGCACATTGTGCTCCAGTGCAAAGAGAGGGCAGGAATGTGCCACATAATGGTAAATGTGTTGCATTCCTACCCTCTCCCTTTACACGCAACGCAGCAAAGTTTCTTGGTGCGTTGCTTGAAAGTATGATAAATCTTGCCCTTGATCTACTAGTGGGACTTGTTAAAAGTGCAGCAGGGGAATGGTGCAAATGTCTGGTAATCCCTGAAGTAATTACAATGACATTGTACACTAATTACTGCCAATGTTTAATGTATGTTAAAGGCTATTGGAAAAGAACACAGGAAAGATGCAATGCCTTATTTTAATGGTATAACGGCCGTGGCGCTGGCTTGTACCGAGGGTGATGGGGCGGGGTGGGGGGACACAAATAAATAAATAAATTGACTTACCTTTGCAGCGTGACATCCTTCTACCTTGGGTGTCTTCAGGAATCTCCGGACGCAGGAAACTGCACTACACAATCCTGATGCTGCTCTCACAGCATTAGAGCAGCGTCAGGATTGGATAGAACGGACTCTCTCAGCGCTCCTAAGAGCACTGGAGGCCTGTGCTTTCTCAAACCCAGCAGTCTAAGACAACTAGGTTAGAGAGCTTTAAAATGCGCATATCTGGCTGGCCGTCCCAAGATGGCCGGCCAAAGAGACATGAGCATTTTAAAGCGCACAGCTCCTTGCTGCTGCCTCTCGGTAGCACTAACCCACCTTGTCCTGACACTAAGGGGCTGATTATGATGGCGGGCGGACTCACGTCCACCCGCCACCCTATCGGGAATCGGGACCTCCTGACAGGCTGTCGGTGGTCCCGACATAGTCATTATGATGCGACCGCCACCACAGCGTTCGCAATGCCTATACTTTGCATTGCGGCGGGTGCTGCTGGCTGCAGCACCCGCCGCAATGCAAAATAGGGACACTTCACATATCCCTGCACTACGTGGCAGGCACCATGCCGTGCCTGCCACATGGTGCAGGGATATGTAGGGGGGCATCATAAGTGCCCCCCAGTGCCCATATCGGAAGACCAGGGAGGAAGGGGGGGCCGCTACGGGCCCCCAAAGTCCCTTTCTGCCTGCCTTTTCATGGCGGGCTAACCGCCATGAAAAGGCGGGCGGAAAGGGACATCATAATCCCTACGGCGGTGCCTGGTAGGCACCGCCACCGTTGTAGGGATATGATCCCCCTCTGATGCACCGGCAGGCTCAAGGAGCCCGTCGGATGTGTGGCGGTCGGTCTTTCCGGCTGCCAACCATCTGCCCACCATTGAAATATGGTGGGCAGATTTGATGGGTTTGATGGCGGTGGGACTGCCACCGATGGGCTGTCAGTGGCCATTCCACCGTCATCATAATCGGCACCTTAGTTCGAGACGGGTTGCTGAAAAAAAAAATGGTATTAAATAAACTTTATTACCATTTTATTTTTCAGCTCTGGGGCTTGTGGGACGACGCTCCTCGGCTCAAATGGAGAAGCCGCTCCTGTATTACTGATGCTTGGAATTACCACTATAGTTATCAGCAACTCTTAAGTGAGGGCTTCAGTTGTTCTGCAATAAACATTAATGAAGAAGCACAGAAATTGTTTTAAGAAGTGTGGTATCTAATATTGTAATGCTCTGTATATGTCACTCATTATGTTGCTCTCAGGGAGGGCCTAGAAATTTCAGTCCAAATATTTGTGATACATTAGAGAAAGTGTGAGATAGTTCTCAATTCAGAGATCTTAGACGTCTGTGATAACCTTATATATTTAATACCATTTATGGAAATAAACGGAGCAATTGACCCAGGAAATGACCCAAATCCGCATACATTTAAAATAAAATTGAAGATAAGCCCTCAGTTCTTATATTGACATAACACATTCAGTACCTTTGTTATGCCTGGCGTGGTGGTGGTATTCTACAAGTGGACAGTGACTTGTGTTGCTTTATCTTTACAGTCTTGCTCATTAAACTGGCTATGTACTGGCTGAGAGACCCCGAAGCACTATATGCATGTATAGCCTCATGTTCTTTCAAAGAAGAAAGAGCCCGATGCGCTACAGCAGTTCGCAAGCCATGATGTGCAATTTCCAACTAGTCACCAAGCTGCCCTTCCTTTTGTGATGAGGCTGGTATGCTAGTCAGTAGTATCACAAAATGTATATTCGTAGAGGGTCAGAAAACCTCCTGCATCCTGCATCTTTAATTATAATCGGGCTGGTCAAACAATCATTAACCCTTGAGGCCGACTTTCTAAAATATTGTATCCGAATTCTAAAATCTCCGAGGGAATCCTTAAAGAGCTGCCTCAGAGACACATTAGAAAAACTGACTCGCCATGGAATAAACAGCTCACGAGAGCCATGACCTCCCTTGAAATTAACAAACCTGCACTCGCTCTCCCCTGCATTTCATACGCCATCTGGAAATCGCGTATTAATAAACAAATCCAGTTAGTCTCGTTCCAGCAAGACCAGGCCACATTAAAAACCTTATCCTTCCTGACCCCGCTGAATGATTCATACCTAGTAAATAAACCTCAGCCCTACCTTACCGTCCCGCTTAACCCTAAAACCAGGAGAGAGATTATGTGCATGCGATTGCTGGCACTTCCAATTACGGACTTCGGCAGGGCCTGGGCATACCAAAACACCGAAGGAGCCTGCCGACTGTGTGATTACAAATGTGAATCATGGCTACACCTCCTGTGCAGTTGCCCGACCTTAACCACAGAAAGGAGGATTCTTCTGAGAGAACTATGCCTGAGAGAAAAAGTAACCACTTGCCATGAGGCCTCTGCAGCATGTTTTTCACAAAAAGAACCTCACATCCTGGCCCGCTGCGGAAGATTTGTACAACTGATCAGAGGTGCTATGTACCCCGGAACTGCCCCCCATCTCAGCCCTGGTAAAGTCCAAACGCTGATACTGGACTATTTTTAAAAAAAAACACAGGACCGTGAAAGAACACTTCCCAACACAGTCGATAAGCATAACCACTCTATAAGAGGAAGAGTATCAGCGTGCGGAATGATAACAAAATAAACCCGGCAGACTTGAGGAGCCAGACGGCTGCTACTTTCACAGGGGACCGGACAAAGTACAACGGCCAACAGCAAAGAGGTGAAGAAGCATAGAGTCAAATGCTAGGACTCAACTATTGCACCTTACCAGAGTTTTTAACTTCTATGAATTGTGTTGTTTTTTTTCTTTTAATGTTTTTATTGTAATGCAATGGTTTTAATTAACTTATGCAAATAAATTCAATTCATTCATTCATTAATGAGGCAGGTCACTTTTTAAAACAAGATGGCGGCTTGAGGGGGACAGCAGATTTCCATCCCTGCATTCCCATTCCCAGCAATGCTGCTAATGAGAAGGGAAATCCAACAGAGACACTGCCAGACCATGTGAGAATCCCAAATTCAACTATCAAGTGGATAATGTTTTTATTACAACCACCTGCTTTTAAGCTACGCCCTTGCATATTGGACGCGGGGCTATAATTTGTGCAAGTGCGGAGAGGAGTGAGTATTGGATGTTCAAAGCTTTGGTCATGCCAAGCTTCATGAAACACTCTTCTTCATGTTGCCAGTACAGTAAAGCTGCACCAGCATTCAAAAAAGTTAGCAATGGGGATCCCCAGTAATTGATCAACTTGGCAAGGCATCGACTGGAGTATGCATATTTTGATATCAGGATCTATGAGGCGTGCATTAGCAGTGTCACTCACTTGCAAATAGTGTCTTAGTCTATTCAGGCAAATGCATGATCTGCACAGAGAATAGGACAATGTGATCCAGCATAAAAAGCCAACATATGCTGTTTGGATATTGCATGATAGGTCAGTGTCATGTTCTCTTTACATTTGTGATATTGCCATGGACAGTGACTAATGCTATGGGTCTTGGAAGTTCTGGGCCTAATGAATATGCTGAGTGCCAACTGCATGAAATATTTAACTGCTGGGCGCGTACAAGGATTTTTTTCAATTTCTCTTCTGTCTTTTTTTCTTTGGTGTTGTAACATTTATGCCACTTGAGTGCTATGAAGACATTTTTCATCATGCAACTTGTAACACCATTGTTTTCCATGCTAGGTGAACCCGCAGTCATATGGAAAGTGTGCTTTCTTCTTGCAATAATGTCGGGTGCAATGAAAGGTTTTTTTCAAGGCAGGTTAGAAAAAAATTATGAACTTAATTGGAGTGAGGAGAGCCTGCCCAGCGAATTTCTACCCCCTCGGTATCCACGTTTTAGGGCTAAATGTACTATAGTTTTGTGAGTCGCAATTCAGACGGCAACTGGATTGCAACTATTAACATAAGTAAATGAAATGGATTAAAGGAAGCAAGAGTTGTGTTTGGTAAAATTGAGAAGTAAATCAAATTAATACTAATTTGCTATTTGGCAAACAGATTGATCAATTTCCTAATAACGATTCAGTATTGCGATTTGCAATTCATATGTACTAAGCATTATAAGTAGCAAATGTATGGAAAACTATAAAATTGTACATTCAATGTACCACCAAGTAGAAGGAGGTGGTAACCGTGTGCAAACTATAGAAGTAAGGTTTTTTTTTCCACTTTCCCTTCAAAATGTCTGTACTATGTGTGATGGCAAAGAGGGTGAGGATTTTGGCGATGCAGCAGAAGAGGGGAAGGCAGCAGGAGAGGGTTTTTAGGGTGAGGATAACTTTACTGTATTAAATTGAGGAGGATCTATATCGCAAGTACAGACTGAGTAGACAAGTGATACATGATTTGATTCAAGAGTTGCACTGATTATTATATACAAGACTCAAAGAATTGACCATAGCCACACACTCAAGTCTTATTTTCATTGTATCACTTTTTGCCTGGCAGTTATCAGGACATTTTAGCAACAGCAGGAGATGTGTCACAGAGCGCACTTTCTTGGCTTTCCATATATCTTTGATGCATAAAAGTGGAGGAGCACTTTAGTATCCACCCGTAACGTCATGGAAGGTTGTTGCCACTTGTGGCATGTTGTACAACACTGGCACTAGAAAGGCGCATCCATTGATAACATGACAGTTGCTTCGGTGAAGATAATGTTCCACCTCTAGAGTAATTAAATAAATGCGCTATCGATATTATCAAGAATTTGTTGTAAATTCTGAAAAATGGTAAGCATGAACGCTATATGTTGTGTTATTCTCGGATTTGTAAATATGCTTAGAAATATGTTATGCATATATGCAGAAAGAAAATCTGAGAGGCACTGATTACTCACAGAGCTTGGTATTGTTATTGAACATACAAACGTGGGAGTGGTGCCACACAAAGTATCTCTTTGAGTTTGTATCCTTTGTGGTTCCCCCTCTAGCTTTGGGGGGAGGGGTCTTTCAATGAGCCTAGTAGCCTACAAAGAATTAGGCTACATTGGACATAGCAACCTCCATCATCCTATACAAAAAGCAATTCTTGATTAACATTATATAAACAATAGTGTGTGTGCGGGTATAAATCCGTGGCTTCTGTACATTTTGTAATAGAAGTCAATTTTATTTGGCTTTTAGACCCACAATTAAACTAAGCTTGCTACACAGCACACCACCCTCAGCTCTTGTCTGAGCGCTCTCAGGCACAACCAGGAGAGTGTATCTGTTAGATGCACAGAAGGCCAGGGACCCTCAGAAAAAGATAGCTAATTTTAAATACTGTTCTGCACTTGGTAAACTGGGTTACCCTAACATATGTATCTGCTGATAGTCCATGATCTCCAACTGCAGATGAATACTCAGGATTTTCACAATGAATATTCATAAGATAAACCTCAATGCAATGGATCTGAACAGTGATGGATATGAATATTTACTGAATATACTGAAACCCCTACTTGGTATAGGCATCTAGGAAGATCACAAGTATGTATGCTGTAAGAACTATATAGCTGACTGGCCGCACCGTCCATGTGAACAATATTATCATTTAGGTTTGGCTTCCAAAGCTCACCTGTAGTGTTCCAGATCAATGCCTTAAAGCATCAGGACTGTCAGCTACTGTGCTAACAGCCCAAGATGTCTCTTACTTGGATCCCCTTTTGTGGTTCCAGCACCGGGTGGATTTTATGCAGCTGATGGTTGATTCCCAGAGAGAGGGCAACCGCACCAACTCCAGTGGGGAAAGTCATGAATACAAAGGTAATAACAGATAAAAATGCATCTGTCAAGCTTGCTGCATGGAAGAGTGAGTATACTGTAGCAAATTTACAAATGTTTTTGAAAACTAATAGCGCTTTGCCAATGTACCTGGAAAATATACTTTTAAAAGAGATTATTTGATATGGAAATATTTGTAAAGAAATATTGTTGTGCGAAAATAAAATGTGACAATGAACATTAATTTTGCCAACCCTATCCTAAACCACCATCATCTCCAGTTACTTTGTATCAAGGGGGCATTCCAAGGGTGGTACATGGGCATTCCCATTCCACAACCCACGGTTTCTGGCACAAAGCCCTATTTACTAACAATAACAGACAGGGTTTTCCGCCAAATAATATTGCCTCTTTGAGATTAGCCTTAACTTGGAGAAATGCTTTTATTTCTCCAAACATTTCGGACTTGCATGTGTGCTGCACTGTATAGCACACTCCAAACTGGGAAAACTGTTTAAATTGCTCTCAGCATAGTATTTTACAGGGGGAAGGGTACCTTCCAGTACAAAACCTATGCTAGACATGACTCGCATTCCTTTGAGCTATGGTGTAAAGGTGTGTGCCTGAACTTGATTGTGTGCCAGCACTAGGGAGAGAGCTGGACAGTGCCATATCTTTGCAGATATGGCACTGTCCTGCTCTCTCCCTCTGGTGCATTGTGTGAAATCTTTGTAAATCTGCCTCATAGCATTTCGACATCTGCAGTTTGGATGACTTGTGAACAAGCCCAGTCAGGTGTTTTTTTCCTTAAATCCCTCAACTTTCCCTTTGGTAAGGAAACAGTTTGATGATCCATGCTCAGACAGATTACAGATGTGGGGAGTAGAAGTCAAGAATGTGTATGTCATCAGTAACTTTAGATATGAAAGTCCTTTGAACATCAAATTATAAAATTCCAGGGTTTAAAAAGTGAGCGGTGAAGTAAAGTACATTCTACCTCAACTCATCTGATGTGCATTCCAAAACGCATACATACACCTCATTCATGTCTTTGTTGGCCTCTGTCTGCCAGCTGCTACTTACAATTTCAAAAGACTGTCGACCCAACACTCGGGCAGTGCTTAACTTGGTTTTAGTAATGCTTTTCCCATTCAGAGGAAAATCAGAAGAAACAATGCATTCCTCGACCTATTTGGGTCAGTTGGAGTTTTCCTGCCGGCATGCGACACTGACGTAGGCTCATTTATTTGCATGAATAAACCTATGTTTTGCACACCCTTCTTGTGTGTATGTCATCTCTACACATACCAAAGCACCTACAGGCACCAATGATCGAACAAAGATGGATAGACCCAGGGCTTTAAGTGGGCTGGGTCCTGACGGTGCTCAGCACCAGCAGTTCTAAAAAGCAGGTGCTGTGACGGGTCCCTATCTGGCTCTCCATTTTTGCCCTCACCCTCACGATGAAAAAAAATCTTTACTCTGCAGCAGTACCACCCTTCACTGCCTTTGAGGTAATGTCAAAGAGACTCGTTATAGTTCTTTCACAGTCTCATCATGTCAGAAGCATTTTCAATATTATATACAACGAAGCCATAGTTGTTGCTTATTTATCTTATGCAACTAACAACCATTCACAAAGCCAATAATCCTGACTTGTTATAGGTATAATGTTACTTGTTGTATTATATATTTGGATGGAGGGACAGAAACAGCAAAATACCAGTTGTGCGGCACGCTATACTAAGCACAGATTTTTAGTTTATGTGTTTTAAGCCACGCCCTTAATTGCATCGGCCACGCCCCTTTGAGAGACCCCCCAGTTTTTTCATCCCACTTAAAGCCCTGGATAGACCAGACTGTCAAACCCAGTAGATTCATAGGTTCTTAAAGGTTCAACAGTTGTATGAACACTGAAAAAAGATACACCCCTTCCTTAGAATCGGTTCGCTTCAGGACAGACAACATGCCCTAGTTCAAGCGCCAATAAGAATTTAATGAGAAATACCCAGAGTTAAGAATTATGCAAGTGAGATTCCTCAAGGAGGCACTGTTCTTTTCACAATCAGAAGATTACTGGCTTATCTGACAAAATAAAAAGCCTTTGAATGAACCACTCAATAATTTTTCCTTGGTGAGATGATCTGTCCAGAGGATTCTCAATTTGTATTACACAGCTAAACAATGCACCGGAAGATAGAGGTGATGGACTCTTTAATCTACTCCAAACGTCATATTTGCAACTATTGGTGAGAATGTGATAATTTGATATGAATTTTTGAATTGCACATTTTTGGTTCCCAGATTAAACAAGTACAACAGCACCTCTCCAGGCACTTCACAGTAGTAAACAAAACCCTGTTGGGCCCTTTCAAAATATTGTGCAGGAGGGTGCATTTCAAGACATAATATTGGTCAAGTAAGTAATGCCATAAATATATTTCTAGTGGAATGGCAGAAGGATTTTAAATGTGAGCCCTTAAGTTGTTGGCCACCTGTGGGGAGATGCCGGTAGGAAGGTAAACACCGTTAAACTTTCTGAGATTCAAGTGGAGCCAAACCATCGAAATTTGAAGCCTGTTGATGTGTTGTTTCGAAGAGGGATACATCTTTACAATTAGTCACCAGAAGCACAACATGGTTCATAATAATCAGCCAATCATGATGCTTTTGTGGGAAGCTGCTTTGATGTGATTGAACAACACCTGGGGACTTAGTTGTCATGTTTGGGTTGAGGATCATCTGTTCAAAAGAGCGCCTAGATAATTTTTCAGAGTGTTTATTATTTTTAACCTATGTTTTCTTCTTTTCAGTGCTTACAGATTCAGAGATAATGGCTCAGGCCATCATCTTTATATTTGCTGGATACGAGAGCAGCAGCACTTCTCTTAACTTCCTGTCATGGCACCTGGCAACCTATCCCGAGATCCAGAAGAAGTTACAGGAAGAGATTGATAAGGTGCTTCCAAACAAGGTAAGTCAAGGTCCTGCCTCATAAGCAAGGAGTGTGTGACAAGTCCTATGCAATAAAGAGCTGTATAGTACTCCTGGTGATGCGGTTGAAAACTATCTATGGCCCCTGCGCAAGTGTCCAATTAAGTTGCGACTGGAAATCTGGACATTGACAGAGAAGAAAGAAAGAATTATCGAATAAAAAGTGAAATTCTGTGAGCAATTTAGACGTGCAATGTGGAAAGAAATGATATATGACAGTTTCTGTGCCATAAGCATATAAGAAAACATTGTGAATATATAGAGTAGATTTTGATTTAACTAAGAACAAAGTTTACCAAGCCCCCATCTCACGTACAATGGCATATCTCAGTATTAGCACTGGGAATTCATTGGCGAATTTGATGGAGGAAAATAGACAGTTAGAATAGGTAATAGCATGTAAAATGCTTTTACATATGTACAAAACACAAATTGCGATTGGGTGATTTGTGTTTGCGATTCGGTATTTGGAAGGGGCGTGTTTAGGTCATCCTTTCCAAGTACGGAATTTGAATGGGATGTATGAATGTTTTATGATCGAATCCTATTTTACCGGCTCCATGAAACAGTTTTAAGAGCAGACAGTTGTCCCATGGACCACTGCCTACTCTTAAAAATGAAACTGAAATGTTTAATTTTTCTTCTTAAACGCATCCCGTTTTCCTTTAAGGAAAACAGGCTGCATTTAAAAAAAAAAAAGATTGCTTTATTAGAAAGCAATCATAGACATGGTGGTCTGCTGACCTCAGCTGGCCACCATCCCTGTGATGGCTGCGATTCCTAATGGGTCGCAAACTGCAACCTACCTCATTAAAACTGTGAGGTAGGTCTATTTGCGACCCACGAGAAATCGCTAATGAAACTCAAAAGAGTTTAATACATTAGGAATACCGATATCCTAATTGCGATTCGGAGAGATTCGCAGTTAGGAGATCGGTATTTCTAATGTTAGTACATCTGGCCCTAAATTCCTCAGAGATTAGACCAAATAGCACCTAGAATTCTGGTGTCGCCTAAAGTAAAAAAGTAAAGTAAGTCCGTTTTTATATAGCGCAGCTACTCACCCTTACGGGTCTCAAGGTGCTGGGGGCCGTCGTGGAAATTAAGTGAGCTATTGCCCAGAGTCACATGGTGCTGAGCTGAGCTGCTGCCGGAGCCAGAGATCGAACTGTGAACCCTGTGCTCCGAAGTCAGCTGCCCTGGCCGCTGCACCACACCTCTCCACTATAGCCTACGCTATAGCATTCTGAATTCTTAGCTGTGATGTGCTCTAAATGTGTAGCCCAGTAATCTGGCTTGTCACTGGCTCCTGTTTTAGGTGACATTGAACAATAAGGCCACCAGAAACAAGTTCTGTTGTGTTGTGAGATTTTACACTTTTGAAGCAAAGTTTCCCAAAGAAAAGAAATAAAACGTTCTGCTTACTGAATACATCGTCATCCACACATATAAATTCTTGGGATAATGTCAATGAAAACAATCGAAGATACAGGGCAGGAGGTTTCTTGCAACAATATAGAGTGAAAATCTGGACAAAAGTAGTATGTTGAAACAGTGTTGTTTCTTTATATGCTTCCATGCTCTCAGGAT
This sequence comes from Calotriton arnoldi, assembly GCA_963921515.1. Lineage (NCBI taxonomy): Eukaryota > Metazoa > Chordata > Amphibia > Caudata > Salamandridae > Calotriton > Calotriton arnoldi. The sequence goes on along the minus strand of CAWUFW010002692.1, from coordinate 1,532,728 downwards.
TAGTGAGCTTGACAACCAGCCTTCTCTGGCCATCTGCATATCAGAGCGGCTGCCCGTGGAATGATAGCACAGCGAAGAAGAGAGAAGCCAAGCAAAACTCCACCTCAGTAGGTATGTCTTCCTCATGTTCCCTGCCTGACTTTGAGTTCGGTCTGCAGATTTTCAGTCTGGCAGATTTACAATCTCTGCAAGTGCTAGAAATTTAAGCTCAGATTTACTAAAGTTTCATGCAACGCCGCAAGTCGCTCACCATTTCCATCGAAATCGTTCATGGTGGTGAACTAGTGATCCTAGAATTGGCAGCTGTTCCAGCCTATGTCTGGCTGCCTCAGAATTGGACCTTGGTGGAGCAGATATTGAATGTGGAGTTGCTTCCACCAGTTTAAGTATGCCTTTCATCTTGCGTGCATTAAAGTGGGTGGTTATACTGACATAGGTGCAAATGGGAGGTGCAAATGGGAGTGACACTGTGTTTGGCAGATTGTTCCTTACCACAGTTCTCTAAATCATGCTAGTGATCTAAACGTAACCTTTTTTCAGGCACTTCAACAAATTCATGTTAAGCAAGGGAATAAGGGCCACACGCATCAAACTTAGGAATTGCGATTTTTAAGAAATCGCAATTTAGTAATCGCAATTCCTTATGCATGTAGGAATCGCAAAAAAAATTGTGATTCCTACACATTCCTTATTTGCAACTCGCAAATTGCGAATCGCAAATAAGGAATGGCTTCCCATTTATTCCTATGGGACTAGAGGCCCATAGGAATCAATGGGAATCGCATGCGCAATTTGGGAGTACCAAATAGGTACTCGCAAATTGCGCATGCAATTTCAAGGGTGCAAGGGTGCCAAAAGGACACCCTGATGCACCCCTGAAAGTGCAATTAAAAACATGTTGCACACACACATGCCCCAAGGGCATGTTTGTGTGCAACATAAAACTTTGAAAAATGCACGTTTGTGCATTTTTCAAAGTATTCGCAAATTACCATCAACTTTAAGTTGATGGTAATTTGCATTTCTTAAAAGCGAAATCGCAATTTTTTTTTGTTGCATTGCATTTTGGGAATTGCAATTTGTGATTCCCTAAATGCAATCGCAATTTAAGTAATCGCAAATTTTGCGATTACTTAAATAGCGATTTTTGCATTTGGGATGATGCATCCCAAATGCAAAAATTGCGGTCACAAAGGGTCAGTTCTCACAATTGCTTATTGTGGAACGCGCCCACAGATCATTGGCCCCTAAACCAATACCAGGTGCTCCACCAAGACCCATTATTGCTAGACTGTTGAACTATTGTGATCGGGACACGGCACTCCGACTGGCAAGGGAGTTGGGCACCATCACTAAGAGCGATTATGCCAACCTTTCCCCTTGAACCTGAATCGTTTGCCCCACTTACTACTATCATTGAGAACGTGGGGGCGGAACATCTCGTCTCTAAATTATACCGAGCGTGTGCGGCGGTAATCCCCGTTGACGATACCAAAATCTGTGAAGGCTGGGAGGCGGACCTGGGACATCCCATCCTTGACGAACAATGGCCCGAGTGCTGCTCACAGATAAATGACGTCTCCCTGAATAGTCGCCATAAATTGATTAACTTCAAATTCTTGCGACGAAGTTACATTACTCCCGAGAAATCACATAGAATCGACCCGAGCAGGCCTCACTGTTGCCTGAAATGCGGGGCTCCACATGCAGACTTCGCACACCTCACCTGGAATTGCACTAAGATCCAAAACTATTGGGAGGCGGTGTTTAGGACACTAGGGGAAATGGTGGAATTGGAGTTCGCACCTACACCTGAGGTTGCCCTAATGGGATATGTGACCAACTTCCCCAAAGAGGTCCGGAAATTCATTGCCATTGGCCTAACTATTGGCGAAGAGAGAGATCGCCATTAAATGGGGACGCAAATCAGCACCCACATTAAAGAGCTGGTTAAACAGCCTAATGTATTGCAACACAAATAGTGATTTGTATGCCAGCACATTACCACGATCCTCACGCCCGAAAGATATCTGGGGCCCTCCAAAACATATGCGGCTACATCACGTTCGCCTTCCGCCTCACAATTAGAACAGGGTATAGTCCCCATAGGGGTGGGTTAATGGGTCACCCTTCAGTATTAAGTGACGGCTGGTACATTGCTCAGTTAAGACTCCACACAGTTTATTATTAAGATAGTACCTGGTTGTGGGAAAGTAACCATTTGGCGGGTGGGGCGGATGGGCCAACAGGAGTTGACATCTTTTAAACTTGTTTATAACGATTGCCTTCAGTACTGTATCATTTATCGGACTCTGGCTGCATTTTCCTTTCTTATTTTTCAAGTTGATGAGTGTAAGACAGTGAGCGCTCATAAACCATGGTATTGTATGTTTAAAATGGTAAATAAAGGTTTTTTTTTAAAAAGGGAGTTGGGCACCATAAAGTATCAAGGAAATGAGATCACCCTCTATTCGTACTTTACAACAGCAGTTCAACAAGCCAGTCGGGAATTCCAGCAAGTTAAGAAAAAAATGCAGACTATAAACATCCAATATGCTATGCTATATCCAGCTCGCCTTAGGATTCAGCACAAGGGAAAAACAACATTTTTTGTGTCACCTAAAGAAGCAATGACATTTGTAAAACAACTGGAAAGAAAAGACGTGACACACCAACCAGGCGACGAGGCAGATATCGAGGACTGAGGTTGCCAGAAAAACGCCACAACCTGGACAGAACTATGTAGTAAGCGGGAGAATGAGGGCAGGGATGGGATATGTAACATTGAAGTATTACTGAATGGGCATGACCCTACCCTACCAGCGGCACATCAGATGGTAAAAGTGTGAATGAATAACTAGTTGGACTAATGTTTGACAGTATAATAACCCCTGATATATAATAGTTGTGGCATATCCATAGAGGTTAAAAATGAAGGCTAATAGCCTGTCCTGGAATGTACTGTTTATGTCCTATGATATGGTGGCGTATTTCATAATGCCCCGACCCCCCCCTAACACCAAGGGGGTGTGTCGGCTCCTAGCGGCCCCCTAGAGGGGATACCCCAACTGCTAGAAATTTCTGTACGTATATACCTTTGAACAGGTTGCTTGACTGTTGGTTGTTGCAATCTGATGTTGCAATATTATTTAAGGGTAATCGTTGGCATAATTGGGAACGCTGAGGTTGGAGGGGTGGGAGTTAAAGGTGGTTTGTTTGGCCAAGAACTATCATCTGTGTGACACTAGTACTGAAGTTTATGCAGTGACAGCCTTCTTTAAGATAAATATGGCTACGGATATGTGACGATGGGCGATGTAGCGGGAAAAGGTAAACATAGCTTGTCCTGGGTAACATGCGATGTACGGGGACTTAACAATCCAAAGAAAACACGTCAGGTGCTGGCTTACCTGGATCACCAAGGTATACAACTGGCGCTTCTACAGGAGACACACCTTACAAAACATTCAGAGAAAAAAGTAGCCGAAAGGTGGGCGGGGGTGAGACTGGCATCCTCCTACTCCTCCTACTCTAGAGGAGTAAGATACTTGTAAAGAAGACCATACCATTTGTACTCACACATTCTGACATAGATGAACAAGGCCAGTATATTATAGCGCAGGGTAAACTCTGTGGCACAGTGATTAACATTGTTAATGTATATGGGCCCAATACACATGATCCTGAGTTCTTTGTAAAACTATAGTCCAAACTGCACAGCTTAGCACCATCCGCACTTATATGGGGGGGGCGACTTCAATTCCCTGCTGATACAAACTGAAGATCGGCTTTCCACGGTTGATGTGGCACCCAAAAAAGCGGCGGAGGTATTAGTAAGAGGAATGAAAGACATGGGGCGAATCGATATCTGGAGGCTGAGGCACCCTGGGGTTAAGGAGGGCACGTACCACTCCTACATACCCAAATCATGGTCAAGACTAGACTATTGGTTAATTACAAAAGATATGGCTACATGGACAAATATGGTCAAGCATTTGCCAAAGACATTGTCGGATCATGCTCCGGTCCTATTAAACATAACAATTCCTAAGTACAACCCCCCACAGTTTACATGGCGCTTACAGTCCACCTCACTGCTTGACCAAGTTTTCAAGGAAGGGGTACGAACAGCAATTGTGGAGTACTTTGAGCACAATATGGGCTCAGTCCAAAGTATGGAAACAATATGGGAGGTGTTCAAAGTGACTGCGTGGGATATGCATAAGTCTCCAAGCGGGAGTCATCAAATCTCTAAGGGGGCAGCTGAAACTGCTTGAAGCACAGTTGGGTACATTGGAGAGAGCGTATGAGACTACTCATGAGGAGAGCAGACTGGCCGAGATCAGGGAAAAGATTACAGATTACAACGAGACAGCAGAACAAGAGGTCCAACACATGTCACGCCGATGGCGGGCCAGAGCATATGGAGAGGGGTTGTAGGCCTGGTAGAGCATTAGCAAACAGTATTGCAGAGCCCTGGGCACGGTCGCAGATAGTATAAGCAATCTCTGAAGAAGGGATTGTGAGGCATGACAAGCCGGGAATTCTCCACACATTTGTAAACTATTATGAGCATATGTATGCTGTGCGCGAATCGGCAGCTGAGACAGACATTGTAACTTACCTCGAGGACATATCATTGGTATGGCTCACACAGGGACAGCGAGAATTCTTAGCACAACCAATCACCATGGAGGAGGTTAGGGAGGCCATAGCCACCTTACCTAATGGGAAAGTGACGGGATGTGATGGCCTGCCCAGGGAATATTATAAAGAATATGTGGATTTAGTGGCCCCACACTTGCATGCCATGTATATGGAAGCATATCAACGCAGCTGTCTTCCTGACACTCTACGTGAAGCCCTCATTATTACATTATTAAAACCTGACAAACCGAATCATAGGTGCGATTTGTACAGACCGCTGTCGCTCATTAACACTGATGCCACAATACTTGCGAAGACCATAGCCACACGTATGCGTCTATTATTACCCACGATGGTACTGCCGGATCAATCGGGGTTTGTGCCCGCACGATCCACTACACATAATTTACGCACGCTGTTCGCGGTGTTACATCTATTGGAACCCACACTACCTGTGGTGGCGGTGCTGTTAGACGCTGCCAAGGCTTTCGATTCAATTCAGTGGACGTGTATGTTTACATTGCTGCACCGTATGGGGGTACCACAGGAGTTCACAAACTGGATTAAACTATTGTATACCAAACCAGTTGCCCAAGCTCGAGTCAATGGGCACACATCAGAAACCATCAGAATATACCGCGGCACGAGACAGGGTTGCCCCTTGTCGCCGCTGCTGTTTGCGGTGGCTTTGGAACCACTCGCTTGTGTGTTGAGGCAGCAGCATGCGGGCACGGCATTGAGATTTCAACAACGGCCGTTAGCAGTGTCACTGTACGCTGATGACATGGTATTATATGTCAGGGACCCCAAGGAACACTTGAAGCGACTTATAAGGGAATAGATGCGATTCGAATGGCAATCGGGATTAGGTATCAATTGGTCCAAATCGGTCATCCTTCCCCTAATGGCAGACACGACACCCCATGAAGTAGAATACCCATTGTTATGGTGCGAGGATCCTGTAAAATATCTGGGGATATGGATCCATAAAGACCCACAGGTAGTTTTGCAAACGAATTACGGCAGGGCGATCACGAGGCTGGAGGAACAAGTGACGAGGTGGATCAGGCTCCCATTATCCCTAGCTGATAGAATAGTGCTAATGAAAATGTTAGTGTTGCCTAAATACTTATCCTTATTTACTAACATTCCCATACGCTTGACACAACATTTTTGTCAAGACATGCGATCCCAGCTCATTAAGCTGGCCTGGGCAGGGAAGCAACCGAGGCTTAGGTGGGAGATCCTTACGCTCCCATATGAACAGGGCTGCTTTACGGCCCCAGATTTACAACTGTACTATTTAGGTGCACAGGCACACTTTGCCTATTACTGGCACCAGGCACCGAACTACACCCCACATATAGCTGTAGAGGCAGACGTGGTACACCCTGTCCCGCTCAAAGCCATGATTTCAAATAGAAGCTCAATTTTTGAACTTGGGGAAATAGATACGGTACAATGCACAGTCCACGCATGGAGAGCACTGGGGCGTAGGGCACGGATTAATCCATTATACGCACCTGCCATGCACCTTGTTCACCATTCCAATATATCTGTGACACAAGAGGTGGGATCACTAACCATCTTGCATACAGCATGCCTCCATACTATGGGGGATGTCTATCTGGAGGGTAAATTCATAGACTCCTCAGAGATAATAGCAGACGATAACGGGTCCCCTATGCTTATTTTCACGTACAGCAGACTCCTTGCGGCTATGCACACGCTATACCTGCAATTCCCAGAAGAACCGCGAGCACTGGGGGTGCTTCAACTCATACTTAAGGCGGAAACACAACAACATTTAATTACACAATTATATAATGCATCACAAATAGATACACAGACAATGTTGGATGGGTCTCTAGCGAAGTGGACTGCCATCATCCCCACACCACTTAGCATGGACGACTGGAAGTCGTGCTGCACCCTAACGGGACAATTGACAGTAAATGGTAATCTCAGAATTATATATTTTAAGCACCTACATCAGCTATACTATACCCCCATGCAGCTCTGTAAGATGGGGCTGCGAGAAAAAAGCGGACTGCATTAGGTGCGGGGCGCAGGATACAGACTTTATACACATGGCATGGGCCTGCCCAGAAATACTGGGAACAAGTCACAAGCATTCTAACTGATATGGTTATGGAGAAAGTAGAATGCACTCCACAAATGTGTTTGTTAGGTCTAATTAAGACAATACAGCCAACCAACCGCAAAATAGTAGCCATAGATCTGTTACTAGCAAAGAGGAGGGTTTCAATTCACTGGGGGGGGGGCTGTACCAAAACGTGAACATTGGTTACGGGATATGACATACTGTCGTGACCAATTAGATTGTTATGCTGAGGAACTGCTGCGCGCCTCACGCCCAAAGGATATATGGGGCCTCTTCTCTGCATATCTACTCGCCAGGTCGGCTGATTAACGTATACGAACACATCTGTTCACGGAATGGAAGGGGGTTGTCTGCTGTATATCCGTTATGTAGAAATGTAATCAATTTTAATGTACTGTGTCAATCATGCTATACGCTATTCTGTAACTGGATAATGGCTGCAATGTTTTTGTCTTGTTATTTTATGTCTGAAATTGAATAAATAAAAATAATAAAACATTTTTTTTAAAGTATCCCCTGCTCGTACATGATAAGGATATTGCATGTGACCTTAGAGTTCCATAACCATATAAAGGAACTCGGCCTTCAGTCCCAATCCTCTATGTGGTTATGGAATTCCTTGGTGACATGCAATATCCTTATGTATGGCAGGGGGACTTTATCCCTTCTTTAATCATGTGACTCACCCAGTTGCCGCTTATAAAGAAAAGACGTCAGAACTCAACTGTAATAAGCTACTATAGTAGAGTTCTGCCGTCACAATGTCTGCTGCCAGAGTCAGCAGCTGAGGTGAAAGACAGGTCAGGTCACGGAGAAGCTGTTTAAAGCAATAAAAAATTTAACGTTGCTTTTCTTTCTGCTACTCTATTTTCTCTAGCTTACAGTGGCAAGCAGAAAGAACAAGTTTGTTTTGTGCACTCCTTAAATAATTAAAAATAAATTTGAATCTTTCTGCATATTTCTACACATTCCGAGCTACTGCAGCTTTTGCTTTTTTTAAAAACTGACTTGTAGTGAACTGTGTCTAATGTCTTTTTTATAATAAATATCTAACAGTTTTTGATGTGTTTAATTTTGCACTAGGGGTTCTATTTTTATTCTTCATGTTTGCAAACATGCTCTCTCTTTCATATGAAAGAGCTACAGACCAAGGTTTTAAATGGTTTGTGGGAAAGGTGATGGTGTGACCATGTATTATATGGCATAAAGTATCCCCTGCCGTACATGACAACGATATTGCAAGTCACCTTGGAATTCCATAACCTTATAAAAGAACTCAGCCTTCGGCCTCGTTCCTCTATATGCTTATAGAACTCGTCTGTAACTTGCAAAATCCTTATAATGTACAGCAGGGGGGACATTATCACTAATATATTGTGTTTGAATTTAAAAAGTACATATGCTAGACTGCAAAGCAGCTAATGAAAAAGTAACACCTTGCTTTCTAGCTCACCTCACTGCGCTCAATAACACTCTAAGCAGATTTAAGTACGGCCACACCACCGTTTTTCATACTATGAAGTTTCACTTCCTTCTGGTGTTGCCATTCATTTGTGATTCAGGGTCCTGGGATCCTTCACCAGAAGAGCAGAAGTACTATGGTAACTGCCTTTTGAAATTATTGAAGCTTATTACAAACTGGTGGCACTTGCCTTTAAAATGACTAAAAATGACTGTGAGTCCTGAAAATCGTCCATAAAATGTCGACATATGTCAGAAAACAGCATTTAAACATGAAAAACATTTAATTACATGTAACAAAATAACAAGCGAATACTAATGTGATAAAAAAAGAAGACTCCTAGCTTGCTCACTTGGGTTACACACTTTGAGTGTTGCCATAACATTATTTGTACAATGCACTACTATAACTTTCGATTTTCTCTATATGTACTTCTAGGCTCCTCCCACATATGATGCACTGATGCAGATGGAGTATCTCGACATGGTTATTAATGAAAACCTGCGGCTTTACCCCCCTGGAGGACGTATTGAAAGGGTCTGCAAAAAAAACATTGAGATCAAAGGAGTAACCATTCCAAAAGGCGCCGTGACATTAATCCCAGCCTATGCACTACACCGAGACCCCGATTACTGGGAAGAGCCTGAGGCTTTCAAGCCCGAAAGGTAGCGCCAACTTTGGGGCTGGGAGGGAATGGGAAAGATAGAACTGCAGAGGATAAACAAGCAGTGTTAAATTCCAATCAATAATATGAAGCAAAACGAAATATAATGCATTGTCAGTGGAGGTCTTCTTCGGCCATTAGCTAAAGAAAACAGCAAACAAAAATGATTTATTTTAAAAGCGCGTAGCGCAAAAGGTAATACCAATAAAATATTGCTCAAACCATCATAAGAACACTGGAATGCTGAGAGCTCCATTGAAGACAATGGAGTAGCTCCGGGCTTATAGTGGCTGGTATAAGCCTTCTGCTCCAACATTCCATTGTTTGTCTTCCTGCTTCTCCCTTTTTAATTTAGTTTATTTTAATTTAGAACATTCTAACCTCACTGGGTGGAATGTTCTAATAGCCTTATAGCCCTTCTGCCTCAGGCTGTGCCGGTTTTTAAAGGCTGCGGAGATCTATAACTCTGGTTCAGGGCCTTTAACAACCGGTATATCACTCGGCAGCAGGATATAAAGCTATATTATGTGCTGCAGTACAGTGTAGTAGATTGTTTGTCAAGTTAATGAACCTGAGAATTGGCTGTGCTTGCCTGGCTAAAATTAGCACTGATCGTTACCAGAAGGATGCATGCACTGAACGTGAATTAGAAATTTGAAAGTGACCTAATTTTCCGAAGATGGGTACAAGGTGTTGCCGTTGGGCAGCTTCACCTTTGGGAATTGTAGCGGGGTGTATCGGGTCGTGTGATGTCTTCTGAAAGGGTAACCATTGTTTTAAAGGACCACTTGTTAATTAACAGAACCGAGGCTGCTTTAAAAAAACGTTTCTAGTAGAACATAGGGAGCATCACAAAATTACAGGTAAGTCACAAAACTTTGTGTGAAATCTGCACCCACTATTGTGCTTGCCTTTATAAAAACTTGGCACAGTGTTTAATTTGAGCTGGTGGCATCTGGTGGGGGCCACAAGCACTTATTTTTGGGGACCGGCACGTATTTACCGGGCGCACGAAAGGGGAAAAGGGAAAGAAGGAGGAACAGAAAGACTGCAAAACCGTCAGAGAAAAAGTGGCAGGGAGTGTCTGGTAGTAGATTAAAGACTACAAGCCTTGGTATTCGGCTTGTCGACTTTTAATTGCTCCGACCGCCGCCTTTTGTGCAAAGCTTTGGGCACCAGAGTCCCTGGCAACTTATTACTTTCTTCCTGGGCTACAGTCATTCATTGCAGTTTGGACCACCCAAATATCTCCTGAAGAGCCTCCAGATTTTCCAGACTGCAGCAGCTTTCTCAACATCTGTTGTAATCACTCCATCACTAGTAATCTGGTGGATCTTCACTAGATCAAGCAGGTTTCAAGGCTCTCTGCCCAGTGTACATAGCCTTCCACAACACAGGCACCAGGTATTTGTGTAATTCGATTGACCTCCATGAACCTATCCACTATTATCCAGCTGTAATCTGATTGCAATCTGGCCAAGATTCCGGGTTCAGCTAGACGAATCCAAGTGGGACTCTATTTCAGCTTCCTGGCTCCCATGCTTTAGTACATCCTTCCCTTAGACTTTTGCCATTCCTCTTCTGAATCTGTGTACAGAGAGAAGCTTAAAACCTGGTCATTAACTCAATAACACACTTTACTGTTGTCCAGAGTCTAGCTATTTAGCACCAGTATGCACCACTGTGGGTAGCAGATTGAGGTTGATTTAACAAGACATTTGGAAGGGTCCTGAAGTTGCAAGGATGAAACAGACAATAAGACAAGACTACTGGGAGACAGGTGTTAGACCTGGCATCTTTGGCGTGATTTCCCCAGTCTTTTTGCTTTTAACCTCTTGTTTTTTTTTTTACTGTGTGCTGCATTTTGTTTTTTTCTGGTTTTAGGACTCTGGGCACTTTAACGCTGCTGACCAGTGCTTAAGTGCTCCCTGTGTAAATTGTATTGGTTTATCCATGATTGGCATATTTGATATACTAGTAAGACCCTATTAAAGTGCACCAGGTGTGCCCAGGGTCTGAAAATCAAATGCTTCTAGTGGCCCTGCAGCACTGATTGTGCCACCCACCTGAGTAGCCCTGCAAACACGTCTCAGGCTAGCCACTGCAGTGTCTGTGTGTACAGTTTTAAACTGCCATTTCGACCTGGCAAGTGCACCCACTTTCCAGGCCCAAACCTTCCCTTTTACTACATGTAAGTCACCCCTAAAGTGGGCCCAAGGCAGCCCCATGGGCAGGGTGCAGTGTATTTAAAAGGTAGGACATACTGTTGTGTTTTACATGTCCCAATAGAAAAATACTGCTAATTTAATTTTTCACTATTGCAAAGACTATCTCTCCCAAAGGGTAACATGGGGATTGCCTTGAAATATCTTTTAAGTGTAATTCTCATTGGGAGAAGATAGCAATTTGGAGTACTGAGTCTCTGAACTCACAATTTAAAAATACATCTTTTGGTGAAGTTGGTTTTAAAATGGGTTTTTGAGAATGGCCCTTTTAGAAAGTGGGCATTTTCTTGCTTAACCATTCTGTGCCTCTGCCTGACAGTAGAATCCACTTCTGGGTTAGGATGACAGTTGGGCTTTTGTGCATTCACTCTAGACACTCACACAAAGGGAACTGAAGTGTGCCTTGCTGTAGCGGGTTCGAAGGAAGGGGCAGGAAAACAGGTTGATACACACAGGGTTTTATTTTGTGAAGTACACGTCTTCTGTTAGTAGCCAGAGTTCCTAACACTGTCGGGATGGAATGCGATATCTCTCTCCTCCTGGATGGCGCCTTGGGATAGAGGACGTCTTCGGGGAACTGTAGCCGGATCCTTCGGTCGTCCAGCTTCTTCCCAGTCTCCGGTGGCTCTCGGGGGAAGAAAGGGAATGGGGAGAAATCGTGAGTGTTCTGTGCCGTTTGGTGTGAACGAGGGAGGGGTAGTGAAGGGAATCACTCCAAACCAGTGCCGCACGTCTAGGTACAAAAGGGGTGTGAGTGTAGGGAGGGGAACACACCTATGGTAGGGTCTGTTAGGGGATGTCTCCCTTAGCCGTCGGGTTTCGCCCGCCCGCCTCCCTACCCAGCCCGCAAACCGCCCTCGTACCTCTGAGAGCCACGCTCCTCCAGGAGCGTGGCTGGGCGAAACGTGGTCCCGGTGGCCTCCTGGCTCTCGTAGCGTCTCCGCACTTCCGCCGATGACACCGACGCCCGCTGTCACTCCCGCTCCTCTTGGATCTTCTCCTTGGTCCGCGTTCTCTAGGTCGCCTTCTTCTTCCCTCTTCACCTTCGCCTCTCGTCCTCCGGTGGTGTAGCACACCTCCTTCCGGGTCTCCGTTCTTCTTGTTGGCCTGTTCCAGTACACGTCATCGGTTGGGGCGGAGTCAGCCGGCTCCGCGTTCCAATTAAAGAAACAGTACTCCTTATCCGCTGGACTGCTGGATGAAGGAGAGGAGCGGCACTTCCAGTCCTCCTGCTGCTGCAAAAGAAGAGTTGGTTCTATTGTAGGAGCGTCGTACCATTGATTTGGGTGATAGTCCCCTGGCTCCTCTGCCCCGTGACACTTGCATATCCTGATGGTCCATCACCAGGCTGATGGGCCTTCCTGAGCTAGAGTGGTGGGAGGAGTTGTCACTGACACCTGAATAGGGCTGTGCCTGACCTCACACAAAGCAGTCTCCACCCCCTGTAGTGTGTCTGGAGCTAGGTCAGGGAAAGGCAGGGTCTTGTGCATTACAAAGACTTTCCTTTGAAGTTTGCCAACTTCAAAGGCAGAAAGGAGTATAAGTATTGAACCTCTGACACTCTCAATCAGAACACTTCTGGACTAAAGGACATTCTGCCAGGAAGAAGAACTAGATGTAGGAGGGACTGCCACTCTGCCTTTTGCTTTCCTGTGCTGGCCTGCTGCTTTTTGCTTTTGTCCTGGGAGTGAAAGGACTGGACTTTGCTTTCTACATCCTGCTTCCAAGGTTCTCCAAGGGCTTGTGTGTGAATGCCTTTTGTTAAGAAGTCTCAGGTCCATCAAATACTTCACCTACCAGTGCCTGGGCTCTTCTGCTGAGAGCCCTGACTTGCCAAGTGGTACCAAATCCAATTCCTGGGCCCTTGGAAGTAGAATCTAGTGATCTGAAGAGAAAATCCACAATCAACTCTCATCACCCATATTCTCGACGCAGCACCGCTGTGCAGCTAAAGAATCGACACAGCACCTGCTTTGCGGCTGAAAAATCACTGGAGCCAAGTCCAGAGGAATGTGTCACCGATGTCCTTTGCACCCGCTCTGACGCAGCTCCGGCTTCACTACTGAAGAATCGATGCATCACCTGCACGTGGCTGTGAAATTGATGCAGCACCAGCTTCGCCCCTGCCGCATCGACACACCGCGTTTGGATTTTCGACGCATTGTCCCTGGCCGCCCATTTCGTCATCTGCGTTGCTCAGCAGTAAGGAACTGAGGCAGCATGTCCGGAGTTCAACACATCACCTCCCCTTTCAGTAAGGAACTGACGCATCACCTCTTCTGACAGTAAGGAACCGACGCATCATCTCCCCTGTGTAGCAGTAAGAACCGATGCATCACCTCCCCTGGCAGTAAGGAACCAACAAGTCACCTCCCCTGGGAGTAAGGAACTGAAGCATCCCTTTGCTCTTCCAGCGCATCACCTCCCCAGCGCCTGTTTCGTCTTGGAATTTTGATGCATCTAAGGTACTTTGGGCTAAAAGTAACGCATCCATTGATTTCTGTGTATTGAACTTATTTAACCTTTGAAAAGTGATATATTTACTTGTGTATGTTGGATTTTTGTCGTTTTGGTCTTGTTTTATTCAGATAAATATTGGCAATTTTTCTAAACTGGTGTGGACTCCTTTTGCAGTGTTTCCACTGTGTTACAGTGTGTGAATGTGCAAATGTTTTACACATTGCCTCTGAGATAAGCCTGACTACTCGTGTCAAGCTACCATGGGGATGAGCAGGGGTTATCTTGGCTGTGTGACTCCCTTACCCTGACTAGAGTGAGGGTCCGTACTTGGACAGGTTGTAATCCACTGCCTACTAGAGACCCCATTTTTAACAACAGGTATGAACTGGTATGTAGTCAGGGCAGTCAGATGTTGCTTGAAACCTTTGCAAGGTGGCAAAATTCCAAAGGTGATTGAGGCACCCATGGTTCTGCCACAGCCACTGAGTGGTACAGCTATCAAATGGTATTGGATATCTTGGGTCTCATTTGTGTAGGTGGAAGTACTCTAAAGTTTGTTTTTGGTGCTAGTAGACCATTTTTTCAGGATGGAAAGAGGTGTGGGCCTAGATTATTGTCTTTTGTTTAAGGACGTGTTGCACAAAAAATTGCAGTGCTTCGTTACATGAAGGATAGAAAATAGTGCAGCACATAATCTAATAGGAGTTATGTTACGATGATGTTATGGGTACTCATGCTAAATCTGGCTGTTATGTATGATGCAGAACCTCGCGCTGTGGTACGAAGACAAATTTGCACTGATTGGTGTGGGCTTTTATCTGGAGGTACTACCTCCATTACAAATTCCTATGTATCCCCACGAGCATACGGATGAGACATGTAAGATGTCTGCTTTCGGTTAAGGGCCAAATGTTACATGCAGATATCAGGCGATATACTTGTTTTCCCCCTTGCTTTTGCATGCCTTTCTTTGTCACTAGGATTTGTGGCAAAGCCAGATCATACTATTTAATAAACCTAGCTATGCATTGAAACCTACGTTTTTTGTTCTAGCCCGCTACCAACACAACAACCCCCCCCCCCCCCTTGCATATACTAGCAGGGCATGGCACAAAGGGGTTTGGGCACAGTGCCTGAGTGAGTTAACTTTTAACACAAAATTGCTTTTCCAAGTGATGAAGCAAGGTTTCATAAATGAAACTTGCTTGTACGCAATCCTTCTCATAGTATTAATTTATTAAAATTGTATTGTTAATACTAACCTTTGCATACACTACACAAAGGGGAGAGACGCTTGCATATGTGTTTTACTAAAGAATAACGCTTGTCTGTAATCTAAAATGGCCGCTATGCGCGGGAAAACTCACTGCGCATGTCGCAACCATATCACATGGTGTGACGTCTTTCTTTGCTTGGTGGGAAACTTTGCTTCTGCGCAGTGTGCATAAAATGGCTGCTTAATGTTTTCACATGCTTCAGCTTGCTCTTGTGTCATTTTAAGTTATCGTTTTCTTAACGCTACTAATGCGGGATAGTATATATAATTAAAATGGGAAAAGAATAGAAATAGTGGGTATACAGTGAAACATTTTATTTGTGATTTTAATATTTTCTTCTTGCACTTTTATTAGTTCATAAACTTGGGCCTGGGTTGGTGACTTGCAACTCGAGAGACGATGGTTCTGCGCATGTATCCTGTGTGCCTGCCAAGTGAAGTCAACTTGGATGTCTCCCAAGGCCATGACCCATTGGCCGAAGATGCTGTACTTTATGTTTCCTGTGGACAAAAATGATACTTTTCCCCTGTAAAATGTATAACATTTGTCGTGAGATGGGTGGGAAATAAAGCAAATGTATTAATTTGAAGGGGTGGGAACGTAAAGGACAATAGGCTTTACAATTTAGGACAAATCAATATGGTGCGACAATCCACCCCCTGTCCCTGTCCAATCAGAAGTAGTGGTCCCATATTTTAGCAACATTAAGGGGTGGTACATGGGCGTAGAAGGGTATAATAGATATAGAATTAGCTAAATAGTTAGAGCTTACTCTCAGAAGACACAGATGAGCCCCAGACTGCCATGCTGATCGGTTGCTGACTGAATCCCTGTCCAGAAGAGATCCTGAGGAGGGGGCGGCGGAGTCCATTAGAAGGAAGGCACGGGAGAATCGAGAGAAGTCGAGTATCAGAGAGGGGAACGACGCAGGCGTCGTTATAGAGAGGTCACCAGTCCTGTCCTGATCCCGGAGGAAGTCTTTGCTCTTCATCCTTCCTGGGTCTTATTCTTTAAACTCCTTGCCTAAGGGGTTTGGTTCTCGCACTTAGGTAAATATAATGCAACCTTTAGTTGCGCTGCTGTCTCTATCTTCTCCTCTTCTTTAAACACCGTCATTGATTAGCAATAATCATTTCTATGCTTAATCTTGAGTATTTCGATTAAGTACCATGTGGCTTTGAATTTTACTCTGCTAAATCTTTAGATAAACATTTTTAAAACTTCCTGACTCAGTGGTTATTTCAGGATTTTGTATTATAATGAATGTCACTCATTTTAAATTTCCCAATTAGCAAAGGATTCATCGGTAAGTCATTACTCTTCAATCAGAAGGTAATTGGTAGCAGGGATTTTTGATAAGAGTAACAACTGATAAACCCAGCGTAAGTATTAGCGTAGTGTGAATGTATGGGCCCAAGTGAGTATATGGTGTATGAATGCTGTTTGCTAATACCGCGCTGGATCAGTTTTCTGGTAAGCAGAGGACGGTTATGGTTACTCTTTGTTAATTGGGTAATGAGAATTTTATTTGTATTTTTATGAACTAACATCCGCTTAAAATTTGAGTTTTGTTTTATGTTGTCCAGAATACCCCGGGGTAAAAAGAATAGCGGGTGGCAAGTGGAAGCCATACTGCATTGAGGTTATCTGTCAGGCAGAATTAGTACTGAGAAGTTAAGCAGGACTTTCAGTACTCGTTAGGGATTCTATGCGTGTGAGTAATAGCAAAAGAGTACGCTGGTAAAAATTTGATGTTATATCACCTAGAAAGGGTAACATTGGAGAAGTAACAGGTATTTCTGGAGCTTGTGTGAAGAGTAGACTGAAGTGTTTTACTCGTAGTGTATGTTTAGTAAACGGAAAGGTTTTACTAAAGTGTGGAAGAAAACTATTTTTTTCAATTTTAGAGAAACTGGCACGATAGCAAATGTTTTATGTTGTTACTGAAAATTAATTAAGATTTATAGAGAAAATAAGTTTGCGTAAATTTTGTAAAGGGAGGGTCAGTTGCCGGAGAGGGAGCTGACATCACAAAACGCCGCATTGAGATTGGTTGAATCCGCGGGTGAGGAAAGACCCTTGTAAAGGAGGGGTTAGTAGTCAGGAGTAATACTGACGTCACAAGTGTCGCGCTGGGATTGGTTAAACCAGCAAGGACAGAAAAGAGCAGATTGTAAAGGAGGGGTTGACAGATAAACGTCACCAAAAGGCCGCGCAAGGATTGGTTCGGAAATAAAAGATAGCAGACATTTGATTGGTCGAGAATTTAGAAGCAAAATTCTTAGTGGATAAAGATTGCATGTTAAAACGCGATCCGACTTTAACAGGAACTCGTCCGGATAGCAGATTCCTAGGTTTTGCAGAATATAATTTTGTACACCGAAGATTAGATAGAATGTACGGAGAAAGGAGAAAAATGTCATTTTTACAAAAGATTAAGAATTATTTTAAAGGGGACAAACCAATCAAAACTAGAGAAGGAATTATTATTCCACCAGCTAAAACGCCCGCTTCATTTATGATGATGGAAAGAGGTTATCATACTTGTGTATGGATGGAGAATTGGATAGAATACACCAAAAATGATGGAGTATTAGCATTTCCCGAGAATGGTACCTTCAATGGAAGAATTCTTCAAAAATTGAGATTGAGGATGAATGACTTAGAACCCAGACCTAGATTAACCCAATACGAAGCTCTAGAAGAATGGGAAACCGAGGCATTTGAGCGTGATCGACCTCGGAGTAATAGAAGTTATCCAGGATTTTTTCCCAGATATCAACGTGAATCTAGGGATGGTCAGATGAAACAATGGAGAAGGGCAATGATTACAGAAGGATTATATCCATTGTTCTCAGCAGAGAAAAAATTAGGAAGTAAGTGCACAGAAAAGACAAAACATTTAATGAGAAATGAGGAGTCTGAAGACGAATTTATGGAGGAAATGTTAAGAAATCCCCCACCATATCAGGAAGGGACAAGTGGATGCACCCCAAGCGCACCACCAAAAACTCCATTAGTGCCACAGGTAATGCATGAATTCACCACGAGTAGAATACTTCATGACAAAGAAAAAGAAGCCCTAGAAAAGACCAGAGCAGAATTAATACAGAAAATAACCCAGATAAAAGTGCATCCTGATTCGTTGACCATACCAGTAACAATTGGTCCAGTAGTTCCATTATATGGTACTCAGGGAAGCTGTCCTCCACCGATACTTACACCTACTGCTGTGAATAATCCCAAACCTGAAGCTCCAGTTATAATTGAGGATCAATTTAGTGACTGTGAATCCACAATATCACTCATGGATTTGCCTATTCGAGATTCTGTAAATAGTACTCCCAGAAAAGAGGTACCTGGAGGTTCAAAAGATGTAAGTTTAATAACTTCATCGGGAACAAAAAGCGCTACCATAGTAACACCTGAAGATCTGGAAAGATGGGTGCAAGGGTCAGTTAAACAGTGTACGTCTCCAAAAATAATAGACATTCATAAATTGAAAGTCGAATTAGAAGAAATAATAGCAGGAAATATAGGACCAGAACGCTTAAATACCTATGATGAAGAAGAATTATTATTCCTGTGCAGGAGTATCACCAGAAATGTAAAGATATTCCATGAAAAATTGTCCAATTTAGCACTACAGATGGGCATAGAAATAGGGAGATCAAAAGTACTACAGAAACCCTATAGATCAGAATTTTCAGGCAAAGATTTAGAAAATATGAATGCCTCTGGAAGAAGATTACAAATAAGAGAATTAATGTTAGTTTTGCAAAAATGGGGAGACCTAGATAAATGGAAAACTAGGTAGGCCAAGAAAAAGGAAGAAGCACGAACAAGTAGAACAGCATCAGAATATGTGATGAAGGAAACAGGGAAAGCAGACCAAATGTATCCGATACGAGAAGTTGCGGGAGGAGGATATGTACATGTCCCATGGAGCAGACAGGATATTTTATCATTTACGAATGATTTTCCAAAGTTGAGAGAAAAACCTATTGAATGGTACAAGCAGGTTGACAGGTTTGTGAAGGTGTCGAAGGTATTGTTGAAGGATTTAGATGGTTTGTTTGACATAGTGGTACCTGCCGATTTATGGACAGATTGCAAAATCACAGTGGATTGGCCAAGTGATGAATATCCCAGAGATCCGAAAACAGGTGCCCCGTCAAATGATGTAATGAAAAAGTATCACCAAGTGATAACTTACCTGAAAGGGAAAATACCACCGAAAGAAACAGATTGGGTAAAAATAGATCGAACCACTCAAGAAGTTAATGAATCAGTGCATTCCTACTATGACCGTTTATTGCAGGTATTTAAACAGTATAGTGGATTTGAGGACATTGGAGACAAGAACATGAGTCAGTTTGTGTATCGGTTTGTTTACGGTTTGAAACCAGAGATTTGTCAGATGATTAAACAACACATGCTGTGTTGGCAGGGAAAGCCCATAGATGAGATTTTGAAGTATGCTAAATATTGTGGAGACGATATTGAGGATAGACACAAGAAATTGCAGGAAAAAGTAATGTGGGCTCAGGTGAAAATGGCTGAGAAACAGGGAATCAATTTGGAAAATCCAAGTGAAAATCCAGGAAAAGATTCGGGAACGAATGGTGATACTGGGAATGGTGGAAAATTTAGAGGACGAATGAGTAGAGAAGAAGCTAAAAAGAAATTTCCTTGTCATGGATGCGGAAAATTGGGGCATTGGAAGGATGAATGTAAAAAGATTCTGAATAATAATGGCCCAATCAAAATTTAAATCCACAGACGCAGAATGACTCACAGCAGGGTGCAAATCCTCAGAGTCAGTTGCCACCTGCTCCTATTCAGGGTAATGTAAGCAGAGCAAAGCATGGTACCAACATCGGATATCAGGGAGGAAGTGGTAAGAATGATTATATGACATCACAATTTCTTTTGCAGGACGATTTCTGTCAATTCAGTCCATGACGGTGCCTAGGAGAGGGGAAGAAGGAGTGCATACTTGGCGCATCCTTACCGGTAGATCAGTCAGGTCCATATGTTGAAGGGAATGTGAAAGGTAATAATATTACTTTCCTTTTGGGCACTGGTGCTACCCGGTCTACTGTGAGAACAGCAGACATTCCAGACCTTCCTCTCTCTGGTGAAAATATCCAAGTAGTGGGGGTAGCTAATCAGCGAATTAGAACACCTCTTACCGAACCAATGGAAGTTAAAATTGGAAACTTCAGAGAAATGCATCAATTTGTAGTGTGTGATTCTAGTCCAGTAAACTTATTAGGTAGGGATTTATTATGCAAGATGAATTGTACCATTTTCTGCACACCGGATGGTGTAGCAGTTCAGACACCAGATGAAGACCATGTATATAAAATTATGATTGCAAAACAAGGTACAGAAGTGGATGAAATGTTTTCGTTAATAACAAAAGATGATTTGCCCGAAGAATTAAAAGGTATGGTGAACCCCATAGTATGGGATTTCACCTGAAAGGAAGTAGGACTTATGGCTAAAATAGATCCAGTCAAAATTACTGTAAAAGAAGGTGCAATTTTCCCAAATACCAGACAGTACAAAATGAGTGCAGAAGTAAAAGCAGGAGTCATTGAAGAAATAAATCGAATGGTAGAACAAAATATTTTAAAAGAAGTAATGAGTAGCCCATGTAATTCACCTATAATGGGGTTAAAGAAACCTAGTGGAAAATATAGGATTGTTCAGGAACTGAGGAAAATAAATAAGATTGTAGAACCATGTTGTCCCATAGTACCAAATCCTGCAGTAATTCTATACCAGATCCCTTGGAGTGCAGGATGGTTCACAGTAATTGATTTGTGTCAAGCATTCTTTTCTATACCATTACATCCAGACAGCCAGTATCTTTTCTCATTTAAATTCGAGAACAAGGTTTATGTGTGGAATCGTGTTCCTCAGGGTTACACAGAAAGTCCTTCTATTTTCAACCAGATACTGAAAAAGTGCCTTGAAAAACTAGTGATGCCAGGAAGCTCAGTCTTAGTCCAATATATCGACGACTTATTGGTGGCATCGAACACCAGAGAGGACTGTTTTGTTGATTCTATAGCATTATTAAATCTTTTGGCAGAAGAAGGGCATAAGGTCTCACCTGAAAAATTGCAATTCTGTACAACAGCTGTTAAGTATCTGGGACACCAAATTGAGAGAGGAAAAAGAAGAGTAACAGCTGAAAGAGTAGCTTTAATAAAGAAAATGCAAATGCCTGTAACACAAAGACAAGTGAGAATGTTCCTAGGAATAGTAGGTTACTGTCGACAATGGATACCAGGATTTTCCATGTTAGCTAAGCCCTTAATTAACATGACAAAAAAGAAAGCAAAGGACCCTGTGGAGTGGGAGGACGAAAGTGTAGAAGCTTTTGTAAAATTGAGAAATGCCCTATGTTCAGCACCTGCCTTAGGCATGCCGGATTATAAAAGAGAATTTGCATTGTTCTGTCATGAGAGAGAAAATTGTGCACTTTCTGTCCTAACTCAAAGACATGGATTGGAAAGACGTCCTATAGCATATTTTTCTGCTACATTGGACCCAGTAGCAGCCGCGTTGCCAGGATGTTTAAAAGCAGTAGCGGCTACTTGTTTGAGCATTGAACAGAGTGAGTCAATTGTGATGGGACACCCTGTAAAAGTGTATGTTCCACATGCAGTTGTCATTCTGTTGACAAGAACCCGAACTCAGCATCTTACTCCTAGTCGGCTGACTAAATATGAAAGAATAATAATGGGTGCTGAAAATGTGAACATGGTAAGGTGTACTATAATAAATCCAGCAACCTTACTACCAGACCCATGTCATGAAAGAATAAAAGACGATGAAGAAGATGAACATGATTGTATACAAATTACAGAATTATGCACAAAACCACGTCCAGATATAGAGGAACAGCCTCTTAAAAAGCCAGACAGGGAGCTATTTGTTGATGGTTCATGTCAAAGACATGAAGACGGCAAATTAACTGCTGCCTATGCGGTATGTGAATTAACTGGAATAGTTGAAGCATCCTATTTACCAGGAGTCAAATCTGCACAAGTAGCTGAATTGATTGCGTTGATAAGAGCATGCAAAATTGGGAGGAATCAAAAAGTGACCATATTTACAGATAGTCAATATGGTTACGGGGTCGTGCATGATTTTGGCCAACTGTGGATGCAGAGGGATTTCATGACTTCTTCAGGATCCCCCATTAAAAATGGACAATTTGTAAGGGAATTGCTAGAAGCAATACAATCACCAAAAGAATTGGCTGTGGTGAAATGTGCCGCACACCAGTCAGGAGATGACTGGGTGGTAGTCGGCAACAGATATGCGGATTTGGTGGCTCACATTGTGCCAAAACCAGAATGTCAGTCAATAAGAGGGTGGAAAGAATGGGAATCAGCTGCCAACTTATGCTGTGTATGCCACCTGAAACTTGGAATGAGGTGAAGAAATTGCAAGATGAGGTTGGTGAAAGTGAGAAGAATTTGTGGATCAAAGTGGGTTGTTCCCAAAGAGGAGATGATGAAGTGTGGATCAGTGCTGATGGCAGACCAGTCATGCCAGACTGTTTACTCTCACAAATGGCTAGAATGCATCATGGAGACACACACATAGGGAGAGATGCAATGATTAGGCTGTTCAGACAAAATTGGTACAATCCCAAATTCAGAGCTGTTGCAGAGAGTCTTTGCCAGAGATGTCTAACTTGCCAGATGCATAATCCAGGGAGGAAGACAGTAATTGGATTTGGAAAAATTGGAAAGGCAGAAGGTCCATTTATGAGACTTCAGTTTGATTTCATACAGTTACCACCATGTAGAGGGCTGAAATATGTACTAGTCATAGTGTGTCTGTTTTCAAAGTGGGTGGAGGCTTACCCTACTAGAAGAAATGACAGCATTACAGTTGCAAAACTGTTGCTACGAGAACTCATTCCTAGATTTGGTTTTCCAGTAACTTTGGAATCAGATAGAGGAAAACATTTTAACAGCAAAGTGATTCAAATAATCTGTGAAGCATTCCAAATCAAACAGAAACTGCACTGTGCATATCGACCAGAGGCTTCTGGAGTGGTTGAACAATTGAATGGCACTATAAAGTCAAGACTGGGAAAAATGTGTGCATCAACATCATTAGAGTGGCCAGATGCATTACCACTCGTTTTAATGGGACTCAGAAGTATACCTGACAGAACCACAGGATTGAGCCCCCACGAAATAATGATGGGAAGAGCAATGAGACAAACACATGTTCCCACAAACAAACTGGTGAATATATCTGATGATATGGTTCTGGACTATTGTAAAGGATTGGCTGATCTAGTGCGTTCTGTCTCTCATCAGGTTGGAGAAGACGCAGTTTCCATGCAGCCCGAGCAAGAACATGATCTGAATCCTGGTGACTGGGTGGTAGTGAAGCATCACACCAGAGAAACGTGTCTATCACCTAGATGGGGCAGACCGTGTCAAGTCATACTGACAACGAATACAGCAGTGAAGTGTGCCGGATTTCCTAATTGGATTCACGTAAGCCACACCAAAAGAGTGCCAGATCCTGAAGAAGAAAATCTTCAGACAACGCCAATCACTGAAGAAGCTGAAGGTTGCCCAGCGGAGGAATCTCAAGCTCGAGATTCAAGAGAAGCTGAAGAAGAACAACCGAGCACAAGTCAGGATTGGATACCCGTGGTAGAGGTTCCTGAAATATACCACAGAACAAGAAGTCAAACAAAATTGGAAGAAATTGAAGAAGATCAGATAGGTGAAGAAGAAGCAGTTCAGGAACAAGAAGAAAAGACACTAAGAAATCCTGAACAAGGTCAGATAGGGAAAGGAAACTGGACTCAAAACAGTGAAGACCTAATAGATTTTGAACAGGGACAGACAGGTTTAGAAGAATCCGGTCAGGCTGCAGAAGTTCACAGTGCAATAAGCCCTGATCAGAACAAGTTAGAAAAACATGAACTTGAAGAAATAAATAAAGAACAAGGTCAGTTATTGGAACCTCACAGCGGAGCTGTTACAGAGAAACCAATTAGACCTGAAGAGGAGCAAACAAGAAACACAGTAATTGAAGAACACGAAACAGTGCTAAGCAGTGAAATTAACAAGATCTCTGAAGACAAAAACAAGGAAGCAGTGCCAACAAAGAAAACAAGAAAAGGAGATCATTGGCCGAGTGTCATTAAAAGAGTAAAATACCACATAATAACCAGAAGTGAAGATCCAGATCAAGTGAATGAAGTAACAAGTCAAACTGAACAAGAAAATAAAACTGAGAAAAGAAGAAGTAAAAGACTGAAACTTGTGAATAACAAATTCAAAGGTCCTGATTGGACTTATATCATCCTTGAAGATTTTGAAAGCTCAGCATCAAGTGACAGTGGTGGCGAAGGAACAAGTGCAGAATTAACGTACGAAGAAGAAACAAGACCACCCTGACTAAGCAAAAGAATAAGCTAAAGAAAAGACGAAAAGATAAGAAGAGCAATCTTCATTGTCGAAAAATGCCTGATGATAGAGTTACTGGAAGACCAAGACAGAAATGTTGTAGAAGATGCTGTGCAATATGCATATGTAGTCTAGTAATGGTGCTTATAGTATGGTTAGTCCTGATTGTAGCAATTCCTTACCTTATGATAGTAGATAAAAAGATTAATAATGAAACTAAAGGAAGGACAGCAAACATGAAGGGCAATAGAGTAGAACTAATGGTAGAGAATGAACCAGAAATTCATCATGAAATAGCTGATAACGACACTAGTTTAAACGTTTTCACAAAATTATTATTTCAATATGTAGACACAATGGAAGTTAGTAATTGTTACGTCTGTATGAAGTTACCTGAATCAGTAGCAGAAGGATTAACATACCATCACTTACCACTGACATATGGCATATCATGTAGTGTTTTGTCTAGTTTATTTTATAGAACAGGGAGACTTCAGTATTATTATTCAAACTTAGATGTGATATTTTCTGAGGTTCCGATTCGCAAGAGTATGAACCCAGTGCTTAGTAATAAAGACGCACAGTTTATGGGAGAATTTTTCTTAACAATGAAATCGATAGACATAACACATGCACATAGACACAATCTAACATGTTCCTTACATGAAGAAGAAAAGATCTTTTGAATTTAGTAGAAGATAGAAGACAAGATTTTCAAAAGAAAGCTTCTGAGCATAAGGCTCATTTACCACCTTGGGCAGAGAAAGAAGGGAGTTACACACCTGGAAAGGCTCAAGCTGCTATGGCTCTGGATTTCGTAAAGACAGGGAAAATTTGTCTTCATAGGTTAAAGACTGATTATAACAATGTTTTCATCGGTACCAGTGAATGCGAACACAATTTTTTAATTCTTGGAGGTTGGGGACTCAAAGGAGGAACAGATTCAGTTTTTCCTGGAATCTATTATGTATGTGGGAATAAGGCTTACTTTAGGCTTCCTGCACGGTGGTATGGAAGTTGTTATTTTGGAATAGTATTTCCAAAGATATACCACGTAAAAAGAAACACTGGAAGCAATGAAAACAATAATGAATTAATGCGTAGTAAAAGAGATAGTTTTTCAGAAATTGTAGGTGATATATTTGGTGCATTGATACCTTCAGTGGGAATAATTCTGAACTCAAGGAAAATATGTAAATTGTCTACAGTAGTTGATCGTTTATCAACCGATACTGCAGGAGGGTTTCTAATGATTAATGCAGAAATGGTTGCAATTAGGTCTATGGTGATGCAAAATCGACTTGCTCTTGATATTATATTGGCAAAAGAGGGCGGAGTCTGTAAATTATTGAGGACGAAACATTGTTGCACTTATATTCCTGATAAGAGTGCAGAAATTGGAACGTATATACAGAATATAACGAAACTTGAGAAAGAACTTAAACCACTGGAAGTTGATAGTGTATGGGAAAGATTGACAAATAGTATCTCGTCAATTGGAACCTGGTTTGCTAATGTAGGAAAAGGACTTATAGGTCAAATATTAGTACCCTTAGCAGGGATAGCAATAATATTATTGGCAATAACGATATGGTGCAAATGCTGTAGAAAGAATGGAACATACAAAGTGACAGAAAAAGGAAAGAAGAGAAAACTAGATGAAATTGAACTTGAAGAATGGAGGAGTGAATTATACAAGAAGTTAAAAGGAGAATGTAAAAAGGGAAAGTGTAAAGACGAGAATGAAGTAATTTGCAAGAAGTTGGCATCTGATTGAGGGTAGTGTTTTGATGGCTCAGAAACGCCATCAGAGAGGGGATTGATGAAGCAAGGTTTCATAAATGAAACTTGCTTGTACGCAATCCTTCTCATAGTATTAATTTATTAAAATTGTATTGTTAATACTAACCTTTGCATACACTACACAAAGGGGAGAGACGCTTGCATATGTGTTTTACTAAAGAATAACGCTTGTCTGTAATCTAAAATGGCCGCTATGCGCGGGAAAACTCACTGCGCATGTCGCAACCATATCACATGGTGTGACGTCTTTCTTTGCTTGGTGGGAAACTTTTGCTTCTGCGCAGTGTGCATAAAATGGCTGCTTAATGTTTTCACATGCTTCAGCTTGCTCTTGTGTCATTTTAAGTTATCGTTTTCTTAACGCTACTAATGCGGGATAGTATATATAATTAAAATGGGAATAGAATAGAAATAGTGGGTATACAATGAAACATTTTATTTGTGATTTTAATATTTTCTTCTTGCACTTTTATTAGTTCATAAACTTGGGCCTGGGTTGGTGACTTGCAACTCGAGAGACGATGGTTCTGCGCATGTATCCTGTGTTCCTGCCAAGTGAAGTCAACTTGGACGTCTCCCAAGGCCATGACCCATTGGCCGAAGATGCTGTACTTTATGTTTCCTGTGGACAAAAATGATACTTTTCCCCTGTAAAATGTATAACATTTGTCGTGAGATGGGTGGGAAATAAAGCAAATGTATTAATTTGAAGGGGTGGGAACGTAAAGGACAATAGGCTTTACAATTTAGGACAAATCAATATGGTGCGACAATCCACCCCCTGTCCCTGTCCAATCAGAAGTAGTGGTCCCATATTTTAGCAACATTAAGGGGAGGTACATGGGCGTAGAAGGGTATAATAGATATAGAATTAGCTAAATAGTTAGAGCTTACTCTCAGAACACACAGATGAGCCCCAGACTGCCATGCTGATCGGTTGCTGACTGAATCCCTGTCCAGAAGAGATCCTGAGGAGGGGGCGGCGGAGTCCGTTAGAAGGAAGGCACGGGAGAATCGAGAGAAGTCGAGTATCAGAGAGGGGAACGACGCAGGCGTCGTTATAGAGAGGTCACCGGTCCTGTCCTGATCCCGGAGGAAGTCTTTGCTCTTCATCCTTCCTGGGTCTTATTCTTTAAACTCCTTGGCTAAGGGGTTTGGTTCTCGCACTTAGGTAAATATAATGCAACCTTTAGTTGCGCTGCTGTCTCTATCTTCTCCTCTTCTTTAAACACCGTCATTGATTAGCAATAATCATTTCTATGCTTAATCTTGGGTATTTCGATTAAGTACCATGTGGCTTTGTATTTTACTCTGCTAAATCTTTAGATAAACATTTTTAAAACTTCCTGACTCAGTGGTTATTTCAGGATTTTGTATTATAATGAATGTCACTCATTTTAAATTTCCCAATTAGCAAAGGATTCATCGGTAAGTCATTACTCTTCAATCAGAAGGTAATTGGTAGCAGGGATTTTTGATAAGAGTAACAACTGATAAACCCAGCGTAAGTATTAGCGTAGTGTGAATGTATGGGCCCAAGTGAGTATATGGTGTATGAATGCTGTTTGCTAATATCGCGCTGGATCTCAAGTGAAAGTTGAGTTTGTCGTTGGAGTTTGCTCCACTTTGTGACGCTTAGTGTTGCGTGAGCATCTGCACAGACCCTTAGTCAATCTGGACTATAATTTCTTAACAATATCACTACTTCTGTGGTTAAGTAAATGGAAGGAGCATTCATCAGTGATTGCCATCCTACTTCCTTGTTGCGAGATAATAAATTCCAATAAGCCTCCCGAAAGATGAAGGAATTTTAGGGAAGAAATAGCATGGTATGCAAGACTATGTCCTGGTGTCATCTGGAGATCTAAGCCTAATGTAAAATGCTGCCCTGGTTGAACAAAGAGGATAAGAAGAGTTGTGGTTGATAAAATTAGCTACTGAGTCAAGAGAAAACAGGAGTGTCTGTGGATACACGATGGCCATAGCCTGACAAGAGTTTGAGCGTTGAGGTTAGAGGATGGTACTATATGGAACGATGGGCGTTTTGCAAGAGGATGGGAGATGAAGGAAAATTGTGGGTGAATATAGTGAGAAGGGAGGAGTGAAGTGGAGCAAAGAAAAACTATGTACCATTCCCTGTTGATTTCTCAGCCTTTGTTCACCTACTCCTGCGTGCTGATGTTTTTCCTCGTTAGGGAAAATATGTGTGTTTGTGTTTCTAGGTACCATATGTTTGTTTGTGTAAGCAGGGAGATGTGTGTTATCCTGCCTACCATTTGGTTCAATTAGGGGTCACCAAGATAGCAGCTTCTACTCCTGTGCTGCTGCTTGCAACCCTGTCCTTCTTCTACCTTTACACCAAATAGCAGTATGATTCCTCATGAAGTGCTGACTTTCGAGCAAGCAGTGTTGAAAGATCTGAATAGCATGACAACCACTGCTCCATTCCATAACTTGTCCTGTGACGAAACTACTGCCATTAAAACCCTAGCGAGTGATACCAGTATCACCATTAAACAGGCAGATAAAGGCGGGGCAATAGTGATTATGTCCACATTGGACTACGATATGGAATGCCATAGACAATTGAGTGACAGGAGATATTACACTCCTATAAAAGAAGACCCTACTCCAAGATTGAGGAGAATTATTTCTACTTTGGTTTTCACTGCAGAATCACAAGGGTGGATCACCAAGAAGGAAGCTGATTTCCTGGTAACAAAAGAACCTATAACCCCCTATTTCTACTGCCTTCCTAAAATCCACAAGAGTACTACCCCGGTCCCGGGGTGTCCCATCGTGTCAGGGATCGGTTCCATCCTGGAACCTCTGTCCAAGTTTGTTGACCACTTTATACAACCATTGGTCAGGGCAACTCCCTCTTTCATTAGGGACACTACAGATGTCCTACGTCTGCTCGAGGGTACTCAACATCCAGAATCAGTAGACCTACTGGTCACACTGGATGTTGAGGCCCTGTATACCAATATCCCTCAAAGGGCTACACTTGAGGTGATTGAAGATGCATTGGTCAGCAGTGAGTGGAACTCACCGACACCAGTGGCCTTCATACTGGAATGTGCCACTTTAGCGCTTACAGAAAATTTCTTTGAATATGACACCCAACTATACCATCAAACACAGGGCACTTCGATGGGCAGTACGTTTGCGCCAAGTCTGGCATGTATGTACATGTCAGCATTTGAGGAAAGAGAGATCTTTAATCCCAGAAATCCATATATGACTAATGTGCTCATGTGGAAAAGATTTATCGATGATATCTTGATCCTTTGGAAAGGAGAACGAACTAAATGCGATGAGTTCTGCACATGGATTAATACCTTGAACCCTTATCTGAGATTTACAAGCACTATCTCGGAGACAGAGATTCCCTTTCTTGACTTATTGGTCAGATTAGAGGGTGATAAAATCTCCACCACCCTCTATCGTAAGCCGACCGATAGGAACAGCCTCTTGCTTTTCAGTAGCCATCATCCTAGGGCCCTGAGACAGAACTTACCCTTTGGTCAGTTCCTTCGTATCAGAAGGAACTGTAGCACGTTAACTGACTACAGAAAGGAGTCTGACACACTTAAGAAAGACCTTCTCCAGCGGGAATACCCTAGACAGGTTATTGACACCGCGTGCAAAAGAGCTCAAAACAACAATCGCGAGAACCTGTTGGAAGACAGAATTAGAGAACCTGACACGACCATCACGTGTGTTACCACATATACCCCCGACTCTAACCGGATAAAGAAAATAATCCGCAAACATTGGGATATCCTCAACACAGGAACTCTTAACTTATCCACACCAAGGTTTGCGTTCAAACGAACTAGTAACATCAAGGATATGTTAATCCATACAAGACCAAAGAAACAACAGAGCAAAGTGCAAAGAACTTTGTGGGATTTACCTCGGTTATGGGGCATTACCCGTGCGGTTCATGCTCTGTTTGTCACCTCACTAAAGTCACTAAAGAAATGAGGTTTCCCAATGGGTTTGGCTGGAAAATGACTACACACACCAATTGCAACACCAATAATTGCATATACATACTGAAGTGCAAGTGTGATTTGCTTTATATCGGCATGACTTCGAGGCCGGTTAAAATCCGGATTATGGAACATAGGAGCAACTTTAGGTGCCTGAAGAACAACACTAAAATGACCACCCATTTCAAAGAGGTACAACACTCACCTGACTCATTTGAATGGGGTGTATTAGAGACACACCCGGGGGTATCCCATACCACACTGCTTCGTATGGAACAACGGTGGGTCCTACAATTGGCTACTGACCAGTCAGGACTCAATGAAAATATCCCTTGGAGTCTCCTGACTTGATCGATATTATGAACTCAGCTATACTTCCACCTACACTGAGACATCCCAGTAACAATTCAACAACTGCGGGTTGTTGTAGTATGCAACATGGCATATATCATACACAGGGGACCTCCCCTTGGTCTGACCATTTACATACAACTTACATGAACCAGCCCGTGTTTGCAGGACTGCACCCTAGTTAATTTATCAAACCATAGCTGGTTGTAATGCACTTTTGGGTACCAGCATATCCAGTTATAATTTTTTTTTAAAAACGAACAAGTCGGTGGTTGCAGGACTGCACCCTTGTTATTTTACCTAACCTTAGCTGGTTGTAATGCACTTTTGGGTATCAGCATATCCAGTTATAATTAAAAAAAAACCCTACACCTTACTCCCCAACCCCTCTCCCCCTCCCACCCCCTCCTCCGTGTGCTTATATGAGCACCGTCAGTGGGTCATTACATGCCTTTGGGGGCATAGAGTAGCAACATCGAACTCTGTGAGCATGCACTCATTACCATCATTGTTGTGGGGAATGCGGTAATCCTTTGGTTACAGTAGATGCGGTTCAGTTAGTCCGCGGTGCATGAGGGTCACCCAAGATGGCGTCCGCCATCTGGCTTGCGCTCTAGTTGTGTTTTTGGAACGGCGGTAAGATTAACCGGAAGTCCCGCCCCCACCGCAGGCCGTGCGCGGGTACTTAGACGCGATGACCTGACAATTGGGTATACTGCCCGGACCGGCGGCGTGAGGGTAGGACTTCCGCTGCCTTGTTCCAGAGAAACCGTGAGTTATGCGAGTCTGCTCCTTAGCCTTACCCGTGCTCAGGCGCCTTACACTACCGGCACCTGCCCGGTCTTGTGGGATGGAGCTTGGTTGATGCAGTGACACTTGTTGGCCTTAGGTGCTCCTATCCCGGCCAGCATACCTTTTGAGTAATGGCCCTGAAGGTAGCACTGGTTCCTGTCTTCCTCCGTATTTGACTCCTTGTTTCCACCTTTTAACACGGGGTAAGTTTAAATACTGTCGAGATGCCTGTTGCAGCATCGGCTGTGTGGTCCCGTCACGTCTGCTGCTAGCAAACCCGTCCTCACCTCGGAGAGTGTCGGGTATGCTGGCCGGCGTGCTGACCTGGGTCCCCGCCACGCTGCACAGTCCTTGGGCACTATAAGCAATTAGTGTGCCCCTTATTGGAGTACAGGCACAGCTAATTGGAGAGCTACATACAGGGCAGTCCTGCTGGGTGCCCTCGTGCATTGGTTGGCTCTCTCCACCTCCAGGCTATTGAACCTGGGATATGTTGTTCCTTTCCAATATTTTTGAATATTACTATTCATGTTTTTTCCCCACTTACTAGGATACTACACATTAGTGTCTACACCAGCCGGTACTGATGCCGCGCATCCTTGACCCTAATGGGGTGAGTTTTTAGATGATTGCTCTTCTTAGCTGCTTAGTTTGAATACGCTTTACCGGTTGTAATGATACTAAGTGCTCACATCATGCATGCCACGAGTCACTTGTGTTCAGCATGCTTGAGCCGCATCATAAACACTATTTGGTGCTCTTGTTTTTCATTTCGACCAGAATACCGTGACATTTAACGTTAATGTTGTCATTCTGTTTTTCTTTGCAGGTTGTGTTTTTTTGATCTACAGGTACCACTTTTTAGGGTGCTGTAACGGTGGTCACCTTTTTATTTCACTTTATTGTTGACCACTACCAAAAAGTGTAGGTAGATCCTCGCTGGTCCTGATGAATTGCCATTTAATATATTGTTGGGCAAGAAACATGTTGACCTTTTTTACAATCGCATAATCTCGACATCCTTAGAGTGGAGATACGCGTCTTGTTTTCTTTTTAACCAGGGTAGGGGCCACGTTTAATAAAATTATTTTGAGTGGACCACCTCCCCTTTTTTACTTCTCACTTCCCTACACATCAATATCACCTACACTGTTTTAGGGCCCTCACACGCACTTCACCCACCGGCATATGGAATAAAGATCTCCGCCAAGAAGGCCCCATCACGGGTGCCGATCGGGGATTGCAGCGCCGACCCGATAAGGAGCAGACCCGATGATGAAGCATGACACCTAGCAGGCTGGGTGTGTGAGGGTCTTTTTCCAAGAGGAGAGGATTCTTCTCTCCACTTTTTACAACTCCACACCTCCATGTGGAGCTCTTGAAAAAAAACACGTTCTCCTGCTTTTAACATTAGGAACTGCATACCATTTGTGTAGAGCTTCTTCTAATGACCTCAGACTTCCTGCTGATCAATCAACATGGCTCTCTGCTACTTAAAAAGCTTTACGAATCATCTTAAAACTGGGCTCTATAGTGGTGGAAATTGACTCAAATGCACTGTAATCAACCAAACAAATATGTTTTATTGTCATGACCTAGCAGGCACTTAGTAGATCCTTCATTGTTTCTATGTAAGCTACACTGAACAGTGATGTAAAAAAAAAACACTCAATAAAATTCTTGTAAATATGTAACTTAAAGCACTTGAACATCACAGCGATCATCCCCCCAAAACCCTTCCCCCGAGTTTAACTCTTTCTGTTAGAAATGTGCATTTTATTTTTTGATTTCAGGATGTTTTCGTTGTTGGTAAAGTTTACAGCATGACTAATATTTTGGCTAATATTTCTCAGATGTTTCCCTCTAGTCTTCCCTAAGAGGAAATATTAAACACGTTTAAAATATATTCGCATACAGGCAACATTGGTCATTTTAAAGATAATCTGTCTCCTCAAATAGGTTCCTGATTAGCTAAAAACATACCTCAGTACATTACAGTTAACCTGTTTGCCTTCCAAAATCACAATGTGTTATGTTATCAGGTTCAGATGTCCTGTGATGTCATTAAGGTGTGAAGGGGTGCATTTTGTCACTTGCACTACACCTAAGGGGAACTGACACTGCTGCTCTGCTGTCTACTAATGTCAGCCACCATACCTCTGGGTCCCTAGATGACAGTAGTAGCAGATTGTTGGCTGATCTGCTGGTGCTTTGCCCATTGGAGTAAAGATGTGCCTTTCATGTGAGGTCTGTGTTGGGAGGTACGTAATAACTGTTCACACTGAGGAGTGCCCTACTTTTTTATAGTTTGAAACAAATTACATTTTTTAAAGGCATTCTCAGGTACATTAACCCATATATCTTTGATTGGTGACACTGGTTAGATCTTGACACCCATGCTAAGGTGTACAACAGGATTGCAACACAATTTCCTCTGACCATGTGTAGTGCAGGATTTGCTATGAAAATGTGCTGACCACTGAAATACTTTGTTCTCTACACATTTGATAATCACACTCTCTTCATCTTCATTTCTAGGTTCTCTAAAGAGAACATTGATGCTCAGGAGCCTTACACCTTCCTGCCCTTTGGAGCAGGGCCCAGAAACTGCATTGGTATGAGAATGGCTCTGATTTCTATGAAGGTCGCTTTGACCATCCTGCTGCAGAACTTCTCCTTCCAGCCGTGCAAAGAGACACCGGTGAGAGACCAAACTCTAAGATAATGTCAAGATGTGAATCACTCGATTGATAGCTTTGCATGTAAAATGCTTCTGGTGCTATCTGTTAAAGTGATAGTGGATACACTTCCACTTTCTCTGTGAGATTATGTGAAAATGAGGGAGTGAGTATGTGTGTGGGGGTGGGAGGTAGTTCAGCTAGTTAGATGCCCTGCGACCTATTATATAAAAAATGGTTGAAGATATGAACCATAAACGTCGGTAAAGCCCACTACTCAGTTGAATGCAATTCTTTAGGTTGCTAGCCCTCTCTTACTAAGCCAGTGTTCGTCACACCATAAGAAAATATATGCATCTTAGAAAACCTCCTGCCTGATCATGCTTACATTTCCATGGATGACTCCATTGTTTGCCATCTCTTGGAAAACAGTATGCAAACCCAGAGTTCTACTTACAGAGAATGGTGAAGCTCGGAGTAAATCTGCCTTAATTTCTCATTTTTATACCTGTATTGTATGGGTTGCTGACCCAAGCATTGTTTCTTCTAATACGAAGGGGTGAATGTGTACTCAGACTAACCAATGATAGGAATGTACATCTCTACTGAAAATTCTAGATTAATGTCAGATGAAATCAATGAATCAATCAAGGTTCTTATATAGCGTGGATAATCGCCCACTATGGTCTACAGGTGCTGGAGTAGAGTGGGGGCGGGTATTGGTCTGGGGCAGGTCTGCAGCTTCAGTCAAAGAGGCAGATCTTGAGATCCTTCCTGAATTGAGGCAGTGATGGTGATTGCCTGTAATGCAGAAGTAGGGAGTTCCAGGTCTTTGCAGGGAGGTAGGAGAAGGATCTTCCTCCAGCCGAGGTCTTGCAGATCCGTGGGATAGTGGCCTTAAGCTTTTGTTTGTCATGAGTTGGAGCCATTGCAAACTTTTGCACCAAATCACAAATGAATAAAACTGAAATGTTCTCCTATTAGATTTTCACCTACTTAGAAAGTCTTAACGCCAACTTCTAAATATGGGGTAGAGAGCAACGCCATGGGAGCGTCAGAAAAAGTGACGCTCCGGTGATGTTAGGGTAAATATGCCCCTCAGTTTGCCCACTCTATTTAGAGTCTTGCAGACTGTCGGATTTCCATCTGTGGTGCTCCAATTGGCTCCATCGATGGAAAGGTTGTTCTGATGGCCTTACGGAGTGTTGGCTGTCGAAGTTAGAGCATCAAACCTTCTGTCCTAACCCACCAGGGCAGATGGCCTGATGTCCTTTTTTTCTGTCTGTCACTACCAGGCAAAACCTTGTGGCGAGTAACAGAAAAATTAAAATAAAGACACCCGTACTCAGGGCAAAACTCACTGGGTGTGTGGGTCATCAGTTAGTTGTTTTTCACAAACAAACTCTCTTCAGAGCGTGACTTCAGAGGTGCCATGGTGGCAGCTCCTCTGAAGTCAACGATCACCGCTTGGCCAGTGGTGATCTCTAAATTTGGCAGCCTATGGTTTGGGGTAAGGTGGTGGAGTAAAGTACTCGGCCACCGCTATGTATGACACACTGCCCGCCAAATACTAAATCAGGCCCTAAGTCTCAGGTAAGTTGGTGATAATATTTAATATGCAGGGATTTAGACAAACTAAGTAGAACATGTGTGTGTTTTTCTGAATTAGATAGCAATCTCTCTTATGAGAAAGTAACCTCAAATCACTCTAAAATCATTATAATCACTGATGTTTTCGACTTTTGATTTGTTTCTCCACAAAGCAAATATGTAACAAAAGCTAGACTAGCTTGGCTCTAGACTGATGATTATCATGTCTGTGTAAGAGCTCAATCCTGGTATCGCTAATCCATCCATTCACACACCTCATTCTTTCATTATTAAACAGCATATGGAAAAAAGTGTGATAGACTCAAACAGAAAACACCATGAATATTGCATGTGTTCTGACCAACCAACAGCCGTTCCTTGTAAAGGTTCTTATCACAGCATTCATCCAGCCTCAATCTCTCATAAATCTCCTATGTAGGGAAATATGATTAAAAATACCAGACTGTCTTTTACCAACTCAAATAACTTGGAAACTTCTCCCAAAACTCTCACCTAATCCAAGATGATTCTAGTGGATCTGTGTAGCTCGTTGTGGCAGGGAGCACTGCAAGAACTGCACAAGCTGCATCAGAAAGATGCCCTATTGCGAAGCAGTCATCTGTATAGACTTAACGTCATTGTCTCTTGACGGGGGGATTGAGAACATCCTCATTATTATCAAGCACTTCAGTTGGTTTGCAGAGGCATGTCCCTGCAACAACTAGAAATGATCTACCATCTCTGGGAGAAAATCTGTGTGCTCTATTGGAAACCAGCCTTACTGAGCATAGACCACTGTATAATTTGGAAGAAGGTTGATATGGGTCATTCTGGATTGATAGAGATCAAGAATATGATAGCAACCACATGTTACCACAGGACTACAGAGCTTTAATAGGACACTGCTAGAGTTGCTGGGCACTGGGAAACCTTACGGGAAGACCAGGCGTAGTCAGCATGTTTAGTGCTCACTGTCAGTCTTTGTCCGTTTCACAACCCATGCTCTTGCCTCTGTAGTGATTTTGAGCAATAAGATAAAGCACACCACCCCCTTGCATCCATCTCCCCCATTAGTAACCTGGTACAAACTAACTTAGAGGCACTTATCGTCAAATCTGTTCCTTCCTATTTCCAGATACAAGTTACTCCTGTCGCACTGAGCCCTTCATACCCAGTCAGATAAGTGAATAGGCATTCTAGTTACTCACCCACTTTCCCATCAATCATCCAAAACCTTTCTACAAAGTGTTGCATATCATGGGAATGTTGAAATTAGCTTGTTATTAAAACAATTTTTATTGGGTTTTATCAACTGTAGAAAATAACAATTGCTACAGGATATGACATTAATAAATTATCAACTGTAGATGATAGCAATTGTAGCAGGATGAGACATTAACAAATTACAGGAGCGAATTGCATTGGCTCACACTAAAGGATGATGGGGACCCAATGAATAATAGGGTTGGGTTACAAAACTTGGAAAAAGGAACGAGGGGGTGCAAGAGTAAAAATAGTGTAATGCTGCAAAACAGAATTCATGGAACCATTGTGAACTCAGATGTATTGTGATGGAGAGAGGGTGACCCAATGCCTAAAGATTTAACACAGTGAGGAAGAGGGATTCTCTTCAGTCAGTTCCTTATACTGTATAAGCATAGTATCCCAGGCAGCAGCAATAGGGCGCCAGGGTATACACCTGACTCCTCCCAATGCAGAGCTTTCTGCTTCTCCCCATTTAAGTAATGCCTTACGCCATAGGGCGAGAGCTGGGGCGTAGGGGGGGTTGGTCCTTCCAGTGCATAGTTAGTAGATGCTTGGCCAACAGGAGGGCGAGATTGGCGAATTCCACCTGAACCCTGTGTTTTTTTGTCTTTGGAAAATACCTAAGGCAGTAGCCTCCCATGAATTCAATGGGGTGAGTTCTATGATTGTGCTCAATGAAGCATGTATTGAGTGCCAAAAACTTGCTATTCTAGGGCATGACCAGAGCATGAGCCGGACGTCAGCAACCTGGGTGAAACATCTAGAACCAAAGGGTGTAAGATAAGCCCTATGAAGGATCATATATTGTATATGTTTAAAACGAGCATTCCTCGAAACAGTCTTAGGGGACTCCAGGGTACTAGACCACTTGGTGTCGTGAAGAGGTCTTGTTAAGTCCTTCTCCCAGGGGCGGCAAATGTGAACCAGAGAAATGTACGCGTGTTCCCTAATGGTAGAGTATGTATCACAGCATGGGTAGGCGGTTCTTCATCCAATGTCCCCCTTGATTGGAGTGCCACTAGTAATTGCCCATATGTTGCTAACTGTCCCAGCGGAATATTATAATCCTGATGAATTTGTTCGAATGTGAGGATCTGGGAATCTTGGAAGAGATCTCCCACCATTTCTAAGGATTGTGCATGCCATTCCGACAGCTGTTTATCCGTTAGTGAACCTAAAGATCCCGGTAGACCCTGGAGGGGTATTTTGGGGGAATATGGGCTGATTTTACTCGTAAGATGGAGAACTGTAGTTACACATTTTCGGGCGATCCATCCGTGTAGAGACCAGGAGCGATTTATCTTGACAGTGGGGTGTAATAGCTGGCGTATGATATAGGAGGGGAGTGGACCATCTCCTGTGCTTGTCTCGTAGACGTTTATTCCTGCCAACCATCTGGATACCCATTGGAGCTGTGCTGCTAGGTAATATGTTTCAAAGCATGGTGCCCCAAGCCCAGCTTGACCCACTGGCAGCTGAGGTTTTTGAGAGCCACTCAACGCCTCCCATCGTGCCACAGCAGGTCCCCCAACATCTGATCCAAATTGCGGAAAAAGTGGCGTTGAGGAAACACTGGTACATTTACAGAATATTATGGGAGGCGGGGCAGGACGATCATTTTAGAAAGTGCTATCCTGCCTGTGAGTGCCAGGGGAAGCCAT
The DNA here is from genome assembly GCA_963921515.1 of Calotriton arnoldi. Classification (NCBI taxonomy): domain Eukaryota; kingdom Metazoa; phylum Chordata; class Amphibia; order Caudata; family Salamandridae; genus Calotriton; species Calotriton arnoldi. Next base: position 1,494,265 of record CAWUFW010002692.1, on the reverse strand, counting down.
TGCCAGAAGCGAATTTGAGATCTAAGGGTTATGCAGGCACATTTTAGGTTACCCTCAAATAGGTCTTTTTGAGAATGGAATAGACGAACGGCCAGATAACAGACCGCAGATGTCCTCCAGGCTAGCGGAGTGTCACCCATTTGGATCACCTGTGGGTGGGCATTGCTGCAAAATGGAAATACACAAGATTTCCCCCTGTTCACTGGGAGGCCAGCTCCTTCCTCAAAGTCTCTGAAAGTAGATGATATTGAAGACATGTCTCCGGACGCGTCCCCGTATATATGTAACAAGTCATCCGCATGGAGGACACAGCATGTGTGTTCCGTTATGAGGGATACCTCACCTCTGGCCCTCCAAGCAAATGCAATGAGCCAACGGTTCCATGGCAATTGTGAATAGGATAGGGGAGAAAGGGCAGCCCTGATGCATGCCTCGACCTATTGGAAAGGGGGGCGAAATCAGGCGACCAATGCGCACCCTAAATGATGGGTTTGTGTACAATAGCTTTGTGTAGGTCAGCAGGCGTTGACCTAGGCCTACTGCCCATAGAACATCGAAGAGGTACTCCCAAGATAAAGAATCAAAAGCCTTCTCGAGGTCCAATATGAGGCATGCTGACTGCGGGTATCGTAGCAAAGCCTGATCCATCACATGGAAGAGTTGTTTAATATTATTAGAGGTGTTACATTAGCATTGCTACGGTCCTTTACATCCTGTGTAGCATAACAGAAGATCTTTACCTACTGAGGAACTTTCACAGCTGTCTTGAAAATTATGCATTTCATTCCAGAGGTATGGGGAACTGTAACTGTTAGGACAGCATGTGATTTGCATACGGTAGGGCAAAATGTGCTCATAAGGCAGAATGAGATTTAGATATAGTGCTGAGAAATATGGAACATAATACAGCATTTGGCATTCTTCATCAATCTTGACTTGCTAGCTCTTTGGACATTATATTATTATGAGCACCCTCAAATGCATGAGCTGAACCTGGCCTATGATAACATCAGTTATCGTGGTATTTTCAGGTGTCGTAGCTATATAATGCAAGCACTGCAAATGTTTTATCCTTGACATACAGTTTACTTGGATGCACACACATGGCTTGCTCCTACAGGGAAATGTTTTCTTGTGACGACCTTGATAGTGGATACTTTGAATATCGAGTTACCCTCCCCCACCCCCTAATAACTATCTGAAAATCTTGTGTTTTCAAGCTCATATAGATGGAAGTTTCTACTGTAAAATGAATTATTTAGCCCTATCATCTGGATAATATAAAACCTCCAAGGATGCCTAAGAGTGTCTTAGGCTCACTTTGTGCAATATGAGGTTGATAAAAGTGGTTTTCCAGGAGCTACATTTAGCTCCCACTATGAATTTGGCTAGTAATGGGAATGGGATTCTGGAATGCTTTCACCCACCAGAGCTCAGACAGGCATGTTCTGATTAGCAGTAGCACCCTTTTTAGTCCAGCATACTAAAGGGTTGGAAAGCTGTTTCTATGAACAACTGTTCAGTTGCAGCAAGACTGTGGGTGCCTGGTGGAAAACAGGGGGGCAACTCATGGCTGCACTCACCATCCTCACTCAGGTTGTCTGAGCCATAGAGGAACAGATGACCTGAAACAGTAGTAGCAAGAAACAGTAGTGAGATAATGGCCTACATGGAAGGTGTGCAGGGTTTGCCACCATGATGTTGGATGTGTGTGAGGTGAATTTGCATTGTCCCGGATTGCAGAACCTCTGTGGGGCAATGTGGTGGAAAAGGGGCTCCTGCCTGGAACTACACATTACCCTACCATTATACCTTTAACCTAACCCATAAACACAAATTAAGACATATAAACTACAGATACACACTTCGGAATTAATTGTACTTAGAGAAATAAAAGGTTAGAGAAACTAAACAAATAAGTACTTTATACAGCGCCACACTGCAGCCTGATGAACTAAGTCCTACTGTAGAATGTTCTCCACACCGTGTACATGTCTTGGTTGGCTGAGCAAGGAAATGGACTTGAGGCCTCTGCCCTGGAACATTGAGTAAAGGAAAGAAGGCACGGTGGTTGCTGGTGATGATGTATAAGCCAGTATCCTAATTTATATGAGAGATGGCAGCCATGATGGTTGAAGGACCAGAGGTGGAAGGACGAGCAGGTTGGCAACCTGAGGATGGATTTAAAAGACTGCAGTCTGGGTCCATGTGGTAAATAAAGACAGACTCAGTAAATAAAGATCAAATGTGCCCCAACAGTCTGGATGGCAGGGGCTTTCTTCTCATGTATTTCATTCCCAGTATCCCTTCACTTTTAGTCTTTGGACAGAAAATGTAATCTTGTCCAAATTCAAGTTCATTTTGAGGCTACAGAGATGTCTGCCAATAGGTTCAGCCTCCATGACCCTGTGTCCATAAAAAATCACCCTGGCAGGGATGAACAATTTTTTTTAACATTACGACTAGTTCTGCCAGTGATAATTTCACCCTATATCTTGTTGACGGAACAGCCAGAACTAAAGGTGTGGATGCAACGTGCAGCTCAATGTGGGGACTCCTGCTGGGGAAACCAGGGGCTTGAGCAAAGTGATGCTTAATTGTTTTTGCTTTTTAAAAATAAATGACTCCAGGAGACCTGGATCGTACTACATGACTTGAAGTATTAAACAAATAATTCTAAGTAAAATAAAACACTTAAGAGGCTGCCAAATGCAGTGTGAATAACACCAACCACGGCTTCACTGCCTAATATTCCCAAATTGAAGAAAAATAAGAACAAAAAGTCACATATTCCTATATACATGGGTTGTTGAAAATGCATCTCATAAGGTGTAAGTGCTCAGGTGCAAATTGTAAAAGTGTCAGACGGCAAGCACCCACATACCAATGTTTCTCCCACCTTCCTGGCCTTTGTCAAGGTCACAATACACAGACAGTGACTCAAAAAAGGGAGAAGTATAATAAAAAAATATATACATTTGTACATCTATTAATGTAATTCATTAATTAATAACCAACCTTTCCGTTCACTCATGAAAAACCACTACTTATACTCCATAAATGTAATTGGTGATGTTTTCATTTGTCAAAAGAAACGTGTTGGTAGTTTGTAAGTAACCTGTTAGGTTAGCTTTGCCCGGGCTTTGCTTTCAGACCTTTATGATAAATAAATCATTCAGAGAAATCAGTTCTGATTATCTTTCACTTCACTGGGCAGTTTTCAAATTGCACTGTGCAACCAGACAGCACAGCAAGCAGGTTCCTGAAAGAACAAATGGGACCAGTGCAGTTCGGCCAAGTGTCACTCATCACTCGTGACGTTAACCCATTTCATTCCACCAAAACTGGTTGGTTCTCATGATCCTCCTGGTTGTAGGGACAGGGTTCTGCAGATGTTAGCAGGACTTGCACCATCCACCTATATGGGTCATTGTAACACATCTAAAAGGATGGGTCATCCAGGGCTTATCGTCTGCCATGTTTGTTTTCCACTTTTACTCCTAACAAAGGAGTGGAAATAGAAAACTGTAATACAGAGCCCATGCCATGAATGTGTCTAGTTTTAAATGACCCGGAAAAAGGCAGACATGATCCTTGTCTAGCTTGCGTCTGCTCCATATTATTCTACTCTTGCAAAAAGGGTGTTCGACTACAATATTGATTTTTTAATATCAACCTGCAACAGTATCGATTGCAGGATATCAACTATCACTATACTGTGTTTTCGGGCTGGGCATGTCGGGCTTTTGCTCAATGCTTCAAAGGTGATGGTAGTGGTGTTCCCTACCAACAAAGGCTCTAGGGACTTGATCTGTCGCGGAAAGTTGGCCTCCATCGCCTTCTTCACTCTCTAGGTAGATGTAGACAGGCAATCAAGCCTTGACTCCAAGGTGGCGTGAGGCTGAGGCTAGGTGTAGCGCAACACAATTCTCAAAGTTGCATTAATTTTATGAATGTACAGTCAGAGTTTTTGTAAACATACAATTTTTATTAATATGTTATGTAAATGTATGTAATGTAATAAATGTAAGAATAGGCAAACGCTCACAAATCGTGATGCACAATAAAAATACTAAAGCAGTGACAATACAGTGCTAAAATTAGTCCAGTATAAAACACTCTGGACCATGCACATCTTTAGACAATGCAGTGGTTCATGTACTGTTCACAAGCATGTTTGTAAGGTTCTTGATCCTTACCCAGTCACAAGCGATGTATTGTAAATTTGAGGACTGCAGGCCTTCTGCTAAACAATGGTAACTTTATCTCGGTTTCACAAACCTTTACCAGTCATGAGCCTAGTTGCCACAAACACAGAAACCAGCTAAACCAATAGCAACATAGTGGCAAATCACATAATAATGTTCATAAAGTGAAATGAAGTGATTAGGAGTAGCCAGTGGAGCGTCCCATGTCTTTCAGCGCACACAGTGTCAGTGAAGAAGAAAGTTGCAGTAGGGTCCCTCAGGATGAGCAACACTACTGTTGTCTAGAACATAAAATGCACTAAAGATAAAGGAAAAGGGGGCAATGACATAACAGATGTACACATTGTGGGAAACGTTAGTCTTTAGAGGAAGACCGGGATACTGGGAGACAAGGACCTTGGGGGTCTGGTGCACTGGCGGTGCGCCCCGGGCGGCATGAGTATTTGGGGCGGCGGCGCAGGCGAAAATCATCGCCAGCACCCCCCCCCCCGCTCTTCAGCGCGCGGCGGCAAAAGGCAAGGACCGCCACGGGCGGCAGGGTGCCTAGCTACGCCACTGGTCTGGTGACTTTGAGTCCTGGAAGACAAAAACGTTGATATTGGGGACAGTGGATGGATATTGTGGGGCATAGAAAGATTGTGGCACTTAGACAGGTTCAGGGAGACACATCTACCAAATCTGGGACAACGAGACATATACACAGGGAGACATGAAAGAATTAAGACACAAGTGACAAATATGGGACACGTGGTATGGGTACGTAGAAACGAGGATCTGTATTCAGCTACTAAGACTTAAATAGCTGGAATCTCCTCTTCTAACTGGGAATGCAGCTTCAATGAAACCCACAGGTTTGTAGCCTATGATCTCTTTCCAGAACATGCACATGATTGTATGTCGAAATATCAACCACAGAAAGATTGTGCTACTAAAATATCATGACCAAAATATCCAGAAGCTAAATGCATACAGGTAAGAATTGATTTACTATTTTTAACTCTACATTTACGTACCCTGAAGATATATATCATCAAGGTACATATTTATGGAGTTAAATTTATTAAGCCTGAAGAAGGTGGTTGGACTCATTGATACCACCGAAACGCGTCGCTTCTTGGGCCTTTTTACCTACCATTGTATAGGGGTTCCTATGAACAAAATCTACTATTTGGTGAACCTGCTATAATTATTGGTTGGGTTGTGTATATTTACCTGCACTTGAATATTATTTGTATTTTCTCCATTATTTGTATGGCATGTAATGAACTCATGTGGATTGTTGTTTTTATTTGCTACATTATACATTGTGTATTTTAAATAATTTTTAACCTACTGAATAGATCTATCTAATAAACATTTTTATATTGGTATCTTTTGGCTATAACTATACTTTCTGGTGACTGAATGACAGTTTGAATGTGGTAGTGAAAAGCATGGTATGCTATTGAGAAATCCCAAATGACAAAGTGTCATTTGGTGTCCTGTCCCTTTGGTGAGTAGGACCCCTCTCTCTTTTTTTGAGGTTAAATTAAATAAACCTATATTTACCTATGTAAATTTACCTTCATGATATTTTGGTCCATGTTATTTTGTTCACCATATCCTGGTATTACGATATTCTGGAGTCGATATTAAGGTTGAATACCCATGCACATGATGTACATTTAAAATGTCGGTGGAAGCCTGAAAAATGTCATTAGCATTATAATGTTATACTGAGTGTGCCAGTGCATTCTTGTTATGAGGGAAACCCCTTTCTATCATTCCCATGCCGTGTATCTCCTCTTCAAATTCACCAAAATCACAATTTCTTTCCTTTAGGTCTCCCTGGAACTAGACCCCAAGGGATTCATGCAGCCCAAGATTCCCATTGTTTTGAAGCTGGTCCCACGAAGGAAAGCAGCAGCACAGCAGGAGGAATAACATTGGATTTAACAATCAACCACCTCAACCCTAACTAATCTTGTGCCAGCTATGATGCCACACCAACACCACCTGCCACCAATATAGAAAATTGTTTCTACACTGAAGTTTGCGTAGTCTGGACCCCCGCCTGGGGACTGGGCCCCGGGCTGTAGCACTACACGTTTTGTACTTTTCTCATTCCTGTGAAAACAATAAAACAGATTTGAACCATATATCTTGCACTGCTGTTGTCTTGCTCTCTGCTGAATGATGAGTTAAGGGGTTCTTGCCTGTATCACTTTCACCTCCAGATATGTCCCAGTGTGCCAGGCACGTCAGAAGCTTTCGTGGGGCTTGGGTCCAACAATTTTGCGGGGGCCTTGTTGGTTTCCCATCCAAGTTGCAACACATGGTTTTAGTAGGCAAATACCTCAAAAAAAGAGGATCCACAATATTTGGTCCTACCAGTGGTATTGCAAGATTAGCTGCATCATGAAGGAACAGGTCTGGCGTGCTTCTTTTTTTTTTATAGAATACTTTTTTTTTTTTTAATTTTATTGAGAACACCAAATAAAACGGAGACATAGCATTCTTGAAGCTCCAGGCTTCACACACAGTAGATCACATTGCGACACAGTCCCATCAGCCGATAATGCAACGTATCCATACCATCACTAAACAATGCATAGCAAAAAAAACTTTTCTTTACATTTTCATGCTGTCCCCAACTATTGCCACAACCGAATCAGCAGTGTCAGCAGCGGACCTCGAATCCAGGTCTCAAACACAATCCTACTCCGGGCCCTATTACTTGCATTTCCTACAGTCGCGTTATGCTTCAGTGGAATTGGCACTTTGTGAGGTATTTGCCTTGGTAAGCAAATAAGTTTGGTAAAGCCCCCAGAAGTTTTTCAGTCTATTTCGGGGAGGTAATAACTCGCTATAGTTTTCCATTTGTGTGCTACCATATGTCATATCGTGCGACCATCCCTTCAGGGTGGGGGTCGGGCCTCGGTACCAGCAGATCGCCACTCTCCGTCTAGCCATAAGAAGCCCCATGTCTACCAGGCGTCTAATTCCCTTAGGCAAATATTTGGAGTACCCCAATAGAGCGAGCATAGGGTCTGGGTCAAGTGGAGAGTCAGTGACTTCGCCAAGTGTTTTAAAAATCAAGTCCCAAAAGGCAGCTATCCTAGGACATAGCCAGGCGATAAAAATCTGCTGGGTCCGTTCCGCAACGTTCACACTCCGCCGAGTCACGTAACCCATATCTGCAGAGTCTCTCTGGAGTGTAATACACCCTATTCAAAAATTTGAAGTGTATTAATCTGTGACGCCCATTTAACGAGATACGCTTCGTGTTCTCGCAGCAATACTTCCAAGTTTTATCGTCGATTGCTCGATTCAGGTCTGTTTGCCATGCTAATCGGGCCTTGGTATAGTGATTGGCTCTATAGCCCTGCGTTATTGTATAAATTCTTGAGACAATGCGCACATACGATACTGCTTTGATCACATATGTAAGTGGAGGAACCTCAGGTGGTTCTTATAATTCAGGACCCAGTAAGTCCCTCAGTGAGTGTCTCACCCTGTGAAATTGGAATTGAGTCAATGTAGTTATCGTTTGTCCCTCTAATCTCACATCTTGCCATGATATCGCTTTGCCTTCGTTAAACAATTCCCCTATTGTGTGAATGTTGATATCTTTTAGAGCCCTAACCACTCCTTTATCCCTGCACGGGGGTAACCAGTGACACCAGGCAAGCGGTGTTGCGGGGGAATAAAGTATAGCGCCCCCTTGTAGTTTCAAAAGGTAATGCCAGGCGTGTGTCGTCGCGTTAACGTTGTCAAGTATCCCTGTTCTACGATCTTGAGGCCTAAACAGTAGCGCCGGGAGTTCTGTCGGAGCAGACACCACCTTCTCTATACGGAAGTGTGGGGTATCTGTGGGGCCATGTATCCAGTAATGGGCATGGGCACTTTGCGTCGCTCTATAATAAAGGTCTAGATCCGGCGCTCCCAGTCCCCCCAAACTATAAGGGAGTGTGAGTATTTCCCACTTGACTCTAGCATGTTTCCCAGCCCATGCTAAACGCACCATCAGAGATGTTAAAAGCCGAAAAAAAGAACTCGGGAGGACAATAGGAATATTAGTGAATAAGAAGAGGAACCGTGGTAGTACCACCATTTTCATAATAGAGATTCTACCCACAAGGGATAGAGGTAACTGTATGCACCTATCTACATCATCTTCAAGTTTGGATATTGCTGTCCCGTAGTTTTCTTTAAAAACCACCTCCGAGTCAGTATGTACTTTAATACCCAAATATCTGACTGGTTCTGTTGTCCAAATCAGGGGGTCGTCAGGAGTGAATTGGGCTGTCTCCACCATAAGTGGAAAAATAAGCGATTTATTCCAATTCACCTTGAGGCCGGACCTAGTCCCAAACAGGATAACTTCGCATAGCACCGTCGACAGATTCTGTTCGAGGATTCTGACATATAATAAAGTATCATCCGCATACGTGGATATGATTAAATTGTATGTCGGGAACCGTATGCCCCTGTGACTATGATATTCTTGCATCGCACACGCGAGAGGTTCGGCGACCAAGGCATATAACAATGGTGAGAGTGGGCACCCCTGTCTCGTGCCTCTGGTGATATAAATCGGGTCTGTGACCAAATCATCAATTTTAATTCTGGCAGTGGGGGAGCTGTAAAGCACACCCTTCATGTGCAAAAAGACACTCCCAAGACCCATTCTAGTCAAAACATGCTTCATGAATTTCCACTCCACCGAGTCAAACACCTTCTCCATATCAAGGAAGACCGCCACAGCTTGAGTATCCCGTCTAGTATGTTGTATGGCCCCGAATACGGTTCTAAGGTTATAAGTGAGGTTCCTCCCAGGATCAAAGCCAGCTTGTTCCGGTGATATCAGCAGTGGCACCAGGGGAGACAACCTGGTCGCTAATACCTTAGCGTAAATTTTAGTGTCTACATTGAGGAGCGATAGCGGTCTGTAGGAGCTGCAGGCAGTCGGGGGTTTCTCGGGTTTTAAAATGGCTACAATTAGTGCTTCCCGCATAGTAGGAGGCAATACGCCTGTGTCAATGATTTCCTCAAATAAGGTTTGGAGGTGCGGGACCAGTAGGTCTTTGAACTCTTTGTAAAATGATACCGTGAGGCCATCTATTCCGGGAGCGCTATTAGATTTCATTCCAGCCAGGGCTGCAGTTATTTCTTCCGCATCTAGAGTGCGCATAAGATATTCCCTGTGGCCATTCAACAGCCAGGGTAGTTTAATGTGAGTGAGGTAATCTAATATAGCTTTGTCCTCACACCAGTCCTCCGAGCTATAGAGAGATGCATAGTATTGCCGGAATCTATTGGCTATGTCAATAGGATCCGTTAAGGGCTCCCCCTCAGCACTATGTAGCGTGGACATGTTAGATTTTTCCCGTCTAGTTCTGAGCAGGGAAGCCAGCACCGGCCCCGGGCGGTCACCCTCTCCGTATATGCGAGCTGTCGCATATTTGCCTAGGTGTCGCAGTTCGGGTCTGCCGTTGTGTTATACTCCTCCAGAGTACGGTGTCATTCTTGAGTGGTACCTTCGTCTGCCCCCATTAATAATTGTTGCTCTAATTTGGCTAAGTCAGATTCGAGGTCAGTGAGGCGCTGTCGGACAGTGCGGAGAACACCAGAATGCTTGGCCATGGTTATGCCACGTATATACACCTTGAAGGTTTCCCACACCGTTACAAAAGAGTCCACTGAGCCAACATTGACATCAAAGAATGTCTCAATATGTTCAGCCAATTCCGCCTTGAAGACGGGGTCTAATAAGGAATACGGGGAAAATCTCCAAGTGAAGGGCGGTATGACTGTCTGTGGGGTGTCCAAGTCAATTTGTATTAGGGCATGGTCCGAGAGAGTGCGAGGGAGGACTGCGCAATCGCGAATCTGTGTAAACCAATCCTGTGAAATAAATAAATAGTCAATTCTAGTGTGAAGATTATGATAGGCTGAGTAGTGAGTGTAACCTCCCGGACCCTGTGAGCGTGATCGCCACACATCGCATAGATCTAATTGGGTAATGGCTGACTGTATGGAATGGGCAGAGGCCGAAGGGCGACTGGGCGGGCCCCCTGATCTAATACACAATTAAAATCACCTTCCCCAGAGGAAAGGGCCTGAACCATAACGGCGTATACTCTCTAATAACTGTGTGAAAAAAGCAGGATTATCAAAATTAGGGCCATAAGTGTTAATAATAATCAACCCAAATCCTTTCCCGCTGCAACGCGAAATAGCGAAACGCCCCTCAGGGTCTGTCTCTAGTGCTTCCAGGCGAAGATCAGATCTGGGATTCACCCATGTTAGCACTACACGGGCATGCGAAGTGAACCCTGCTGCATGCGCGTTACTCCGTAACCCCCCACGTTGTAAAAGGGTACTATGCGGGGCAGGTGTGATTCCTGTAGGAGAGCTAAGTCTATGCCACGTCTAGTGAGGAAGGCTATAACTTTCCGCAGTTTCCTATGGTCATTAAGACACCTGACATTCCAGGTGAGGATGTTTAACTTACGAGATTGTACAGGCATCTATTCATTATCGGGAATCGAGAAGAAGTGCATAAAGTCCTCTCCATGTGGACCTTTGTGTCCCTGAGCTGTGTCCCGCAGCCACAATGTGTGAAAACAATCCTAATAATACAGTGCAAAACATTCTGCTTTAGTCTCTGTAACATCCCCCCCGCCACCCACGTCATGCATCCCCCAACACTGCACGCACGGTATCTCATCCCCCCACCCAACACAAATTCAAAAAAGTAACAGGACTAAACTCCCGAGTCACGGCACTATTCCCCAGAACGTGCTCCGTTAATACCCAAAATGCTCAGTTAGTTAACGAAAATACAATAACATTGCAATCAGAACAAATCCCCAATAGTGTGCTACACTCGTAGGCCAAGGTTGCCAGCCCAGTAGATTAAAAGAATCAAGCTAGCTTGGACAATGAGCTCCCACAGCCATCTGCTCACGTGTAGTTACGGTGCGTCTTACAACAATAACACAACGTCAGCCCCCTCCCACTCAGAACCCTCCCTGGGTAGCTAAGGTCCGTGAGTTGTGAGCCAGCACCTTCTGCGTGTACTACCTGAGTCTAGTCTACAATTCGCCTTAAACCATTCACCCCTGGAAAGCAAGATAACCACTAGTACCATAGTCCCAAACAATGTCATTTGACCCATTTGATCATTCACTCCAGACACCCTCTTAGCTGTGTCATGTGCGGCTCAGTTCTTAGTCCTGATCATCAAGGCTGCCTCCTGTCGCTCCTTCCAAGGTGCTCTGTCCCGATTCCGGCCGCCTGTCCCTGGACCATTCCTTCAGAGCCTTTTGCAGCGTCTTGGGGTCCGTAAAAATCCGTGATTTTCCCTGACGATTTACTCGGAGTCTTGCTGGGTATAACATGGCGTAGTCCAAGTTTTGGTCCCGCAGTTGTTTTTTCAATGGTGCGAATTGTCAGCGTGACTCCTGCACGAGGGTTGTGAAATCAGGAAACAATGAGATGGTCGACCCCTCATACTGCAGATTTTGTTTCTCTCGAGCCACCCTTAACGCTGTGTCTCTGTCTCTGTAATTCAACAATTTGGCGATAATGGGCCGTGGGGGAGCACCAGGGACGGGGCGCGGCCCCAGCGAGCGGTGAGCTCGTTCCACCACAAACATGGGGGATAAAGTCTCGCTTCCCAGCAACGTCACCAGGAGTTTTTCGACGAAGAGCTCCATGTTGCCGACCTGAGTCGTCTCCGGCAGGCCCACAATGCGGACCGTGCTTCCAAATCCTCTGCTTTGTCGTGCAGGGCTTGCAACGCCTTTCCCATTTGTTTCTGTTCCGAGTCTAGGTCTGTCTGAGCCTCTTCGACCTCCGTGACCCTGCGCTCAGCCATATCAAGTCGCTCCACCTGCTTGTCCATCCTTTCTGTCATTCTATCCATGCGGTAGGACAGGGAGTCCAGTTTGTTTCCCAGGACCGAGAGGCTGCTCTGCAAGTTCTTTTCCATAGCCTCCAGTAGGCCACGGATACCAGCATTCGGCGTTGCTTGCGGTGTTTCGTGCGCATTGTCTCCTTCGTCAAGGACGTCTTCTCTCCCTCTTGACTTTCGCTGGTCAAAGGTAAGCTTAGGTTGTGATTTGTCTACCCTGCCCATTATGGTCGGAATACCGGTACCCGCAGCAACTCCGTTTACTCGTGCAGGTTAAGCCAGCTGTTCCTCACAGTGGGCCGGCAAACTGGGCGCAACTGTACGTTATGGAGCACCAGCCAAGAGGGTTTCAGCCTTGGAGTCTCTAAAGAAAACACTACTGTTGTCCAGCCGCCCCACAAAGGGCATGCATCCAGAAAGTTCAACAGAAGGCCCAGTGGCCCATTAGGGCGCACCCCACAGCGCATAGAGAGGAGGCCAGCGTGCGAATTGGGGAAGCATGCGCTACTGGATTGGCACCCAGGATCCGCCGGGCACCGTGGAAGGAAATAGTGCGTAGTAGAGGAGCCCCACCGCCCGGGTCCCCGCAGTCTCAGATCACCGCGTGGGGCAGAGAGTCAGCACAGGTGCTCCCACAGTAACGGAGGAGCCTCACAAGGCGAGCGCTGGAATCCTCAGCGTGTCCAAGTAACCGCACTGGCTACACTGGGTTCAGATACCGAGTATTCAATGGTCCACAGCAGGGGACATCTCCTCTCTCTACCGCCAATCCCGGGTAGTCGAGACGGGGTACTGCGCTAGGATTTCGCCGCAGCGCCGGCGGAGCTCAGAAAATGGCGGCGTCTAGGGGCCCGGTTCCATCCCCCTCGCTGCCTCCGTGTTCCTGGGGATCTCAGATGTGGGCCAGAGCGTCGAGCACCCGCGGATGTATGCAACAACCTCCGAGGCTGACGGGTGCACCGCCGTGTCAGTCCCCAGCAATCGGCAGCAACGTTCCCCGCGTAAAGGGCCGCTCTGCCCCGGTAACGGACGGGGAAGGTCGCGTTACCCAGAGGCACGTATTAATATGCTGCACCTCACCGTTCTGCAGTCGGTCGCAGGACCTCGAGGGGACGTCATGGTGCAGCCGCAATCCGCCGCCGGTGCGCAGGGAGGTCTGCCCGGCAGGTCGGTCAGCAGCGCACGCACGTCAGCAATTCCAGGACTCCGCCTCCCTTTCACTCCAGGCCGGGGATTGCGGCTTAGGACCGGAGCGCAGCCGTCTTCCCATGTCGCAGGACCCAGGAACAGGCGTAGAGGACCCCAATCGGCACAGCAGGCACACAGTGCTTTCCGGGGCTGACGAGCAGGAAAAGCGAGTCGAGAATGTCAGCACCAATGCCGGATTATGTAAGGATATTGCGACGGCTCCACTGAGCTATCGGGCTACACAGCCATCTTGGGCCCAGGCAAGCTCCGCCTAGGTCTGGCGTGCTTTTAAGTATGTAAATATATGTTGTAACAAAAGCCTGGCATCCGCAGTAAAGGTGTGGCCTGGTGCAAAAAGCCCCGCTGCCCAACCTCATGAAGGTTATGAAGGTCCCGCATTGTGCAACCAATAATCACTGGTTTAAATGCTCCCCACAGTGTAACTGGTGACTCGACTGAGGCAGTCTGACATTAAAAGCAGTAGTCACTCTCATCTTGGAGCAGATTAACAAAGGCTTTGTTTATCAGCCACAAGATGTTTAACCTCCACATTTTCCTACGCAAACTTTTGATGTGTCCCGGTGTGATTTCTAGGTGAGTAGTGAAAAGGCTGCAGCAATCAGACAAAGATGTCCGTACGAAAGCAGTATGAAAAAATGGTCAAGTCGTGAGAATGATGTTACTGTTCAAAGTAAGCGTAGTGTTGAGAGGTAGAGTAGTGAAGGCCATGTAGCAAAATTTTAGAGCATAGTGAAATCAGTGCATAATGTGCATTGAGAGCTTTGCCTGTCAATAGTGCACACTTTCATCAAATTAAACCGACGCCCTATAATTAGCAAATCGGAGGGGGCTAGAAGCAGGGCAGAACTCAAGGTGCCTAGAAAAGAGGAGGAAATAAGTGGGGGGATATGGACGTTGGACCAAGTCAGTGTAAGGCCATCCAGTATTCCAGTGACAATACAGTATCTGCCCTGGTTAGCTTGCCAATGTAAGTGGAGATTGAAAGGAAAGTTTTCCTCAGTGGAATAGCTACTCCCCTCAACCCTTGGCGAAGATGGCCTGGAAGACAGTCAAAAACCCTTATCTGTCCAGGAAGTGAAAGTGAGAGCATAAGAGATGAGATTCTTGGAAGAGTAGAGATCGGGAAAGATGCTACTCAAATTCCACCCTACCACTCCATTCTCCAGTTAATGAATCATCTGTCATAAATACCCAAATAACTGGTCTCACCCATGATGGGGTCGGCAAACAGAAAACACTTAAACACATGGAGGTGGAGGACAATGGCATGGTGAAGACGACAACAGAAATGTGCCCTAGTAATCATCTGAAATGATAAACATTGCTACCGCCAAGTTAGAAGGTCAAGGATGTGGGATTATTATATGGGTGTACAGGCTCATCTCGCTCTAGCTGGAAAGAAAAGGAAGAAATAGTCATCAGCGTGATTACACGCGATGAACAGTACCACCTGAAGGTCAAGGCCCGGTGATTACGCAAGTAGGGGAAAGTCCAAGTCCAAGGCATCATCAGAGTGGTCAGGCAAAGGTTTAGTCTGGATCCCGCCCTCAAAGCTGGGAGTTCCTTATCCCAGAGAAACATTTTTTATTCCCTCCTTGTTCTTTACCATTGGCTGTGGGGAGTTGTGATCACATTTCGCTGGGAATCAGTCTTCAGTTTTCTTCATTTGGCCACTCAGTTCCTTGCAGTCTCAGGGGTATCAAAGAAGGAAGACCTGGAAATGAAAATAACGTTCACCCATGCTTGAAATAGCAGCAGGCATTTGAGGCTCATCGTTGTACATTTATGCTTTACGCTTTCAAAAGCTTTCTGTTGTTGTATCATCTTAAGGTGTCCTGCTGTAACAGTGGATTCATGAGGACATGCCTCAAAATCATTTATCTGACCTCATTATTAAAATGTCATGCTTCCATTGTCCTCAGTGAGGTTCCAATTGAGGGCACTGTATCAATACCCAGTATGCTTCCTTCACCACAAAGCATGCATATAAGGCCTTGGAGTGTTCCTAAAGTGCAGACACTTTTGAAGAAACTGCCCTGGCTTAGCACCTTCAGCCCCCTTGAGTGATGCGAACCAATCTGAGATTGTTGCATCATGCCCTCCTCTCAGCATCCTCCACCCACTCTGCAAGTATTTTAGACATACCTGAGAGGCTCAAGACAGTGGCCTGAAGGTCCTTCACCATGTCCTCTAGAACAGACAGACACTCTTTAGCCAAGTTGACTTTATTCATGGTGTTACACATTCTATTCATGGCACAGCAGAGCTATATCATTTCCAGCTTCTTCAGTTTGTGTTTCCAAAGCAGTACATTTGGTGGAGATGACTTCTAGTATTACCTTTTGTGGATGATTGTTCAGTCTCAGAATGTGAGCATGTGTGAGTATGCCTGTGTTTTGGCTTCTGCTTTTTTTTATAGAAATTTAAGAACCTACACCTGAAACCACCAAGAAATGTCCGCCTTGCCCCACCATTTTAAAGTTAATCAGCTGACACTGCAAGCATGTAATGAACTGGACACTCTTCACTCACCTCACTCATGTACAATCACTCTAAAACAGTAGAGAGCCTGTCTGTTTGTGACCACACGATTGTTGGTACTATGAAGTTTAATTGTCCACTGATATTGGCTTACATTTGGGCTTCTCGTTTCGGCTGGCCTGCACTGAAGGAGTTTCCCGCCTTGAAGAGGAATGTTGGCACTTGCCATTTTATTGTATGACTGCTGTTTGTGTGTGGCCACACCATTATTTATCGCTTTTAATTTTCTCGATATTTCACACCAGACCCACTCCAACTCATGATGCAGTGACACTTATGGAGTTTATCAATATGGTAATAATGAAAACTGGGATTTATCGAAATGATCTGCAAAAGCATTATTAGTTAGGTCAAAGGTGAAACTAATCTGAAGGACCATTACAATATCCCTGCTTATTTTCTCCATAATATCTCAGAGAAGTACAGAAGGCGTGTTATGCAACTCGAATTAACCAATCAACAAAAACAAATAAGGACATTTTTTAAATATTCAGAGAAGTAAAAGAGCCAGAGGCATCAAACCAAGCTCCATGTTTTCAAACTAACACAGATAGAACCTAATGTCTTTCTTTGAAAATATGTCGCTCATGACAGGAATTACGTTTGCAGGGCATGGTGGTTCGGTTGCCCGGTGAAGTTTGGAGCAAAGAACCCCCACCTTGGTCTAACCAATCCTCTACTTCTGAGGTGGCTGTCTTTAGCGGTCAAGATAGAGGGTGACTGCAGTGCCTTCAAGTTTGGTTTTGGGCATTACTTGTACAGAAGATTGAATT
This sequence comes from Calotriton arnoldi, assembly GCA_963921515.1. Lineage (NCBI taxonomy): Eukaryota > Metazoa > Chordata > Amphibia > Caudata > Salamandridae > Calotriton > Calotriton arnoldi. The sequence continues at coordinate 1,477,634 of CAWUFW010002692.1, read as the reverse complement.
GTATAAGGAGTTTATTGATTTTACCTCCTGGCTGCTCGAGGGGCAGATATGCAATATTCCATCATTGGAAAGGAGGCTTTGGGTGCCATGAGGGTGGTAAGAGCATTTCATTCATTCTGTAGGGTGCTATGTTCACAATATGAATGGACAACAAGCTGTGGATAGTGGTACCCACATGTAAGGGGCGGTTGCAGTGTCCACAAGTATTTATGAATGAGTCACAAGCACACAGATGCATACACACAACACAAAGTAACTTTCAGAACTCAGAAATATCATGGAATAGTTTGCAGAAGCCAGAAACATTACAGCAAAGTGTCTCTCTGCATTGCCAGTTGTAGGTGAAGATGAGGGAATGAACATGGAAGAACATGTTTTTGGGGCGTGGCTTGGCCGGCAATGGCGATGGACGTGTAGCTGAGGAGCTCCGTCGGTGGCTCCCTTCCCTGGCCGCTATACTCCGCTAATTCAGGAGCTGATGGGGCCGCTGCCTGTTGTGGCTATTTCAGAGGAGGTCCGGTTGCCCTAACGCCAGCATTGGAGGATTGGAGGCGCTGAAATCCAGCTGTAGACCTCCCCTTCCCGCACCGCTGCCGAGGACGGCTCCAGGGCATCGAGCGACATAAGGTACGCGGTGCCGGGGACTGGCCCCACCCCCTGGGCCCTGAGCTGCGCTGCAGCTCCGCTCTGCCTACCGGACCATCCGAGCGGCATTGGGGAGAGTTGCGGCGACAATCCTGCCTCACCCCGGACTGGACACCCCGCCCTCAGTGCACTTTTGAGCGGAGCGTTGCTGCCGGCCAGGGCCCTCCACGCGAGGTTGGGGTCTAGCTCCGCCCACTGGGCCCGGCCTGGAAGAGTGAAGCGGAGTGACGGCGGGCCGCGTCCTGCTGTGAGGACATAACATTTGCCTCTGTATTTCGGCTGTGTGCCTTGGCGGCGGAGGACCCGCTGTGGGGGGGATTGGCCCGCTTCTCGCGGATATCGAGTGGGGGGGCCCCAATACAGTACATTCAGTTTGTGACGTCACTTGCGTGGTGGCTGTTCCACCTCCGCACGTCGATTTGCAGGTGCCCCCCCCTAACACGGCTTGCTGTCCGATTTGAGGAGCGACGCTGCTCCGCCACTCCATAACGCCAACGAGCCGCCTACCAGCGCTACAGACAGTGGTCAGCGCTGCCCGAGTGCAGTGATCTGCGGTGCGCTGGGGGCCCGGGGGGGGGGTTCCAGGTGAAGACAATCTTTCTCTGCACGCCCCGCTTGGGACAGCTGCTGCACCGGGCGCCTCACCCTGAGTTGCTGCACTGGACTGGTCTGATATAGCTGCAGTTGTGGTGAGTGTTGGCGAACGACACTGCACGGCATCTGCCGCACCCTCTTTTCAGGAGCTAGGCTGCCGAACCCCGGTGTAACGAGCTTCGCCTGGTTGTCTCTGCCTCGGCGATCACCGGCATAGTTGGGGACAGCATCGGTGAGTTTGCTCTCTTGGATTGCACCGGGACTTTGCGTGTTGTGGAGGGTGGATCCGGGCGCTGCTCTGCACATATCTGTGGTGTGATACATCCAGACTGGTACTCGTCATAGTCTGCTACATGTCGCGTGGGGGCCGTACGAAGACTGGCACTGGGGGCGCGACGGGCCTTCACCCGCAGACTCGGGCGCAGTCCGACAGGAAGATGGAGGCGGAGATGGCTGATCCTATGTCAAATAAGCTAGATGCGGTGCTGGCGGCGGTTGAGAAGCTTGGTGAGACGATGAATCAAATCCGTGCCTCTCTGGAAGGTAAAATTGACAAGGTGGCGCTTGATCTAACATTATTGCATGCTGACCACCGGAAGCTAGCAGATCGTACCACTGCCGTTGAGGGGGAAATTGCGGAGGTTTCCCCACGGACGTCCTCAGCTGAAAAGAATATTCGTGATCTGCTCGACAGAGTTGAATTTTTGGAGGACAGGGCGGAGGATGCCGAAGGCAGGGCCCGCCGCAACAACGTACGTGTCGTGGGCCTTCCTGAGGGAGTGGAGGGGAGGAACACAGTAAATTATGCGGAGGATTGGATCCGGTCACTACTACCAGGAGAGGCCTTGTCCCCGCACTTTGTGGTTGAAAGAGCGCACAGAGTACCCGCCAAACCCCCGCCTCCGGGCTCGAACCCACGACCGTTTTTAATCCGCCTGTTAAACTACAGAGATAGGGATGCAATTCTCCAAGAAACCAGAAAATTACAAGACATACAAGTTGACAATCACAAAGTCATGATCTTCCCTGATTACACGTTCCAAGTTCAGAAGCAACGTCACTCCTATTTAGCGGTGAAAAGACGTCTGCGACAGTGTGATCTTAAATATTCGCTGTTGTTCCCCGCGAGGCTGAGGGTCGTTGCGGAGAGAAGACCCATTTCTTCACCACACCGGAGAGTGCGGAGGAATGGCTGGATTCTTTCAACCCCTCGAAATCCAGGCACAGAGAGCAACCGCCGGAGACTACTTTGCGACGCCGCAGACGGCGAAGGAGGAAGTCACAGTCTTCCGCCCCTCGGGCGCCCAGCCTGATGCCGGAACTGATACTGAGTGGGCGGCTTGAGGCGGTGCAGGCAGTGGCAAACATTAGCGGATTCCCGGAGGGGGACTCTGACTCCGAACACCGAGGGCCGAATAGTGAAGAGGAACTATCGGACGCTCCCCTTGGTTCCCAGGGCTCCTGTGAGCTGCCACATGTCACTCCACAGACTTCCGACAATATTTCTTGAATGTATACCTATTTGCTGCTCACCTTTTTCCCCCCCTCCATCCTGAGCGGCTCACGAACTCATTGGACACGCAAGTATGCAAAAGCCTATTATGTTGTGTCCGCATTGGAATGATTGCATCTATTGTTTATGGATGGGACACTGCGGGGTGGGGCCTAGGATTTCTTCTTGCTCCCTGTCTTCCTTTTCATTAACTCTGAAATGTATGGGAATCTCATGTATAATACGCAGGCGGCGGTCCCGCCCAGATACGAGTCTGGCCAGGGATAGGTCTATCTGTACAAGACGGAACCCCCTTTTACGATCTGTTAGACTTTTTAAGTTGCTGCGCATAATAGCCCCCCCCAGGCGTTAGCTGTGTGCTATTGTGTTCTAAGTTTGGGCGATTGCTTGTTGCAAAATTGCTCTCATGGTATTATTAATTGTTTATTGTTATTCTGTTATTTCTGCCCACACTCTTAGACGCCGGTATGATTATAACGTAGTCAGACTTCGCAACATTGCACCCACCACACTGACCCATGTACGCACATTCCCACATCCTCCTCTCCTACGGCGGAGTCAGCTCAAATACACCTTTGACGCTCACTGGTCATGGCACCCATTAAAATAGGCACATGGAATGTGCGTGGCATCCATAGCCCAGAGCGACGATACCTTATATTTTCATACCTGAAACGCCATCATATACAAATAGCGCTTCTTCAGGAGACACATTTAGCTCAAGTGGAAGTCATGCGACTCCACCGACGATGGAGGGGGCAACTATATGCGACAGGATACTCTGCATATGCGCGGGGAGTCCTAGTGTGGGTACGGCCGGGCACTCCATTTAAAGTACTGGATACATTGGTGGATGGGGAGGGCAGGTATGTCATAGTGAAAGGGGTGCTCGATGGGAAACCGGTAATACTGGCATCGCTTTATGCTCCTAACACGGAGCAAGCTGCATACTTGGATCTTTTATCGCAAAAATTGTCTTTATGGCCTGACCTCCCTATGATTCTGGGAGGGGACTATAACTGTGTACTGGACGTTTCCCTGGACCGGTCCTTTCCGCCCTTGCTTGGTACCGCCACATACGCGGCTGCTAGAGCACTGGGGCACTGGGCATCGCAGTGGCGCTTCTCCGATGTTTGGCGACATAGACACCCACTGGACAGGGTGTACTCCTATTATTCCGGGGCCCATAGACTACATGTCCGCTTGGACCGTTTCATGGTGTCCGACGACCTCTTACCCTGTATTACGGACTCCACCTACATGGGACGTACGCACTCTGATCATAACCCGCACACGATGGAGTTACAGTGGGAGGATGAGTCGCCACCGATCCCGATCTGGCGTCTTCAGCCGGACATCCTCCTGGATGCGCCCTTCCGGGATTCATTGGCTACTGCGGTGGCTCAGTATTTTGAAGATAATGCAGGGACGGCCACGTCGCCACTGGTGGAGTGGGATGCTCTTAAGGCGGTCGTCAGAGGGCACTGTCTGGGGACGCAAGCGGGCATGCGCGCACAGCTGGAAAGGGACCTCACCACTCTGGAGCACAGACTTGCCGCCGCGGAACGGGCAGACACAGACGACGCTCAGGGGGGGCAGGGCTCTCTCAAAGAGTACCACACGCGGCTAATTGAGCGACTGCGATGCCTTAACTATGCTGCACATTCGGCGCGAACACATCATATGGGCGACAAGGCAGGCAAATTGCTCTCCTGGCTTATCCGTCAGAATGAGTCATCGGCGCCCATAGTATCAGTAAAAACAGGGACCGGAGCCATAGCATATACGCAGCGTGCCATTCACGAAGCGTTCGTGATACACTACCGAGATTTGTATAAATTGCGTGCACGAACCACAACCATAGAGATACAGGCATACCTGGACGGACTTGATCTCCTGTGTCCAATGCGCGCGCAAAGTGATGATCTGAACGCCCATATACAATCAGAGGAGCTTCGGGATAGCATCTTTTCCCTGTCCAATGGAAAGTCGCCCGGACCGGACGGTCTACCGACTGAATTTTACAAAGCATACACGCACATCTTAGTACCACAACTGCTCAAAGTGTATGAAGCAGCGCTCGACGATTCCACCCTTACTGCCACGCAGAACGAGGCGTTGTTGGTCTCCCTCCTCAAGCCAGATAAGAATCCTGACCTCTTAGGCTCCTATCGTCCTCTAGCGCTCCTTAACACGGATTATAAAATTTTTGCATCCTTATTAGCTAGGCGTCTCTCGCCACTAGTGAAAATGTTGGTGCACCCTGATCAAAATGGTTTTGTCCCGTCGCGCTGCACCTCCCTAAATATCCGCAGATTCTTTAGAATACAGCAATACGCCACGCAAACCTGGCCCTGTTCGGGCTGTCTGGTGCTTGACTTGGAGAAAGCCTTTGACTCCTTGGAGTGGCCTTATCTGTCATCCGTGCTGGGTAAATACGAACTAGGGGAACACTACTTGACAATGGTTCGCTTATTATATCAACAGCCCACTGTCCGGGTTAGAACAGGTAGGCTGATCTCAGACGGTATCAGGGTGCGACGGGGGACGCGCCAGGGATGCCCGCTGTCTCCGTTGCTGTTTTCCCTAGCTATGGAACCCTTAGCAATGTTACTTCGAAGGGACGGTGAAAAATGGGGGATACGACTGGGAGACGGGTTGCATGTGGTTTCCCTATATGCAGACGATCTTTTATTATATCTTCGGGATATTACTGCGATCCCGACGTCCATAGCTGCTATACTCACATCCTTTGAGGAGAAATCAGGACTCCGGGTTAATTGGGCTAAATCGGGGGTCTATTCGTTTAGCGCTCACACTACAGAGGTAGATATCTCTCTGGGTGGCACGCCCCTCACATGGTACCCCACTACGTTTAGATATCTCGGCATATTTATATATCGCACACCTGAAGATCTCATGGAGGGGAACTTGATGAGAGCGATCTCAGCCATACGTGCCCAAACCCACTTTTGGAAGGCGCTTCCGCTGAATGTAATGAGCCGCATCACCCTGTTGAAAATGATCGTACTCCCTAAATTACTCTATTATTTTTCTAACCTCCCACTCTATGTTCCTCCTAAGATATTCCGAGACTTGGAGAAATTATCCCGGGACTTAATATGGAATAAGGGGAGAGCACGTATCGCACTGTGGAAAATGTATGCTCCTCCTAACCAAGGAGGGTTGTCGGCCCCCAATATGGAACTGTATTATTTAGCTGCTCAGCTACAATGGGTGACTAAGTGGTTGAATGACATGTGCCTGGAAGACACAGCAACCATGCACCAACCCTGGTCCTATTCCCAAATTTGTCATTTATTCCATCCCCTCGCTAAACTCCCACGACCACCGCAGATACATTTGGGATTGGCCCTTAAATGCTATAAAAGAAGCTTATATCTTACCCGCACGATGCTCCCATATGCCCCAATACTACCACTGGTGGGGACACCACGGGGGAGGCTGGGCACCACAGAGGCGGCTCTCGCGGCCTGGCGTGTGGCTGAGCTCGAGACATTGGGTGACTTATATAGGGATGGTGTATTACTAACATTTGAGACGTTAGCCGCAGATAATGTACTCCCAGTAGGCCAATTCTTGTTGCACACCTCCCTCCTGAAAGCTCTGACGGCTGCCTGGGGGGATCTGGCTATTGAGCCATCGACGCACCTGTTGGTGCAATATTTACACGTGATGGGCACGGGGTCGCATGTGGTACACTGGCTCGTGGAGGCACTTCTCACGCACACGATGAAGCCGATGACACGGCTCAAAGATAGGTGGGAGGCAGATAGAGGCCGGCCTTGGACGGACAGGGAATGGGACAGTATATTAGGGAGTGCTAGGAATATACCCAGAAACTCCAGGTTCAAGCTTATTCAAATATACATTACACAACGGGCATATCTCTCGCATGACATGATCAACAGATACTTCCACATCACCACTTCCGTATGTCCTCGTTGTCAGCATGCTGATGCAGATCTGCTCCACATGTTGTGGGCCTGTACATCCCTTCGGCATTACTGGCAAGAGGTGGTCTCGACCCTAGCCTCATGTACACGCGCGGACAAGCCCCTGTCATGGGAGGTGTGCCTTCTGGGGTTGTACGCCAGATCAAAAAAGAATAAAGTTACTTCGAAATTTTGGGACCTCAGTCTCATCACTGCTAAACGCCTCATAACCAAGAAATGGAAAAACACAGTTCCCCCGGTGATATTGAGCTGGAGGCGTTCATTGGAGGTGTGGGCCCAGGCGGAAAGCTCCGCACTGCATAGAGAGGAGATATCCGGGCTTCGAAAGTTCCCCATAGCACAAGATTGGGATGCGATACTAGTCGCCTTCCGGACTGGCTATTTGACAGTGACTGATGCCGCCCCGTTAGCCACTCAATGATAGATTTGCCGGCCCCCCCGCTACTCAGCTAAGGAAAGTTGCACACCATAGAGTTTATAAAGTAGATCTCTGTCACTTCCTCTGGTTTATCATGAATGGTCTCTAACCCCCCCTATATCCTCGGCCACAGGGATCCTCCTCATTGATGGCTGCCCTGCCCAGTTATATGTAACGCGATAATTATCCATTGGATGTGCGGACACGCGGAAATGTTCTGATCATATGTATTTCTATATAGTCACGCATGGTAAATATCTATGGTGTTCAGTGGATGGCAGATTTTCTTTTGATATTTTCAGTTTTAGTTATGTTTAGAATATTTTGGACAAATATGCTTTATTGGTACTCACCAGTGTTCGATAAGTGTGTTCTGTTATTATTTCCGCCCTATCTTCTATTATACAGCGATTTGTTGATAAGTACGGGCCGGCTATGCACTGGATGTACCTGGTGTGCACACACAAGTTCCTGTTCGGACTGTTTCGCTAAGATGTGTTATGAGTATGCAATGGATAACAATGACATTAATTGGTAATTTCTGTTGTAGCTTGACTGTGAGCAATAGCATACTGCGGTGCTTGTACATATGTTCCAGTATGATCTACATGTCAGTACTAGGAAATAACATGATTGTGTTGTCTCTCTATTACTACGATGGGTAAAGCTATTTTGTACACAGGAAAAAAAAAATGTAAAAAAAAAATGGAAGAACATGTTTTTTGCTTAAAATAAGGAGTAGATAGAAATGGTGAGTACAAGTAAGAGATGGAATAGGATGTGGCTCTGAAGTAAATACAGGATTTCCTGCAGCTGGGCTGGACATACAAAAATGCTTAGGAGAGGAGGTTTAAACGTATTGGGTAGTACGGGATGAAATGAGGGTTAGTAATGAATTGCCACAGAAAGTGAATCACCCCAAAAAGGGTGCGGATCAATGTTGGTGCACTCGTCCCATACGGAGCAGCCCAGGGTTGCTGGGATTCAACTTAAGGTAAGTAGAAACCATTGGTAGTGGGGTTTCGATAGGTTTCTAGATAGGACACTTAGAAGTTGCTTGGAAACTTTGAAGGTGATGAATACACATTTAGGGGCATATTTACAATGGAAGTGACGGAACGCGGCATTAGCCTTCTTGGCCTAAAGCCGTGCTCCGCCACTTCTGAAACGCAGGGCTGCACAATATTTACAACAAAATGGTGCAGCCCTGTGTTTCCCCTTGTGCTGGCTCTAAATGTAGCTGTCCCGTCCTGCACATAAACAATCTTTGAATGGTATTTTGTAACTTCTATGTGTCCTGCTTAATGCAGCACACATAGAATTTGCAAAACGTCATTTTTTTTAATGATTGTTTATGTGCAGGAAGGAACACCTTCCTGCACTTAAACAATCAATTGCGTTTTGCTGTTTCTATGTGTGCTGCACAAAGCAGCACACGTGAAAACAGCAAAAATGAGGAGAAATTAAACATTTCTCCTCGTTTTGCCAGGGTAAGACCAAGTTTTCCCTGGTTTTAATTTTGGCGCTGCCCCATATTTACGCCACCCTTGTAAATATGGGGCAGCATCTGAATCAATGGATGCCCACCACAGCACCCATTGCCCTCCCCTTTCACGCTAAGTATAGCTTAAAGGGGTGCCTTATTTAGAAGGCAGCATTAAGCCACCTTAAGTGGCTTAACGCTGCCTTGTAAATAAGGCGAAGCCCCTATCGCCACCACAACGTCCAAAAAAGTGACATTGTGGTGGCAGTATTAATTTCAATACAGGAGTCTGGTATTCAGTAAGGACAAGTAGCCTTGAATACCTTGGTTCTTATTTATGCTGGTGAAAATACCCCAAAGATTGTTTAGGTGCTAGAAGACTTTTATTTGAGATGTCTTAAAGATAGTACAAATATTGCTGTGATTAAGTGCTCGAAGAAACGTTCAGTACCGAGGGTCATCTAGCTTCGATGGAGTGAAGTGAAAGTGACATCCAGAGAGATTAATTAATATTTGGAAATAAGAGGCACCGGGAATGAGACTGTGAATTGGTATCTTCCCGATGCATATGAGATGCAGAAGAAACTAAACTCACCAGAATGTAGTGGATAAGGATGCCATTGACACCGGGCTAGGTGAAGGACGTCTGCAGGATGCTTACTTGTTGCAGCTTTATATCTCATTCCACTGTAGACAAAACTCACCCAATGAGGGCACAGACCAATTTGTGTGTGTATCATGATTGGATGACGAGGATGAAAAGAATTGTAATTGACTAGATCAGCAACTGAGTAGCAAGGAAGTGGGAGTGCTGTCAACAATTTGGGTGATGAAGTGGGAGTGTGTATGTGTAACATTTCCTTTGATGTCATCAAGGTCAAATCTCATGTGATGTCAGTCAGTGTCACATCTTCATAATCTGCCCAATAAAATACCACAAGTACACTGACCGCCAACAAACCACAGCCGCTGGTATAATGCAATCCGAAAATTATATTGACCCAAGTTAAAGTCAAAGATGCTTCAGTCATACCTCTGTGTGAGGCCATCACCAGCTTGTCAACTCTTTTGGGGTTATCACGATTTTCACGATTGTTGAGTCCAACACATGCTCCTCAACTGCCTCTATATTTGACCATTTTCTGTTAAAAATACATTCCATTTTTTGATTAGCTTTCTAAAAAGATATTTTGAAAAATATGTGGTGAGGTCGAAGAGGTTGAGAACTATATTTGATGACGTAATGGATACAAAAACGTGTTCCAATTTGACCTGAAATTACGAATGGTGCCTTAGAAATCCAGAAAGGTCGCGCCCCTTCGTTGTTGTGAGTAAAACGTGCAGCAGGAGGTCCACAGCCTGCACAACAAGCTGTATTTGCCTTTGTGTTTGTGTAAGCCCAGCCACAAGATGTATGTTTTCATTTAATTGCCATTTCTCTTTTAATTGAGTTCCAAATATTACAGCATTTTGCATTAAACAGAATGATGGTTATTATCAAAACTCATAAACGAAAAAACAAAAAAATAACCAAGAGAAACAATATTCATTTCAAAGGCTTTGAAATGCATATCTTAGTAACCACCAGCAGTCCCCTGTGGACCCTTTAGAGACAGCCTATTATTGTAGGCTCTCATAAATATTACATGTATGCATTAAGGAGATGTATTGTATAATTATTTTCTGTGCATGGGCACATCAAGCAGAAGTGTTAGCAGAAGTCACAGAATTCCCAGAGCATTTAGAGCAGGGCTACTAGAGAATCATTAAATATGTCAACTGAACCCACTAGGCCAACCGTCCCAACGGATCCAACGCAAAATCACCATAATGTACAGAATCCAAAATGGCTGACAATTCTCCGCCCCTATTCTGGAATGTCGGGATCGATTAAAGGATCTTCTCTGCACCAACAAGTATAAAATACAGAGGCGTGGTAAAGACATGTTTTGATGCTCTGAGCGTGTGAGATGTATCCTATTTTCAGTGTATTGCTATGTGCCTTTTTCTCTAGCTAAAACTAAGGAAGTATAAACCTTTGCAAAGGCGGGGATTCAGAGCAACCATTGTTTAGTAAGGGCATTGAAAATCCAGCAATTCTTGTTTTCAGCCTATATAGCCTTGCTTACGGTTTTTGAGGAGGACTTGTGGCCTAATGTAGAGTTTGGCAGATAGAATACTCTGTCAAAACGTGCTGGATATCCCATCCGGTGTATTAAGTGCCATAAACTATAATGCACTTGTAATTCGGTGGACAGGACATGTTAGTGACAGTGTCTCATGACACTAAACTCTAAATAAGGTCCTTAATCAGGCTTCTACATCTGGCAGCAGCACAACTACTGACACCACCATATGCATGGTCCCTGCCAGCAGTCATATAATCGGCAGGAGTGGCATGGTCCCCAGTTCCAGCATGGTGGGAGACATAGTAGCTAAGCCTTTTGCCATGTATTAGTTTACCTTCATAAATTCAAGAATATGATCTTGTTGAGGAATGGAATGCAAACCTTTGGGAAAACCGATGGATTTGGGTATAGACCCATCCTAAATAATATCTGTCCTGAAATTATAGGGCGGGTGACTGATACAGAACAGATGATAGAGCAAGAGAATGGGATGAAGCAAGACCTATTTCGGCCCCTTCCCCAGCTTCAGAACCAGAACAAGAGACAGGCCTGTAATAAAATGGAGGCAGCACCTTGATGCAGCCATGAAAATTGTTAGGTCAAATGCCCAAGGCACATTAGCCTGTGCTGCTCTGCTCCTCCTTTCAGCATTTCTGACTGATATGTTTTCATGCATAGGAAATTTATGTCTTGAATCTCCCAAAAGGCCTTCTACTTATTTATAGAACAGATTACTATTCATCACCAGAGTTTTTGACTTTCTCAGCGATTGGTTTCACCCAAAGTGGACCATATTTCAACATGGATGACTACCATTCCCAAGTCTAGGTCTTGAAACAACTAAAGATAGGTAGCTGCGTAATATTAATTGTCGAGTAAAGGTCTTTATATATGCATCCCGATTTGGGAGGCTACCTATCCTACCAGGTAAATCAATTTTGTCTATAATGACTGGGACCTCAAGAGTGTTGTTAATGCCTGGGTTTAGTATGCTTTGGTTTATCTAATGGTTTCTTGGGGATCCCTGGCTGGGGGATCGATGTATATGTATGCCCTGGGAGATGGGCTGCATGTTAGACAGTATATGCTTTCATATTTCTGCCTCCCACCTACCTGACAGAGAAGATCCCAAAATTAGGTTGTATACCTGTGCATCCATAACAAAAATATCACCTGCCAAACATATTGAGGCCTAAATATCATTCACAAAAATATCAGCTGTTGGCATGGACATTGATTCACCAAAATGTCAGGTAGCGGAAGTGACATCACATGCCCCTTTGACCCCCGCCCCCACTGCCCCCATTAACACCATAGGAAGTGGTATAATTTGACGTTTGATCTGGTGATGTCACAGGAAGTGATGTCACACAATCATTGGCCTTTTTGTCATTACCGAAAGTGACAATAAGTGATAGTAATAAACAACAAAAGTATACTAAAGTAGATAAAAGTGTACTTTTGTTATCAGCCACATATCGATTAGGAGGATAGAGGAGCAACCACAAAAAGCCATCAGAATAGACCAGGGAAACAAGCAACATTGATCAGCGGCAGCCATCTTCCTCTTACATAAGGCTTCCAATGCTCAGGCAGAGACTCCTATGCCTTAGCTTAGCCATCGCACATTCAACCATAATTTGCCTTTGCACAACCATAACACACTGAGAAATAGCCTCAACGACCAAAATACAGTCTTAAAGGGCAAGGCAGAAACTCCATATGTCAAGGAAAAACCAGTAGATGCCCAGACATAATCCAATATTCTGGTGCTGACTGATAATAGCATAAGCATTAATCAAAGGTTGACTCTTTGAGTTACACTTGAGTTACACATATGTAACCTTTCTTTATAGGAGCCAATCTGCAGACAGAATGCATCTACTCAGCCACATGCCCAAATATGCCCACCAAAAAACGCAGTCACTCACCACCAACACACAATTTCCAGTTCTTTGTTTTTTCCCCAGTCACAACTGACTCCATGTGCAGGAAATCCATGTGCCTCCTCTGGTAAGAGCATTTTAGTTTCACCACTTACTTGTGAGGCATGTATCTATATTTGAATGCTTAAAAACTTTATTTTTTACACCAGAAAAATCCAGCATAAATCAGTATTTTCAGGATTACCACTGACTTTGAAGCAGAGTTGCATTTAGATTAATTCCATTTAAATTTAGTACATATGGATACTAAAACTCCGGTATGCTGCAGGCTGTCCTGGACCTGCTTTGGACACCCATAACATGCAAATTCGAATTATGTTAGCCATATATAGGGTTCACGAATCACATTGAATTGTCTCTAGGAACCTTATTAATAAGTGTTAAGCAAAAATTTTAAACCTTTGTGCACCTAGACACTTCTTGCTTGTGTGCACCCCAATGTATACATGCAGACACTTCTCATTGGTGTGTAGCTAGTGCTTTAGCGCCTTTTCTCATGAAGTCACATGCCACCTGTGTGCATGATCCACCTCCATCTCCTGTGGGTGGGGACATAGGACCCACTCACCTGTGGGCACCTAGGCACATGTTGCCTGTGTGCACCTAGAAAAAATGTATGTATATATATATGTATGTATATGGTATTTCCATAGCGCGAACCTAGACAAAACTCAGCATAAAACACACAACTCCTCTATGCACACCTTGCCCCTTTTAACTGTATGCAAACAATCATATCACCTGCACCCACATAGCACCTATAATCTGTGTGCACCTAGCAACCTTTCACTTTTGTGCACGTATATTGCTTTCAGTTGTGTGCACCTTGCCTCTCACACCTATTTGCACGGAACCATCCCAGCTATTCAGACATATACTGGACAGCGTTAGATTTCCGGGGTCACCTTGTGTGCACATAACCTCATTTTCACCTGCATGCCTGTAGATCTCTTTCATTTCTGTAAACCTAACCTTTTCTCATATGTGGACTTTCAGCACTTTGTACCTGCTCTAGAACCTTTATCCACCAATCTCTCTCTAACCCATTCGTACTTACCCCTTTACCCCGTCACTGGTATGCCAACACTCCCTCATCTGTTTGCATACCAGGCCCCTGACTAGGTACACCTAGCACCCTATCGCCTGCAGGAGCGCAGCCGCCACTCACATTTATGCACCTAATTCCCAATCATTGGTGGGTACCCAGCCTCTTGGAACCTATGCCCAGCAATCCCTTCCTCACTTGTGTGCACTGATTGCTCTTTTAGTTATATGCTTCCACACCCTCACCTGTACGGAGTAAGACACGCAAACAAGGTCAGACACACATTTGACTGTCTTCCTGCCCCCCTTATGCCCATATGATGTGGGCATGAGGGGGGCACACATGAAATCAAATTCTTGGGTAATGTTAGGGTAGGAGGTGTTCTATGTTTTGAAATCTCATTTGCCACCTTAGTCAAACTACAACCGGTAATTTCACATCTGGAGATAAAGTTACTTACCACCAACCTGATTCATCCTAGCTCTCTCTGGATATTCTAATATGTAAAGTATGGAGTGCTTTTTGTTCTGATAAATGAACTTGTATTGCCATTTTTCCGAATGGCATCAATTGACTCTGCCACTGTGCCTGGATGTATGACGATACCACGCATGCATTACATCGCATGCCATTAGATCGCGGTTTTAACAACGCAAGTCGTTACAACGACTTGCGTTGGAGGGCGCTGGACTTAGGAGTAGTTTAATTTACTATTCCAACTCCAGCCTACGTACAGTAGGGAAGGTGTTGGATAGTAATTTAAACTACACCTTGTCCTATAGCGCCCTCCAGTGCAAGTCGTTGTAACGACTTTCGTTGTTAAAACCACGATCTAATGGCATGCGATGTAATGCATGCGTTCTAAAGGTTGTTTCCCACTGTGCCTAGTGTTTTAGTCATCACATAGAAGGAAGTTGTCCAGGATCACTCTGCTAATTTTGTTTTAGGCCTGTGCAAAATGTTCTTTATGCCCTTTTAATCTTGTTTAATTTTTGGCATTTTCGTCAAGCAAAATGACTGAAATCACACGTGTTAGTACAGCTAACAGTCCTATTCAGTTATCAGTCTTAGAGTTTTGCATTAGCGGATCGGGGGCTGTATTGTAGAAAGTGCTCCAGGATTTGAACTGGCATGTGCGCCCGCTTTGAGAGCCTCCGGGCACTTTGGTATTATAGAAGGGGCCGCAGACACTTGTGCTAATACTGATAGCGCTAGCACACATGTAGCAGAAGCGCTATCTCAAGCGGGCGTTCCCTCATTTGCATGGGGGCCAGGCCCCATGCAAACGAGGGAATCTTTTTACCTCTGCACCCACCCCGTATTATGGACGTGGCTGCAGAGGCAAACATACCTTCAGGAGGCGCACTGAATGTGCGGCACAAAAGGCAACCCTCAGGAGGGTAGACCACCAGACATCCCCTTGCATGCAGGTGCAGTTACTCACTGCACCCACCTGCAAGGCGATCTCCCTCCTTTTTTAAAAAATGCAGGCGGCATGCCGCCTGCACTCTGAAACATGGAGTGGCTTTGAAGCAGCCCCTCTGTATTTCACTTGAATGCACTGCCCACAGGGCAGCACAAGTACGCCGCTGCCCTGTGAGGCAGCACATTCACTGTAATGCAGCACACTTTCCCTGTTTGCGCACAGCACACCTATTTAAAGGTGCGTCGTAGCACAAACAGGGAAAGTGCGCCATATATGTAGTGCGGCCCCAGGTGTCTTTCTGCCACAGTTTCCAAATAAAAAGAGAGACAGCGCGAGTAATAATATTACCTTCAGTCTTAAAGCATGGGGCACAAACCTTCTTGCCACTGGGTGCAATGCTCCTATAGAATAGGGATTTCAATGCTAATTTCTTTTTACATCAAAAAGTGCTCTCCGACTTTACAGAAAACGTGCAACAAGCCCATCACCACTGAGCTTGATTATTATAACATCTTTGTTTAAAAGGAAAATAATTGGAGTAGACCTGCACAGTAATTATTATACAATTGCATCTCTCAAATGAGCGAATATCAATGAGGTATTCATCAACGACTTTGTCTTATTTTTTTGTTCACATTTAGTAGTTAGGCCGATCGATAGTAGCCCACTTCCACTAGTGATACTTGCTCATTTGTGATTCACTTTTGATGCAGAACATTTCCAGACCTGGTTTCTGAGACAATTTGATCTATAGCCCGGCCAAGGGGTGTTCATAGCTATCTCGTACATCTTAGAGACTATGAAATTCAGCTTCTAGTGTGGACTATAGAAAACAGCAGAAAAATAGTGGACTTACGTAGGCTGGTGTATCTACCAAGGGAATACCCATCTCTGATCTGGGTATAGTGTTTGCTGTGCTCATTGGATCCACAAACAAACATTTACAGAGGATTCTAACACAATCCTCAATTCTACACCTTGCCATCTCTGCTATGCCCACAATTCAGGTTCAATCCCATTTCCCACAATTTTACTATATGATATAAATTGTGTATCATAACACATTCAGCTGCTAAGAACATGACTGGTACCTCCAAATCTAGGCGCCAATTAGGGAAACACATAGACTGCTTGAATTCTCTCTTTGGCTATTGTAAATGGGCACTCAAGAACTTGACTTTGGCAAAGTATGATTGTTTTTATTTTCCATCACTTATATGATGGATCTTATTCACACTGTCTTTTTCAAATCCCATTAAAGGTTTGCAGTGATCTAATTCAATATATATATAATAGTGGCATCATTCGCATGAAGTAAAATTAAAATAGTGGGAGTGTCTTTGGACTAATATACAATATTTTCTTGTTCCTCTAAATTATTTGAGGCATTCATGCACTATGCCCTAGTGTCCTATAAGAGGGTCAGTTTGAAAGCATTTGCTGCAGTTTACCCAGGCACTGATACTCGAATATGTATTATATTGCTTCTACTATTGGAAAGCAATACCGCCAACGTTGTCGTATTTCCATTACTGTTATCTATCAATGAAGAAGAATGGTCCTTGTAAATCAATGAGCAATTTCAATTTTTCAAGGCGACACACATGGACACTAATAGATTCAAGTAAAAAGACTGCTGGTATGCGCCCAGGTTTTTTAAAAATACACTTCTATATTATTAAGAATTCCACTATCCTTCATTAGTTCACTTTGGGTCTGATTATGATCTTGGCGGATGGGATACTGCGATAGAAACGTGAGGGATATTCCGTCTGTCGAATTACAAGTTCGATTATATCCTATGGAACTTGTAATACTGCGGACGGGACATCCGTTTGTGAAGGAGTATCCCATCCGCCATGATCGTAATCAGGCCGTCTATTTAATAAAATCATCCATAACAAACTTGATCTTTTATCTCTCAGTGAAATAGGCTGTTAGGATTCTAGATTGCATTTCCGCCTTCATATATCTAGGTCCTCTGCCACAGGGCATGTTATGTTAATCTGTGCACTGGCAGATGCACAACCTAGAAAGTATAATGCACAACCACAGCCTTGAATGGCCACCTGTGTTTATGTATGAAGACCCATACTCTTGGTTGTGGAACATACTTACAGCAAGTGTGTGGTACATACAGAGCAAGGACGTGGTTTGCCCACTATCTTAAGGAAGTAAAACACAGCTTTGTTGTGTGCTTTTGCAGTGTATACAAAATATGCAGGTTACAGTGTGTAGATATATCTCTGTGCTATTTTTCCCCTTGAGCAACACAGCGCAGACCAGTCACTTGAGTTGCTGCTCTGCATGAAAAATCAATAAATCTGTTACAATGCGTCATGCCTGCAATAGGCATGTCTCGCAGAATGCCTTGCCTGCAAAATGCAGCTGTCCACCGTCAGTACCTATCTTATACATCATACATGGCCACAGCCATTGTCTGTACGCCCACTGAGACAGATTTTTAAATTACGATTACAGGTCCACATTACCACCTTTTATAATAGTCCAGTTTGCCAGAATATGAATATTCACAATGTCATGGTAAATCCACACAGCAAGGGGCATATTTACAAGGAGTTAACGCCGCCAGATAGTCACTTATTCCAACGATCTGGTGGCATTAAGTCCACCGTCTTATTTACTTAACGTGGCTTAACACCACCTTGTAAATAATGCCTCTATTCACACAGCACTCACTTAGCGTGAAAGGGGCGTGCAATGGGTGTTGCAGTGGGCGTTCTGCCGCAACACTGATTGTTTTTTTACTCTGCCCCATATTTAAAAGGTATGGGGCAGCGCAAAAATACCGCCAGGGAATACCTGGTCTTAAGCTGCCAGTTTCTTGTAAATATGACCCCTAGTTTCCCCAATGCCCCGTTTGTTAACCGTGCTAGTTTACATAATGCCCTACAACTAACACACAATCAGTTTTCACATGTACACAGTTTGTATTTGTATGCCCCCATATCCAATTTCCAACATGTCTACAAATGCCTTGTCTGCTACCAGTTTTCAGAATGCCACATATACATAATATGTTCCCAAAATTTCCATAAATATCCATTTTACTAGTTATTTATAATACTGGAATTTGCCCAGACTGCCAGTTCCTATATATAGCAGTATACCCAAACTATGGGGGTCATTATGATGGCGGACGGACTTTCGTCTGTCCGCCATCGTGCCGGGGCTTGGGACCGTACGCCTGTAATGCGGCGGTCCCGCACATCAGATTATGATGCGACCGCCACCGTGGCGGTCGCATCGTGTATCTCTGACATTGCGGAGGGTGCTGCTGGCTGCACTGTTTGCATTTCCCTGCACTACGTGGCAGGCACCACATGGTGCCTGCCACATGGTGCAGGGAAATGTAGGAGGATACCATAGGTACCCCCCCAGTGCACACCCACCTCCCCCAACACAAGGGGGACCTCTACGGGCCCCCAAATGCAATCCCCGCCAGCCTGTGAATGGCGGTTTCACCGCCATACACTGGCTGGTGGGGAGGCAGCATCATAATATGGCGGACAGTGCCTGCTAGGCACCGCCACCATATTGTTGATGCAGGGTGGGTCCGCCAGGCAATCGTAACGATTACCTGTGGCGGACCCGTGGCGGACGGACTTTGCGTCCGCCAGCACGCCGCCCGTCATTGTAATTTGGCAGGCGGAGAAGTGTCTTACGATGGCGGTGAAACCGCCACCGGCAGGCTGCCGGTGGTGGTTTCACCGCCATCGTAATGACCCCCTATGTTTCCACAATGCCTCATTATGCCCACAGTTTCCCTTATTCGTTAATATGCCCACGTAAAGAGTTTTGTTAATGTTATAGTGCACCCACATAAGTTATTGTGATAATGCTCTGCATACCTGCATGTAGGGGCAAATTTACTGAAAAGTCACACAATGCAGCTGCTTTACATGAAAAGGAGAGATCAGGTCAGTGCCATATCTACCAAGCAACCAAGCACTGTTGCTCCCTGCGCTGGCGCACTTTACGTTGCCTTGCACTATGCATACACCATTGCACCATACTGCAACAGGGTATGTGTTATGTTTAGCATAGGTTTTGTACTGATAGGATAGTCTTCCAGCACAAAATACTATTCTTAGACATTGTTTGAAACTTTTTTAAGTTTGCATGTGTGCTCTACATTACAGTACGCATGCAAAGTTGGAAATGTTTTGACAAAAGAAAACTTTTCTCCATGCTCACATTTTACACTTTTTTGCGCATAGCCCTGTTTGCCTTAGGTTTAGTAGATATGGATCTGTGCCAATATTCATGGGTGATTGATTGGGAACGCCCATGTACCAGCCATGTAATGCTCTTTTGACATTAAGAAGTGCATAGCACTACTTTTAATTACTTTAGGGTTGGTTTGCAGTGCAAAACACATTTTGCCTTGGAAAGTAAATCCCAGTTCTACAATTTGTGCTGGTTTGTGTCACTTTTGTGATGCAAGCCCAGTGCAAAATGTTAGTAACTCTGGGCCTAACTTTCTATACTGCCCGGCCAGCCAATTTAATATGATTCCAAACGTCCCAATAAAACCATATTACCAGTTTTTAAAATGCTGAAGTTTGTCCACATCACCATTTCCATCATTTCCCAGGAATGCACACTGTACTATTTCACACTAAAGAAATACAATTTCAGTGAAGACATAGAATGATATGTAACAGATTTAATAAAAATAAAGGATGACCAAATAACTTGAATCCATAATCCCCTAGGGCCGCAGAATTACCAGTTTCCATCACTGCTTTCCAATATGGCAATTTTTAATCTACAGTGCACCAGTATGCCTCCTTTACCAATTGTAAATAATTAATAGTTTCCAGACTGCCCCACTGCACCCACAGGACAATATTCCACACAAAACCATTACCGTAGTATTCTCTTATAAAATTCATTAATGCTCAAACAAGAGAAAATAATTTGGTTGGATAATCCCCGTTAGGCCCTAACAGGTTCTTCAATGCTCCAGTATAAAAAGTTTGCTCAATACCCCATTTTGCTCATATCACCTCTTCTGAAACACCAAAATGTGCTCATAGTAGCAATTTTCATAATGCACCAGTATGCTCACATTACCAATTCTAACAAGAAGTATTCATAAAGCCTTCATGCGAAAAAGAGTAAACAGTATGCATTACACCACATTATTGAGATAATTGCATTATGTTGATAAATAGGTGGAATAAGAAGATACATTCAAGAGGAAATAAATGGTAGCTTAAATTCACAGAATATTTGTTAGTGACTGGTTTCGCGTTAAAATCATTAGAAACATATATTAATCAGGCAACAACATTTAATTTAAAAAGCCAGTCTGCAATCACACCGTTATTTCATTATTGGGATCTTAATCCATTTTGTAACGCATATCCTTTCTGTTTCAGGCATACGATTATTAAAATCTGGCCCATCATCTCACGTGCCAGTGGGATTGCTAATACCAATTCATTATTTTGAATAAGAAGTCACTCCACACTTTCTCCATCTTACCCCTCAAACCCATTCTTATGTATTAACATCTTTCCTACTCAGCAATGTTTGCTAGCCATCCCCTGAATGTACGAGCACACGCCTAATTCCGCCTCTTAGATATGATGTGCCTAGCTGAATTCCTTTCCTCCTCCTCCCATCTCTCTCTTTGAAGCAAGGTGGTTATTTAAGCCCAGAAATCCGCCTATTAGGTACAATGTAGCATCATATGTTCCCATTTTTAGATATCTGTTGCAATTTAGGTTGGCTTCGGGAAAGCAACTGGTAAAATCAGCCTAAGTGTAATAAAATCGAAACCCTGAGAAATATAGGCAACATCTCACATCTTGCCCCACAAAGCCAAGTGTGCATTTTTGTGCAAAGTTGAAGGAGCTCCTCATGTGTAACATCAATCAGAGCCTGCTCCCACATTCAGACTGCATAGTCTAAGACATCAACTGCCAGAGGCTCCAGAGGTTTGTACAGATTTGCAACGCTTTTGCTGTAAGCTAGCTCGCAGAAGCTATTTTGCTTTCCAAACATGCTACTTATTGAGTCTCTACTGATTAAAATCAAATAACAGTTGAAGATATGTGTTTTGAAGGAGGTGCACAGTCTCTGGCGAGGCCGTGTTCTCCTGCACTGAGTGCCCGACTGCTTGGGAATTTGGAAATATGACTTTTATTTTTGCTAACCTAGGGGTCGATTCCGATCCCGGCCGGAAGCGCACCTAACACTATTCGTCCGGAAAAAAACCAAGCCGAACGCGTGTTTCCCGAATGATTCGAACATTCGTCCGAACGAGCAAGTACGATGCGCATAACTGCCCAGATCCCGACCCAGCCGTACGTACCCATTCCAGCTCCTGTTCCCCGCCCGAGCCGGATCCGTAAACGCCGAATCGAGTCGCACGGAAGCAAATATACAGCACCTTCCAGCCGGACTAGTACGATGCGCCTTCCGTACGCGCCGAACCCGTCGCTACGTTCGGCACGTCAGAGCACCCGGGAGAGCTGCACATAAGCTCCGATTCGCGCCACAAGACGATCCACGGCTACGAGACGAACAAGCCAGCGACGAGTACGAGTCGAAGCCACGAGAAACACGAACGAGACGACCCAAGCATGAATCCCATCGCGCAGGTCCTACCAATACTCTACATCTATTACCGGAACCGGTACGGACGCGTACGGCGCAGACGGTAAGTCAAACACCCACAACACAAACAAACGACACGTACCCGACATATGACACAGACACATAGGGATGCAGAAATGACGTGCAACAGCAGAACAATAGGGGCGGGATGGCTATCACCAATGCCATACACACCCATAGGGGCCTGATGGATACCACTACCACCATCCCCACTCATGGGGGACTGGATGCTTACCACTACCACCACCCCTACTCATGGGGGCCTGGATGCCTACCACCAACACCACCCCTACTCATGGGGGCCTGGATGCCTACCACTAACACCACCCCATCTCATGTGGGCCTGGATGCCTACCACCAACACCAGCCCTACTCATGGGGGCCTGGATGCCTACCACTACTACCATCCCCACCCATAGGGGAATTGATGCCTATCACTACCACCACCCCTACTCATGGGGGGCTGGATGCCTACCACTACAACCACCCCTAGTCAGGGGGGCCTGGATGCCTGTCACTACTACCATCCCCACTCATAGGGGGATGGATGCCTACCACCAACACCAACCCTACTCATGGGGGCCTGGATGCCTACCACTACTACCATCCCCACCCATAGGGGAATTGATGCCTACCACTACCACCACCCCTACTCAGGGGGGGCTGGACGCCTACCACTACCACCACCCCTACTCATGTGGGCCTGGATGCCGTCACTACTACCATCCCCACTCATAGGGGGATGGATGCCTACCACCAACACCACCCCTACTCATGGGGGCCTGGATGCCTACCACTACTACCATCCCCACCCATAGGGGAATTGATGCCTACCACTACCACCACCCCTACACAGGGGGGGCTGGATGCCTACCACTACCACCACCCCTCCTCAGGGGGGGCTGGATGCCTACCACTACCACCACCCCTACTCAGGGGGGCCTGGATGCCTGTCACAACTACCATCCCAACTCATAGGGGGATGGATGCCTACCACCAACACCACCCCTACTCATGTGGGCCTGGATGCCTACCACCAACACCACCCTTACTCATGGGGGCCTGGATGCCTACCACTACTACCATCCCCACCCATAGGGGAATTGATGCCTACCACTACCACCACCCCTACTCAGGGGGCTGGATGCCTACCACTACCACCACCCCTACTCAGGGGTGCCTGGATGCCTACCACTACCACCACCCCTACTCATGGGGGCTGGATGCCTACCACTACCACCACCCCTACTCATGGGGGGCTGGATGCCTACCACTACCACCACCCCTACTCAGGGGGGCCTGGATGCCTGTCACTACTACCATCCCCACTCATAGGGGGATGGATGCCTACCACCAACACCACCCCTACTCATGGGTGCCTGGATGCCTACCACTACTACCATCCCCACCCATAGGTGAATTGATGCCTACCACTACCACCACCCCTACTCAGGGGGGGCTGGATGCCTACCACTACCACCACCCCTACTCAGGGGGGCCTGGATGCCTGTCACTACTACCATCCCCACTCATAGGGGGATGGATGCCTACCACCAACACCACCCCTACTCATGGGTGCCTGGATGCCTACCACTACTACCATCCCCACCCATAGGTGAATTGATGCCTACCACTACCACCACCCCTACTCAGGGGGGGCTGGATGCCTACCACTACCACCACCCCTACTCATGTGGGCCTGGATGCCTGTCACTACTACCATCCCCACTCATAGGGGCCTGGATGCCTACCACCAACACCAGCCCTACTCATGGGGGCCTGGATGCCTACCACTACCACCACCCCTACTCATGGGGGGCTGGATGCCTGTCACTACCACCATCCCCACTCATGGGGGGCTGGATGCTTACCACTACCATCACCCCTACTCATAGGACGGGTAATGCATGACACAACCAGCATACTCCAACATAAGGAATGTCAGAAAAAGACATCCCCCCAACACCATGACAAGCGTGTGTAGTCTGTGTCAAATGCCTACAACACTGAACATGACATTGAACATACAATGTGACCCCCTATCACGTGTCACACATAAATGTGTGTGGCCTCCACAATGCAAGCAGACCATGACCACTGTGGCAATGGGGTCTAACCCCCCATCAACACAGTGACCAAAATGTAAGTGTGGGGTCCATAGCTGAAGCACATTTTGAACATTGTGGCAATGGGGTCTAAACCCCCATCATCACAGTGACCAAAAGGTAAGTGTGGGGTCCATAGCTGAAGCACATTCTGAACATTGTGGCAATGGGGTCTAAACCCCCATCATCACAGTGACCAAAAGGTAAGTGTGGGGTCCATAGCTGAAGCACATTCTGAACATTGTGGCAATGGGGTCTAAACCCCCATCATCACAGTGACCAAAAGGTAAGTGTGGGGTCCATAGCTGAAGCACATTCTGAACATTGTGGCAATGGGGTCCAAACCCCCATCATCACAGTGACCAAAATGTAAGTGTTGTCATGGAAAAAGCTGCAAATGCCAAACAGCATGGATGATTCCTGGTCACAGAACAACAAACACATCAGTGGCAAAGTAGTGCTTGTGTCCCATAGCAACATAGATTGGGTGATGCAAACAGTGCAGTGCAAATAAGACATACCTTTGGCCATGTGCAGACAAACATCACCCATGGGGGCTGACATTGTCAACATTCATCAATTACACAATGACAGAAGTGACCATCATAATGCAGACCCACATATCTGCACCAATGGACACACAAATGTAGATATCCTGTGGAGACTGTAGATGTGAGGTGAACAAATACCATACCATGGCAGCAATGGGACATACAAACCATGATCATTGTGCTGACTGATGACCTAGGAGTCCCAGGGACAGCAGGGGAAACCCACCAAACAACATACAGCCAATGGCACACTAAAGATATGTCAATGCAGTGGTGCAGATGCACAAACACAAACAGGCAGCCTCACACTGCATATCAAACACAACAGGTGAGGGGGGGGTGTGCCAGTGTCCCCAGCCAACCACACAACACATGAGGAGGCCTGAATCCCAATTACACAGATGTGTATACAGTGCCACACAAAAGTAACTCATGGATCTGATTCCCCTATGTGGGCAATCAGGCATTGTTAGATGAGAGGGAGCCCAAATTACACATGTCACACAAGCTTGTAGGAACAGCAACTAACACAGCAAGAGACAGACCCACCACAGCACTACCCCCAGGGACCCCACATTGTGGTGACACTGGCCTGCATGATAATGCCACTGTGATGACAAAGCTAGATGTCGTTCACACTGTGAACCACAGTCATGTGTCCTGAGCAACAAACTACCATCACACCTACACAAGCACAAATCAACCAGCACAGCCTGTCAGCCAAGGCCAATATGGAGGTAGGGGTCTAGCCGTGCAACAACTCTCATTTGCACACACTCAACACCACACACCTTGATCTCCACCAATGTGCATCAGTGAAGCTCACATGGACTGGTGACATTGCACATGCACCCATGACAATCCCAGGGGTGGTGGTGGGAACTAAGGTGCAGAAACCCATCACACATGGCCAGTGAACAAGACTCGTGAATGTCTGACACACTGCACAGTACGCCGTACATGGGCATGACGTGAAATCCACCCCAATCAATGGGATCCCGGCCACAGTCACACACCAATGAAGAAGCCAAGGTCACCCACAAAGAACACACATAGACAACTTCCAACATTGCAGCTCTGACCCTGAGGAGTGGCAGCAGTCACACACACAACGAGTCAGAATCACTGAAAGCTACCACAAACTGTAAATTACATGACTTGTGTAACCAACAAGTGCCAAGGGGAATCCTGACTGTGTCCCATCTGCGTTTGCCCACATCCCCAGACCTGACAACAAAGACAACTAGGGATGACAACCTGATGAACATTAGTTTGCCATGCACCCACATCCCGGAGAAACCAGGTACAAGATGCTGGATGAACACAGGACAACTCAGCAAGTATCACAAACAGGAACATCCCTAGGGACACAGCCTGTGTAGGAAAAGGGAAGGGAACACACACAGACATGCTCACACAACACGGGCCCAGCCAATGTCACGGGATTACACACTGCCATGAGGCCACTCCACTCCTGTGGAAGGTCCGCTGTGCCAAACCTTGTCTGTGCACCACTCAAACATGTCAGCAGAACACTCGGTCAGTGAGTCAACGACTACAACACACTGAAGGCTCTGCTCACATCAGCCTGGGTACGGCAGTGTCACGTCAGTCATCTGCATACACCCAAAACATGTGTCAAGCAAGTTGCACTGTATACACAGATGAGTCCTTCAACATTGATGTGCTAAACTGCATGTCCAGTGGAGATGGGCACACAGTCAGGGAAATAGAAACATTGAACAGTGGTAAGCCCACCAGATGTGCATCAGTGTAAGCCAAAGATGTTAATTTACAAATGCAGAACATTACACCCTCAGACTGCAGCAAAGGATGCTATAGATTCAGACTACATTAGGACACATATCCCATGGACCACATGGAGTCCATCACAGCAACACTTCATTTTCATGATCTGAACACTATTACAACTGCAAATGCATGATGATACTCATCTACATCATGTACATCCAAAGAAAAACAACAAGTAAACAAAAAGAGGCTTTATTCAGCAAATGTTAAACCAAAAATTCAAGTCTAAAAGAAACTAAGGCCAATGGCCAGTCCAAATACACAGTCCCAACAGGGTGATATGTGACAACTTGTCACCCATTGCTTGCCTGCACTGGTACAGACAGGGGACATCCCCCTCGGAGGGGCATACAAGGGGCAAGCCAGGCACCACAGGGAGAGGATCAGGGGATGCCAGAAGGAGGCAGTGAAGGGGTGGTGGGTGCAGGAGTGTCATCGGCAACTGCAGTGGAGGTGTCTGACTCAGTGGGGGCCGGCACCACTGTAGGGCACAAGTCAGATGGTGTGGGTGCTGCAACCACTGCAGTGGGCCGGTCAGATGGAGTAGACTGGCTCCCCACTGCAGTGCCCGAGTCAGACGGGGTGGTTGTGGACTCCACTGCAGTGCATGACTCCAAGGGATTGGAAGGGGGGCAGATGAGGTGGGCAGGACAGAGGGGGGACCCGGTCTCCACACCAGTGGCACAAACAGGCTGAGCGTCTGGTTTGGGGGTGGAAGAGCAAGTGGTAGGGGGAGGGCCTAAGCAGTTTGGGGATGCGGTATCGGTGTGTGGGGGAACCTGGGGCAGGGTGTGGCGGTGGAACCTGTGCAGTGGTGGGCTGGGGGATGGAGGAGAGAGACTGTGTGGTGGAGCTGCGTGGTGGTGGTGGTGGGGTCTTGCCCTTCCTGGTCCGGGGGACTTTTGAATGGGGTCCTCAGCCTGCCTGTGCCTGGGGGAGGGTGTCCGGGTGTGAGGGGCACTCCCCTCTGTGTGTGGTGGTTGCCTCTTCCGCCTGGACTTTGTGTCAGGTGTATCTGTGGGGAAGAGGCCAAGCTCACAGAGGAAGAGCTTCTGGGAGGGGGGGGGTTGCAGGTGAGGCAAGGGAAAAGGTTTTGGAGGGAGAGGCATCTGAGGACTGCGGAGTGCTCGTGGATGCGTGTGTGTGTGTCTGGGCCCCATCCCATGTGGGTGAGATATCAGTCCCCTGACTGCGTGCGTGTGCGTCTGGATTTTGGCGTGTGTGTCTGTGTGCTGCTTGTGTCTGTGCTGGTGCGTGCCGGTGTGTGTGTGCTTGGGACAGGTAGGGTGCTGGGGATTGTGGATGGGGCAGAGGTAGGAGGGGTGAGGGACTGTTGCAGGAGGGACACTGCTGCCGTCAGTGAGGAGGCCATGGACTGATTGGTCCGATGTAGGGCAGACATGCCAGATGACATGCCCTCCATGAATGACACCAGTTGTGTCAAAAGACCCGTGTGTGCATGGAGGACACTCAGCATTGATGTCTGCCCTACATGGATCTGTTTCAGCAAGTCCACAGACTCCACACTCAGGGCAGCAGGGGGGACAGGGGCAGGGGGTGCGGTGCCTGGCATGAAGGAGACACGCTCCCCTACACAGGAGCCTCCACGGACATGTGGGATGGGAGCAGATGGGAGGGTGGAGATGGTGGTGGTGGCGGTGGACAGACTTGCTTGACGTCACCTCTGGTCTGCTGACACCCGCCTCCACAAGGGAGTCCTCACTGGAAGTGCTGTTTTCCCCAGCTGAGGTGGTCGTAGCTGAGGTCTCCTTAGTGTGGCTCCCCTCACCCTCCGTGCCACTGGGTCCCTCGGTCTCCCCTGCAGTGGACCCTGTCTGGCTCTGCCGCTCCTCTTGGTCCGTGGAGCTGTCTCCTCCTGTGGCCGTGGATGTATCTGCAAACAATCAGGATAAACAGAGCAACATTAGTCACCTGTACTGACCACACACACCACAGTAAGTACAGCACATCACAGAGCAAGCCCTGCCATCATTTGCTAGACATTGCAATAAGTGCTGACACTCATTTGAAGAAGCCCATTGTCTGCCTGACAGTCAGTCATGCCACACATATCCTACCTGTCCATGCACCCATCTGTCTGCTGGCTGTTGTATGCGACTAATCATATATGCACACATGCACCACATACACAGTTGTTGGACATCCAAGAGAACATATGGAAATGTGTCACTCCAAACACATGCCATCTCCTGCCACTGACTCAGTACATGTGTCAGGAGAAGTGATGGGCAAAGTCTCTGTTGATATGCGGGTTTTGGTTCCATCACCAGACACAATGATGTCCTCATGTCCTGATAGACAATGCAACAATGGTGTGCATGCAGGACATGTCACACCACTGCTGGATCACCCTTTGCAATTGGAATGTCATGGCACAGGCCTGTCTGGCAAGTCAGTCATAACTGTCTCCTGTCACAGGGGCAGTGCATACACACAACACCAGTCTGCACTATGTCACAATCATGGAAGTTTCTGAAAAGTAAGCCCTGTAGCTGACAGGTGCACATGTGGACCCCTGGCCAGCCACATCATGAGGACTGAGATGATCCCACGTCAATCAAATGAGACATTTGAGTGACTGCAAACACAAATCCATACACATGAGCACTTCAACGTTTGATGAGAATGAACCAAAGCTGCCTGCGCTCCAATGTTTCATACAAAATTGTGCACAGTCAAGGGATCAGAGACCTATGCATTGACCTATGTGCAGATCCCATAGTCATAACTCAGATGGCTGGCCACCCCAAATTGTGAAACACTCCAGGAGTCCAAATAGCAAGGCCACACCACGGTGACACAGAGGCATACACCTGAGTGCCCTCTTCACAATGCCCAATATGTATGCTGACACACGGGAGTGGGAGAACAGAGTGCCTTCGATGTCCGGAGTAGGCATTACAGTCCTGGTCCATGTGCAACATGGTATTACCCTGAACACTAGGCAGGTGGCTATGCATGTGTCACACCCATGATGTACATACTACTGAGGCTCCTACCTTGGTCTCTGCAGCAGCATGGGTGTGTGGCACATACCCCAGACATGTGGTGAGTCAGAGCAGCAATTGGAACATATGTTAAAGCCATACCCAGAGTACATGTCAGATCACAGGCATTGTGAGCACTTGTACCACCCATGCAGCCCACCACAAAGTTCCTGTAACTGATGCTGTCCCCAACTTGAACCACAGGTAACTGCAAGTACACAGTACCCAAGTGACCTAAGTCACAGACTGTAAGGGCCACACCTGTGTATCAGATGAGGAGGTGGCATGACACAAGTGAGGGACATGAGTCCAGGACGACATGACAGTTGTACTGTGGAAGTGGAACCAGGCTAAAGGAGTGCATAGAGCATGTCAGTCATAGTACACAGTTGAGGCTAGCACTTACCCCCTCCTTGCTGCTGTCTGGCCTTCAGCTGCCCATCCAGGTCAGGGAAGACCACCGCCAGGATCCGGAGCATGTGGGGGGTCAGGGTCCGGTGTCCGCCCCTCCTGCGAGGAGGCGACAGCTTCAGCTGGACCCTTGCGATCCTCCGGGTCCAGCCCCGAAGGTCCTGCCACCTCTTCTGGCAGTTGCGGATCCTGCGCCTGTAGACCCCCACCGATCGTACTGCCCAGACGATGGTCAGCCAGATGTCCTGCTTCTGGTGGGCATCAACCTGTGAGGATGACAAAGTGAAAAGGCCATTACTACACATGCAACATTTCCGTGCATCACACAGTTGGATATACATGTCTCAATCACAGGGGCATATGATGTTCACAGGCAGTGCAACTATGGCTATGAACAGTTTGCCAGCAGTTACCAAATGGTATCATTGCCTGGGAAGTAAAACCTTGTTGGAATGCACTGTTACTGCACTATACCTGTTCAGTGCATGTAACTACACACTTTGGGGGTGACAACTACTCAGTGAGCATGCTAGCCAGTGGTGTGCACACTGTAAGTCTTGCTAGTCAGACAACATGCACATTTAGTAAGGCAGTGGACAGCACACTCACCTGCTCCCCTGGTTTCCCATACAGCTTGCTGTACTGTGGAAGGAGGCTGTCCAGCAGGGCCTGGTTCTCCTCAGTGGTGAAGGCTGGGGCTCTCTCCACAGTACGTGCCATTGCAGTAGCCAGGGAATGCAGATACAGCAGCAGTGGTGGTGGCAGATGTCGTCCTGGAGCATGTAGTGCAGGCAAGTGAGCTCTCAGGGGAACAGCCAGCATTATATGTGTGCTGCAGAGGCAGATACTGTCCCATGTGTCCAAAGTGATAGGTCCAAGTCGTTTGCATCTTCTGAATCTGGCCAATCCATGGAATTGCACCACTTATACACGCCCACAGCATCCTTCAAAAGTTCAACTTCATGACACCCATGAATTTGCAACATTGTTGTGGGTGGCCAACTGAATTCACTGCGTCAGACTCGTTAAAGCTTCGAAAACGCGTCCGTTGCCATGTCAGGCCATAGCCAATGCGTGCGCACCGATCGGTCCATTGCTGTACAACGCGTATTTCGAAAAACAACACGCATCCGTCCACATCAAATGCAATGGCCAATGCGTGCGCACCGATCGGTCCATTGCTGTACAACGCGTATTTCGAAAAACAACACGCATCCGTCCACATCAAATGCAATGGCCAATGCGTGCGCACCGATCGGTCCATTGCTGTACAGCGCGTATTTCGAAAAACAACACGGATCCGTCCACATCAAATGCAATGGCCAATGCATGCGCACCGATCGGTCCATTGCTGTACAACGCGTATTTCGAAAAACAACACGCATCCGTCCACATCAAATGCAATGGCCAATGTGTGCGCACCGATCGGTCCATTGCTGTACAATGCGTATTTCGGATGACAACACGCATCCGTCCACATCATATGCAATGGCCAATGCGTGCGCACGGATCGGTCCATTGCTGTACATCGCGTATTTCGGATAACAACACGCATCCGTCCACATCATATGCAATGGCCAATGCGTGCGCACCGATCGGTCCATTGCTGTACAACGCGTATTTTGGATGACAACACGCATCCGTCCACATCATATGCAATGGCCAATGCGTGCGCACCGATCGGTCCATTGCTGTACGACGCGTCCCTGTACAAGTCACTCGCATATGTCACCATGGTAGTCACTGGTGAACGTATGCCAGCCACAATTACTTGCCAGGGACTCAGGGGCACACCTACAACACCACAGCCTGTCCACACTGTATCCTAAGGCATGTAAGGCTGCATTACCTGTGTGTGTATGGGGGTCAACATGTGGTTTTTCGGTAGCACTTGGGGGAAGCCACCCCCAGGCTGTGCACGTGTTCATGGGGACAGAATCCTTTGTGTGTTGTGCACATGACCACTGTGATGTGCAACTGTTCAGTTCAGGGCATGTGGCATGGTCACATTTCAAGGTTGTGTATGTGTATGTCATGTCACATACACCCTGAGTCCCATATGGGAAGGTATGTACGTCACAGGGTGACCCATTGCGACAATAGTGATGGCCCTCCACAGTCTGTGTGCATGTTGTGTTTCAGATGTCTCTGATTCAATGTGCACAATGGGAGACAGTCTCCACTTCCACGTTGTTTGTGCATCTACTTTGATGCTGTGCGTGTGTGTGTCACAGACGTCCATGTCTGTCCTGCAGAGGCAACAGTGGCCACTACCTGTGGGAGTCATGGTTGTTTTGCTGACGTGTACATGGTACGCCATGTCATGCCAGTGTCCATGTGGCAATACAGGGTCCCTGGGAATCTACCTGTCAAAGAGCTGTGATGCCTGGGGCACATCTGTCCTCACTTGTCACTGTGGTGTGTGTTTGGAACGTGACAGCAGTACATGGGTACTGTGACACAGCCTAATGATTTCCCATAGCACAACCTGGAACTTGTTGTCAACACATGTTGAACTGAGATGTTAGATGTTGGCCATGTAGGTGCCATATATGTCCATATAGAACGGCACACACATCAAGTACTTGTGTCTCGTAATGATGTATCATGTGATATTGAGTATGGTCAATGCCACATATGTGGGGTGACTGACAATCTTTCTTTGTTCACCTATGCACTGCAGGGCACCAGCTGTCCATAGACCATTCCCTGACCTTGCAACTATGGTGGAACGTGACTGCATCCGACGGTACCGCTTCAACAGGCCACTTATTGAGGAATTGGCGGTGCGCTTGGCCCCACATTTGCAACCTGGCCGGCCATACCCTGCAGCGCTGACCCCCAAGGTGAAGGTGATGGCAGCCCTACACTTCTTTGCCACCGGTACCTTTCAACACACTGTGGCGTCTGCAGGTGGGATGTCACAGACCATGTTCAGCCGTGTGCTACGCGATGTTTTGGAGGCGATGTTGAGATACTTGAACCACTACATCTATTTCCCTAAACGTCAACAACTCACTGACGTGAAGAGTGACTTCTATGCCCTGGGGAGGATGCCACATGTCATCGGATCCATTGATGGGACACATGTGGCTTTGGTACCACCACAGGCACATGAGCAAGCATACAGGAACAGGAAACATTACCATTCTATCAATGCCCTGGTGGTATGTCTTGCAGATATGAGCATCTCACATGTGTGTGCACGTTTCCCCGGTTCTGCACACGATGCCTACGTCATGAGGATTAGTCGCATCCCGAGGATGATGTCACAGATGCCGAACCAGCGTGCCTGGCTTGTCGGTGGGTGCTGACTTTGTACCATTGTGTGTGTTCTGCAATGTTGTATTCCACCCTCTTTTCCAACTCAGCTAATGTGCAATTGTCTGTATGTAGCTGACTCCGGATACCCCAACATGCCGTGGTTGCTGACACCCCTCAGGAACCCTGTGACACCAGCCCAGATGCGCTACAATGAGGCACATGGTCGGACCAGGAGAGTGATCGAGCGGACATTTGGTCTCATGAAGAGCCGCTTTCGCTGCCTGGACAAGACAGGAGGGGCCCTGCCATATGCCCCTGCAAAGGTGTGCAAGATTTTCATCGTCTGCTGCATGCTACACAACCTGGCAGTGCGGAAGGAGTTGCCTCTCATCCTGGATGACGATGACCAACATCCGCCACCTGTGGAGGATCCTGGCCTGGGCCACGATGCCAGTGATGATGATGATGATGAGGGGATGTCCGCACACAGCTCGTCGCCAACTTCTTCAGCTGAATGTGAGTATACAGAGTTGGTATGTCAATGATTTGAGTTTGCATGATATGTGTTGGTGGTGCTCTGTTGCTGTTTGAGTGTGGCCATGTGCTACTTGACTGTATGCGTGCAGCGATGTGTCCTTACAGGTAGTCTGTACTCCCCAACAGTGTTGACATGCTAACTTGGTTTAGTGTAGGTATCTTGTGACATGTATTGGGCATGAGTATTGCAGTTCTGTCCTGTTCTTCAGTGCTTTTGACTGTGTGTCATGTCTGTCCTTCACAGGGTACTTTCAGAGTTGTCTGGTCAACTGTGATCCCCCGACACCATGATTCAACTTCCAGGGTGGAAGCAGTCGTTTCCCTGCAGGTGATGTGCCACACACCCCTGGACTTTATTTCCTCTACACTTGGTGACTGTGTGGCCACTGCCACGTGGGATTACCTTGCATCTGTAGTGGAAACAACATGTTGCAAATGTGTAATAAACCTGTGCTTCACTTTGGGATGTGCGTTGTCTGTGGTCACACATCTGTCTGACATTTGCTTACTTCACCTTTGGGCTATTTAACACAGACTCTGAATAGGTGTGGTGTCTGTGCATTCCACTGTATTTCCTGGCAACATCAGTGTAGGCGATGAGTCAGATGGCCCTGGTGTGTATGTGTTGTGTAGCCCTAGTGGTGTGTCTCCCTCATATGTGTCACGTCGCCATGACTCACATGACGGTGTTGAACTTGCTGTAGCAGTTAGCATGCACAGTGTCATTTAGCAGATCTACATCTCCATGACAAACACAACGTTGGAATCACAACAGAGGCAAGTATGGTGTATTAGTGAGTTTATTTACATACATGTGTGAGGATAGTGCACAGGATGGTGGGTGCTGTACATTGGGATTGGAATCCAAAGTTCCCAGATGAGTTGGAAGTGTTGGTAGCAGAAGTGTCCTGAGTAAAGTCCACAGTCATCTGATACATTGGTCCAACTTAAACTCCCCATGTCATGTGGGAGAGTTGGGTTGCATTCGACAGGGTGAACAGTTTGCACACAAAGGAGAATTTCCAGAACAGGTGTTGGGTTCCTGGGGGATGTACATGGCCATCGGCCTCTCAGTTTTCCTTCCTCGGACGACCCCTCTTCTTTCTGGGGGGACACTCACGTGCAGGCCGCTGCGGTGCAGAGGACTCTCCGCCAGAGTCATCCTCCCTCCCTGTGGCAGTTGCAGTTGCTGCGGCACCAGATGTTGTGGGCACACAGGGAGGTGTGGCCATGTTGGTGCTAATCTGGCGGAGGCATGTCAATATGTCCCTCTGCACCGCTGTCAGTTGTTCCAATGTGTCCCACTTGGACTCCATGCCAGACATGTGTGTCTCCACACGGGACATGTGGGAGTCCAAGCGGGCATGATGGGCAGCCTGCTGCTGTTGAATGTCCTTGAGGATCCCCACTACCTGGCTGACCTCTCCGGTGCTATTCTGGTACGCATCAGCAATGCGTGCCAGTTGTGGGTCATCATGCAGTCCAGACCCCTCTGCAAACAGCGACCTCTGCCTACCACCCCTCCCACCACCCCTGGCCACATGTGTGGGACCTGCGGTGGCACGCACAGGTGAGCCTAGGCCCCCTTGGGGGTTGGTACTGGGGTTGTTGTCCGTTGCTTCACGGTGGGCCGGGGTCCCTGTGCTGTTGTCATTGGTGGTCCTTGGTCTGTCCGTGTCGGCGGGGGTGGTCTGTGTGTTGGCAGATGTTGGAGGAGTGGGCGCAGGGGGTGCAGATGGTGGTCCTGCTGGTGCTGCATGATGACTCAAACCGGAGGGGCCAGGTAGGTCTTCGCCATCCGAGGAGGGCAGAGGCTGTTCCACACCAGAGAGCTCAGGGTCCCCCGGAGCATGGGACATGGACTCCTCATCATCTGCTGCTGTGTCCCCGTCATCACCTGTTTTTGGAAGAGACACACAATGTATGTTATGTTTCTACAGGCATCAATGGTTCAAACACCTGACAGTTGTGACTGTACCTCTGGATGCGGGCCTGTACATTGCATTGTCCTAAGTTGTCACAGTCAGAGGTTGATATTGGTGTAGCACATTGTCCTGCCAACCTGAAGCATTTCAATGTGAATGTTGAGGTGTGTGCATGGCCAGCATTGGTGATATTTGGTTGACATCTGGC
This sequence comes from Calotriton arnoldi, assembly GCA_963921515.1. Classification (NCBI taxonomy): domain Eukaryota; kingdom Metazoa; phylum Chordata; class Amphibia; order Caudata; family Salamandridae; genus Calotriton; species Calotriton arnoldi. The sequence goes on along the minus strand of CAWUFW010002692.1, from coordinate 1,441,986 downwards.
CCTCCTTCTCCCCCCAGCCCAGTTATCCCACCATGAAGCATGCCACCCTTGCAGTGGGTGCAGGTTGACTCTCAGGATGTCAGTCAGTGGTGTCCTGCTGTTGGTTGGTGCCCAGTTCCCAGCAGGGCCTTGTGCTCCCCACAACAGAGCACCAGTGTCAGACATCTTTGAAGTGGCTTATCACTCCCTGTGAGGTGTGCATGCTTCAGTGTGAGCTTGCTGGGCCATGCGGGTGGGGGATGTTGAGCTGTGACTACCACTCCCATCATGCTATTGCCTACAACCCCCTTCCCAGCATGCCCATACTTCCTTCCTTTTGAGTGGACTTCACTGTGTGTGAGTGTGACAGCAATGGCAAGATGGCTGACAGTGGTGTCCTGTTGTTTGTTGTTGCCCAGTTCCCAGCAGGGCCTTGTGCTCCCCACAACAGAGCACCAGTGTCAGTCATCTTTGAAGTGGCTTTTCACTCCCTGTGAGGTGTGCATGCTTCAGTGTGAGCTTGCTGGGCCATGCGGGTGGGGGATGTTGAGCTGTGACTACCACTCCCATCATGCTATTGCCTACAACCCCCTTCCCAGCATGCCCATACTTCCTTCCTTTTGAGTGGACTTCACTGTGTGTGAGTGTGACAGCAATGGCAAGATGGCTGACAGTGGTGTCCTGTTGTTTGTTGGTGCCCAGTTCCCAGCAGGGCCTTGTGCTCCCCACAACAGAGCACCAGTGTCAGACATCTTTGAAGTGGCTTTTCACTCCCTGTGAGGTGTGCATGCTTCAGTGTGAGCTTGCTGGGCCATGCGGATGGGGGATGTTGAGCTGTGACTACCACTCCCATCATGCTATTGCCTACACCCCCTTCCCAGCATGCCCATACTTCCTTCCTTTTGACTCTGCTTCCCTGTGGGGTAGTGTGCCTGTGCTGACAGGATGGCTGACAGTGTTGTCCTGGCGTTAGTTTGGCTACAAGTCCCAAAAGTGTCCCTGTGCTTCACACAGCATAACCCAGGGTGGTGGTTCTTTGTGGGATATTTAATTAGAGTGTGAGGCAATGCATTCTCCCAGGTGAGTTGTGTGGAGTTTGTGTTAAGGGTGTGTGTGAGAACAGCTGCTGGTAACTATGGTCAGTGCTGTCAGTCCTCCTTCCCACCCAGCCAGATATCCCACCATGGAACGTGCTTCCATTGCAGGGAGTGCAAGTTTGGTTTCAGGATGTCACTCAGTGGTGTCCTGCTGTTGGTTGGTGCACAGTTCCCAGCAGGGCCTTGTGCTCCCCACAGCAGTAGCCAGTGTCAGCCATCTTGTCAGTTTTTTTCCACTCCCTGTGATGTGAGCATGGTTCAGAGTGGTGTTGATGGGCCAATTGTGAGGGTGACCTATATCTGTGACTACAACTCCCATCATGCTATTGGCTACACTGACCTCACCAGCATACACAGAATTCCTTCCTTTCAGTGAGCTTCCCTGTGAGGTGGTATTCTAGTGGTGGCAAAATGTCTGACAGTGTTTGTTGGTTAGATTTGTGCCGCTGCCTTGCTCTATTTGTTGTTGGGTTTGTACATGTCATGACACAGTTACATATCACTATGGGATGGCAGGTATTGTGTTTGTGTAACTAACATACACATCTTGGGATGATTCTGTTTTGGTTACTGTGGCTTTGCTAACGGTGCATGGTTTCACTATCCCCTTGACAGTGATGTATGTGTATTGTCACACGATATTGGGTATATTGGTTGTGTACTCACCAGGCTCTGGGATGTTTGATAGTCCATGTACGCTCTCTGGTGGTAGGATGGCCCGCACCTTCTCCTCCCAGGGCCTGAGGTATACTGGTTTGGCAGGAGGGCCACTGCCGGTGCGATGGCTCAAGGTGTAATCCTTCTTGAGTAGGGCCTTGACCCTCCTGCGCACATCATACCACCTGTTCTGGATGTCTTCCTTTGTGCGCAAACATGGTGATTGTGCGTTCACCCTGTCGACGATCCTCTCCCACATCTTGGTTTTCTGCGACATGGGGGTCTGTTGGACCAGTGTACCAAACAAAGGTGGCTCTACCCTGAGGATTTCATCTACCAGCACTTCCAATTCACTGTCTAGGAACTTTGGATTCTTCTTTGGGGGCATGGTGATGGGTGGTGGTGGGGATTAGTGTGTGTGTGGGTGTGCAGGTGAGGGTGTGTGTGTGTAGGTTTTGCTGGGTGTATGCGAGGGTGCTATTTGGGAGGTGCTAATGGTGTGTGGCTTGTGTGATGGATGAGTTGTGGGTGTATCTGTGGTTGCTGTCTGATGGTGTTGTGTGCTGGCAGGTCTGTTGAATTTGCAAAGGATCATGGTAGGGATTTGTGGCCTTTATATGGGTGGAGTTGTGGGTGTGTCTTTGTTCCATTCCACCCCCCCCCCAGTATTTATTGACTTTGTCATTGCTTGTTTGGCCCTTTTTTTTTTATTTTTTCCTTTGTAGTTTTTGGGCATGTAGGAGACATTCTTCTGACCGAGTAGGATGCTGCAGTTGGCTCGTGCGAGCTTCTCCGAGTCTTTCAAGCTGTGTTTCTGTTGTGTTTCATGTGCGGCGTACGCGTCGGTCGCAGAGTATTGGGTTGCTTCGGCTCTGTTTTGTATGCGTGTCGGTCGTACGGCTTGAGCTCCGTGCGACTGGGTCTGGTTTTCCACGCATTGCATCGTACTGCGCGGGTCGGAGTTCGCGGGTACGTTTCTGTCGGGTTCATTCCTGGTGCGTGTCGGTCGGTTCGATTCGCGTTGTTTTCCGGCCGGATAGCTGGTTTCCGTGCGGTTCGGTCGTTCGGCTTGTGTTCCGTACGAGTCGGTCGTAATTCACATGCATTGCATCGTAATACGCGGATCGGGCAACCTCGGTACGTGTCGGTCGGACTAAATTCCCGTACCGAGTCGGTCGGTACGTTTTCCGGCCCGAATTGGAATCGGCCCCCTAGTGTGCATGAGGAGACCTAGGCCTAAGCAATGTCGAAGACCGGTTCAGTGACCTGGAGGAGCGCACCAAGTAAATGCCATAGTATACCTACATAAGCAGTTTCCATAATTGTCCAGTATCTTCACATTATCAGGTTTACTAACGCTCACATATATATACATAAATTCTTGCAGTGTCCAGATTGCCTATTCCGTAATACCTCACCATGCCTATGTTACCTGTTTCCAAAATGCCCACTGTTAGACCTGGCATCGTGGGCATGGTTTTCCCCCTTATCTTTTGCCTCCAGGCCTCCTGTTTTGCTGACTTTGTTTTTGCTGGCCTTAGGACTCTGCACACTTTACCACTGCTAACCAGTGCTAAAGTGCTTGTGTACTGCCTTAAAATTTGGTAGAATTGTCTTATACCCAATTGGCATATTTAATTTACTTGTAAGTTCCTAGTAAAGTGGAACTTCCTGTGCCCAGAGCCTTTAAATTAAATGCTGCTTGTGGACCTGCAGCACTGATTGTGCCACTCACTTAAGTAGCAGTCTAAGTATCTCTGAGTCAAAAATATAATCCCCTTTGGGCAATAAAATACATCCACTCACTTACACTCTTGCAGCACTCTTGTCACCAAAACATAACAACACAACCATCAAAAGCCAAGTGTCTCTATTTATAAAAATATTTTATTCAATTTATCTAAAAATTGTATCAGAATTATTATTATGTGCAATATCATATACATACAACTTTTATTAAAATCACAAATTAAAACAAAATAAAAAACATATATGACAGAAAAAGATAGGAGGAAGAAACAGCTAGAAAGATAGTTGATTAGAAACTATCTTTCTAGCTGTTTCTTCCTCCTATCTTTTTCTGTCATATATGTTTTTTATTTTGTTTTAATTTGTGATTTTAATAAAAGTTATATGTATATGATATATGCTTTGATATATGATATATGCTATAAATAGAGACACTTGGCTTTTGATGGTTGTGTTGTTATGTTTTGGTGACAAGAGTGCTGCAAGAGTGTAAGTGAGTGGATGTATTTTATTGCCCAAAGGGGATTATATTTTTGACTATGGTCTTTTGGTGCCCTACTCCTTTGGTGTTTAAGGGGCCCCTCTCCCTTATTTTGAGATAAGTATCTCTCAGGCCTACCATTAGAGCCTGGGTGTGCAGTTTTAAACTGCTATTTTGAATTGGCAAAATAAACCTTTTGCCAGGCCTAAACCTTCCTTTTTAATACATATAAGTGACCCGTAGTGTAGGCCCTGGACAGCCAGAGGGCAGGGTAGATGTATTTAGAAAGAAGGACATGTATTTTTAAGTTTTACATGTCCTGGTAGTGAAAACCTCTTACACTCATTTTTCACTAATACAAGGCCTATCTCCCCTAATAGATAACATTGGAGTTACCGTATTACATTAAATAAGCTGTAACTTTCAAATAGGAATAGGTACTCTTTTATGTTTGGTGTCCTTGAAATTGTAATGAAAAATCCCAACTTATGGTGAAGTTGGATTTTAAATTACAATTTTGAAAATGCCACTTTTAGAAAGTTGGCATTTTCCTGCCTTAGCAATTTGGTGCCTGCCTGGGAACATGACTGGGTGTAGTTGACAGTTGGGCTTTGTTTATTCCTCCTAGACAGCCTCACACAATAGGGAGCGTAGGTGTGTCTGGATGGGCCATCATTGGCAGGGTGGGAGGGAAGAACTGGGTCACGGCCCCAATTACATGTGAATAGGCTGTGTCCTGTCTCCACACAAAGGACTGCATTCACCGTATAGTTAGTCTGAAGCAAGGGCAAGGAAGGTAGGGCATCTGTGTACTTCAAAGGGAGCCTCTAGAAGCTTCTCCCACATCAAAGGCAGATACTAGGTATAAATATTGGACCTCAGACACCAACTCTTCAGTACACGTGAATACTCTGCCAGGAAGATGGCCTCCTGTGCTGCTGAAAGGACTGTCACTCTGCTGGACTGTGGCTCTGAAGGACTGCTGCCCTGCTGTGCTGACCTGCTGCCCACTTGCCTGGGTGAGAAGGATGGACCTGCATCTGTTGAACCCAGGACCCCAGAGTGATTCCAAGGGCTAGTTGGCTGACCTCCTGACTTGAGCCTCAGAGACAGAAGGCTCCCACAACCATGACCCCAGCACCTAGACTCTGTCATCTGTGAGTCCATTCTACCAAGTGGTTGGAAGAGTGCCTAAGGTGCTCTGCCTGCTGCTGAGAATCCAGTGTAACCGGCGTATCTCCTCTGCTGCGCCACGCAACCCTGAGCAGAACCATCGCCGCTGCATAGATCTTCCCCGTCGCAAAGACCCGCTTCGCAGCCCGTCCCATCATTGGAACTGCTGCTGTGTGATGCATTCTTGGTGCAGTCCCTCACATTCCTCGTCGATGGCAGCCTCGACAACGATGCCAGACTCTGCATCGCAGACTTGCAGATACTCAGAACCGACGCATCGCTTTGACTGCACAACGCATCCTCAACGCAGGACTTCGCATTGCAACCACTCATCAACGGGAACCTCGAAGGTGACTCAGGACCTCACATCTCAGCCTCGCTACACCTCGGAACCGGTGCATCATTTCGCAACGCTCCACAAACCAGGATTTAAATTTCTTTGCTTAGTGGACCTAACTGGGTCCCTGTAGCCAACCCACGATCCATTGCGGTTGGCCTGAACTTGTAACTTTGTCCCCGTCCGGCACAACCAGTTCTCCACAGTTGGCACTTTGTGCTTTATTGAGCTATTTTCACTGAAAATTTAAACGTGCATATCCCCGGGTCTACTGATTGGATTTTTGTCATTTTGGTCTTGTTTTATTCATAAAACATTACCCTATTTTTCTAACTTGGTGTGGGATCCTTTGTGTGTGGTGGTTTCACTGTTTTAATGTTTGAAGTGATGCACAAATACTTTACACATTGCCTCTAATTTAATTTAAGCCTGACTTCTCTGTGCCAAGCTACCAGAGTGTTGCATACAGGTTAATTTAGGGTTGGCTTGTGCCTCACCCTGACAAGTGCTGTGGCTGCTGCTTGACCAGGGCTCCCACCCCAGTCAACCAGTAACCCAATTTCTTACACACACTTAAGCAGTTTGGCTAGTGCCCCAAGCTGCCACCTTGTACTTCTCAAATCTTTGTAGTTTCTACAGTATCCGGTTATAACGACAACAGTCCATGAACACCTGTGCAGCTGTTCCATCGCCGCACTTTTTAGGTCGGGCGCAGAGACAGCTTTAGCTGTTTCGGGTGGTAAAAACCGCATACATTCATACAAATGGGGGCTTTAGTTTAGCTCTCTTTATCCATTGGTCTGTTCAGCTGTCAGTCACATGCTGTTTCTGCCCACCACAGCACACAGCATGGTGCAATGTGTCTGCCCACTTAAGCCATCGGCTCTCTTCTACTGTGAGTGAAAACATTTTGTCTGCGTTGGAGGCGGCTGTTGGCAAGTGTGGCTGGATTGGTCCCAACCGCAGGTGCTCCCTGGGGGCAGCTGCTGAGACACGGGCCGAGAACAGCGGCCAGAGGAGAAGTGCCACACTTTTGTTCCCTTGTGGAAGTGACAAGTTGCGGGAGGCCCGGAGGGGTCTTGGCCGCTGGAGATCGGAGAGGCGAGGTATGGACGGCGCGCCGGAGGGGAGGTTCCCGGAGCCCCCCGCGTTTGGATGTCTCCCAGGCCACACTGACTACTATTCCCATGAGGAGTGTGATGTGCTAATTGGTCCGCAGCATGACGGCGGACTCACTGCCTCTGCGACCCATCTCTCCTCTGTGCGGGCCCCCGAGCATGGCGATTGCTGCTGCATTGCCAAGGGCACATTCTGCACAGCCCTGCGGCCTACCGCAGTAGACTGCTGCCAACTTTGGAAATTACGTGGGGGTGGATTGAGGCAGGATTGGCCTCTCTTAAAGAACAGGCCCACGGTGGGGAGACTGCCACCATCGCAGCACTATTCCCTCTCCTGAAGGCTACTATCCTGAAGCGGTTCCTGAGGGCCTATACCCATGAGACCTGAAGCAGTGTGCCTCCCCAGGGGATTCAGCAGAGATATGCCTCAGTGGGTCATTGAGACCCTGTACTAAAGACAGTAACATCTGCTGAGTGGTGGCTGTGGATGCCTGGCACTTTGCTGATGTGGGATCGCTTTTGGCGGGTGAGTCCAGCCGCAAGGCTTCATTTGACTCTTGGCCGACTGACTTTTGTGAGGGGACCCCGCTGCTCTTGCTTTCCTGGGACTTGCAGTCCTGCCCCCTGGTGTGCCTCTCAGAGAGATCCAGTGGGTCACTGCTGTCCTTGAGGTCCATGGTGATTTCTGCCGCGCCCGCAGCTCCCACCTTGCAACACAGACATCCTAGGAGGCCAGATGAGGAGAAGGGAAAATTGACAGGCCGCAAGGTAATCTTGTATTTGCTCCCTGGCAGGAGGCAGCGACTACTAAAGTACCTCCTCCACCCCCGGCAACACCGAGATATGTGGCGTGGAGGAGTTTGAAACGACTCTTTAATGATGACTGGCGGCAAGGCAGGGCACACTGCACACCAGACTAAACTGGACAAGTATACCCAGCCGCGAGAGTCTGCAGCTGCACCGATGGTAGAAGATCAGAGTCCTCCTGGTGCCCAGGCATCTCCTGCAGAGGAGACACCCACCCTTGTGGGCATAATGGTGGCGATAAAAGGCATTTGCACAGCCCTCAAATGCAAAATAGACACGTTTCAACTGAGGTGAACTTGATGCGGGCCAACCTGCGCAACATGGGAGGGCACGTTAAGGAGGTGGAGGAATCCATTACCACCCTACAGACCGACAATAAGGCGATGAAGACCCGAGTCAAGGAGTTGTGTGCAACCACCAGTGCCCTAGAGGCTAAATTGGAGGACTTCGAGGGGCGCGCAAGGAGAAATAACATCCACTCTACAGTAGTCCCCGAGCGCTCAGATGGTCCGGCGGTCGACTTGTTTGCAGAGGACCTCATACTTAAACAACTGCACCCATGGGGCCTCTCAAAGTACTTCTCCGTCGAGTGTGCCCATAGAGTTCCTGGTGCTCCACCAAGGCCAGGTGTGCTGCCTCACCCTATAATAGCACGCATCTTCAACTACCGCAATCAGAACGTAATTCTGCAGGCCCCTCGCAGTGTGCCACCAGTCAAATGCGACAATGCCTCTATTGCTTTCTTTCCAGATTTTACACTCTGAGTGCAAAGACTATGTAGGTCCTTTCTTGAAGTTAAAAAAGCATAACGAGACCGTGAAATAAAGTACTCCATGATATTCCCAGTGAGACTCAGAGTGGTGGCCGATGGAAAAGCCTGGAATTTTACTGCCCAAGAAGAGGTTTGGGACTGGCTGGATTGTTGGAGAGTGGTCAGAAAGGCTGGACCCCGCAATCGGTCGAGAGGAGACATGCTGATGCAGGGTCCCAAGATGAGCAGCAGGATACAACAGAGAAGTGAATGATGGCCTGTCTTGTTTAAGTGTGGGACTCACTTCAGGGCTATTCTTGGAGTTATAAAATACCAATGAACAGCTTGTGACAAATTGGGGCCTGCGCCCGATCATCCGGACAGTCCAGATCACCTACTGAGACTGTGGGGGGGTATCGCTCACTTGAAGGGACGAGGCCCATCACAGCTTGTGACTGAAAATCTCCTAAAGTTGACAATATTATGTGGTAACATAAAGTCTTTTCATACATGGGGAGAGCAGCGGGGTGGTCACTCGGCGGGATCCACTGTCTTTCCCAGTTTGTAGTTTATAACATGTTAGGGGGCGACAGGCACTCTGCAGAGTTGGGGGGCTGGCAGTTTTAGGCCCATCATGCAGGGAGGGGGTATAATACTCGGGATTGTTTTTTACAGTTTGTTTCTGTTTTGTTTTACCACGCTTGTGATCTAGTTCTCACACTGATGCTACAGCATTTCCAATTGATCTCCAATTGTCCGCAATGTCTCAGGGACATAAGCTTTGACATACTTGTGCAGTCCCCGCTGGTCCCCGACATCAAGTTCCCCCTTCCACTACCGCCTACTAATTCGCTCCGCGTCACAGCAGAGCTCTTCACCCATTGGCTGCACCCACACTTTTTCCCCTTTAGTACTCCATGGCTGCCACCCTAAGGACTCCTAGTTTCAAAATCCTCTGGAATGTCAATGGTTTGGGAGACAGAATTAAAAGAGGGGTGGTATTGCAATATCTCAAGCGACACTCCCATGATGTGGTTTCACTACAGGAGGCACACCAACAGGCAAACACCTACCAAGCTCTTGATAGATGGGAATATAAAATGGTAGCCCACGCAGGATATATGACAGGGTCTAGAGGGTTAGGCATCCTACTATGCAGATCGCTCCCACTAATCATATAGAATACCTGGTCTGACTCACAAGGCAGATAGGCAGCGATCTCGGGAAAGTGGGAGGGCCCGACCCTCAACATCATTTCGGTCTACATACCTCCGAGGCTACATGAGGCAGCATTTTCTAACCTGGGCTCACTCCTCCTTCGGCTCCCCGAAGGGGATTGTTGCTGGGGGATGACTTCAATGTGGCTCTGTGTGATTCCAGCGATCGCTGGCCTCCTCATCAGCCGCCATTTACCTGTCAACCATTGGCTGATTTTGTGTCTGCAGTTGGCCTTGCTGACACGTGGCACACCTTTAATCCACAGCACGACAGTACACATACCACTTGGGAGCACACAGAATCCTCTCTAGGATTGATCATATACTAACTCTGACTAATCAATTGCCCCACATTTGAGAAGTACGTCACCTCGCATGGGGCATTTCTGACCATTCCTCACTCTGTGCAGTCTACGGACTAGCAGACCGCAGCAATTGACACAGTACAATACTTAACCCCTGGTATCTCAAGATACCTCGTATTCGGGCAAGTTTTCACAAGTCTAAGGAGCAATACTTTAAGGAAAATGAGGGTTCAGTGGAGTCTGTGCAGAAGTTGTGGGAGGCATATAAAACGGTAATCCGGGGTCAGGCAATAGCATTGGTAGCTGGGTATAAAAAAGAAAAATAGGCCAGGTTAAAACAACTCGAAAGGGAAATACGAGAGCTGGAGCCCCAACTCACTGCAGATGATCAAGGGATTTCACATCACAATTTGTCCATAAAACAGAAAGAATACATAGACGTTGCGACAGAGGCTGTCGGGGACTGCCACCACATAACTCAACACCGCCTCTACGAAGTCAGTGATAGGGCTGGTAAGCTTCTGCCTTGGTTGGATAGAAGGGAGGTGGCATCTAGATGGGTCCTCGAAATCCTGAATGATAGGGATGAGCGTGTCAACAACAGACAGGTTGTGTCTGATGCCTTTGCAGATTACTATGCCTGCCTGTACTCACCGGCACTTACAGCCACCGCTGAAGATTCTTGAGAGTTACTAGCTGATCTAAGACTGCCGAAACTCTCGCAGTGTGAGTTGACAGACAGTGAAGTGGCACAAGCGATTCGGGATTTGACACCTGGTAAGGCGGTGGGTCCTAACAGCCTTCCTATAGAGCTCTATAAGTTAACAGCAACAAAAACTGCCCCTTTTCTCCTACGTATGTTCCTGGAGAGCCGTGACTCTGGGATATTGCCCAAAGATCAGAGCTTAGCAACACATTGTTTTTCACAAGGAGGGCAAACCACCAGAGCGGTGTGCCTCCTACAGGTCAATTTTGCTATTAAACACGGAGATGAAGATTTTGGCGAAACTATTAACCACCCGATTACTTATGGTGTGATGCTCACTGATCCACCCGGATCAGTTCGCTTCACGCAGGGGAGGTATACTGCACTTAACCTCCGACTGCTGCATAGGGCCCTGGGCGGAGTGATGAGAATCTGTGACGATGCACTAGTTTTGTCCCTCTATTCACAGATTGCTTTTGACACATTGGAATGGCCTCTAACCAGAATCAGTCTCAGAGAGCTCGTTTAGTGGCGACAATTCCACAATTTCCATCATGTGCCACTTCAATTACTCGTTGTCGAAGACTCTCCGGTATGACAATTCTCGAACCTCGTAACACAATACCTTCTCAAGTAACGGACAGTTCATCTTTCACATTTTTTAATTTCTGATATTCACTGTCATTTGTAAGAGGTCCTGAATGCTGTTTCCAGGATTGATGTGCAATAATGTGTTTAGGTATCAGCATGTCACTATCTGTGCTTGTTGCACTAATGTTTCATTCCAATGACTTAGTGGCAGGTGTATTGGATTCTACGATTAAGATAATGTATGCTTCAGCCACTTTGGAAGTGGTACCATGACACTGTACTGGCACTTGTGAAAAAAAGTCTGCAGGGTTTTGATCTTTACCTGGTCGGTGTGCAATAGTATAGTCATATTCCTGTAGTCGCAAATCCCAACATTCAATACGAGTAGGCCTCTTGACTTTAGGATTGCCAAAGATGGTAAGCAATGCTTGATGATCTGTGACAAGAGTGAAATGCTTTCCATATAAAAATAAGTGGGAATGTTCACAAGCCCACACCACTGCTAAACTTTCTTTTTTCAGGTTGTAAATGGGCCCGTTCAGTTTGTGACAAACTTCTGCTAGCATATGCCACAATATGCCTTCGAGCATTTGAGTGTCCATTGTGTTGGGCAAGGATTGCGACCAACCCGACCGGGTTCCGACCGGGTTCACTGTAACCAGTGAAATGAAGCATTTTGTTTTGTTAAGTCTCTTAAAGGAGCATTTACTGTGGCAAAGTCATGTATGTACCTAGAACAGTAACTGGCCATGCCAAGAAAAGAACGTAACATCTTGAGTGGGATAGGTGGCTGACAAAGCCTGTACTTTATCCGGATCTGGTGTTATTCCCCCATCAGAGAAAATATGGGCAAAGAATTAGAGTTTTGTTTTGTGGAACTCACATTTCTCTCTATTCAAGGTTAAACCTGAATCAGCAAGTAAACAACGCACTTGTGTAAGAGCTTTATCATGTTCCTTTTGTGTAGTTCCAAAGACCAATATGTCATCACTGTAATTGAAAGCATTTGTGACAGGCTGTATTATACATCACAAGACATCTTGAAAACGTTCTGCAGCTGATGACACACCGAAACGTAATCTTTTATATCTGAACAAACCAATATGGGTAGAAAAGGTGGTAATGTACCTGAAATTTTCTTTGAGTTTCAATTGATGATACCCTTTGTTCAGATCAAGGCAATAGAAGGCATAGGCACCATTTAGCTGTGTGATCATGTTGGCAATGTGTGGACCTGGATGTCATTCCGTTTCAATTGACTTATTAGCTTGACGCATATCAACACAGATACGTACAGCTCCTTCACTGTCCTTTTTGGGCACTACCACTATGGACGAAGCCCATGGTGTTGGACCAGTATATCGCTCAAAGATATCATGCTTTAGTAATGTCTCAAGTTCCTTTTCAACAGCTTCTTGTAAATGAAATGCAGTTCGATTCTGTTTTTGAGCAGCAGGACAAACGTCCTCATTGATATGCAGTGGCACTTTCATGGTCTTAAAATTTCCTAATCCATGGAACAATGACAGGGACTAACTCACCATTTTGTGATGAGCATTCATGTTGTAGTTTACAGATATCAGTCCCAGATCAGCAGCTGTACTGAAACAGGCACGTCACGCAGTACCTTGAAGTATGTGAATGAGTGCTTGTACTTTCATCTTTTTGTGTTTCATGGTTGCTACAAATTAACCTTTTTTTTTTTTTATTTTAACATTTTTATTGATTTTGTAACTGGTCAAATTCAAAATTGCATGTGCATACATTCTGTTACAGATAAGACATTTATATATCAACATTTACAGTGCACAGTGTTTTAGTCCATCATCACATGCCCGCGTTCCCCCCTTTTTGACATTTCCATCTCCACCGTTGGTGAAATACATAATTCTCCTCTATATGCATTCCACCCACCCCATTTTTTGTCCCACTTTTTAGGACAGCCCCTGGATTTGTAGACATCTTTTTCAGCAATCATGCACTTGTCCATTTCCGCCATCCAGCCTATTGTCAATGGACGATCTGCTGCCCCCCATTTCATAGCGATTGCTCTTTTTACCAATGTGTAACCCAAGGTGGCCAATTGCTGCTCTACTTCTGTTAGGTCAGTGGCCTCCCAGATATTCAGAATCCCCATTAATGGTGTTAGGGTAATTTGTTTCCCTAGTGCGTCCTCCATCTTCCCGATGGCCCTCTCCCACAGGGGCCGTATTTGGGGGCAGTCCCATAGAATATGGAAAAATGTTGCTTCTTGGTGACACCCACGTAGACAGTGCGTCTTGCCTTGTTCCTATTTTAGCTAGGGTTACTCCGGTGAGGTATGTTCTGTGTAAATTTTTTAATTGAATCAATCGAAAACGATGATTTATGGCTGCCTCTCTTGGGGACATCAATGCAGTCTGCCAGTCTTCATCGTCGAGCTGCCCCAAGTCTGCCTGCCAGTGGTTTCTAAGAGTATGGAAGGGGTTTGGTAAATTGTTGCACAACTTACGATATGTGAGTGAAATGGCTTTGTCTTGGATAGACTCCGATAACAGCCGGTCCTCCAAGGGAGACGAGTCCGGTATGTTTGTCATATCTGGGAGTGCTGTCTTAAGAGCATGGCGAATCTGTAGGTAGCGAAATATCTCCCCGTGTGCTAGTTCGTATTTTGCTTGTAATTCCTTAAATGTGAGAACCCTACCCTTATGTATGAGATCTCCTATGGTGGACAGTCCAATGGTGTCCCATTTGTCAAAGCCCATATGGTGACAAAGCGACCCCAGTTGTTGAGAGGACCACAGGGGTGTAACTTTTGTCAGCACCCCTGTCCAGCCCAGACGTTTGTTTGCCTGTTGCCAGATGGTTACCGTTTGAGCCATAGGACCCAGATACCTCCCTTTGTGGACCCTAGTGTATAGGGCCCCTAGATACCCCTCTCGTCCCAACTGATATCTTTCTAATCTGTATGCTGGGTTCACCAGGGAACCGTACAGAAATTGATTTATCGCTACCAGTTGTGATGCGCAGTAGTAGAGTCGTATATCCGGGAGTGCGATTCCACAGTCGTACCATCCCTTCGTCAATTTCCCTAAAGCTATGCGTGGAGTACCTCCATCCCACAATAAGGTGCGGACCTCACCCTCCACGCTTTTAAAATACGAGTTGGGGATCCGGTATGGGCAATTCTGGAGAAGATAAAGGAATCGTGGCAGAGCTAGCATTTTAAATAGAGCCGCTCGACCTAGTAATGACAATGGCAGCGATCTCCAATGTTTGACATCTTCATGAAGTCTTTGTAAAGGGCCTACTAGGTTCTTGTCATAAAAATGTTTGGGGTCGGGTGTAATGAAGATCCCCAAATACCGGAATCCTGCATAGGTCACTTCGAGTTCACATCCTCGGGGTAATCTGGGTGTGGGGCCGTGCAGAATGAATAGCACTTATTTAGTCCAATTGATAGCATACCCTGCATATTTGCCGAAATTTGTGAATATATTGAGCAATCTATTGATTGAAGCCTGTGGGGATGCTAAGTAGATCAGGATGTCATCTGCATACAATGATATCCTGTCCTCATTGTCCTCCCCCCATCTCAGCCCCCGAAGTACCCCATCTCGTCTCACCCAAGACGCCAGTGGTTCTAGTACTAGGGCGAAAAGCAGTGGGGACAGGGGGCAGCCCTGTCTGGTCCCTCTGTTTAGCTTAAACGTCCGGGACGTGCGGTTGTTCACCCTCACCCGACCCCGCAACTCAGTATAAAGCAGCCAGATCCAACTTAAAAACCGCGACCCAAACCCCAGGCGGACCAGCACCTCGAATAGGTAGGGCCATTCTATAGAATCGAATGCCATAGAGGCGTCCAGCGACAGTATTACCGCGTCCTCGTCTATATATGACTGACATCCCAAAACATTGTGCACTCTGCGAATATTGAGTGCTGTGTTTCGTCCCGGCATAAAGCCTGATTGGTCTGCGTGGACCAATGAATGGAGAACAGTACTCAGACGGGCCGCTAGAAGTTTCGCTAGAATTTTAGCCTCCGCATTGATCAAGGAGATTGGCCTATAAGAGTTACAGCTGTTCGCCGGTTTCCCGGGCTTTCGGATTACAACTATGGACGCCAATCTTTGATCCTCTGGCAGAATTCCTTTCTCCAAGCTTTCGATATACATATGTTTAAGATGGGGTGCCACCCGCCGGGCCATCGATTTGAGGAACTCAATTGGAATCCCGTTGGGCCCCATTGCTTTTCCTGATTGGATGCTGAATATGGCTTTACATATTTCATCATCTGTTATGTCAGTGTCTAGCACAGCTCTGTCTGTATCTGACACTGTGGGCAAATTTATGTCTGCCAACAGCTGACGTGAGTCTTCGGATGTGTGGGTAGTGGAGGAGGTATACACCGCCTCCAGATGATCCGCGAATGTCTCCGCTATCTCTTGGGGATCGTAGATCCGTTTGTTCCCGTTAACGGATAGTTCAGGTACCCACCTATCTTGTTTTTCCCTTTTCTCTAGCCGGGCAAGCATTTTCCTGGCTCTGTCTCCCAATTCATAGACCCTGTGACGCGTGTGAAGTAGTTTCGCCCGGGTTTTTTCCCGCGCCATATTTTTATACTCGAGTTGCTTAATTGTTAAGTGGTGTGTGGTGGCCTCGCTAGGTGAGGAGTTATTCTGTGTCTCTAGTTGGAGGAGCTCACTCTCGAGTTGTAATATTTGTTGGCTATGTTGTCGAATATAGCCTGTTTTTAATGCCAGAGCATGCCCTTTCATCACCACTTTATAAACTTCCCAAATAGTCTGCGCTGAGTCCACTAAGCCTAAATTTTCAGTAAAATAGTAGTCTGTTTGCTGGGTGAGATCCTCCTTTATGTCCGGAACCGTTAGGAGCCATGGGTTAATAATTATGGAGCTGCGCTGTCTTTCTTGGTTGAAGGTGAGTTCGAGCCATACCAGGGAATGATCCGAGATACCACTTGGTAGCCCGCGGGGGTGCTGAAAGTGGCCTAGGTCTACTAGGTGTGTGAGGAAGTAATCTATGCGGGACATACTTTTATGTGCATTGGAGTAATGGGTGTAATATGTCATGTTTGCTTGCAGGGAGCGCCATACGTCCGTCAATCCCATGGCTTGAGTAAATTCCTCCATTTGAGTGCTATGGCGTATTGAAGGTCGTCGAGGGTACCTATCTATTGCGTCGTCCATGGTCATATTAAAGTCACCTCCCAGTATTAATGTGCCTTCAGGGAGATCTATCAGGATTTTGCCTAAATCACTAAGTGCCTCCTTCCCCAGTGCTGGTGGGAGATACACTGACACCACATTGATCGGTCTACCCTCCCAGCTGGCCTCCACCACCGCGAACCTCCCCTGTGGATCAGCCCATGTACGAGTGGGCGTGAGAGCAAGGTTCCTCCGCACTAGGATACCCGTACCTCTAGAGCCGGATGTAAATCCTGCGTGAACCAAAAGTTTGTATCCTCATCTGTTGAGGGCCCTGCAGTTATTGCCCACTAGGTGTGTACGAATTAACCTTTTTAATGGCGTTGATGCAGTCTGTGTATACACTTTAGACCTTCGACAGTGTGAAACGGGCAATGGAGACAGTTCGTTGTACTTCTCCTCAGGCATAATGTTAGTCTATGCACTGTCTGTGATGAAAGGTCTAGAGCCATCATTCACTTTTAGTGTAATTTCAGGACAATGTTTGATTGACTTTTGTGATTTGACTTGTTAACTCTTCTTTGACTCATCTTCTTTCCTTGCATGCAGCCAGCCCGACATACGCATGATTCTCTGAGGTAAACATCGACATCGCACATCCATCTTCTTCATTGTCACTGGACACTGACACCGAAGAACTGTTGGATGAAGATTTAGATGACGATCAACTTCATTTAGTGTCTACTTGCCTCAATTGATGGTGCCGCTTGGCCTTTTGGGCGTGCATAGAACGTTGCTTCTGGAACATTCGGGCGTCCATATTGTTTTCTCAATGTGGCACACACTGCTTTTCCTTCAACTTGCAAACCATTACAAAATGGTTCTCTTTCCTGCAGTCCTTGCATACTTGTCTAATTGCGGGACATTTACCTTCATTTGGAAATGAAGATCCGCATCTGAAGCACAGTTTCTTTTTCTTTTGAGACATCACTTTGTGTCCTTCAGCCTTATGTTTCTGCTTACTTTTCATGATCATGACTGACTCACTTTGGGCACCTCCGGCCACCATGTTAGCAGCTTGTGGATCTGCACGTTCCTTAGCTCTGGCAGCCATGTGTACTCGCTCCAAACTAAGGGCCTGATTTAGATCTTGGCGGATGGGTTACTCCGTCACAACGGTGACGGATATCTCGTCTGCCGAAATATAAATCCCATAGGATATAATGGGATTTATATTTCAACAGATGGGCTATCGGTCACCGTTGTGACAGAATAACCCGACTGCCAAGCTCTAAATCAGGCCCTTAGTGTTTCTCTCAGCATTAGTCGTCTGAATAAATCTGACAAGCATCCGTCTATAACTCTGAGATGTATGGCTTCTTCCTCATTGAATTCATGGAACTTTCACTGTTTGAAGAGAGTATCAAGTCTTTTGACAAATTCGTTGATTGTTTCAGCAGCTTTCTGTCATTCCCGACTGAAAATATATCTTTCATAATCAAAATTCGACATTGGATTGAACTTGATATTTAACGCTTCTTTGGTCTGACAGTATGATACTTCATAGTATTTTCTTTATAAGTTCCTTTACTGCTTCACTGGCAAGATTTTTGAGATATTTGATCATCTTTTTGTTATCTGTTTCTTCCAGTGCATCGATGAAATCGTCAAACGTTTCTATCCAGGCAGACCATCTGTCGCCAATATTCTGCTTTTTGACAGTATTAAATGGAGGTTGTGGTTTCAGGGAGGTGGCTGCATTATAACCATTTGTGGAACTTACTGACATTAAGAGTGGGGTTCTCTCCAGCACCGTTCGCTGTCTGCTGGGACCTGCTTCATCAATGACATCTCTGAGGCCCTGCAACGTGCTTGCATCAGGGTTGTCGCGGACAATTTGAGGTCATGTGGCCCCTTTCTTTGCAGCCATTGTAACACTTCAATTTTCAAAGTCCCTTTGAGTTATTCTGACCCCCATCCGGCAACTTCGGTTGTGTTCCACATCAGGTATTGACAGCTCTGTAAGAACAACCCCTGTGCTTCTACCTGGGTCGCTTCACCCACTGCTGAGGCCGTAGGGCTCTCTTTGTCGAGGCTCTGGTAAGTTCAATGATATGATTTGTGTATGAATATTCTTTCTGTTAGTGCGTCTTTGCACACGGCTATCGCTGTCTTTAGCGCTTTTTGTACCTGGTTGTTTCCACCTATAGCATTTCTCTATACCTGGTTGTTTCTGACTTTAGCATTATTGTTCCTTATGACTTATATCTCAGTGTTGCGCTGTGGTGCGATACCTCTTTCACAGCCTTACCAGCAGGTTTCTGACCAACAATGAGTAAACGTCACTGGGAGGTTTTAGTTTTCTTTGAAATCTTCACAGTGGCTGGAGTGGTGCTTTGACTCCACACACGCCAACCACCATTCTTCACTTCGACTGAGGCGCGTGTGACACACACCACACCAAACTCTCTGGGAGACCACTGTTGATTCTTCGGGTTAAATATCCCCCATCTCGTCGCCAGTGGTAGAGTCCTCGCCAGCCTCGGTACATGTAAATGATTACGCCATACACCGAGCATGGTATTACTAGTCTTTATTCCTCATCGTGTAACCGCAAACTCGACATCCTAAATCATGAATTCTATCAACCACACCCGAACAGCTATGTCACGTTTCTATGGAGTTTGTCAGGAACCAATAGGGTACAGTCATCTCTAACTCACAAGACACTACAATAGGCACTTAACGTTTCACTTAAATTTGCACACACACAGATACACTTGGAAGTTAGGGAGGGGCTATAGAAGTATACTCAAGCACTGGCAAAGCCAAAAGGTCTGACTAAACTTTTGTAATACATGGAAACACAGGCAGGCACACAGGGTGTTAAGCAGATCAAAGTCAGGACTATTGGCTTTGCTAATGCTGGGGAAAAATAGCAAAAATTACTTTGTTCTGTGTAGGCTGCATTTGGAGACAAAGAGCTGAATGTGTCATACAGTGTGGTGATTGAATGCACTATTCAATTGTGAAGCAGTCCCTCATGAATTGCAATGAAAGCACTTTATATAAGGAGAAACACTCCTTTGGAAGGAGCCAAAATCCACTTTATGTATATTTACTTGCCAACTACACTAACGGTAGTGGGCTACCACTTTTTGGGCATTACTACCACAAATCAGTTTCAGCCTCTGATCCTAAGGATTTTCAGGACGACTGGGCAGTCCTCTGCAATTAACTACCCCTCCCAGATGAAATAAAAACAATGCCTAAGGCAAGCAGCTAGGAATTAAAGGCAGAAGCATCCCTGGAAAGTGAAACTAGAAGGGTCTTCATGCTTGAGAGGAAAACAAGGCAGTAAGGGGAGGGATACTTAGGGAGAGAGAGCTTTAGAGTGAAAGCTAACACTTTCTGATATGTTATGTGTATTTGTTTAGCACCAAACTCAACCGCGAGGGTATACTGGTGCTGAAGCAGGAGCTGTATGGGGCAAGCCAAGGTCGAGGCTAAGTGAAGATCCTTATCTTCAGTTTCTTGAGGTATTCAAGATCTGACCAGGAGTCTCTGAAGTGCAGGAGCAGGTAATGTTAGGCTTTGGGAGTGAGGTAGAAGGCACACTGCCACATCTGGTTCTGCGTATGCTGTGGGTGTGCAAGTAAAAGTCCGGTTGAACAGAGGTATCTGGTAGGTTTGTAGAAGTTTAAGCGGTTGTTGAGGTATGGGGCAATGTTGTGTAAGGCTTTGTATGTATGCATGATGACTTTGAAGAGTGCTTGTTTTATGGATTGGGAGCCAATGGAGCTCTTTGAGATGCGGGGTGATGCAAGTACAGGGTGGGAGGTTGAGGGTAAGCTTGACCACAGATTTTTTAATGCTCTGGAGTCTTCTGGTCAGTTGAGGATTGATTCCAGCATAAAGTGTGTTACGGTAGTCCAGCTTGCTGGTGATGAGGGCTTGGATACAGCTCTGCAACTACTGGTGGGGAGCCATTTGAAGGTCTTCTTGAGCATCTTGAGTGTGTAGAAGCAGGAGACTGAGACTGCATTCACTTGGCCTGTCATGGTGAGTTGGTTGTCGATTACTATTTCGAGGTCCTTTGCGAGGGGTGCCAGGAATGTGGGTCCGAGTTTGGTCAGCCACAAAGTGGAGTCCTAGAGCGAGGTGTCTTGGGTAAAGATTACTACTTCAGTCTGTGTTGAGCTTGAAGCAGTTGACTTTTAGCCATTTGGTGACTTTGGCCATAAATGCGAAGAAATTAGTCTGAGGGTTTGCCATTTTGTCGGGCTTCATATATTTTTCTTTAAATAACATTGGATGTTTGTTAGAACTGGGGTTTGTGGTTGTCAGAGTATGCGCCCTGTAGAAGCAGGAACCACCACTCTAGTCAGGGTAAGCTAGATACAGGCTAAAAGATAACCGGTGCTCACCCTCTGGTAGTTTGGCACAGAGCAGTCAAGCTTATTTAAAGAGGCAATGTGTAAAATATTTGTGCGTAAGACGGTAACCCGCACACCAATTCTGCTCCACGTTTTTCACATAGTTAATCATTTCAAGGTGCTATCCTGGTAAGTGCTCCATCCCGTCGCACCAAGAAATATTCCATTGTAAAGCTGATGCATGAACATGTATCAGTCCCAGAATTCAACCACCACCAAATCAGGTGAAAAAAGCATCATGGGCCAAAGTTTGGCCATTTTAAACCATTTTATTAAATGAATCCTCTTTATCTTGTTTAATATTCAAGAATAGTAATTTTGATAGTCAAGTGTATGTACAATGCCAGTCCAGGCCTTTTCTACAGCATGTCAAAATGACCAATTCTTCAAATGACGTGAAGTCTGTAACCCAATGCATTTCAGGCATTACGCCCTTCCTCAGGGGTAACTGTAGTATAGAAGAAACAACACATCAGGAACGCACTTGAAAATCAAACCTACTATTCTTGCATAGTAAACAGGATAAAGAGGATTAATTAAATAAAATGGTTTCAAATGTACAAACTTTGGTCCATGATGATTTTTTCATCTAATTTGGTGGTGGTTGCATCCTGGGACTGATACATGTTCATGCATCAGCTTTACAATAAAGTATTTGTGCAACACACACACAGAGTAACACAATGTAAACACCACAAAAATATTCCACACAGAGTTAGAAAAATAGATTATATATTTATGAATAAAACAAGACCAAAATAACAAAAATGCAATTAGCAGAACCACTTTTATGAATTTTTAAAGAAGACATCAAAATGTAGTGCTTAGAAGCTATTAGTGCTTAGGGGTTACTTGAGATCGCGCTGGAACGGGGTAAATCCAAAGTTCAGGTCGACCGCAACGGAGGGCAGGCAGGCTACAGGACTCAAGCAGGTCCCGCTGAAAAAGTACCTTGGATGGAAGAAGTGTCCACTTCGAAGACTCGATGCGTTGGTTCTGATACGCGCAGATGATGAAGGATCGTCAACGAATCACCTTACGATGCAGGCAATGCGTTGTCGTAAAGCTGCGCTGTCCGCCGTCGTCGAGCCGTGCAGTCCATCGAAGAGATGTCATCGATCAGCTCCTGAATCAGTTCCGATCACCGCAAAGTTGTCACTGAGTCAATTTTGATGGTTCTGTACAGCAGAAGTCACCTTTCAAGGGTCCAGGACTGGTTTCGCACAACTTGGCAGGGCAGGACTCACAGCTGGCAGAATCCAAATACTGTTGCAATGTTGAAGGAAGTCTTTGATGGCCCTGAGACTTCAGAACATGGGGTAAGCTAACAAGCCCTTGGAGCCACTCTGGGTTCATGTGAAATGGGTCCAGTCCTTGTCCTCAGCAGGGCAGAGATCAGCAGGCAGCAGGGCAGCAAAGCAGAAAAGAAGTTCTTCCAGAGCAGCAGGCAAGCAGAATGGCAATCCTTGTAGCACAGCAGTCTTTAGTCCTGGCAGAGTTCTTCACAGATC
This sequence comes from Calotriton arnoldi, assembly GCA_963921515.1. Classification (NCBI taxonomy): domain Eukaryota; kingdom Metazoa; phylum Chordata; class Amphibia; order Caudata; family Salamandridae; genus Calotriton; species Calotriton arnoldi. Next base: position 1,419,924 of record CAWUFW010002692.1, on the reverse strand, counting down.
CAGTAGTGTACTGTCTTGGTAGGGTCAGAGTCCCAGTACGTATACCCAGCTGTACCTTTGAACTGGGGGTGACTTCAAAGCAGACCCTTCAAGTGCACCGGTCCCCAGAGTGTCAGTAGGAGGCAATCAGCTCTTTGTGTGGAAAACAGGACACTGACTATTCAGGTGTAAGTGTCAGCCCCCCCCCCCTTCTCTCCCTGCCCAGGAAGAGCTATCAGAATGCAGATGAATGCAGATAAGTTCTCTGTCACAACCACCCTTCCTGAATTTGTGGCTGTCTAGAAGGAAAGCTGCCATCCACCCCAGCCTTGTATTGGAGACAGGCTGCAGGGCACATATAGCGGTGGTATTTTGTAAAATAGTATGGTTAAATCCAACTTTGCCAATAAAGAGGATTTATCATTACCATTCCAAAGATATAAAACATGATGCAGCTACTCCTTTCTGATCAGGAATTACAGCTTTAAAATGTTTCAAGGAATTCCCAATGTTAACCTATGAGCGGAGTAGGCCTCACAGTAGTGAAAAACAAATGTAGCTGTTTGTCCCTATCAGGACAAGCAAAACTTAAAAGTACATGTCCTACCTTTTACTTACACAGCACCCTGCCCTATGGGCTACCTAGGGCCTACCTTATGGGTGACGTGTGTAATAAAAGGGAAGCTTAAGGCATGTCAAGTAGTTTTAAACATCAAGTCGAAGTGGCAGTAATCTGCACACAGAGGCCCTGCAGTTGCAGGCCTGAGGCAGGTTTGAAAGGCTACTTGTGTGGGTGGCACAATCAGTGCTGCAGTCCCACTAGTAGCATTTAGGTTACAGGCCCTGGGTATATGGAATACCACTTTACAAGGGACTTACAAGTAAACTAAATATGCCAATTGCGTATGCACCAATGTTACTATGTTTAGGGGAGAAGCACATGCACTTTAGCACTGGTTAGCAGTGGTGAAAGGGCTCAGAGTCCTAAGGCCAACAAAAAGAAGGCCAGAAAAAGAGGGGGAGGAAGGCAAAAAGTTTGGTGTGACCCTTTAGAGAGGGCCATTTTCCAACAATGTTTTATGAGTGAAAGGCAGCATGATTGTCTGTGTCAGTAAAGGGAGGGTTTTGGGTGGCGTGGAGCTTGCCTGGCTCCAAGATGGCAGCGGCAAGCTAGCGGAGCTCCGCCGTCCCAGCTACAATCCTTCATAATCCTGCTCCCAAATCTAATGCTTTTGGCTGTGCTACAGTGCTGGGGCTCCCGTGGAGGTAGCTGCTTGGGCCCAGTATAGGCCGCCCCGGCTGGGGCGAAGATACGGCGTTAAGAGGAGAGGCTACTATCGACCGCTACGTGCCATCCGCTGGAGCAGGCGATTTGTGCTGCCGTGGTCCTGCCGAATTGATCCATATTGGAGCCACAGGGTGGGAATCTATTAAACCGGATGATTGTTCCTTGTGGCCTTGGCTTACATTTAATGTACACACCAATGCAAGGCAAGGGCTTGTGGGACTCCCTGATGTGACTATGCCCTTGTCTGAGCCCCTGAGGATCTTGAATTAAGAATTTTACAGTTAGCCGGTGCCTGGGCTGAAAAGTAACTCACGCTGATAACTAGATAGCTCCTCTGGCTGGCGGCAACGGGACATTCGACTGGCACGCATTTGTTTCAGCTGGCTGGATATTGCCTTGATATTGCTGCATTGATCATATCATGGGGAGAACAGAAAAAGCCCAATCTAAATTAACCTTCGAGCCGAGGAAGACACCGAGGCACCAGGATCTCGAAAGGAACCCGTCTGACTCAGGCTCTGAGGCAGGTGACACTACTACGGAGGCTGACTTAAAGCAGATTTTAGCCACCATGCAACACAGCTTAAACAAAATCGACGGTAAAATCGATGCTTTGTCATACCATATGGACAGGATGTCAGAACGTATTGACAAACACACAGAACGCCTAGATGATGTGGAGAAGAGGGTGGCGGTGGCCTAGGATGCTCTGGATAGCGGCACGCAGGCCCAGTCTAAAACGGATAAACTACTACGGAGTATTCAGGCTAACGCAGAGGATTTGAGGCGTGCTCCAGATGAAACAACCTTCGCCTCGTGGGAGTTCCGGAGTCCACCAATATAACAAACATGGAGCATTATGTCGAGCAGTTGTTGGCTATCCTTCTGGGCAGGGACACCTTCTCCACTATGTTCGCGGTGGAGCGGGCGCACAGATCGCTAGCTCCGAGACCTGCTCCAGGTGCTCCGCCTCGCCCCATCATTGCGAAACTTTTAAACTACAGGGACCGCGACTCTGCCCTACGCAAGGCGAGAGAGCCACAAGATCTGTGCCACGAAGGTATGGCTATTTCCATTTACCCTGACTTCACTCAAAGGTGCAGGAGGCTAGGCGCCTGTTCGCTCCAGTGAAAAAACGGCTACGCGAACTACACTTGGAGTATAATATGTTGTATCCTGCAAAACTTAGAATTATGGTCGACGGATCCCCGCAGGTTTTTTTGGACCCTAAACAGGCCTTACAATTCTTCAAAAAACACGAGGGTGCTACTCGAAAAGCGAGATCTTCAGGGAGTAAGGAATCGAGCAGGTCTGACCCGGATGAGCAATGAACAATAATAATGCAAGGTACTTTGGGGTTCATGACTGCATTTTGCTGAGGGCTCGCACACTATCCCAGAATTGACGGGGCTACTGCTCGCAGTAAGGTTCTCTTAGACTGATGTGTCAGAGCCAGTGCCTGGATTTTGGGTAGCTGCTGGGGTCACAATCATTATTTTATTTCCTCATCTGCGAACAGTTTCATTGGTGTGGACTGTGCGGAGCCTATTGCCGTAGGGTGTAACTCAATGTATGGCGATATATAGCAAGGGGCCTGAATTCTGAATGAAGATAAGTGCAGGTATCCCTATATGGATGGGTGCGGGTGGGCGATGGGCGGTGCTGGTCGGTGTGCATGTTGTTGTATTTGGGTAGCACAAAAAAACCGCACTTAGGTGGGTTCGCCGGGCGGTGGTTTCCTCATCGTTAGTCAGCAACATCCGCCCTAGAGTGTGTTCCACACGGGGAATGTCTTGTTCTTTGTTTGTAATTGCAATGTGTAATGTTCTATTTTGGGAGGGAGGGTGGGTTCTTCGTCTGTGCATTGTTTGGTTCTGCATAGCGTGGGTGGATGGTGGGGGGGTGGGTTGTAAGGGAGTTAATGTTGAAGCACGATACTCAGACACTGCTTTGCCCCTCATGGGCTACATGAGAACGAACTGCAATACTGCTTTTTTGACAGGGGGGCATGGAGCCGAAACATTTGCAGACTAATGATATACGTTTTCTTATATGGAATGTCAGGGGTTTAAATGAGCATAGAAAAACCCGTAAGGTGGTAGCATACCTTAGACGTCACAAAATAGATATCGGACTGCTGCAGGAAACCCATCTCGCCACTGACCGCAAAATACTCTCACATAGAATTGTTCAGGGTGCAGTCGCGGACGCAGGTTTCACTTCACATGCTAGGGGAGTGCTGATGTGGCTGAACCCCAAATCGGGAGTGACTTTGCAATGTTTACATAAAGACCCTAATGGCAGGTATATAGTCGCTAGGTGCCACAAAGCAGGTCAACAAATGCTAGTGATCAATGTATACGGCCCCAACTACGAGGACCCTCCCTTTTATAGTGCTTTGGCCTCACTGCTGATGCGGAAGGATGATGTGCCGATTGTTTGGGGAGGGGATTTTAATTGTATTTTAAACCCTAATATAGATAGGTCCAAAGGCCCTCCATGCAGACAGTCAGCGACAGCCAGCACCATATTAGAGATCATTGACCAGCTTTGCCTCGTGGATGTCTGGAGACAGAAATTCCCGGACAGGGCTGGGTATACTCATTACTCTGCTAGCTACGACACCTACACACGCATAGATTTCTGGTTGGTCTCTAGGGCCTTGTTAACGCAGGTTGGCGCTTGTGAAGTCTTCCCCAGAACGTATTCTGACCATTCCCCAGTTATTCTTAACTTAAAGGTTGGCGTAGGTGGACCGGGGCCTTTCCTCTGGCGCTTCCCTCCGTTCTCTCTTCTGGACTCTGTATTTAGGTCGGAATTGGCCCAGCTCATAGAAACATTTTTTGAAACTAATGGCGGGTCCGTAGACAAGTTTGCCACAGTTTGGGAAACCTTCAAGGTTTACATCAGGGCGATGACAATAGCTAAACATGCGGGGGTGCTATGTGCCATTCGAGACAGGTTGTCTAGATTGGAGAGGGACCATGCTGGCCTCGAACAAGCCTACCAACGCACTGGAGACGTTGATATTCTTGAGGAAATTAAGACTGCTCTGGAGGATTTTCATGAGACAGCAGATGCAGAGGGGAAACACCTAGGCAAATATGCCTCAGCCAGGGTATATGGGGAGGGAGACCGTCCGGGAGCCACACTCGCTAGGCTTACTCGACCCAGGAGAGAGGCTGCCGCAATATGGGAAATTATAGACGAAGGGGGACACAGACTTACATCTCCTGGAGAGGTTGCTGATGCGTTTAAGTGGTATTATACTGACTTGTACACCACTAAAGCCACTGCAGACGAGGAGTCCATCAAGCACTATCTGGAATACATCCAAATGCCCTGGCTCTCTAATATTCACAGGGAGCACTTGATGGCCCCCTTACATCCAGAGGAAGTACGTACTGCTCTTAAGACAATGCGCTCAGGTAGTGCCCCAGGCTCTGATGGCCTCACTGTTATGTTTTATAAAACGTTCTAAGAACTTGTCCCCCATCTGACTACTCTATATGAGGAAATGGTGGAAGACGGATGGATGCCCCCAACTTTGAGGGAGGCTTTGATCGTCACATTACTGAAACCTGGCAAGCCCCCGGATGTCTGCTCCTCATATAGGCCACTCTCGCTTCTAAATGTTGACGTAAAGATCTTTGCGAAGATATTGGCCAACTGCTTGGCCCCTTTGATTCCACATTTAGTTAAGCCCGAGCAGGCGGGTTTCGTGCCGGGTCGCAGTGTTACATATAATTTGCGTACTATTTTCGGCACAATTCAAAGAATTGACCCTGCAGTGAAGGTAGCTGCTGTATTCCTCGATGCCGAGAAGGCATTCGATTCGGTTGAATGGGGTTTTCTGAAGGGCGTCCTGAACAAAGTGGGGGTAGGCGAGGTGTTCCTCAGATTGATCTCAGTTTTATACACGAGACCGCGAGCCAGGGTCCGGGTGGGCAACGTGGTTTCGGACACTATTAAGATTTTGCGGGGCACCCGACAGGACTGTCCGCTGTCCCCGTTGTTATGTGCCCTGGTGGCGGAGCCCCTCCTTTGTGCACTCAGAGAATATCGTCATCACAGAGCCATCTTTTTTCGTGACTATTCACTTTGACAGCCGAAAACCACACCACCTACAAGGACCCCATGACGAACTACCACAACCAGATCAGAGCCACCAAGAGGAACTTCATCCACAACAAAAGCCTGGCCAACTCCACCAACTCCAAGGAACTTTTCAGTGTCATTCAAGAATTCACCAACCTACGCAGCGAAGCCACAGACATCACCCCATCCCAAGACTTCTGCGACAAGCTTGGAACCTATTTCCACCTCAAGATCAAAAGCATCTACGACAACTTCATCGACCATCCACCAGGTGCCACAGACGGCCCCCCGTCCCCCAGAAACACCAGCCAGACCACCATATCCAACTGGACACCAATCACGGCCGAAGACACCGCCTCAACCATGAAAAGCATCCACTCGGGGGGCCCCCACCGACCCCTGCCCCCTTCACATCTACCACAGAGCCGCGGCCGCCATCGCACCCGAACTACAACGCACCATCAACCCCACCTTCAAAACAGGCACCTTCCCAGACGACTGGAAGCGCGCAGAAGTCAGACCCCTGCTCAAGAAGCCCACAGCTGACCCCACCGACCTCAAGAACTATCGGCCCATCTCGCTCCTCCCCTTCGCAGCCAAAGTTGCAGAGAAAACAGTCAACAGGAAACTGACACGATTCATTGAAGAGAACGCCGTCCTCGACCAGTCCCAATCCGGATTCCAAAGCAACCACAGCACAGAGACCGCCCTACTCGCCGCCACAGACGACATCCGCACCCTCCTGGACCAAGGCCACTCTGCAGCCCTCATCCTACTCGACCTATCAGCGGCCTTCGACACCGTCTCCCACCGCACACTAGTCGCCAGACTACACGACGCAGGCATACAAGGAACAGCCCTGGACTGGATACGATCATTCCTCACCGGAAGAAGCCAAAGGATCAGACTCCCACCCTTCCTCTCCGACCCCACGAAAATCACCTGCGGAGTCCCACAGGGTTCATCACTGAGCCCCACCCTCTTCAACATCTACATGGCCCCCTCGCAGCCATCGTCCGACAACACGGCCTCAACATCGTATCCTACGCCGACGACACCCAGCTCATCCTCTCCCTCACCAAAGACCCCACCACTGCCAAACTCAACTTCCAGAAAGGAATGCAAGACGTCGCAGTCTGGATGACCAACAACTGCCTGAAGCTCAACGCCGAGAAGACAGAAGTCCTCGTCCTCGGTACCACCCCTTCTGCATGGGACAGCACCTGGTGGCCGACCGCCCTCGGAAGCCCACCTACCCCCTCAGACCACGCCAAGAACCTCGGCATCGTACTCGACTCATCACTCTCCATGAACCGACAGGTCAACGTCGTCACCTCCAGCTGCTCCAACACCCTCTGCATCCTCCGCAAGACCTTCAAGTGGATCCCCCCTGAGCCAAGGAAGACAGTCACCCACGCACTCATCACCAGCAGACTGGACTATGGAAACGCACTCTACGCCGGCATCAACAAGTCCCTACTCCGCAAACTCCAGACAATACAGAACATCGCCGCCAGACTCGTCCTCGGCATCCCCCGACACGAACACATCAGCCAACACCTACGAAGTCTCCACTGGCTCCCCGTGGAGAAAAGAGTCACTTTCAAAATCCTCACTCATGCCTACAAATGCCTACACAACAACGGACCCAAATACCTCAACGACAGAATCAACTTCCACGTACCCAAAAGAAACCTCCGATCTTCCAACCTCGCACTGGCCGAAACCCCACGCATCCACAGAGCCAGAGCAGGTGGAAGATCCTTCTCTCACATTGCAGCCCAGACCTGGAACGAGCTACCAGCAGACATCGGACGTGCCCCCTCCCTGAACACCTTCAGGAAGACCCTCAAGACCCGGCTCTTCGGCTAAACAGATCTGCGGACCCCCCCCCCCTCAGGGCTTTGAGACCCTCACGGGTGAATAGCGCGCTTACAATTCCCAGATTGATTGATTGATTGAGTATCTGCATACGCAGATGACACCTTAATCTGTCTGCGAGCCGGAGAGGAATCTTGAGCCAGTGCTGGCTGAGGTCACGCAGTTTGGACAGGTCTCGGGGCTACGCATTAATTGGTCCAAATCGATTATGTTCCCCTTAACGTCGTGTACTACTCAGGTACAGTTCGAACTCCCTTAACAATGGTCCACTGACCCAATTCAGTATCTGGAGGTCCAAACTCATACCGATTCCGAGATAGTCCTGGCTGAAAACTATAGTAGGGCAATATCCCGGTTTGAGGACGACGTTAGCAGATGGATTAAACTTCCCCTCTCTCTAATAGGGCGCATATCTTTGATGAAAATGGTGGTACTGCCCCGATTTCTCTTTCTTTTTACAAATGTACCCATATCCCTTCCGACTTGCACGCTTAACATACTCAAGTCCTTAATGATTAGACTGGCGTCGGCAGGTAAACAGCCTAGGGTAAGATGGGAAACTCTGACTTTGCCCTTCTCTGCCGGGGGACTAAATGCCCCTGACCTGGAACTATACTATAGAGTGGCACATGCCTGGATAGACGGTCCAGAGGACATCCCACACTATCGCATTGAAAGGGTGGTTACCGATCCGATTCCTCTCTCACACCTGATTTTTTATAAGCCCAATCGTAGACACGGAGTCCTGGACTCAATACATGCCACTATTCACGCTTGGAAATGCCTCTTAGAGAAACAGGCGGGATCGCTCCTATACTCTCCTTTAATACCGGTACAATGGTGTAAATGGTTCACGACAGGGACTGAGCCGGAGGTCACCAAAGCGCTGCAGAAATTGGCCATTAATGGACTGGGGGATTTCTTTGATGACGGGGTGGTCTATACGTGGGAAGATGTCCCTTAGGAGGTGGGGTTCTCCACTGTGCTTGACCAATTCCAATACCTTAGGGCTCGACACGCCTGGCGCGACCTGCTCGGTGATGACTTGCTGGAGCCTGAAGCTTTGCCTGCACTCACGTATGTCTTGCAAACTGGTTCCCCCCGGAAGTTAGTGACCAGGATGTATGGGGTTACTACAAGATCAGAAAGTCACTGTTGTCCAAAGCTCGCCTAGGTTGGCAGAGAGATCTAAACATAGTTATAGACGACAAAACGTGTCAATATTGTTGTTCAGTTACCAAGAGTATTTCCTTAAATAGTAGACACAGACTTGTACATTTCAAATACATTAATAGAGTGAATTATACACCAGAGAAACTCCACAGATACGGTTTAAGGGATACGGCATCTGTGATAGGTGTTCAGAGCAGACAGCTGGTTTGATACATGTGGCTTGGTATTGCCAAAAAGATCATTGGATATTGGGAGGGAATATTTCTCAGGTTGAGTGAGATTACAGGACGCACCCTAGCCCCTGACCCGGTGCTGGCTCTCCTCGGCCTATATAAGGATATAGACAAAGATGTCAGAAAGCTTGTAGCGTTTGGTATGATGATAGCCAAGCGCCGGGTCGCCGTGAGTTGAGGAACTGGTCCCACACCTACGATAGAGGAATGGGCTGCTGATATGCTCTACTGTAATACCCAATCCGATGTGTATAGCGAATTGTTGCCACCCCAGAGCCGGCCTAGAAGTTTCTGGGAACTGTATCAAAACTATCTAGTGGGGAAGGAAACAGGTGAAACTGAGGGTGGGCGTAATCTTGTGAAATGCTCCTCATTATTGATATTCTGCACTATTTGAACAATTATATGTCATATTCAATGATTGTACAGCTTGAATGTTTGGGTCGGGACTTCGCTGCACTGCTGGACTTATATGCCTTGTTTTCATGTTTTTTTTCTTTTATCCAACTGACATGTATTTTACTTTTGCCTGGGGTCACTCTCGCCACAGTACTGGATAACATCATGCTTCCTAACGCTATGACTGTAGAAGTAATAATATAAGCTATTGTTTGTACCACCCTGGTAGGGTGCATGGTCGTGCTGAGATGTGCTGTTTCTTGTTGTGTTGATGTTAAAAACCAATAAATAAATTAAAAAAATAAAAGAGGGAGGGTTTTGGGACAGCATTGTCTGTGTCCAGAACTGTCCCTGTGTTTGAATAGCAAGCCATGCTGATTATGCTCATGAACTGTAGCACAGTATCAAATCAAACGTTATGCAGCTGCAACGACAGCCATAAAAGTACATTTGAGATTCAATGCATTTATGATAAAAAAACAATCAGTAAGATAAAAAGAACAGTTAAAATGGTATGTACAAGAACAGCACCTATTTTTATTTTTTTTAAACAAACTTTATTGGGGTTTACAGATTTTTCCAGAGACCATCACTGCATCACATTTATCCTACAGTCGGATATACAATTACTGGACTCTGACATGTACAGTTCCATAATGCATCAACATAAAGAAGATTCCGGTCTGTGCTGCACTCGCGACCCCTCCCTCCTCCCGCAGTTATACAGTAACTATGTTCTTTTGCAGTCAATTTTAAGATCATTCTTTATATCAACATTCTCATCTACTAACTCCCCCCCCGCCAACTCCCCCCCTCCCTTCCCTCCCCCCAGGCATGTCACTTATATACAAATTCCTCTCTTGCGATTCACTTCTGGTGAAGGCTGTGCCTTACGAGTATCGGGGGGACCACTTTGAGAACCCTTGTTCTGTAGAGACGGCTGTGCACTATGGGCGCTCGCCAATTCTCCGGGGCTTTTGATGGACACGAACATAAATAGACTAATTTGCTCCTGCCGGGGGATCCTCAATTGATTCTTCGTCACTAGCATCGTCTGGAGCTTTAAGTAAGGCCACCAAGGATTCCCATGCCCTAGCCGCCTCCAGCGCCTTCTCGCTTTTCGTTCGCTGTGCAATCTGCATCCTAACTATCCCTTCACACTCAGCCCACTTAATGAGTTCTTTCTTCCATCTGGTTGTATTTGGCCCTTGTTTTGCTTTCCAGTGCATGGTTATATCCCTTTTGGCTAGTACTAATCCCATATCTATGAATTTACTTGTGATTTTGTTTTTCGTTGTGTGTGGGAACCAGTGTAACAGGGCGTATCCCTGCGATGCCTCTACTTCCCTGTCAGTGATATCTGCCAGTAGCATAGTTACCTCCTCCCAGAAGCTACCTAACTGTGGGCAATCCCATAGCATATGCCTAAACCCAGCACCCACTTTATTACATCGCGGGTGTTAGACCTGGCACCATTGGCGTGGATCTCCCTTCCATTTTTTGCTGTTGCCTCTTATGTTTTTGCTGGTTTTAGATGCTTTTGGGCACTGTGCCACTGCTGTTCAGTGCCACAGTGCAAGTGCTCCCTATGGTAAATTGATGTATGGATTAGTGACTCCATGATTGGCTTGTTTGGCTTACTGTCAGGCCCTAGTACAGTGCACTGCGTGTGCCCAGGGCTTGTAAATCAAATGCTGCTGGTGGGCTTGCAGCACTGGTTGTGCCACCCACCGGAGCAGCTTGTAAAGTGTGTCTCAGGCCTGCCACTGCAGAGCCTGTGTGCAGTCTGGTACTGCCATGTTGACTGGGCAAGTGTACCCACTTGCCAGTCCCTAAACCTTCCCTTTTATACATATTAGTCACCCCTAAGGTAGGCCCAAGGGCAGGGTGCATTGTAGGTAAAAGGTAGGACATGCCCTGGTGTGTGTGGCATGTCCTAATAGTGAATTACAGCCATTTTCGTTTTTCACTATTGCAAGGCTACCTGTTCCCCATAGGCCAGAATGGACAGTTAGATTATTACATCTTATAATCCTAACTGACTCAGGGAACCAGGTAGAAATTCGAGTTTAGTATGCCTGAACTCAGAATGATAAAATACATCTTTTAGTGAAGTTGGTTTTAACATTCTGTGTTTGAAAATACCACTTTTAGAAAGTGGGTATTTTCTTGCCTAACTATCCAAGCCTGCCTCTGCTAGGTTGTGTATTCCTTGTCTGGAGTTTGAGTGACAGGGGCTGGGGGCTTCCAGGAGACAGGGTGAGTCAGCACAGGGCTGAATAGAGAGATCTGCATGCAGATAGGAGGGAGGAGTTGCACCTGGGACCTGAATAGGGCTGTGCCTTTCCTCCACAATGCTGGCTCCACCTCCTGTGGTGTGTCTGATGTCCCTGGCCTACACTGTGAAAGGAACGAAGGAGTCTTGTCAACAAAGTGCTCCAGGACTGACCAGAACTGGTTTTGGACTAGGCAAAGGCCTCTCTGCCTTCAGAGAACAAAGAGAAAAGTAGTATAAATATAGGGACCCAGACCCAAGAACTTTAGATCACTTCTGGGAATCAAGACGAACCTTTGCTGAGGAGAAGAACCAGGAAGCTGAAGGAGGAGACTACCCCTGTGCTGTGTGTTTGGGGGTTGGCCTGCAGTGGTTGCTTCATTGCCAAAGAAAGGAGAAAAGGACTGAGTGTGCTTTCTATCAACTTGAAGAAGAATCTCCAAGGGCTTGAACTAGAGCTTGCCTCCTGCCTGAAGTCTCAGGGATACAAGACTTCACCAACCAGCTCCCCCTGAATTCCCTTGCTGGGAATTGAAGTGCCTGCTGTTGTGCTGGGCCTTCTGAGAGACTGCGTGTCGCTGGGAGCTGGAAGCGCGACGCAACGACAAGAAGCGTGTCACCGCCGCAGCCACTGTCATCGCATCGCCGAGGAAGCGAGACGCCGCAGCCGCTGTCATCATCGCATCGCCGATGCGCGGCGCATCACCGGAGAAGCGGGACGCTACCACAGAAGACATCGTCGCATCACTGGAGAAGCGCGTCGCAGGGCCTGTCGCAGCTCCAAAGATCATTGAGTCGCCGCACGGCCGTCGGGCGTGCACGCATCACATCAACGTTGTCGCATCGCAGCCAAGACGCCATTTTGTCGCATCGCACCGGAGAAGAGTATCGCATCGAGGTGCCATCTTGTCGCATCGCACCGGAGAACAGTAAGAAACCGACGCATCACCTCCCCGCACAGTAAGGAAGCGAGCATCAACTCCCCTGCGCAGCAGTAAGGAACCGATGCATCCACTCCCCTGAGTGTAAGGAACCGACGCATCACCTTCCCTGCGACCCTTTTGTTTTCTTTGCGTTACGCATTCAAGGTACATTGAGAGTAAAGTGTTGCATCTACAACTTGAGAGAACTGAACTATTTTATAACATTTTAAAGTCTATTTTTGAGTACAGTATTGTGGATTTTTGTTGTTTGGTCTTGTGTTAAGTCTATATAAAAATACTTATTTTTATAAATACAACCTGTGTGGTGTCCATCTGTAGTGTTGTCACTATATTACTGTATGTGTTCACAAATGCTTTACACACTGCCTCTGAGATAAGCCTGCCTGCTCGTGCCAAGCTACCAAGGGGGTGAGCAGGGGTTATTTTAGGAATGTAGCCCTTTACCCTGACTAGACGCAAGGGTCCCTATTTGTCACAGGTACCTACCTATGCCAACTAGAGACTCCCAAATCTAACATTGGTGGTCAGCGGTGAGGATTTGGACTTGCATTTGTGATTCATTTACAGTGATTGGTGTACACTACTAGTGAGTGCAGACCATAACGCGACCACATACTTTTTGAGAATTTTCCTTGGAACTTCTTTTCTATTTTTGATTCCTGAGAACTGCCAGTCTTTTTGCTACCATGAGCAAGTCAGCATCCATAGTATCTGTAGACATTGTTTTGGAAGAAGAGAGAATTGATACTTACACTGTGCCTTATCTCAAAGCTTTGTGCAAGAAATTTGAAATCTCTGTGAAAGGCCTCACCAGGAAAGAGGAATACCAGAAGGCGCTGAGGGCGTGGGTAGAATCTAGGAATGCCAGTGAGCATCCTGAGGAGCCAGTAATGGAGGCAGAGTATTTAAATGAGCAACTTGAGGGGCCAGTGGGCCCAACTGGAGGGAAAGCACCTTCAGGGGCGGGCAGCAGTGTTTCTTCCAAAGGGTTGTCCCCAGGAGAGCTGGAGGACAGAGCAAGGGAGAGGATGCATAAATTGGAGCTAGCTAGGCTCAAAATGGATGGTCAAAAAGACATAGAGAGCAAGAAAATAGAGCTTGGGATGGAGTTAGAAATGAAGAAGTTAGCCTTAGAGGAAAAGAGAATGCATTTTGAGCATGAGAAAGGATTGAGGGAATTGGAACTCAAGGCCAAAAAGTTAGAGGCTCCTCCCTCTGGTGGCAGCACACCACCAGTGCATGTAGAAGCAAGAACCTACATTCCCAAAGATGTAGTTAACGATTTCCACAAGAATGAGGATATTGGTCAATGGTTTAGGGCTTATGAAGCTGCAATGTTGGCCCACCGGGTCCCTGAGAAGGATTGGAAAGCGAGGTTGTGGGGCCGCTTTGTTAGTGATGGGAGGGACACTTTGTTGGATTTGCCTACAGAGGAGCAGATGTCCTATACCCACGTGAAGGGAGCCCTAATGTCCAGATTTGGTTTGACCCCAGAGCTATACAGACAAAGGTTTAGAAATTGCAGAAAACTGGAGTCTACCACTTGGGTGGAATATGTGTCTTTCTTTTGCAGAGCATTGGATGGTTGGGTGAAGGGTAGCAAAGTGGATAATTTTGAGGCGCTCTATGATTTGCTTGCATGGGAGCACTGGTCAAATAACTGTTTTCCAGAGCTACGCCAGCATCTTATTGATAGCAAGCTGACTAACCCTAGGAAGCTTGCTGAGGAGGCGGACCGCTGGGTGAGCAACCGGGTCCAGAAGGGTCATGTGGGAGACTTCGCCAAAGGTGGGCAGGGTCCCCAGCAGAAGAGTGGGGGGACAAGGGTAAACAGAGGGAGTTCCAGAAAGGGCCCCAAAGTAATCCCCAAGGGAACCAAGGGAAAGGTTCCCAGCCTCCCCCTGAGAAGAAGGCAGTGGACCCGACAGATAAGCCTGTTCACAAGGGGCCCAAGACCTGTTTTAAGTGTGGTCTAGAAGGCCACTGTTCTTATGATGCTAGATGTCCCTTGTATGGGAAGACAGCACCCACTGGTGCACCACCCCGGCAGTTGGCTAGTGTAGCCCTGGGGGAGGAGATGGGTGCCCAGGGTGGGTGGGGTCCCGCAGAGATGTCCCTTGTCTCTTTAGGAGACTGTGAGGTGGTCCCCAGGACCCAGCTGCCTGATAACACTAAAAAATACAGGCAGTGGGTGACCATCAATGGCAAGAGGGTGGAAGCTCTTAGCGACACCGGAGCCAGTATGACAGCTGTCAGTTGTCGGTTGGTGTCTGAAGAGCAGGTAGTCCCTAATGCATTTTACCCAGTTGTTGCCGCTGACAACACAGAGAGCCACTGCAAGGTGGCACAGGTTCCCTTTGAGTGGGGGGGGTCTCAGGGACTCTTCAAGTAGCTGTGAGGCCAGCCATGCCTGTTGAATGTCTGTTAGGTAACGATTTGGAGAGCTCCCCTTGGGCTAAGGTGGAGCGGAGAGCTCATTTAGAGATGTTGGGTTTGCCTGAGTGGGCCTGCGTGACCACTTGGTCTATGGCAGCCAGTAAGGGTGTTCAAGAGGACCTGGAGCCTGAGAAAATGGCCCAGGTGCCTGCCTTAAAGAGAAGAGGTAGGGGACACGGGAAACCGGCCCCTGAGATTCCCACGGCCCAGGAGGAGGCGGACCCTGAGGGGGATGCCCTGGAGCCTACCGGGGAAGAGATTGCTGAACTGGGAGACCTGCCTGAGCTGACCCATTGGCAGCAGGAAGGAGGTCCCTCCAGGGAAGAGTTCTGTGAGAAGCAGAACAAGTGCCCTTCTCTTGTGGGTTTGCGGCAGCAGGTGATCAGTCTGGATCACATTGGATCTACTGGGAGAATGGTCTCCTGTATAGTGAGCCTAAGGTTGCTGAGCCTGGGTCAGCCCGTGTGCTGGTGGTACCCCAGCGCTTCAGAGCCTTCCTACTGGGGCTGGCTCATGATGTGCCTTTAGCAGGACATTTGGGGCAGGACAAGACCTTTGAAAGGCTTGTCACTCATTTTTATTGGCCCCAAATGCGCAAGAGTTCAGACACTCATTGCAGGACCTGTCAGACTTGCCAGGCAAGTGGAAAGAGTGGGAGGAAGCGCAAGGCTCCTCTCCAGCCATTCCCTGTGGTCAGCACCCCCTTTGAAAGGGTGGGCATTGACATTGTGGGGCCTCTGGATCCCAAGACAGCCATGGGCAACAGGTTCATCCTGGTCTTGGTGGACCATGCCACCCGGTACCCGGAAGCCATCCCTCTCAGGACAGTGACGGCCCCCGTGGTGGGACGTGCACTGATGGGGATTTTCTCCCGCGTGGGGTTTCCCAGAGAGGTGGTGTCAGACCGAGGTACCAACTTCATTTCCAAGTATATGAAGTCCCTGTGGCAGGAGTGTGGTGTAACCTACAAGTTCACCACTCCTTACCACCCCCAAGGTAATGGGCTGGTTGAGAGATTCAACCGGACCCTCAAAGGCATGATTATGGGTCTTGAGGAACCCATGAGGCGTAAGTGGGATGTCCTCTTACCATGCCTTCTCTTTGCATACCGTGAGGTGCCACAAAAATCTCTAGGGTTCAGTCCCTTTGAGCTTCTCTATGGACACCCCGTGAGAGGACCTTTGAGTTTGGTCAAGGAAGGCTGGGAGCAATCTCCCAGGAAACCTCCCCAGGATGTATATAGCTACATGCTGGCCTTTAGGAACCAAACTAGGCGATTCAGAAAACTCGCTGAGGTGAATCTGGAAGCCAGCCAGGAGGAGATGAAGCGGTGGTACGACCAGAATGCCACTCTGGTTGAGCTTCAGCCTGGTCAGAAAGTGTGGGTCATGGCCCCAGTGGAGCCCTGTGCGCTCCAGGATAAGTGGACCGGACCATTTGAGGTGGTGGAGCGCAAGAGTCCGGTTACCTACTTGGTGGACTTGCGGTCTCCGAGGAACCCCTTGAGGGTCCTGCATGTCAACCGCCTGAAGCCCCACTTAGAGAGGTCCGAAGTGGGCATGCTCCTAGCAACAGATGCTGGAATGGAGGAGGAGACTGAGCCTCTTCCTGACCTCCTGTCTGCAACAGAGCAAGATGGGTCAGTGGATGGAGTGAGCCTCTCTTCCACCCTGACCCTTGAGCAGCAGAATGACTGTCACCAGTTGCTGGGACAGTTTTCTGACCTGTTCTCCCTGATTCCCAGTGTCACTGATTGGTGCGTCCATGATGTAGACACTGGGGACAGTCCTCCTGTCAAGCACAAAACTTACAGGGTGACTGACAGGGTGAGAGCTTGCATCAAGGAGGAGGTCTCCAAGATGCTTGCGTTGGGGGTGATTGAGTCCTCTAACAGTCCTTGGGCCAGCCCAGTGGTCTTGGTCCCAAAGGCTGCCGCACCGGGTGTCTCACCAGAGCTGAGGTTCTGTGTGGACTACCGAGGGCTCAATTCAGTCACCAGGACTGACGCGCACCCCATCCCCAGAGCTGATGAGCTCATTGATCGGTTAGGGGCTGCCTGGTACCTCAGCACGTTTGACTTAACGTCTGGGTACTGGCAGATCGCCTTGACTGATGGGGCAAGAGAGAGGTCAGCATTCTCCACACCAGATGGGCACTACCAATTCCGGGTTATGCCCTTTGGGATGAAGAATGCCCCTGCCACCTTTCAGAGGTTGGTCAACCAGGTGTTGGCTGGACTGGAAGAGTTCAGTGCCGCCTACCTGGATGACATTGCAGTGTTCAGCGTCAGTTGGGAAGAACATCTGCACCACCTCTGGGAAGTGTTGATGGCGCTGCGGAGAGCAGGCCTCACGATCAAGGCGAGTAAGTGCCAGATCGGGCAGGGTTCCGTGGTGTACTTGGGACACCAGGTTGGGAGCGGCCAGGTGGCGCCCCTACAGCCCAAGATTGAGACCATCCTGACTTAGGAACCCCCAAGACCCAGACAGAGGTGAGAGCCTTTTAGGACTCACTGGGTATTACAGGAGGTTTGTCAAGGGGTATGGCAGCATTGTTGCACCCTTGACAGAGCTGACTTCCAGGAAGCAGCCCAAGAGAGTGATTTGGACTGACACCTGTCAGAGAGCTTTTGATGCCCTGAAGACTGCCATGTGCACGGCGCCAGTGCTCCTGGCACCCAACTTCTCAACAGAGTTTATTGTGCAAACAGACGCTTCAGAGCATGGTGTGGGGGCTGTTCTATCACAGATTAATGAGGAGGGCATAGACCAACCTGTAGCCTTCATCAGTAGGAGGTTACTTCCACGGGAACAGAGGTGGAGTGCAATTGAGCGTGAGGCATTTGCTGTGGTCTGGGCACTGAAGAAGTTGAGACCATATTTGTTTGGGACTCACTTCCGGGTTCAGACCGACCACAGGCCCCTCAGATGGCTGATGCAGATGAGGGGTGAGAATCCAAAGCTGTTGAGGTGGTCCATATCCCTACAGGGGATGGACTTTACGGTGGAACACCGCCCTGGTACAGAACACGCCAATGCTGATGGTCTGTCCAGATTTTTCCGCCTTAGTGATGAGAACTCCCCGGAGGTAGGGTAGTTCTCCCCACATTTCAGCTGGAGGGGACACGTGTTAGACCTGGCACCATTGGCGTGGGTCTCCCTTCCATTTTTTGCTGTTGCCTCTTATGTTTTTGCTGGTTTTAGATGCTTTTGGGCACTGTGCCACTGCAGTTCAGTGCCACAGTGCAAGTGCTCCCTATGGTAAATTGATGTATGGATTAGTGACTCCATGATTGGCTTGTTTGGCTTACTGTCAGGCCCTAGTACAGTGCACTGCGTGTGCCCAGGGCTTGTAAATCAAATGCTGCTGGTGGGCTTGCAGCACTGGTTGTGCCACCCACCGGAGCAGCTTGTAAAGTGTGTCTCAGGCCTGCCACTGCAGAGCCTGTGTGCAGTCTGGTACTGTCATGTTGACTGGGCAAGTGTACCCACTTGCCAGTCCCTAAACCTTCCCTTTTATACATATTAGTCACCCCTAAGGTAGGCCCAAGGGCAGGGTGCATTGTAGGTAAAAGGTAGGACATGCCCTGGTGTGTGTGGCATGTCCTAATAGTGAATTACAGCCATTTTTGTTTTTCACTATTGCAAGGCTACCTGTTCCCCATAGGCCAGAATGGACAGTTAGATTATTACATCTTATAATCCTAACTGACTCAGGGAACCAGGTAGAAATTCGAGTTTAGTATGCCTGAACTCAGAATGATAAAATACATATTTTAGTGAAGTTGGTTTTAACATTCTGTGTTTGAAAATACCACTTTTAGAAAGTGGGTATTTTCTTGCCTAACTATCCAAGCCTGCCTCTGCTAGGTTGTGTATTCCTTGTCTGGAGTTTGAGTGACAGGGGCTGGGGGCTTCCAGGAGACAGGGTGAGTCAGCACAGGGCTGAATAGAGAGATCTGCATGCAGATAGGAGGGAGGAGTTGCACCTGGGACCTGAATAGGGCTGTGCCTTTCCTCCACAATGCTGGCTCCACCTCCTGTGGTGTGTCTGATGTCCCTGGCCTACACTGTGAAAGGAACGAAGGAGTCTTGTCAACAAAGTGCTCCAGGACTGACCAGAACTGGTTTTGGACTAGGCAAAGGCCTCTCTGCCTTCAGAGAACAAAGAGAAAAGTAGTATAAATATTGGGACCCAGACCCAAGAACTTTAGATCACTTCTGGGAATCAAGACGAACCTTTGCTGAGGAGAAAAACCAGGAAGCTGAAGGAGGAGACTACCCCTGTGCTGTGTGTTTGGGGGTTGGCCTGCAGTGGTTGCTTCATTGCCAAAGAAAGGAGAAAAGGACTGAGTGTGCTTTCTATCAACTTGAAGAATCTCCAAGGGCTTGAACTAGAGCTTGCCTCCTGCCTGAAGTCTCAGGGATACAAGACTTCACCAACCAGCTCCCCCCTGAATTCCCTTGCTGGGAATTGAAGTGCCTGCTGTTGTGCTGGGCCTTCTGAGAGACTGCGTGTCGCTGGGAGCTGGAAGCGCGACGCAACGACGAGAAGCGTGTCGCCGCCGCAGCCGCTGTCATCGCATCGCCGAGGAAGTGAGACGCCGCGGCCGCTGTCATCATCGCATCGCCGAAGCGTGGCGCATCACCGGAGAAGCGGGAAGCTGCCACAGAGGACATCGTCGCATCACCGGAGAAGCGCGTCGCAAGGCCTGTCGCGGCTCCAAAGATCATCGAGTCGCCGCACGGCCATCGGGCGTGCACGCATCACATCAACGTTGTCGCATCGCAGCCAAGACGCCATTTTGTCGCATCGCACCGGAGAAGAGTATCGCATCAAGGTGCCATCTTGTCGCATCGCACCGGAGAGCAGTAAGAAACCGACGCATCACCTCCCCGCATAGTAAGGAAGAGAGCATCAACTCCCCTGCGCAGCAGTAAGGAACCGACGCATCCACTCCCCTGAGTGTAAGGAACCGACGCATCACCTTCCCTGCGACCCTTTTGTTTTCTTTGCGTTACGCATTCAAGGTACATTGAGAGTAAAGTGTCGCATCTACAACTTGAGAGAGCTGAACTATTTTATAACATTTTAAAGTCTATTTTTGAGTACAGTATTGTGGATTTTTGTCATTTGGTCTTGTGTTAAGTCTATATAAAAATACTTATTTTTATAAATACAACCTGTGTGGTGTCCATCTGTAGTGTTGTCACTATATTACTGTATGCGTTCACAAATGCTTTACACACTGCCTCTGAGATAAGCCTGCCTGCTCGTGCCAAGCTACCAAGGGGGTGAGCAGGGGTTATTTTAGGAGTGTAGCCCCTTACCCTGACTAGACGCAAGGGTCCCTATTTGTCACAGGTACCTACCTATGCCAACTAGAGACCCCCAAATCTAACAGCGGGCAAGCCGTCTCTTGAGAATTAAAATACTGATTAATCTTCTCCGGAGTGAGGTATGCCCTGTGTAGTATGTAAAAATGCATTAATTGGAATCTAGCATTTCTGGTGCTCTTCCAAGCCCTCTCTACTATCTCCCCCCACGACTTTTCTGGGATGTCCTCCCCGATGTCCGCTTCCCATTTTAAGCGCAGCTCCGTTAGGGGTAGTAGCGTTTCCCGCGTTATTCGTCTGTAGATGCACGTGACCGCCTTAACCGTCCCCGCCGCCATGACCAGATATTGACACCCTAATGACGTCGGTGGCTCCGTGAGTCCCTCTCCCCAATGTTTTCGAATGGCCGCGGTGAGGGCAGAATGCAATAGGAAATCCCCCCTGGGTAAGCCATACCGATCTTGCAGGTCGTTGAACGGGATCATGGCGCCCTCTTCATACAGATCACCTAATGTGTTCAGTCCCTGTTCCGCCCAAACTGTCAGTCCCTGCCAACTACCTCCATGTGGCAGGGCCTCACACATAAGTAGCAGAATTTCTGGTGCATAGGGGCATCGTATTTTGGCACATCTCAGGTACCTATACCATCACTGGTGGGCCGTGCGTAGTTCCAGGGGGAGGGTTGACGGACGAACAGGCAGCCTCAGTGCGATCTGGGCCATCACCCTTAGGGTCACAGAGTCCTCTCTCTGTTCCTCCAGCCCCCGAATGCGGCTGGACGCCCATTTCGTGAGCCACTGTAGCTGTGCTGAGAGGTAATAGGCCTCAAAGTCGGGTACCGCCAGCCCTCCCTCTGCTCTCGGTCGCATGAGGACGCTAAGTGCCACTCTTCGCCTACCATTCCCCCCATAGAAACCCCGAGATCATCGCCTTGAGCTGGGTGAAGTACTTCATTGGTACCCATACCGGCAGGGTTCCAAAGTAATATAGTAATCTCGGCAGAGTTACCATCTTGAGCAGAGCCACCCGGCCAGCCACCGATAATGGCAGAGACCCCCAGAACTCGAGGTTACCTTTTGTACTCCTAATTGCTCTCCCTATATTACTTTCTAAGATGTCTCCCTGGGTGTGGTAGATCTGAGTGCCTAGGTACGTCAGGCTCCTAGTCTCCCATCTCACTCCCTCAGTTTCTTGTGGGCCTATCCTACCCTCTGTCGCTGGGAACAGACAAGATTTTGCCCAATTTACCTTCAGCCCCGCTACATCACCCAGAGCTTGCAGCAAGTCTTTTGCTCCCCTAAGCGCCTCCCTCGCATCTGCCAGGAACAACAACAGGTCGTCTGCGTAAAGCGCAATGTGGTGGATCTGGCCAAAAACATTTAGGCCCTGATAGTGCTGTCCTGTTCTGGCCCGGGCTGCAAACGGTTCCATCGCAAGGGCGAAGAGTAGGAGGGAAAGCGGGCACCCCTGTCGCGTTCCCCGCCCTACATTACAGGTGTCCGATATTAGTCCCCCCGTCTTAACCCTAGCAGTAGAGTTGGCATATAAGAGAGCCGTCCAACCCACAAACCTCTCACCTAGCCCAACCTTCTTCATCACTTGAAATAAATACGGCCATTCCAGGCTGTCAAATGCCTTATCTATGTCCACGGAGAAGACCGCCGCTTCCTCTTTCTTATAGGTATCTGCCTCTAATACCTGTATGAGGCAGCGAACATTAAGGGCTGTGTTTCTGGTGGGTATAAACCCGGATTGATCTCTATGTATAAGAGCTGTCATATGAGGGAGTAGGCGAGTGGCCAGTATACGACTCAGGATTTTGTAGTCCAGGTTAAGCATGGAGAGCGGGCGGTATGCCGTTCTGTTCCAAGCTGGTTTCCCTGGTTTAAGCAGGGGTATAATAATCACTTCCCTGGTCGAGGCAGGTAGGTGCCCCTCTTGCCTCGCGTCATTGTAGAGCTGTACTAGTCTAGGGGCTAGCAAGTCCATATATGCTAAGTAGAATTCGATGGGTAAACCATCTGTTCCCGGTGTTTTATTGCGTGCCATATGTTTAATAGCCCCCCGCACCTCACCCAGTTCCACATCCCTGCCCAGGGTAGTCGCAAGTTCCTCGTCTAAGACAGGTAATTCCACGTCTCCTATGAACATGTCAATGTCCGCTACTGTTGGCGTCAGTCTACTTTTGTACAAGTCGGTATAGTAATCTAGGAACAGGTCATTGATGCCCTGCTGGTCAAACCTCTCTACTCCATTCTGTTATCTGATCTCCAATATGACCGACCCCCTCCTGGCTGGGTTGGCCAACCAAGCCAACAGTGCTCCCGACTTATCCCTCTCCATGTGGGCTCGGGTTATATATTTTTTATAATCAAAGCAACAAAGACGCTCTACTTCTACCGCTACAGCTTCTCTAGCTTCCATGAGCTCCCCCTGTTTATCAGCATTCTCTGGTCTTTCCTGCTCTAGTTCTCTTAGGCGCTGGTCCGCCCTCTGTATGTCCTGTAGTAGTGTCTTCTGCGTTCCCACCATCCCCGAGATACAGCGCCCCCTGATGACCGACTTCAACCCGTCCCACTCCACCAGGGAGTTCGAAGCTGAATTAGCGTTGTCCTGGAAATACTGGTCATTGGCAATTTCTATGTCTGCGCGAAATACTTGGTCTTCTAGGGCCTCGGGCCTCAGGCGCCATGTGGGTATTTTGGGCCTTGGTCGAGACCACTGCAAGCTCAGCAACTCTGGGTTGTGGTCAGATATAGTTCGTGTGAGGTATTCGCTACTGCGCACCCCCTCATGCACGTCAGAGGAGCACAATATGGCGTCTAACCAAACATGGAGTTCGTGTAGTGCTGCAAAGAAGGAATAATCCCGGGTATCCGGGTGCTGAACTCTCCAGGAGTCCACCAATCCCCACCTTTGTTGCCAGTTCCACCGTGACTCTGCTATTTTATGTCTGTGGGCATCAGGGAGTGGTGGATGGGAGCGATCCAGTGCGACATCAGTAACGGAGTTGAAGTCCCCTCCCAACAGGACCGAACCTGTAAGAACAGAGGCCAGTTTCCCAGAGAGATGCGAAAAGAAGATAGGTTGGTCTGAGTTAGGAGCATAGATACTCCCCAGGCTTATGTCTCTGCCATCTAGCTTCCCGGAAACCACCACATACCTGCCCTCTGGGTCTATGTGTTGTTTGTTGCATTGGAAGGGTACTCCCGCCCTAATCCAGACCAGAACCCCACGTGCGAATGCGGAGTAGTTGGTGTAGAATACTTGGCCCCTCCATCTACGCTGCAGTGCTGCCCCTTCAGTTGCCATAAGGTGGGTCTCCTGAAGCAGCGCAATCTGAACCCCCCCTACGGATTAAGTAAGCATGAATTTTGTGACACCGTACCATCGAGTGCATCCCCCGAACATTCAATGTAATGCATTTGAATTCTAGTGAGGGCCCCATTGCATGTGGTATATCTTTCCTCTGCTATATCCTATTATTGTGACACGCCTGTTTTCAGCAAACCTCCCAGTGACCAAATAAAACCCCCAACTCCCCCTCCCCAGGACAGTCACTGGTGAACTAGTTCCCATCCAAACTTTACGTAACTGCTCAAAGTCCACTAGTGGTTGCATGGGTGATCAGCCGTCAGTTCTGGGTCCAGATCTCCGCCCGCCGCCCCCCCGGTACCTGTAACAGTTACAGCGCCCCGGAACAGACATCTGCGGACCCTCTACAGTTCGAGCTAGGCAACAGGGTCCTGTATTCGCCTTCTCAGGTCGAGACCGGAGCATTCCTCCAATATCTACAGTGCAGCGGAACCTGTCTGCTCCATCAGACTATAATGTCCGCCGTCTGGGGTGTGACCTGCGGAAACTCCGTTTCTGAGACCATTTTCACTGGGATCTGGTTAACTCGTCGACCGCTCCGTTCCCACGCCGTTTCTGCTTGAAGTGGGACTGGAGCCTTGCTGGCTATGTTTCGCTACCTCCTGCAGCACTCTGCGACGTTCCAAGCTAAGTTCCCTAGGAGAAGGAGCTCTGGATTCCGTTTTGCTGCTACCAGGACTCTGTTGCAAGGAGTTCGATGGGGAGTCGTGGCGCATTGGTGCCCTCCGTGTGTCTAGCCATTCCCAGGCCTCTTGAGGAGTGGAGAAGAATCGGGGGCCCCCGGCATCAGCCACTCGGAGCCTGGCAGGAAACAGCATGGCATACGGCAACTGCAGCTGGCGTAACTTCATCTTGACAGCTAAAAAGAAAGCTCTGTTACGCTGAACCTCCCTTGTGAAGTCCGGAAAAATCATTATTGCGTTGTTGTCGATTTGTAGTTCCTGTTTCTGGCGAGCTTGCTGCAATATATGGTCCCTGTCTCTGAAATGCAGTAGTCGTGCTACTATACGCCGAGGAGGGGGCACCCGGTTTAGGCGGTCTTGCCGGGACTCTATGGGCTCTTTCCAGTGCGTAGAAGGATGACAGTCCCTCTGGGGCTACTTCTGTTTTAAGCCATTCTTCCAAGAAACGCACCATATTCGTACCCTCCGCTTTTTCCGGCACTCCAATGACGCGGATGTTATTCCTGCGGGATCGCCCTTCGCTGTCCTCAGCCCACACTTCCAAGACTTTAACTTTAGTTTCTAGTTCCGTCAGTGTTTTCTGCATTGCTGTCATCTTGTCTGGGAGGCCTCCCAGTTCCTTCTCCGTTGTTAGCACACGATCTTTGAGCTTTCGGTGGTCATCTTTTAACAGGGTTAAGTCTGTGCCTATTGCCCCTATTTTCTCCTCTAGGGCCTCTCTGGAGGCTGTGATCGCCTGCATAATATCGGTCAGCGTTGGTTTCCTGGGGGTCGCCCCGCTTCCAGTACCTCTTCATCCTCGTCCGTCTGGGCGCCGGAAGCTTCCACGTTGAGGGCTGTGTATCCTCTTCTCTTTTGTGTTCTACCCATCGCCTCAGGCAGGTTCTGGCTTCCTCTCTGTATTTTGGATCTTTCTTTGTTCAGTGGTGGACAGCCACGTGCTAATTTGGTGGATGGTTGTATTTGTTGCACCTCCAACGGTTCCAAGTCCGCTCCTGCCACTGCGTCCGCACTTGTCTCTAGCTGCGCTTGGGCCTCTCTTCTTTGTGCGCACCTCTAGCGGCCTCAGGAAAGTCTGCCCCGACTTCAGCGGGGTCTCGCGTAGTTCCAAAGCCCTTGGTCCTGGTTCAAATGTTGGTGAGGCACTTTTTGTCTGGCTAACTGCCCTTATTTCTTAGTGTCTTCACTGCCCCCTAGTTGTGTGCGGCCTCTTTCATGGCCTGGCCGATTCCTTGTAGCCAAGTGAGTACGGTATGTGCCGCTCGCCAGGCCGTTATGCCACCTCTTGGAGCATGCAGCTCCCTTGAAGCAACCCCGAAGGTCTGATTCAGCTGCTGCTGGTTCACGCTCTGTTGGACTGATTGCCCTTGGCACTGGGTGCGTCTAGAGCACCCTCCTTTGCGTGTGTAGATATTAGTCACTGGTTAGGCAGCCTCTCCCCCCTCATGGTCCAGCGTAGTCTCACTACCCGTGGGTCTGGCTTACTTGTCGGTGACCAGTGGGTTGTCTGGCTGGCCTGAGGTCACTGTGCTTCGCTAGTCGTCTTGTGCAGCCCGTGCTCTTATCCCTCAGTGCCTCCACAGCGCTTTTGGTGTGCTCTGCCTCCTTCA